>OZ014495.1:33893109-35093109 GCA_963966045.1 Xestobium rufovillosum
TTTAATGATACCAAAATTCTAGAACAAGAAAAGAATTTAAAATCTCGACTATTTTTACAAATGATTTACATAAAAAAAGAAGAAAACTCTATTAATGATAGAATTGATGTACAAAATTTAAGTCAAATTTACTGTAATATAATAAAATAACCATCCTCTCTGCATCTTACTTACTAATCTATATTATTGTTAAATTACACACAATACATTTTTCTCTTTTATAAATCCAAAATCAAATGTGCTAAAATTGTATATTTCTATCATAGTTACCTTTTAAGTTTTGACTGTTTATAAAAAAATTTTGTCAAATATTTTCATGTTATATTTTTACAAACTTTAATAAACCATTCTTGACAAAGCCCCCAAACGGGGGCGAAACGTCGAATATACAAGTATACAAGTATTATTATTATTGCCAGAAAATTCACCAAATTTAAAAATATGTATATAAAATTTTTAAACTGGCACAAATCGAAGAAGAATTCTTAAGATATTGTTCCAATATTTTCTTTTCAAATGTCCAAGTTTTTAGTTAAGTAGGTAATTCATGATAAACTAAGAAACTGTTTTTAAAAATTGCAAAATGTTTATTAATTAATGACTTACCAATTAATTGTTGCACACATCAAAGACCTAAAATAATCCTAAATATAGGGCACATTTTAAGCTTCCATTAAAAAAAGAATGTTGTAATCAGACCTACACTTCCAGAGATATGGTCGTTTTTCAAGAGTCCGCATCCGCCATCTTGAATTGGCCGCCATTTCTATTAGCTACCACTTTGAGATGGCAATCATGGTTTTTTGCTTTCCTTATATACCCACGTAACTGTGTTAGCAAGGAAAATTAGTACCCCCAAATTATACCAATTGCCTAAATTATTTGACTAGCTAGCCCATAGGCTATTTTGTCTTGTGTTGAATTTCCAATATATTACCCGAATCGGGTCGCGTTAAGAAAAGACGGGTAGTTTTTTTCTTGGTGACTCGAAAGTGGTTGTATGAAACATGATTACAAGACGAATTTGTTTTAATGATTATTTTTTTCTTTGCAAATTGTGATTTATCCAATTTTGACTTACTGAAGTAAGATCGTGGTTTTGTCTGTCTTGCTCTTTTCTCTCGGCAGAGTACAGCACTGCTCAAATATAACATTTTTTTCATTGGTTTAAAATGTTGTGCTTTTCCTTGTCAACATTCTCGACTATTCTCTTGTTCCCAGGGGATTTATCATCTTCATTGTTTTCAATAAAATCACAACGTAGGATTTGTAAAGTAAACTGAACGAGTTCATTATTTCTGTGTTTTACTACTATTTTGCATTGACCTGGGTCGATTACATCACAACGTCGATTTTGGTTTTAAGGGCGAAATTTGAATACGATATTTCCCTTCATATAACTTCAACCCCAAAGCTGGATAGGGCAACACCCATATTTTATAAATGGGAAGTGGTGTCAAGATACACATCGTTTGAAATGCCTTATAACAGTTTTTTATTTTTTGAAATCGAACCTCTAACCACCGAGAAAGTCCGCCTTCAAGATAACACTAATTAAGGCACCTTTTAACATCAGTAGAATCGAGTAATAGAGGAATGCCGCCAAAGTACTTCACAAACATTGCAGAATGAGAGCAAAATCGTTATTGCTGCATGAAGGCTGGCGGTGGCTACTTTGAACTTTTGGTCAATTGACACGTAGCACATTTTCTCGTTGGTTAATGCGTTAGTGGACCAATTTTAGAAATCTAAAAACTGTTTTAAAAGGAATTGAAAGGTCTTTCAAACGGTGTGTAGTTTGACACCATATTTCATTAAAAAATTTAAGGGTGCTGTCTTCCCCCGCTTTGGGGTTGAAGTTACATGAATGAAAACATCGAATTCAGTTGTCCCCCTTAAAACCAGAATTGACGTGTCCGAGCTCTGCGTAAAAATGATGCTAAATGGTATAAAATTGCACTTTCTGTTTTCAGTGGGTCACCCTGTATGCAAAATTAACAGAATATTTCCTGGAACATTTGGATAAAAAATATGTGGATATTTTGTGAAGTGATTTTCCAGAAGTCGCAAATAATTCCTTCTTCCCTCTTTGTAACCCCAGCCGGGGATATACTGTATATCTGATCGAATAGAATGTTTACTTTACTATGCATTTTTCACTGATCAGAATAAAAATTTTTTGCGTCCACCTTTTTTTTCTGCTTAAAAATGTATTTTTTAATTTATAAATTTATAAATCAATTAAATAGAAACTATTTATTTTTGGAGTTTACTCCTTAAGAATAGATTTTCAGTTATAGCCCGCGGTACGGAAATTTTCATCATCATAAGGTTCTCAGCCCGAAGACTGGTTGGACGCGTACCTCCATTCTTTTCTATCCTGAGCTAACCTACGCATTTCCCTAAAAGTAGAACATCCTACATCCCTAACTATTTGAGAGCAGTAGTCTAATCTAGGCCTACCCCTACCTCTTTTTATTCATATCTCTGACTCTAGTATGTCGCGAACTATTCCTTCGTGTCTTAGAAGGTGTCCTACCATCCTATCTCTCCTACTCTTTATTGTTTTCCATACCTTTCGCCTTTCCCCAACTCTTTCTAATACTTCCCTATTGCTAACCTTATCTATCCACGGTATCTTCATCATGCGTCTGTAACACCACAGTTCAAACGCTTCTACTCTTTTTCTATCCGCTTCTCCTATTATCCAAGTTTCGCACCCGTATAATGCCGTACTCCATACATACGACTTTAAGAGTAGTAAAATCAAGCGTTACATTTCGCGTTAACTAAAAGTAACGCGTTAAGTACATTGAAATTATGTATGTATTTATGGATACGGCTGTTTATGTCTAACTGCATAGAGCATGGACATGGTGAAAATAGAGTGGCATAGAGTAGATGTCAGTTGGCGTTGTAAAGTCAGCATTTGCAGTGTTTGTTCGTTCCTAAATTTGTTGAATCTTTTGATTTAGTATGGAGAAACCTAATATTAAATACTCCAAATATTGTTTAGTGCCGAAATGTGAATCAACGCCTATTCGAACACCAGGAAAAGTATTTATTTCATTGCCAGTGGGATCGACGTTTAGCAAATTGTCACTTAATTACCGATTTTATAAACAATTTATATTTTGATGTAGTTGGACATTTTCGAACATAAACCATCTGATAAATACATATTTGGGTATAAAACTGACATTCGCGTGTACCCTATTATCAAGAGTTTGAAGTTAAAATAATCGTTCGTAAGGAGTAAACTCCAGTCGTGCGTCGGAGCTGACACACACAAGTTTTTTATTTCTGCACTTTCGTTCTTATTTTTTACAATATTACTTCGAGAAATAACTCGACTGTTAATTGTAAAACTGGCACTATGTTAATGCTCGACCTTTTTACAGGTTCTACGTAACTAATGCATGAAAAACCTGTAATTTACTTTATTTTACAATTCAAAATAAAACTTTTCTCCTTAATTGTATTTCGTGTGTATACGACAAATTTAAGATGTTACGAGAAGTAGATTAAGTAGATAAACACAGAGAAACGTGTCGTCGAAATCATTTTCATTACGAATACAGCAAGAAGTAATCAACTCCCTTTATTATTTTTCTATACTCAGAAGCACATATTTTCACAGAACATATCCATGCAATTTGAAACACGTGCAGATTGCGTCAGAAGTCGTCGCGACGCAATCTTGTTATTGAATTAATAGTAATCACCATATTCTATTTATGTAATAAGACCCTTATTAATTTTATATTTTTTGTAAGTTCACGTTTGAGTACAAATTTTATAAAATAAGAAGTTACATATGTATGGGTGTACGCCAAGAATTATCGCTACAGGAGTGTCATTTAGAGCATTATTAATTAATTCTTTTATTACGCGTTGACTATGCAAAGAAAGAAAGAAAGAAAGAAAGAAAGAAAGAAAGAAAGAAAGAAAGAAAGAAAGAAAGAAAGAAAGAAAGAAAGAAAGAAAGAAAGAAAGAAAGAAAGAAAGAAAGAAAGAAAGAAAGAAAGAAAGAAAGAAAGAAAGAAACAGAAGGGTAGTACAAAGGAAGCTCTCATTATTCTTGATTATAATAATAATAATAAAGTTTATTTAAGAACTTCCAAATAATACAAGTTTTAAATAAACAAGTTATGAATTTTCCTACGAAAGCATTGATGCTTGTGTGTAGGACTTCCTACTATGTTTTACGAGTTAAAAAGTTCAGTTTAAAAATTATAAAATTTGAATTTGAGAGAAAATAGCTAATAAGTATTATGTATGTACTAACTATAAACTTAACCTAGGCACCTAATCTATGAATACTAATTAATCATTATAAGACAATAAGAGATGAAACTTAAAACTTAACAAGGTATAAAACTTTATATTAGGTACTTTATGTTCTAGGAAACAGTTCTTTATCATATAATTTTGGTAACTTTTCGTTGCACTGTGTCTTTGTCTTTATTGCATATAGTAACTTATAATTATTTGTAGAAAACAGTTCTTTATCATTTAAAATCTATTAAGTTTTGGTAACTTCTCTTTGAACTCTAATTTTGGCTTTATTGCACTTTCACCGATTGCACTTATTCCTATATGAGTATTCTATTGGTTTCTTATACCCAGACATTTCTCAACTTCGTGTAATACAATTTCTCCATTTCCTTTGATCCAGTTTTTCAGCGACGATTTAAATTTCTGTAAGTGTTTCAATTGTTGCATTTCTGTTGGAATACTGTTGTAAAACCTTGGTCCTAGGAAGGATATGGATCGTCGTCCCACATTCTTTTCTGCTCTGTCTATCTTACATATTCCTTTACTCTTACTTCTGGTATTATGGTGATGGTCTATCCTGTGGAGATTACTTCTATTTTTGTATTGGAAAATTGTTGCGCTGTTAAAAAACATTTGAGGTATGTTCTATATGTTCGTATCGTTATAAAGCAGACTAGTAGGATACAAGTGTTCCTTGTTAAATATAGCTGTCATAAAGTAGTTTTGTAAGACTTGTATGGGTTTTGTGTATTTATCAGCTGCTGACCCCCATGCCATGACTCCATAACTAAGCACAGATCCAACCAGGCCATGGTAGACTGTTTTCATGTTGTGAACATTCAGCACTCCTTTGAGCTTCCTAAACTTGAATAATATACTTCTAAGTTTTCTGGTGATGTTTTCTGATTGTTTGTCCCATTTGAGGTGCCTGTCTAACCATATGCCCAAGTATTTGATATGTTCAGTGGCTTCAATATTTCCATAGTTTGTGCCATTATCTGATATAGTTATGCTATTAAAATTTGGTATGTTGTGTTTGTTACAAGAAAATGAGATATATTTTGTTTTCTTATGATTCATCGTGAGTAGTTTACTATCAAACCAATCGTGTATCTGTACCATATCCACCTTAACCTTTTCTGTTAACCCTTCCCAATTCGAGTCTTTGTAATATATAGCGGTGTCATCTGCAAAGGCAACTATTTTTCCTGAACTAGGTAATTGCAGTAAACCATTTATATATATAATAAATAATATTGGCCCTAATACTGTGCCTTGAGGCACACCACACGCGACCAATTCCTGTGGACTTAATGCATCATCAATTTGTACACATTGTTTGCGGTCACGTAAATAATTTTGGAAGATGTGTAGTGCCTTACCTCGTAAGCCTATACTTTCAAGCGTCTGTAGTAACTGTTTGTGGATTACTGTGTCAAAGGCCTTGGCCAAATCTATAAAGACACATAGGGAAGACATGCTGTTATCAAGTCCCTTTTGAATCTCCTGTACTAGCAGTGCTATCGCATCTTGTGTGGATTTATTTTCTCGAAAGCCAAACTGATTATCTGTTATTATATCTGAAGTTTGCAAAAAACTGACTAACTGTTTCTTTATTACTTTCTCAAATATTTTTGCTATGTTTGAAATTAATGATATCGGCCTGTAGTTGTCTATATCGTCCTTACTTCCACTTTTGTGTAGTGGTTTTACAACTGAAACTTTGAAAGACAGCGGACATTCTCCAGCCTCAATTATTTTATTTACTAGTAAAGCAATAGGTTCAGTTATTTCTTCTACTACCTCTTTTAGGGTTTCAGTTGTTATTTCGTCAAGACCGGGTGCTTTACCTACTTTAAGTTCTTTAATGATTGTCTTTATTTCACTTGCGGACGTTGGCCTGATGTACATTGATTTAGGATTTTGCTTAGTTTTGTACTCCTCGCATCTTTTGCGTTGTATTCGGCTAGCTAACACATTACCTACATTAACAAAATGTTTATTAAATTCGTTCGCAATTTGTAACTTGTCTGTTATTAGACAATTGTCTGTTTTATGGACTATCTGTTTAATAGGACATCCTTTGCTTGTATTACAGTTGGTCATTGAGTTAACAGTCTTCCATAAGTTTTTACTACTTTTCTCTTCTGCTAGTTTTCCTTTGTAATAATTATTTTTCGTAAGTTTAATTAATGAGTTTAGTTTATTCCTGTATGCTGAGTACTCTGTTTTGACATCCGCGTTGGTTGGGTTTCTTTGCAACTTTTGAAATAATTTTTGTTTAGTGTGGGATGATTCTATAAGTCCAGCTGTTATCCATTGTTTCCTTTTATGTGTTTTATTGTTAGATGTTACAGTGTAGGTAGCCTGTGTTACTACTGTACGGAGTGTATTAATAAGAAAATTGGTTGCGTCTTCTGTACCCATCTCTTTGAATGCATTTCCGAAATCTATTTCCCGTAGCTTTTTCCTGACCTCTTTGTAGTTTGTTCTCTTTAGAAATTTAGGTTTACTCTCTTGTTGAATATGCTCTGCACCCAGAAGTAAACTAGTCATAATAGAGAAATGATCTGTAATGTTGCTTTTAAATACAATTGACGTAGTGGAGTTTTCTAAATTGTTTTGAGTTTTTACAAAAATGTGATCTATATACAAGATTTGGAATTGTCTTGAACCCGAGTACATTCGTTTATAATTTAAATAAAATTATTTCCAGCTTTACAGGCTATGCCATTTCTATTGCACGGTGCATAACTTTGTTTTTTAACGGGATATTCTGTATGACGGTATTTTTGGATTTCTTACTTAATTTCATCATATGATGTTAGTAAAAGTGTTGGTAATTTCAAATTTGCCAACAGTGCAAGAGTAGCTTTTATATAGATTTGGCAGCAGTGCTTACTTTCTCTTTGCCCTCAGGCCTCTGGGTTTTTACAATGAGTCACCGTCCGATTTATCTTTGCCATAAGCATCATGGCTTATAAAATTTGTCGGAGGAGGTTGTTGTTTTGATAGGCGAATGATTTATTAATATACCTAAGGGTGTAAGGGTATTAATTACATGGATTTGCATGTCAGATTGTAATGTAACAAAAATTAACGAAATAAGGGAAGGCGTGATCGTCATAGTTTTATTTAAATTTTAGCATTTAATTCATTAATTGCCCCTACGTTGTGTTTTATGTAAAATAAGAATTGTCGGGTATACTGGTTACTCACGTATATAGAAAGTGTTGACAGACAATAAAACAAATTTGTATGCATCTACCGAATAATTAACAAATGTATGAAATTTGGAACATATAGACAATAATATATCAACAAATGATTTGAAAAGTGCCGTACTCGTGTAGAACTAGCGAGGGGAAAGAGCGACGGCAGAGAAACCCTCGATTTTAGCGCTTACAGCCAAGATCATAAAGAGTTCAGACGTACCACGTCTGATTTACTGAAAGCAAATTAGAAACTGGCAAATTGGGACATTATATTTCGTGCAATGCCAAATAAATTCATCACACATACAAAACTGAGAAATTTCTGTTAGTTAGCCGGTTTTCACCAGAAGGTACCACAGGCCCCTTTAAGGATCATCTGGGCTGGTGTTGAACAACATGAAGTGCAGATTCTGGGTTCCGATGGGTGTTGTTCGAGGCACGGGATAAAATATTAGTAAACGTGGGCAACTCATCATACCAGGGGTAGCAAAGCAAAAATATAATTATCCAGGTAGAGTAGAATGATTACACAAATAACTCAAAATAATCTTGGCTATGTTAAACATAATTTAAAAGCAAAACAAATTATAGAAATGCTAGAGAAACAATAAAAATCGAAAAAGCAATGCTAAATAATTAAACTGCAATATGTAAAAGTAAAACTTACATTGTTTACACACAAATTCACAAGCACTGGTGACTAAAAGTCGAAAGCCCCTAAAACAAAAAAAAAATGCATAAATACATCTGTTTCTCAGACACATATGTGTTCACCCCCCTTATCGGGTGGACCTGCCGATTTTAAGGAACCTTACTACCCATACAAACAAAATTAGGTTCGGATACCTTCAGAATCAATAATGTATTTTGTAAAATTTTTAAATAAACTTAAAATTTCTTGTTCAGCCTCTTTAATGTGCCAAACAGGCCCATCGCTTTATGCCCCATCATGCTTGCACAATTCCAGGTGTGTCCCATTTGTTGTAATGTTTCCCCAAATTACCGTTTCAAGTTTACCGGGAACTTCCTCTTGCTCCTTACGGGCCAGTTTTTACTTCCCATATTTCCTTCACCTGCCTATCGCTATTCATTCCATATTAGGTGAACTAGCCACTGTAATTGTTTCTGTTCTACCTCCCCGGCTACTGAACTCACTCCCATTTCGTCCCTTATTTCTTCGTTTCTTATCCAGCCTCTCCTAGTTACTTCATTCTCATAAAGTATTTCATTTCAATGGCTTGCATCTTGCTTTTTAGTTATTTGAAATTATTTTTGACTTCACAAAAAACATTCCAACTGTTCTAGGCAATATTTTCTCATTCTTTTTATATTCTCATTAATGTTGACACCAGTGGCGGCTCGCGACATGTTCAAGAGGGAAGTCTATGCCCAAAACTTGTACAACGTGTAGGTAAAATCTTAACTCGGGCTTACAAAGTCTTAAAAACGTTTTCTCCTAGGTTTCCTTTCACGTACTCTTCACAAAAAGACAATATAAAAACCGATAAACTAATATTTAAAAGTAGTCTGAACTTCTATTTCTACTTTAGATAAATCAACGCGAAATGAAAAATTAATGTCTAAAAGTAAAGTATGATCTTCTACTGTTTAAGGAAAGTTAGGAGGGTTGTACTCGTAGATCTCGGTACTATGCTTATGCTTATTACGGGCAGTTCAATTATTTATCATTGTCATAATTTTTTGTGCTGGCATTACATGAGTGGCGTTTTCGTTACACAGAAGCGTGCTGTGTGTATTCTAATCAATTTGAGAGTTAGGAAATCGTGCATAGTGCATTTTACGAGAAAAAAATCGTTTTCACTCCCTGGAATTTTTGCTTATCAGAGTAACTGTTTTGTTTATAGAAATAAACATTTTTTCGTCAGTTTCATTATGGATCATCTGTTTGATACCAAAAATTGGGACAATTTGTGATAACGACCTTTAGAACCTTGAGAGTGAATGTTTATATTAATACTTGAAGTTTTTTCAATTTGTTACCAATCAACAGGAAAATATTGCGTCTTTTAAAAGATATAAATAACATACTTTCATTGTCTTTTCTACTCTTTCATTTATATCAGCATTCTGTTTTCCGCTGTTTTGGATTAGAACTCCTAGGTATTTAATTTAATTTAATTTAATCTGATACTTGCTCAATATTCCCTTCTTATGTTCTGATGTTCACTATCTGTCTCCCTAGCTACTACCATCACTTTCTTTTGTTTCTTTTTGTTTATCTTCATGCTATGTCTGCCAAGTATTTAATTCCAGACATTTACATTATTTTGTAAGTTTTTATCACTTCCGTCCATTATCACTATATCATCAGCAAAAGCACATTCTGACCCTTGCTATGTTTCTATACAGTATATTTAATTTCTGAAATTTTGGACGACGTTCTTTTATTATTTCGTCGAGGAATATCGTGAATAATACTGGGCTCATGACTCCGTCTTGTCTTAAACCTTGCTTTATTTTAAATGTTTTGGATTTCATATTCTCAGACACTAAATGCTACATTTCCACTATAAAGACTCTTGATGTCTCGGATAAGATTGCAGTTTACTCCTCTACATTCTCAAAAGTTCCATATCTCTTGTCTTTGAACTCGATCAAATGCCTTTTCCATATCCACGAATGCAAAGTAGATCTTATTATTGCTTGTTAGTGTTTTTCGTATTGTGTTTTATGGTGAAAATATGGTCCTGAACACTTTTTCCTCCTCTAAATCCAATCTGTGCTTCTTCCATTGTAGTTTCTATAGTGGCGGTTCTTAGCCTTTTCTCCAATACTCTCTCATATGCATATATTCTAGATCTAATCGGTAAGTATTTATTTCATCGTTCCAACATTTAAGTAGATGTCTGTGTATACCCGTAAATATAGAGATTTCCTTAACTTTAAAACTTTTCCTGTTTCGCATTTTACACCATTCGGTGGAAATATACTTAAAGACATTTACATTCAAAGTGTCAATGAGAAAAGCGGTTTTAATGTCTAATTGTTATTTATTTATTTATCCTTCTCATTCATCTCTAAATCCTTCTGAGTAAATACCTACCCACTTTGTATTTAAAATTTTCACATCGCTTGGCTATTCAACTTAGTCACAAGTTTAATTTTTTTCTATGGATTTCAATTCTCTCTCTATCGATTTCATCCAATATGTCCTATCTTGTCTATCCTTTAACATTTCGAAATTTTCTGATACATTTTCTACAAAACTAGTAGCATCAAATGCCATATATATTTGATAATCATTAAATTCAGACTATGAATTCTTAATAAGTTAACCCCACACGCCAAAAGGCAGTGACACAGTAATTAAACTCGATACGTGTTTCGCTGACAACGTCAGCATCTTCAGGAATGGAAGATTAATCTAATTCTAAACTTAAATTACATTGCTATAAATACCCAACCCCCACTCACCCAACCTCCACTACTGAAGTGAAAGGGATCGATAAACCTATAGGATTTCTCAGAACTAATTTGAACTGAGAGCAATAAAATCGGATTCTTAAGTGAAAGGGATCAATAAACCTATAGGGTTTCCTAATAGTTATTTACGAAACGAGTGCGAGAAGACATTTTTCGCGCATGAGCGCATTTTTTGAAGCACGAGCGACGAAGGAGCGAGTGCTTCATTTGCGCGAATACGCCGAAGACGTCTTCGCGCATCGAGGTTCCTACAATATTTTTTGAAACGAACATTAGAATCTTTTAATATTATTACCTAATACGTTTCCAATTTAACATTTTAAAAAATCAAGTGGGTGCACTGACAGATTTCCATTTGACAATTGTAGAAAACCACAATTAGTTTAATTTCTTGAATCGAGTTGTCAAAGTGTCAATCGAATTAATAACGATTTATTCTTTCACTATTTTCAACATCCAAAGTGGAGAAATGGCGTTTTGTTAACCAAACTTTATTACTATCAAGTCAAATTATTTCTAGAAAGCCCGAAAGGGCCAGTGCTTTTTGCTAGATTTCACGCACTAGTGCGCGAACACTATGTTTGAGTTTGTCTGTCGGGTTCGCGAAATGTCATTTTGAGAGCGGTGAGTTCAAAAAACTATTTTGAGCAATAAGACAATTACGTTTATTTTTATACATCGCTATACTTTCCAAAGCGTTTAAATCAAATTTATTATTTCCTGGTTTTAGGAGTTTGAGATTATTGATATTGAATTTATGGCCCGTTTCCAACGCGTGTGCCGCCATGCTAGACTTATCAGTACGGCCGTATTTGTAATGGCCTTGATGCTCCCTAAAGCGAGTTAAAATAAACCGAGTTGACTGGCCGATATATTTTTTGTCGCAATTTCCGCATGCTATTTCGTAAATTTCCGCTTTATGAATGGATTCCGTTTTATCTTTTGCATTTCCTAGTAGATTTTGTAAATTGTTGCTCGAAGTGTGGACCACTTTGAAGCCTGCTTTCCCGAAAATAGTATTCATAGAGATCGTTCATTTAGAGAAAATAATCCGCCTTTTATGCGTCGCTTCCGTTGCCGGGCAACGATAATCTCACCGGCATTCGACAACCAGTTCAGTGCAGTGGCGCAGTCGCGCAGTGTCGCAGTTCGTCGCTGGACACGCCTCCGCGCAGATTTAAGGCGGTGACATTGTTTTCTCTAAATGAACGATCTATACCTCTAGTTATTTGCGGTACGTATGGTATTTTTATAAATTTAGTAATTTTATTATCGCAATTTAAAATGGTGGAATTTCGCAATAGCATTTTAAATTTTCGTTTCCTAATTAACCTATTGACAATCTCTGAATCGAAACCGTTACATTTCGCTATATCTTTTTTTTGTATTTACTTTACTTCCTTGCGGTATCTTTCAACGGATAACGGTAGACTCAACAGTCTGTTAACTAAAAAAACCAAATAGTAATTAGCTAGCTAGCTAGTTTTGGTTTTTTAGTTAATAGACTGTTGAGTCTACCGTTATCCGTTGAAAGATACCGCAAGGAAGTAAATACAAAAAAAAGATATAGTGAATTGTAACGGTTTCGATCCAGAGATTGTCAATAGGTTCATTAGGAAACGTAAATTTAAAATGCTATTGCGAAATTCCAAAACTTTAAATGGGGATAATAAAATTACTAAATTTATAAAAAATACCGTATGTACCCCAGATAACTAGAGGTATGAATACTATTTCCGGGAAATCAGGCTTCAAAGTGGTTCCACTTCGAGCAACAATTTACAAAATCAACTAGGAAATGCGAAAGATAAAACGGAACCCATTCATAAAGCGGGAATTTACGAAATAGCATGCGGAAATTGCGACAAAAAATATATCGGGCAGTCAACTCGGTCTATTTTAACTCGCTTTAAGGAGCATCAAGCTCATTACAAATACGGCCGCATTGATAACTCTAGCATGGCGTCACACGCGTTAACAACGGGCCATAAATTCAATAGCAATAATCTCAAACTCTGAAAACCAGGAAATAATAAATTTTATTTAAACGCCTTGGAAAGTATAGAGATATATAAAAATAACCGTAGTTGTCTTAACAGTAACTATGGTCCGATTCGGAACTCAACCCTGTATAGATTTATCAGGTAGATAGAATTAAGACTAGCCATAAATATTTACCCTCCAGACCCTAATTTTATTGCTCAAAATAGTTTTGGGAAACCCTATAGGTTTATTGATCCTTTTCACTTAAGAATCCAATTTTATTGCTCCCATGTTCAAATTAGTTCTGAGAAACCCTATAGGTTAATCGATCCCTTTTAACTTCATTGGTGGAGGTTGGGTGAGTGGGGGTTGGATATTTATAGCATTGTAATTTAAGTTTAGAATTAGATTAATCTTCAACTCCTGAAGATGCTGACGTTGTCAGTGAAACACGTGTCGAGTTTAATTACTGTGTCACTCTCTTTTGGTGCGTGGGGTTAACTTATTAAGAATTCATAGTGAATTTACGTCAAAGTTCTTGATCCATCTACTGTGTGTATTAAATCCAGAAGATAATCTTGTATTACGCTTACCTAATTTAGTGTTTTCATCATTAAAATCATTAGTTCCAGTACCTATCTTTTTATGAATGTCTTTTATTTCCTCTGCCTGTTCCATACCGTTTTCGAAATTGTTTTCAACTTCATCATTATTTGTACTTACAACTTTCCTTTAAATGGAAAACTATTTTCATGGAACTTTACATCTCTAGCTACAATTATTTTATTTCTTTCAACACTCCACAACGTGTAGGTGCGTATCATATCATAACACATTTTTCAGTTTTGGAGTCAAACTTGTCACTAAATTCCTTTTGAACATGACTGTACCCAGAACTACCAAAGATTCGCAAATTACTTACGTCAGGTTGCCTTTCACGTCATATTTCTGATGGAGTAGTGTTTTCTAAAGTGGATGTGGGTGACCTATTTAAAATGTAACACTAAAATGTAACTACTTCTCCCAAAAACCCTTTTGTTACGCCTAAATCATTTAACATAGCACGACCCTTATCAACTAAACTCATATGCATTCGTTTTGCTTTCTCGTTCTACTCCTGTGTATATGGGGTTGTATAAATAAGGACTATTCCATTATTTGTCTTGCAGCAGTCAGTAATGGCTGCGGAAACATATTCTCCGCCATTATTGCATCTCAGTTTTCAGTGGCGACACGTAATGATGGGCTCTAGGGCGCCGCCTTTCAAAGGCTTCTAAAAGAAAATTAAACAAATTCACGTAACGAATTTTCATCCTTTTAATTGTTCTCTACTTAAGTATAATAAAATATAATATTTTTATCGGTTTAAATGTCTATGATATTCATAGCGCACTCCCGTAACCGTAATTGATTATTCGCCTGCGATCAACCCAGCCCTAACGCTGGGGAGAGTGGAGCGATACGCGAATGCGCTAACTGGCGCGCCTAGAGTTTAGGGTATTCCACAGAGAACCTCCAGAGGCATAACTTCCCCTGAAAATATGGCTCTTTCTTTATTTCTTTCTAACATTGCTTACATTCAATAGGGCTATCCTTATCGCACATCATGCAAAATGCTCATAGAGGCGCTACTATCATGAGGCAGAAACCTACCTAAAATTCTTTCTTAATTAACTCAATTGCGCAGAGGTGGTACTACCGTCACCGTCTCGGCGCCAAAACTGTTACCAACAGAGAGCGTTCTCTGTGGATTAACGTTCTATGTGCTGAAAAATTCAAAATTTTGCTTATCGCATAGTAGCTTGCTCGTCGTTCTTGCGAAAAATCCGTGACAAATATTCTCAAACTGTTTTCGTGGTGTTTGACCGTGATTGTGATCTGCCTGTTTGTGTTTCGTAGAAAACACCAGATCTGATCCAAAAGTAGAATGACCCAACCGCAATTTGAATTCTGAACCCCTTACATTTTATGTAAGGAGTGATTAATTTCCCCAGCAAACTACTAGTTACCCTGGTGGATATCTTAATTTATACGGGCTGTCCGTGAAATAGTGTTGAAAATTATTTTCTTACCTGTTGCATCTTTTTTTTTATAAATACATACTACACGTGATGTGGGTTTCTTTGTTTAGGGTAATCTCAAGCTTAACGTATTTACTTCGACTCCAATTTCTAAGGGCGCGAGATCGAGAAAATCACTTTTTAAAGATGCTGAAGGTCTACTGTCAACACAAATTACCCCAAGAAAAGAAAAATTAATGGGCATTGTTAAGAGAAAGCAGGGACAAATAAGAAAGTTGCAGAGAATTTGCAAGGAAAAAGGAAAGTCGCTGAAATATTTAGCAAATATTGACAAGTGGCCTGAAGTAAATAATATTTTTAAGGGCAGGTGCTTGTGATGATGTAGCATATTTATATATTTAATTATAATCATCTTTCTGTATCTTGGGCATGCCATCAACTACTGCACAGTTTATGGTATCTCAAATTCGATGTGCCAAGCGTTCCCCACGTGGAAGAAGATGGACTTTGGATGAAAAAATAATAGCCTTGGCAATTTATAAGCGGAGTCCAAGATGTTATGCACTACTTACACATCTTCTGCATTACCATCGAAATGCACACTATCTTCATTGCTACGAAAAATTCCCTTTGGCGTTGGAATTAATGATCATAATTTTCAACATCTCTGACAATATCCAAAAGGGTTCAGTGAAAAAGATCGTATGTGTAGTCTGGCCTTTGATGAGATGGCTATTACTGGGGAGCATATATTGAATATAATCACTTCGCTGATTGTATTGAAGGTCTTGAAGATTACCGGCAAAGTATGCCCTTGTTTTTTGCCCAAGGTGTCTCTCGCCCATGGAAGCAGCCGGTGGCATATTATTTCTGTGCCGGTAGAGTTACTTCGCAATGACTTCAGTTCTTGCTTAAAGAGGTGTTGGATGTCATGAGAAAGCATTATTTTCCTGTAGTTGCAACTATTTGTGACATGGGTACAGTTAATGTAAAGGAGTTAAAGGACATGTACTGCACCTACTGGAATGTTTCCGACCCTTTTTCATAAATACAGCGTCGTCCTTTCTACTATTACACTTGGCAATAAATGCCTACCACACAATGCCTCCAAGCAAGATGGTCGGATAATGAAGTTGCGTACGAAAAAGATAAAGAAAACCCGCTTATATTTTGAAGTCTTCACAAATTCAAGGACTTTTATTTAACTCCAGTGGCTTAAACTGCCATGAAATTTAAAGTCGCTGCGAAAACATTAAGCCGTACTGTGTCTGTCTATTTATTCAATTTGGTGAAAAAAACTATGTTAAAAATTTTACAAATAATTTATCCAAATATTAATAGGATGCTTTTATTATTACAGACGTTCTGCCTTCGAAATCCTTGGCAACAGCGACTTTTGTGCATGAAGTTGACGAGTTTTTCGACTGTTTGAATGGTTCTACGCGAGTTGGTCCAGATGGCAAATAATTTCGGTGTACAGTAACGGACGTCTCTGGTCATGTAACATTTTGAGAGGAGGCCTTTGAAAAGGTAAATAAATGGAGATTTATTAGGAAACCCCAAAACGAGACAAATCCGAATCACTGGAAACCACCTTCACAAATACGGTGGCTTCATACGTTAAGGGCTGTTCCATAATTGTGGTGTTTCTTGAAGAATGTTGGTTTTGAATCAGGATACTGTGCAGGTATTCCCACGTTTGGTGTGTCCGTAGACACAGTGTGAATCGGCTGTCGAAAACAGCAGCGCGATGCATTTATGACGATCCTACGCAGTATAACATAGCAACTGTACATTCATCCCTGATTTTATACTTACGGCAACGGGCGTATTTTCTTAATATACTATTTCGTAACCGACCTTGGCACCACACATCCATGGCTTAGTGGTCGATGTGTCAGCCTCCCAAGCCGCAACGTTGAGGGTTCGCACCTCGGAGTAGCTCTTTTTTGTTATGATTTCTCTTTTTTCTTTTGACCAAAAAAACTGTTCTGGTCCAAAAGGACAGCTAGGGGATCACCATCACGCGAGACCGACATTCACTAATTTGTTGACTTTTACTGTTATTGATTTACTGTTGTTGCGCGGCAGAAATATACCAATCAGGGAACGTAGCATTAGCTCTAATGTTATACCGCGTAGGATTGGCATAAATGCCAGCGCGATACAACAGTGTAAAATTGACAATGACACGGAGTTTTACTTTACTTTATTAATGTCCGGTATTGTTTCTTAATTGTTTGAATAAAAGCCTGTGGAACTGTGAGTTTTTCAATACCTGATACAACAGATACTTTGGAAAATTTGTTTGAGTGTATTCGTTCTGGATGTGGTTGTAAGTATAATGAATGTAATGGTTAATGGTTAATGGTCTTACAAATCAAGGTATGAAAAAGGTACCAATTGTGAGGAAGATGAATTAAGCCTTTTAAGAAATCCGCGTTCTTTTGTCGAACTTGGTGAGAATCAAGCGATGTAACACTTGCAAGACCTTTAAGTGATACGGATACCGATATTAAGAGTGATGAATCGGCTATAGACATTGCACATGCAGTGGTTCTGCACAAACGTTATCAGTTGCTTTTGTGAATGGTTTTATTGTTAAAAAAATCAAAATTTAATTGTCTACCAATGTGAATCCGATTTAAGTTCAAATAAGACACTCCCTTGCAGTCAATTTATTTCTTGCAGGAAATTTTCTAATTCCAAAAATAAGTTTTTCTATCCTTCAGAAAGTTTAGTTGTAACTGTTGGCCATGCTATAACTTTATTAGAGAAGAAGCTCACTACAATTCGGAAGAATACTAAATTACAAGAAACGGTAGTTACATTACAAGACCTGAATCAAGAATTTTCATTCATAAGAAAATTTACAATTTACCGCCTAATTCAGCCATTGTTCTATTCATTAATAGTTGGATGTTTCTTTCCTGACTTGCAACAATACTTATGTCTCCTGTTGTGCAACGGAAGTTTTTATTTTACTTTTGGTACCAACTAAACCTGGATATATTCTCAAGTCGGTCTGTTAAACGGTATGCACAAGTTAATGAAATGAGTGGTTCGGCGAGCGAACCTCTAATCGTATTCTGGTTGCCTGATACACGTCGAACGTCCGGCGTGCGATCTGTAACGATATAGGTCTGGTTTTCTATAAAGGTTACGTCGTAGCATAATACGCCCTCCAGAAGGGGGTTTAGGAACAGGATCTTCGTTCCTGCACTACAGTGCAATCCCTTCTGGGAGGCCACTAACCAATACGTAATGGATACGTCCTACCATACACCGGCAACCTCCAGATTTTTGTGAGAACCGGTCACCGCAAGAAGACCCAGGTGGCTATAAAATAACCAAAGGAGAAAACGTAATTTAAGTGGTTCCCACCCGTGCCAGAGATCTCCGATTTCGATAGATCCGTTGCCGTACAACCAGTCAGCTCCAACCACGTTGGTTGTATAATGTTTAAATATTGCTAACTAAGCTGTCGATAAATAACCATCGGGCACATACATGAAAACGGTAGCGGAGGATATATGAGAATCGGCGGCGGTGAATGAATTCTGAATCTGAAGGATTCTTAATTCGAAGTCGGAATGAATGTCGGGAAGAATGTCCCTTGGCAGTCAGGACTGTAGCTTTTATGAGCCTCCGGGGGATCTTCTTCCGAGATTTTCCAGCGGGGGATTTGTTGCCATCTGCACCAATTGTGACGTTGATCCAACGCGTCATAAATGGGTCGTGTACAAACATTTGCTATAGCATGTCTTCCTTCTCAAACGCCGCGCGCTTGCTTCTCCCATCTATATACGCATCCGGTTGACGTCAGACTTGTCTTTCTCTTTTCTGGGAGTCTGATACCTGTAGCGGTTTAAGAGAACACATTATGAATACCAATCATGCATTTTAATTGTGCTTTATTACATACAGACTTGTGCAGAACACTTTGATTCTTTGAAAAACTGTATTATTACAAGTATTTGTCCACGACTATCTTACAACATATTCTTTATACTTGTGTTTCTTCAATCAAAATTAGATACATTATTCACTGCAGTGATTAATGAATATTATTCACTAAACCAATAGGAACATCGCTTTGACCCTTTTTTACATTTATTTAGTAGGCCGCGATCGCGATGTGTTAGTTCAAATTGAAACGTCAAATCAGCATGGTTTGCTTTTAATTTGAAATGCATATTCTAAAAAAAGAAGATATAATGAGTAGAGCTGTGAATTGTATGCAAATGCATAAATTGTTTGCTGATATGCGCTTAAGTATAACTACAATATAAGTACAAATCTCTGGAAATTTAGTAAACTGTGAAAATTTTATAGTTATATATTCTGACGTTTCTGCAAATTTGCATTTTACATGCATATATTAGCAGTTTTGAAGCATAAAATGCATATTTTAGTGGTTTAGAAGCCAAAATGCATATTTTTTAATAGCCCATCTCTGATGCATGATAAAGTTTGACCACGCACACAACTCTTTCTGAAAAAAAATTATGTTCTGTTTTTGTTTTTGTAAGTTTTATGAATATATGGGTGTTGCTGATCAATAAAAAACATTATTTTTAAAACCTAGGTGTATTTTTGTGCGTATATTGCAGCATATATGGACTACTGTCTGTGCATAATTTGTGGTTTTAAATGTGCATATATGCTGCATATTTTCAAGGTTTTTCGTGCATATATTTCACAGCCTTAATAATGAGTAGCGAGAGTGAAAACGAGATTTCTTTAACAGCACCAGCAATAAAAGAAGCTGCAGAACTTGCCTCATTAGATTCATTGCCCAAAAAACCAAGAAAATTATACCTGAGAGCATATGTATGAATCTTTCTTACACTGGAGAAGGGAAATGAAGGTAAATTCTTTTTGGGAATCTGTTTTGATAGTCGTGGACAAAGTATAGTATACAACTCGTTATAATGATGCTATTATAAACTCGTGTATAATATACTATTGTCGTATAGGGAGGGATTCCGTGGTACTGTACTAGAATTGTTCGTCAGCTAAGGTCAAAGCGCAAGCAGCAGAAGCTTCGGCATGTTTAATTTTTATGAGATTTGTGTAGGTGTACCTACGAAAGGGTATTCGGGGTCATAATAACCATTTGTTTCTTCAAGTGCATTAAAATAGTCGTATTATACTACACAACTGTGTTGTCTATGATATGTTGAACCTGGGTGTACCTAGGTTTATGCACAAATCCAGCAAGTATCCACCTTAGTAGTTTTCGGTAATCAACTACTAATCTCCATTTTTGCTGTCCGGAAGAATCTAGTTTTTTAGGAACTAACAGATGATTGTATTATTCTCTGTTTTAACATTTTCTCGATTTGTTTATGAATTTCAGGACAGCGATAAATTTTAGAAGTTACCGGATTTGAATCAGTGGTTTGAATGTGATGTTCTAAAATATTACAACCTTTTAAAGTATCATTTGGTAAATGAAATATATCAGAATAATCTTTGCAAATTGATAAAATATAATGTTTTTCTTCGGAATTTAAATGTTCTAAACGTAAATTTTCGTGTAAAAGTGACAATCTATGGGACGCCGTTTGGGTCTTTAATCGTCCATTTAAGGATATCCTACAGATGTTTTTAAATCGGGAATTATGGATATCCCACAGATATTTTTAAATATTTAAAAATATCTCACAGATATTTTTAAATCATTTTGGATATCAAACAGTGAAGAATGATTATTTTTATCTGCGAGATATCTTTAAATATTTAAAAATATCTCACAGATATTTTTAATTCTATAATTACGGATATCTTCTAAGCTTTTTGATATCCAAAATTGTGGCGCCACCTATAAGGCGAAAGATTCAATAATTCAATTACACCATCCTTTACATGTTGTAATTATTATCCAATTTAGAGTAGCAAGTGGAAGGCTACATTTTTTATATCAAACCATGCAAGTAATATCCATAAATAATTATTTCTATCTACCAGATATTGTTAAATCGACATAAATATCTCGGAGATATCCATAATTCATTATTTAAAAATATCAGCGAGATATAAATATTTATTAATGCATATCTCACTCATAGTTTTAAATATTTGAAAATATCTATAGCATATTTTTAAATCAAATCAATTTTTGCTTAGCTTTGACTTTAGCACGTAAGTATTGCTTAAAGAATTACATACGAATCCAAAGTGAGCAAAAATAGTATTGGTTTCAGGATATCCCACAGATATTTTCAAATATTTAATGCTATCAGTGAGATATCCACAAATAATTATTTTTATCCGACAGATATTTTTAAATCAACAATTTTAGATATGGGGTGGTAATTTTTAAATATTTAGAATTATCTGTAAGATAGAATTAATTATTTATGAATATCACTTGCCAGTTTTGATATCCAAAATTGCAGCGCCCTCTAATTTCCAGGAAGTAAGCTTAGTTGTATGGCCTAGTGTAAATCTGACTTACGCGCTCTCCCGCTTTAAATCTCCAGCCTGCGCGCGGTCGAGTTTTCTGTTTCCCCAGGACTTGTGTCTCGGTAGCACTCTGATTGGTGAAACTTTTGTGTTCGTGTTCGGCAATAACTGACGTTTCTTACCGAGGATAAAGAGGACGGCTAAATTATCAGTGATTTTATAATATTATAAAATCAGTGCTAAATATCGTAGGAAATACCAACGTTGTCAAGCTTCTCCAATTCCAATGTGTTTATATTAACAATAAAACACTTGGAAAACGTTAACTTTATTTAACAAACTCTACATGATCAAAATACACGTCTTCTCCTGTTCAGCGGTAGCGGCCATTCCTCTGCTTCCGGTTCTCGTAGTCGTGGTCGCTCGTAGGTTCGGCGGTAATATTTAAATTCAAACATAACTACACTACATCTCCCTTTTTCTAACAAAATTAAAAATATCTTACTCTAATCAAATGGTCACATGGTATCTGTACTTCGTTACAGATCCAGTCGTTGAACAGGTTTTACAATTCTTCCTGATCTAGTTTTATATTCCACCTTATTTTCTACATTAACAATACTTTCGGAATCATTATTAAAGTTATTGTTATACTCCTCCCAGTAAGCCTTTCTTTTAAAATTGTACTTGTTTTTGTTTATATTATGAAAATCATTGTCACTGTTTAATACTGGAACATTTGGTACACTTTTAAAATTGTAATATTTTGAAACATTTACATCTCTCATATTCCTTCTTTTCACCCTTCCAGTATTTATATCTCTAATTACAACTGAACGTGGAGTATCAAGCACCTTAATAATCTTTCCTTTTTTCCAAACATCGTTAAACCGATACATTACAAAATCATTAACTCTAACTTCATAATTTCTTCTTTTAGAATTTGCATCATACCATACTTTAGTCTTTAATTTTCTCCTGCGCAAAATTTTTGAAAAATTGCATACAGTTTTTGGCTTTAATAAATTATTGTTTACAGGTAGTTTGGTGCGTGTTCTTCGACCTAATAATAATTGAGCTGGAGAAAAATTCAAATCTAGAATTGTCATGTTTCTATATTCTAAAAGTACAGATTCTATATCATTTTCCCCTTCTATACATTTCTTGATCAACTTTTTGCAAATTCCCACGTAACGTTCGCTAAATCCATTACTTTGAGCATAAAATGGACTCGTCGTTACTAATTTAAAATTCCATTCTTCCTTAAAGTCATTAAATTCTTTAGAATTAAACGGTACATTATCACTTATTAATTTTGCTGGAACACCATGCATCGCAAAAATTTCTTTCATTGCTTTTATTATTTCAAAACTGCTTTTATTTTGCAATAATTTTAATTCTACCCAATGTGAATAGTAATCGCCTAGAACTAAATAATTTTTGTTTGCATATTCTAATATGTCACACCCTACTATTTCAAACGGTAAATTTGGTATCTCGTGTAATATCATATTTTCTTTACAATTTTTTGCTCTATACTTTTGACAAATATGACATTGTGCTATTAATTTTTCAATTTCATTGTCCATTCCCGGCCAATAAAATAACGTTTTTGCTCGTTTTTTAGTTCTAACTATACCCACGTGCGAATCATGCACTTTATTCAAAATTGTTTGTTGCAAATTTTTAGGAATAATCATTCTGTCCTCTATAAAAACCAAATTTTCATTTACATAGATCTCAGATCTTTTGTTAAAATAAAATTTGACATCTTCATCTACTTTTGTTTTTGATTTTGGCCAACCATTCTTACATAATTCTATTAGTTTAAGTAACACTCTGTCTTTTTTAGTTTCACGTTCTATTTGCGATTTTAAATTACTACCAACATTTATTGAATGTATTACTACATTTAACTGCGCATCTACTTCACTTTTTTCGGCTTTTGAGCAAGCTCGACTAATAGCATCGGCTATTAACATTTCTTTCCCCGGTGTGTACCTTAGAGAAATTTCATAAATTGCTAATTTTAGTCTAATGCGTTGTAAACGATTTGAATATATTTTATTTATTTCCTTTTTCATAATCCCTAGTAGTGGTTTGTGATCAGTCTGAATAATCACCTCCTCCCCGTATATGTAATAATGGAATTTGTTACACGCGAATAAAATTGCCAAAAATTCCTTCTCGATCTGTGAGTAATTTATTTCTGCTTCTGTCAAACTTTTTGATGCAAAACACACTGGTTTATTTTCTTGCAGTAACACACAACCAATCCCATATTTACTACTATCTGTCTGAATGACTATCGGTTTCGTTCTTTCAAAATTTTGTAGCACTGTTGCTTGACTAACTAAATTTTTAATTTGCTCAAAACATCGGGTATGGCTATCATTCCATTTAAATTCTACATTCTTTTTCAACAAGTTCCTTAAAGTACTTGTCATCTCAGCTAAATCTGGTATAAAATCCCTTAAATAATTTATCATCCCTAATAGCCTCTGCAAATCTTTTTTATCTTTTGGTATATCATACTTTGCTACAGCGCTTACTCTACCTTCATCCATTTCTATAGTTCCTTCTTTAAATGTATGCCCTAAATACTTAACCTCACTTTTTTGAAACTGAAATTTATTTACGTTAAATTTTATATTCATTTGTTTGGCCCTATTTAATACTTTTACTAGTATTTCATTATGCTGCTCTTTAGTTTCTGCGAACACTAACAGATCATCTATATACACAAAAACCCCTGGTATGTTACCAAATGCGTCTGTATTAAATTTTTGAAACACTTGAGCCGAAATCTTTAACCCAAATGGTAATCTTTTGAATGCATAGCAACCAAAAATTGTTGAAAATACACAATATTTCACACTATCATTTCCCAACTTTATCTGCCAAAATCCATCCTTCAAATCAAGTACCGAGTAAAATTTAGATTGACCTATTTTTGATTTCAATTCAGCTAATGTTGGAATTGGATAATGTTCCTCTTTAATATTTTCATTTATGTTTTTCGGATCAAGACATAACCTTAAAGTTTTATCATTTTTCTCAACAATGACCAACCTGCTACACCATGATGTTGGCTTATCATACTTTTCTATTATTTTCATTTTACAAAGTCTATCTAATTCTCTTTTCAGTTTATCTTGTAATTTTATTGGGACTCTATACGGCGGTAATGAAACAGCTTGAGCATTTTCTTTTAGCTCAATATTATACTCATATGGAAAACAACCTATATCTTTAAATACTGAATCATAATTTCTAATAATACTGTCTTTCGTTAGCATTTCTGTGATTGAATCTACACTTCTTACTACTATTTTCAACCTTTCACTCGTATTCAACCCTAAAATTGGTGTTAACTTTTCTTTTGTAACTATAAATGATTCAACATAATACCTATTTCGGTATTCTACTTTTAGTTCAACTGTACCATAATTTTGTACAATTGCACCTCCGTAAGCATGCAATTTAATATTATTTCTTTTTATGTGATTACCTGACTTTTTCATCGTGTTTACAATGTCATATGGTAGTAGATTCACCTCACATCCTGTATCTATTTTAAAATTGACATCAATATTTTCAACCTTGAGGGTTTTCACCCAATCCATTGCATCTAAATTGGTTACCACATTGTTACAATAATAATCTTGACTTCTACCATCATTTTCAACACCTAAATCAATATTGTAATTATTTTTTCTAACAGTTCTACACATATTAGCAAAATGATTCAACCCGTTACATTTATTACAACGTTTACCTCTTGCCCAGCACTTATTCCAATCATGATAAAATCCACATTGTTTACATATAAATTTGTTACCCTTTGGCCTGTTTTCTCTTTTCTTTTCATACTCTTGTCTTCTATTTACCTTCTGCTGATTTTTCTTGAAGTTCTTCTCTTCATTTTCTTTTTCCTCTTTAACATTGATGGCATCTATAATTCCTTCCGCTCCATGAATCTCTCTTGTTTGTTTCCTTATTACTTCAGCTATTCTGAACTTTTCTGTGGCATCCTTCAGTGAAATTTGACCAATTTTTATAATGTGATCCATTGTTTCTTTATCGTTCGAACCCAGCACTACTTTATCTCTTAAAATTTCTTCAGGATTTTCAAACTCACAATCTTGTATCAATGTTTTTACATCTGTTAAAAATGAGTCGTATAGCTCACCCTCTTTTTGTCTTCTATTGTAGAACAGAGCTCTTGCATGTAGTACATTCTTTTTTGGATTACAATATTCTTCAAAAGCTTTCAAAACACAACTTATTTTCTTTTCTTCACCTTCCCCATATACGAACGTATCTTGTAATTCCACAGCTTCACGACCAATAATATTTAATAAAATTGCTACTTGTCTTTCTTCGTTTTCTTTGCTATAAGCTGTTGCTGTCATATATATATTAAAGGACTTTTTAAATTTCTTCCAATTTTCGGAAATGTTTCCACTTAACAGTAGCGGATTCGGTACCACAAAATTTGCCATTTGCACGTTTTCTTTCACTATTTTCTTCAAAATATCACTTTTATCTTATACCATCAACCTTTTTAAATTGTATTTTACTTGGACTGCGCCATGATGTGTTTATATTAACAATAAAACACTTGGAAAACGTTAACTTTATTTAACAAACTCTACATGATCAAAATACACGTCTTCTCCTGTTCAGCGGTAGCGGCCATTCCTCTGCTTCCGGTTCTCGTAGTCGTGGTCGCTCGTAGGTTCGGCGGTAATATTTAAATTCAAACATAACTACACTACACATTACGTCGTTTTCATTTGTAGGGCAAGGGAAAAAATACCTTTCCCTTGCCCTAAGAAACTATAAGCTTGAAAATTACAGACGGCAAGCATTTTGCCTGGAGGGCAAGGAAAAATATGACTAAAAAAGTCATCCCCAGCGGGTTTGCACCCCAAGCTACCTGAACCGCTAACTTCATGTGTATCCCATTAACCAAGGTGCCGATGCAAGGTAGGCTCTTGTATATGAGCTACTTGATGGATATTTACACATTGGAAACGCTTGGCAACGTTGGTACTTCCTGGGATATTTATCCCCGGAAGTGCCTGCGTTGTCGCCGCCGGCAGCCAGCAAATTTACTTTTCGTTGCCGGCGCTGGTTTTGCCGTTGACCGTTATTAATATTTCAATATTATTCGCACCACTTATTGGCAATAACCTGAACGCTGAGGGCAAGGAAAAACATGATTAAAAAAACTGGATGCGTGGTCGCCACTCGCAATAGAAGTTAGAGGAATGCAAATTTTGTAGGGTAAACAGACGATCGGAGTATAATGCAATACAGGTGATCTATAATGAGTGTAACAAACTTCTAGGGTAGATAGAATACTTAAAAATAATGCGAAAAACCTTAATCAACGTATGTCCAAAAATGCCGGCTAAGCGAGATACAAGGTGTTGAAATTTCTTTCAAAAATGTTATTTTTTTAATATCTGGAAAACTACCGGACCTATTCATTTGGAATTTTGGGCATAATAATTCCTTGAAGTTATTTACTAATTTATAAATGTTGAGTTTTGTATTCTCACCAGTGGCGTCACTACGAGGTGGGGAGACCACATTTATTACCGAAACTATGTTACGCTACTGACTTACATAGATATGTTGCAAAATATTAGAATCTTTGTTTTATTTACAAGAAAAAAATCTCTCTTTTGTTTTTTGCGTTCGGGGCATAGTTTCAGAGAGAAATAATTTTGTGTAACACGGTGCATTAGTCCGAGATTTTAAAAACGAAATTGTCAATCCATTCTTTCTAATAGTAAAGTGTTGTAAATATCGAATTGGCGTGTAAATACTCGAGAATAGCACAAAACAGCTGAAAATAGTAGGTAACGATACAAGCAGATATTACATTTTTGTAAGAAATTTCAACATCCTGTATCTATTTTTGTAGCCATTTTTGGACACATATTCATTAGGGATTTTCACAATATTTTCACAGTATTTACACGCCACTTCAATATTAACAACGGTTTACTGTTCACAGGGATTCTGCAAGTGACAAATAGACTGCTCTTTCCAGCTGTTACATTTTCAAAAACAACTTAAAATACAACTTAATTTCAGAAATATTTTAAAACGGATGAGTACAGTACATATAATAAAAGAACTTATGTCTTGTTTAGACCAGATCATTATTATTTAGACGTTTGATGCACAGGGTTTGAGGTTAAGTTGTTTATTTCTCCGGCTAATTTATTGTTTAATCTTTATTTAATAGGGGGTTTAAGAATTTATTTATATTTAAAAAGTGTAAAATGGAAAAGAAAGTGTTAAAAATTAGTGTTATTAAGGACTTCTATGGACGATTTAAACCATCTGTTGCGCCGGTTCTAGCGCCGTAAATTGCAGTAGTTTGTTGCATTTTGGTTTTAAACAAAATGACTGCATAAATAAATGCTTTTACAAGACAAACACCGAAAAAGCTTCATAGTAATCGCCATATATTGATTTAATGTTAAGAAATCAGGATGAAAGGTAAAAATAGAATGTGAAGTGCAAGGTCATCTAAGCTCCATTTAAAATGCATTGAAAAATTTTATCCTACTTTTGTCTTAGGACAGCCGATAGCGTTTTAAATTTCGCGCTCTGATTTTGCCGTTACACTAATGGACTCTATTGCATAATTAAAAAATGAAATTTCGGTAGAATTATGTATCATTTCGGTAGATCGGTAGATAACATATAAAATCAGTAGATCTACCGAAATTTCGGTAGGGTTGGCAACACTGTGGAGCCGCACGACCGATTTACACCAGCCCAAAAGAAAATAATAATTACATATTTCGCCTTATAGGTGGCGCCACAATTTTGGATATCAAAATGCTTAGTAGATATCCGTAATTATAGAATTAAAAATATATGTGAGATATTTTTAAATATTTAAAGATATCTCGCAGATAAAAATAATCATTGTTCACTGTTTGATATCCAAAATGATTTAAAAATATCTGTGAGATATTTTTAAATATTTAAAAATATCTGTGGGATATCCATAATTCCCGATTTACAGACATCTGTAACATATCCTTAAATAGACGATTAAAGACCCAAACGGCGTCCCATAACAATCTGTCTGCTTTATTATGGTCAGCTTCCTGAGAGAAATAAGTGCAAATAGAAGCGTTTGTTGGAAGTGGTTCTAACATTATAGCTAATTTATTGATAACTAAAGTTTTATCTTTGGTGTTAAGAATAGTTGTGAATGCCTTATAATTACTTTTTACTTTTAAAATTGCCCTTGCTAAATATGCTTCATCAGATATGTGAAGTTCAGGACATATGCCTTCCCCAATTTCAAGCTTTAAGACATCAACTTCAATAATTACAGCTTCTGTTCTACGTGGCTGAAGTTAGATTTGGATTTAGATTTGCAATTCGCGTTTTTACAGCGGTCCAGATAAATACTGCACAGTTATATTCTAAATCATGTTTTTCAATTAAAATTAGTATTAAAGAACACGAATAATAATAAGCAAATGCACATAATGGACATTTAACAAATTTACGATGTACAGAAATGCTTAAACGAAGTACCTACGGTAATTGAAGTTTTACTAAAACATGCATTTAAAATGTAATATAGGTACAAAATTCATGGATTACTTGAACCTAATAATAATTTCAAATAAAAATTCGCCAGAATAATTTTTAGCAAAATTTAGATAATTAGATTGCAATACGACGAGGGGTTGAGCTATAGTTTCCTCTTTTGAGGAAATCTTTTTTAAAATTCATATTTCTAATTTACACCAAACTAGTTTTTTCCCTATATGAGTACCAGTGGTGTACCGATGTTCTATAAAAGTCGTATCATCAGATTTGCCTTGGGTTTGAGATACACTCACGCCCATTTGCAATGCAGTTCTAAAATTCCCGTTCTTAACTGTTTCAACCCAGATTCTTATCTGTAGGATAAAGGGTGTACCTGTTAATATTCAGTAAAAATGGAAGAACAGATTTCCCGTAGAGGTTGAGGTACAGCAACCCTTATTTCCAAATATTTCTTAAAATTCACGCTTTTAACTGCATCAACCTAGATTTTATTCCAAATGATGAAGGACATCCCTGAAGATGTTCGGTGAAAATCGCATCCCCAGATAAGCCGTAGGGGTTGAGATACAACCATACCCATTGCAATTTTTGTAAAATTCGTGCTTTCAACTGCATCAACCTAGATTTAATTCCAAATGATGAAGGAAGGCTCAGTAGATGTCCGGTGAAAATCGAATTCCCAGATATGCCGTAGGGGTTGAGATAAAGGCACCCTTATTTGCAAAACATGTTTTAAAATTTACACTTTTAACTGTATCAACCTATATTCTGTTCCAAATGATAAAGGAAGTCCCTGTCGATGTTCGGTGAAAATTCCATCTCCAGATTTGCCGTAGGGGTTGAGTTACAACCACCCTTATTTGCAAAATACTTCTTAAAATTCGCGATTCTAACTGTATCAACCTAGATATTGTACCAAACGATAAAGGAAGGCCCTGTCGGTGTCCAGTGAAAATCTCACTGGTAGATTTGCCGTAAGGGTTGAGATAGCGCAACCCTTATTTGCAAACTACTTCTTAAAATTCGCGATTCTAACTGTATCAACCTAGATACTGTACTAAACGATAAAGGAAGGCCCTCTCGGTGTCCAGTGAAAATCTCACTGCTAGATTTGCCGTAGGGGTTGAGATAGAGCAACCCTTATTTGCAAAATATTTCTTAAAATTCGAGATTCTAATTGTATCAACCTAGATACTGTACTAAACGATAAAGGAAGGCCCTCTTGGTGTCCAGTGAAAATCTCACTGCTAGATTTGCCGTAGGGGTTGAGAAAGAGCAACCCTTATTTGCAAAATATTTCTTAAAATTCGAGATTCTAATTGTATCAACCTAGATACTGTACTAAACGATAAAGGAAGGCCCTGTCGGTGTCCAGTGAAAATCTCACTGCTAGATTTGCCTTAGGGGTTGAGATAGAACAACCCTTATTTGCAAAATATTTCTCAAAATTTTCGATTCTAACTGTATCAACCTAGATACTGTACTAAACGATAAAGGAAGGCCCTGTCGGTGTCCAGTGAAAGTCTCACTGCTAGATTTGAAGTAGGGGTTGAAATAGAGCAACCCTTATTTACAAAATATTTCTTAAAATTTGAGATTCTAACTGTATCAACCTAGATACTGTACTAAACGATAAAGGAAGGCCCTGTCGGTGTCCAGTGAAAATCTCACTGCTAGATTTGCCGTAGGGGTTGAGATAGAGCAACCATTATTTGCAAAATACTTCTTAAAATTCGCGATTCTAACTGTATCAACCTAGATACTTTACTAAACGATAAAGGAAGGCCCTGTCGGTGTCCAGTAAAAATCTCACTGCCAGATTTGCCGTAGGGGTTGAGATAGAGCAACCCTTATGTGCAAAATATTTCTTAAAATTCGAGATTCTAATTGTATCAACCTAGATACTGTACTAAACGATAAAGGAAGGCCCTCTCGGTGTCCAGTGAAAATCTCACTGCTAGACTTGCCGTAGGGGTTGAGATAGAGCAACCCTTATTTGCAAAATATTTCTTAAAATTCGATATTCTAACTGTATCAACCTAGATACTGTACTAAACGATAAAGGAAGGCCCTCTCGGTGTCCAGTGAAAATCTCACTGCTAGATTTGCCGTAGGGGTTGAGATAGAGCAACCCTTATTTGCAAAATATTTCTTAAAATTTGAGATGCTAACTGTATCAACCTAGATACTGTACTAAACGATAAAGGAAGGCCCTGTCGGTGTCCAGTGAAAATCTCACTGCCAGATTTGCCGTAGGGGTTGAGATAGAGCAACCCTTATTTGCAAAATACTTCTTAAAATTCGCGATTCTAACTGTATCAACCTAGATACTGTACTAAACGATAAAGGAAGGCCCTGTCGGTGTCCAGTAAAAATCTCACTGCCAGATTTGCCGTAGGGGTTGAGATAGAGCAACCCTTATTTGCAAAATATTTCTTAAAATTTGAGATGCTAACTGTATCAACCTAGATACTGTACTAAACGATAAAGGAAGGCCCTATCGGTGTCCAGTGAAAATCTCACTGCCAGATTTGCCGTAGGGGTTGAGATAGAGCAACCCTTATTTGCAAAATACTTCTTAAAATTCGAGATTCTAACTGTATCAACCTAGATACTGTACTAAACGATAAAGGATGGCCCTGTCGGTGTCCAGTAAAAATCTCACTGCCAGATTTGCCGTAGGGGTTGAGATAGAGCAACCCTTATTTGCAAAATATTTCTTAAAATTTGAGATGCTAACTGTATCAACCTAGATACTGTACTAAACGATAAAGGAAGGCCCTGTCGGTGTCCAGTGAAAATCTCACTGCCAGATTTGCCGTAGGGGTTGAGATAGAGCAACCCTTATTTGCAAAATACTTCTTAAAATTTTCGATTCTAACTGTATAAACCTAGATACTGTACTAAACGATAAAGGAACGCCCTGTCGGTGTACAGTGAAAATCTCACTGCTAGATTTGCCGTAGGGGTTGAGATAGAGCAACCCTTATTTGCAAAATATTTCTTAAAATTCGAGATTCTAACTGTATCAACCTAGATACTGTACTAAACGATAAAGGAAGGCCCTCTCGGTGTCCAGTGAAAATCTCACTGCTAGATTTGCCGTAGGGGTTGAGATAGAGCAACCCTTATTTGCAAAATATTTCTTAAAATTCGAGATTCTAACTGTATCAACCTAGATACTGTACTAAACGATAAAGGAAGGCCCTCTCGGTGTCCAGTGAAAATCTCACTGCCAGATTTGCCGTAGGGGTTGAGATAGAGCAACCCTTATTTGCAAAATATTTCTTAAAATTCGAGATTCTAATTGTATCAACCTAGATACTGTACTAAACGATAAAGGAAGGCCCTGTCGGTGTCCAGTAAAAATCTCACTGCCAGATTTGCCGTAGGGGTTGAGATAGAGCAACCCTTATTTGCAAAATATTTCTTAAAATTTGAGATGCTAACTGTATCAACCTAGATACTGTACTAAACGATAAAGGAAGGCCCTGTCGGTGTCCAGTGAAAATCTCACTGCCAGATTTGCCGTAGGGGTTGAGATAGAGCAACCCTTATTTGCAAAATACTTCTTAAAATTCGAGATTCTAACTGCATCAACCTAGATACTGTACTAAACGATAAAGGAAGGCCCTGTCGGTGTCCAGTAAAAATCTCACTGCCAGATTTGCCGTAGGGGTTGAGATAGAGCAACCCTTATTTGCAATATATTTCTTAAAATTTGAGATGCTAACTGTATCTACCTAGATACTGTACTAAACAATAAAGGAAGGCCCTGTCGGTGTCCAGTGAAAATCTCACTGCCAGATTTGCCGTAGGGGTCGAGATAGAGCAACCCTTATTTGCAAAATACTTCTTAAAATTTTCGATTCTAACTGTATAAACCTAGATACTGTACTAAACGATAAAGGAAGGCCCTGTCGGTGTACAGTGAAAATCTCACTGCTAGATTTGCCGTAGGGGTTGAGATAGAGCAACCCTTATTTGCAAAATACTTCTTAAAATTTTCGATTCTAACTGTATAAACCTAGATACTGTACTAAACGATAAAGGAAGGCCCTGTCGGTGTCCAGTGAAAATCTCACTGCCAGATTTGCCGTAGGGGTCGAGATAGAGCAACCCTTATTTGCAAAATACTTCTTAAAATTTTCGATTCTAACTGTATAAACCTAGATACTGTACTAAACGATAAAGGAAGGCCCTGTCGGTGTACAGTGAAAATCTCACTGCTAGATTTGCCGTAGGGGTTGAGATAGAGCAACCCTTATTTGCAAAATACTTCTTAAAATTCGCGATTCTAACTGTATCATCCTAGATATTGTACTAAACGATAAAGGAAGGCCCTGCCAGTGCCCAGGGAAAATCTCACTGTCAGATTTGCCGTAGCGGTTGGGATAAAGGCATCCTAATTTGCAAAACATGTTTTAAAATTTGCACTTTTAACTGTATCAACCTATATTCTGTTCCAAATGATAAAGGAAGTCCCTGTCGATGTTCGGTGAAAATTCCATCTCCAGATTTGCCGTAGGGGTTGAGTTACAACCACCCTTATTTGCAAAATGTTTGTTAAAATTCGTGATTCAAACTGCATCAACCTAGATTTTGTACCAATTAATAAAGGAAGGCCCTGCCGGTGTTCAGTGAAAATCTTACTGTCAGATTCGCCGTAGGGGTTGAGATAAAGGCACCCTCTATCTCAGCCTCTACGGCAAATCTGGCAGTGAGATTTTCACTGGACACCGGCAGAGGCTTCCTTTATCGTTTAGTACAATATCTACGTTGATACAGTTAGAATCGCGAATTTTAAGAAGTATTTTGCAAATAAGGGTTGCTCTATCTCGACCCCTACGTCAAATCTGGCAGTGAGATTTTCACTGTACACCGACAGGGCGTTCCTTTATCGTTTAGTACAGTATCTAGGTTTATACAGTTAGAATCGAAAATTTTAAGAAGTATTTTGCAAATAAGGGTTGCTCTATCTCAACCCCTACGGCAAATCTGGCAGTGAGATTTTCACTGGACACCGACAGGGCCTTCCTTTATCGTTTAGTACAGTATCTAGGTTGATACAGTTAGAATCGCGAATTTTAAGAAATATTTTGTAAATAAGGGTTGCTCTATCTCAACCCCTACGGCAAATCTAGCAGTAAGATTTTCACTGGACACCGAGAGGGCCTTCCTTTTTCGTTTAGTACAGTATCTAGGTTGATACAATTAGAATCTCGAATTTTAAGAAATATTTTGCAAATAAGGGTTGCTCCATCTTAACCCCTACGGCAAATCTAGCAGTGAGATTTTCACTGGACACCGAGAGGGCCTTCCTTTATTGTTTAGTACAGTATCTAGGTTGATACAATTTGAATCTCGGATTTTAAGAAATATTTTGCAAATAAGGGTTGCTCTATCTCAACCCCTACGGCAAATCTAGCAGTGAGATTTTCACTGGTCACCGAGAGGGCCTTCCTTTATTGTTTAGTACAGTATCTAGGTTGATACAATTAGAATCTCGAATTTTAAGAAATATTTTGCAAATTAGGGTTGCTCTATCTCAACCCCTACGGCAAATCTGGCAGTGAGATTTTTACTGGACACCGACAGGGCCTTCCTTTATCGTTTAGTACAATATCTACGTTGATACAGTTAGAATCGCGAATTTTAAGAAGTATTTTGCAAATAAGGATTGCTCTATCTCAACCCCTACGGCAAATCTAGCAGTGAGATTTTCACTGGACACCGAGAGGGCCTTCCTTTATTGTTTAGTACAGTATCTAGGTTGATATAATTAGAAACTCGAATTTTAAGAAATATTTTGCAAATAAGGGTTGCTCTATCTTAACCCCTACGGCAAATCTAGCAGTGAGATTTTCACTGGACACCGAGAGGGCCTTCCTTTATCGTTTGGTACAATATCTAGGTTGATACAGTTAGAATCGCGAATTTTAAGAAGTATTTTGCAAATAAGGGTGGTTGTAAGTCAACCCCTACGGCAAATCTGGAGATGGAATTTTCACCGAACATCGACAGGGACTTCCTTCATCATTTGGAACAGAATATAGGTTGATACAGTTAAAAGTGTAAATTTTAAAACATGTTTTGCAAATTAGGATGCCTTTATCTCAACCGCTACGGCAAATCTGACAGTGAGATTTTCCCTGGGCACTGGCAGGGCCTTCCTTTATCGTTTAGTACAATATCTAGGTTGATACAGTTAGAATCGCGAATTTTAAGAAGTATTTTGCAAATAAGGGTTGCTCTATCTCAACCCCTACGGCAAATCTAGCAGTGAGATTTTCACTGTACACCGACAGGGCCTTCCTTTATCGTTTAGTACAGTATCTAGGTTTATACAGTTAGAATCTCGAATTTTAAGAAATATTTTGCAAATAAGGGTTGCTCTATCTCAACCCCTACGGCAAATCTGGCAGTGAGACTTTTACTGGACACTGACAGGGCCTTCCTTTATCGTTTAGTACAGTATCTAGGTTGATACAGTTAGAATCTCGAATTTTAAGAAGTATTTTGCAAATAAGGGTTGCTCTATCTCAACCCCTACGGCAAATCTGGCAGTGAGATTTTCACTGGACACCGACAGGGCCTTCCTTTATCGTTTAGTACAGTATCTAGGTTGATACAGTTAGCATCTCAAATTTTAAGAAATATTTTGCAAATAAGGGTTGCTCTATCTCAACCCCTACGGCAAATATAGCAGTGAGATTTTCACTGGACACCGAGAGGGCCTTCCTTTATCGTTTAGTACAGTATCTAGGTTGATACAATTAGAATCTCGAATTTTAAGAAATATTTTGCAAATAAGGGTTGCTCTATCTCAACCCCTACGGCAAATCTAGCAGTGAGATTTCACTGGACACCGAGAGGGCCTTCCTTTATCGTTTAGTACAGTATCTAGGTTGATACAATTAGAATCTCGAATTTTAAGAAATATTTTGCAAATAAGGGTTGCTCTATCTCAACCCCTACGGCAAATCTGGCAGTGAGACTTTTACTGGACACTGACAGGGCCTTCCTTTATCGTTTAGTACAGTATCTAGGTTGATACAGTTAGAATCGCGAATTTTAAGAAATATTTTGTAAATAAGGGTTGCTCTATCTCAACCCCTACGGCAAATCTAGCAGTGAGATTTTCACTGGTCACCGAGAGGGCCTTCCTTTATTGTTTAGTACAGTATCTAGGTTGATACAATTTGAATCTCGAATTTTAAGAAATATTTTGCAAATAAGGGTTGCTCTATCTCAACCCCTACGGCAAATATAGCAGTGAGATTTTCACTGGACACCGAGAGGGCCTTCCTTTACTATTTTGCAAATAAGGGTTGCGCTATCTCAACCCCTACGGCAAATCTGGCAGTGAGATTTTTACTGGACACCGACAGGGCCTTCCTTTATCGTTTAGTACAGTATCTAGGTTGATACAGTTAGAATCGCGAATTTTAAGAAATATTTTGTAAATAAGGGTTGCTCTATCTCAACCCCTACGGCAAATCTAGCAGTGAGATTTTCACTGGACACCGAGAGGGCCTTCCTTTATCGTTTAGTACAGTATCTAGGTTGATACAGTTAGAATCTCGAATTTTAAGAAATATTTTGCAAATAAGGGTTGCTCTATCTTAACCCCTACGGCAAATCTAGCAGTGAGATTTTCACTGGACACCGAGAGGGCCTTCCTATATCGTTTGGTACAATATCTAGGTTGATACAGTTAGAATCGCGAATTTTAAGAAGTATTTTGCAAATAAGGGTGGTTGTAAGTCAACCCCTACGGCAAATCTGGAGATGGAATTTTCACCGAACATCGACAGGATGTTATTTGAAATTATTATTAGGTTCAAGTAATCCATGAATTACGTATTGTACCTATATTACATTTTAAATGCATGTTTTAGTAAAACTTCAAATACCGTACTTCATTTAAGCATTTCTGTACATTAGAATAAACCCTAGCATCCTAAATTTGTTAAATGTCCATTATTTAATTGAAAAATATCATTTAGCATATAACTGTGCAGTATTTATCTGGACCGCTGTAAAAACGCGAATTGCAAATCTAAATCCAAATCTAACTTCAGCCACGTTTCTGTTCTCGGTTTGATTACATATCTGGTATCATAATGCATTTGTATTAAAGGAATATTATAAGGAACCCAATGTAATCTTAAAAAAGACGTTAGATCATTTAGATTTATTATTGCTTTTTGCCATTGCAAAAAGTCATTTCCGAGAATTCCATCGAAAGGAATGTGATGTAAATTAGGAACTAAATAGAAACAAATTGGAAGTGTTGTATTGCTAAATGTACAGGGTAGTTTCACTTTCTGTGATAATTGACTTATGAGGATTTATTCCATTTATAGTCACAGGTGTATTTTCATATATTGGATTTCGAAATTTTAATTTTTTTTTTTGAAAAAGTGAGACTGATGCTCCAGTATCTACTAAAAGAGTATGAGTTTGTTCACCAACCATGACTTTAACATAAATATTAGTGTCTCGACAAAGATTATCATAATATGCAGAGCTTGTTGAGATGCCGTTTTTTAAATAATTATTTAGCATTCCATTTTCGCTTACGTTTTCCGTCCACATTGGTATTTGATTTTGATTTGGTTGCATAGATGTTTGATTTAGATTTTGAGGTTGAATATTGTGTACATCTATTTTTTGTTGTGGTAGTAAGGTATTTTGGGTTGCACTCAGATTTTGCGTTTCATATAGATATTGGATTTGAGTTCCATTTTGAATTTGATTTGATGTGTCAATTGGATTTAGAATGACGTTGACACTTTGATTTTGAGTTGGAGTTAGAATTAGAATTCGATTTTCATTTTGAGTAGTAGTTGGAATTTGAATTTGATGATTTTCATTTTCATTTAGAACTTGATTTTGATTTTGTTCTTGATTTAGTACTTGAGTTTGATTTGGAATTTGATTTTGAACATTTTGAGTTAGAATTAGATCTTGATTTTGATTTAGTTGTAGATTTTCATTGTGATTTAGAGCTTCAATTAGATTTAGATATTCATTGTCTTTTTAATTTAAAATGTGAGTTTGATTTTGCATTGGAGTTTGACCCACAATTTGATGAGGATTTAGAATTTCATTTTGATTTAGAATTTGAATTTGATTTTACATAGGAGTTTGTATTTGATTTGGACCCACAGTTTGATGGGGATTTAGAATTTGAAGATTTGCATTTTCATTTCCATTTGGATGTACATTTGAGCTAGATTTTCATTTTGATGTACATTTTGATTTGGCATTTGATTTATCATTGTATTTTGCGTTGTAGTTTGAAGTTGAGTTGGAATATGATGTAGAGTTTGAATTTGAGTTAGATTTTGTATCACTTGTTGAAGTTGTAGAGGTGTCAGTTCCGTCAAAGGAATTAATCGAGGGGTAAACCGCTGAAAAAAATTTGTACACCACAATTCCTTTTAATCCAGAAATTCCCGAAATTCCTTCGAAATTTCCGTAATTCCTTGGAAATTCCCCGCAATTCCTTGGAAATTCCCGCAGTTCCTTGGAAATTCCCCGCAATTCCTTGGAAATTCCCGCAATTCCTTGGAAATTCCCCGCAATTCCTTGGAAATTCCCGCAATTCCTTAAAAGTTCCCGCAATTCCTTGGAAATTCCTGCAATTCCACATGTACATTACACACACTTAAACTTACAACTGCCGATGCCGCAAATAATATTCCCGATCTTTTATTGTCTTCCATACATTTCACTTTTCTCCAACTCTTTCTAATACCTTCCTATTGCTAACCTTATCTATCCACGGTATCTTCATCATGTGCCTGTAGCACCACATTTCAATCGCTTCTATTCTTTTTAGATCCGCTTCTCCTGTCGTCCAAAAAAAATAACAACTCCTTTGAAAATGGCATTTACTTTTGTAAGATTTATACTGCTTATCAATATTTATTTTATCAGATCTCTTGAGTTGGAATGGTCCGCTGCCTATTAATCCAATAGGGTCGTAAAAACATATTGTAACCGAATTGTAACTTATTTCGTATTTCCAAAATTTATTTATAGTGACTTATGTACAAATATTTAGAATTAAATGTCATTTGAGAACATGCAGTTTTAGAATTAACAATAAGCACCGAAATATACAAGCGACAAACAAACAACAACAAGCAATAACAATTAAATAACTACCAGCGAACAATTAAACAACTAATTACTTAACCTAAACAATCCACAATACACAAATCAACAGTTCGAGATTCTCTAAAAACACTCTTACAACCAACGGTTAATCACGTCCGAAAACGCCCCGGTACACTTGAAAACGCGACAACATTCGCACGCATGTACCGATACCAAAACTCTAAACGAAACGCATGTAAGACATTATACTCGCCTGATTCTATCGCTCTTCTTCGCATCTGAAAGCCAAAACTTCAAAAACTAACTTCAAAACTGTCCTCCCGGCTCCTTGCTTCCCAATAAATAGTCTTCTTCGAACATTCGGGAACTGGAAACTACCAGAGATCGATTGTTCCATCGATCGATTTTTCTAGTCTCACAAATAGACAAGGTCAACGCCATAATAAACAACTGCGGCTTGCAGACAAATAGCATGACTCATTACCAGAAAGGTCGCTTGCGGGGCAAAAATTCGTATCAATATTTTTTTCCGCCCAAGCAACATCTTCATTTTTAGGCCATGAAAAGAGATCTAACTGTTCAGATAAGAATTTAATTTTAAATTCATTTCCAGAATTTTCTATAATTCGTCCAATGTACCATCTTTCTTCATAATAGACCGCGTAGTAGGCATAGTACGCGATTAACTGTTATTCAATGCACAACGATACGTTTGAAATACGCTGCCCGCCCAAAATGAAACATAACCTAACTATTGGACTCTACTAGTCGACGAGAAACTGAATAGCAGTCCCTACCAAAAACTGGGTAAATATATTTGTCATTATTACCCGGACTAGCTAATTAACTAGGTACCTTTCATATTTTATATATGTAAAAATACGGATTCAAAACTACACTATACAGTGTGATTTTTTTAAAGCGCACATTAGAAAATTTTCGACGTCTACTTATGCTAGAGCTATGAAACTTGGAACCTAGCCATAATCGACGATTCCGAGACGAAATTAAATATTTACAGGATGACGTAACTCTTAAAAATGGCGGAAGTAGACGCCATCTTTGTTTTTTTAAATGACAATCGGACATTTTGATTTCATATTTTAATTAGAAATTTAATTCCGAGTACAACTAATCAAATTGTCACTACTTATCTGTCATACTTTTTGACACCAATTTACACAAAAACTGCAAAAATAGCTCCCAAAACGATTGGAGTTAGGTATAGCACATGCTAACATAACTCCCCAGAATTATATGTTACATCCAACGGTGACATAAAATTTGACACGTGCCATTTGAAAAATTGAGTTTTTGACATTTTGCGATACCCGTATTCAAAAAATTCTAAACCGTTGGCAAACTCGGTATGACTTCGGTTATCAATCAAAACATTCCTTGGAGCTTAAGGAATCGAAGTAAAAAAAATTCATCGACTTATCTTCGGCTGTTCAAGAGATATCAATTTTTAATGAACCCTTGCATCTGCAAATTTGAAGAGAAAATGTGGCATATGTCAAAAAGTATGACAGATAAGTGGTGACAATTTGGTTAGTTGTCGTCGGAATTAAATGCCGAATTCAAATATGAAATCAAAATGGCCGATTGTCATTAAAAAAACAAATATGGCGTCTACTTCCGCCATTTTTAAGAGTGACGCCATCCAGTAAATATTTAATTTCGTTTGGGAATCGTCGATTATGGCTAGGTTCCAAGTTTCATAACTCTAGCATAAGTAGAAGTCGAAAATTTTCTAATGTGCGCTTTAAAAGAATCGCCCTGTATACTGCATACAAACACACTACTGAATGCATGTCTTCATTCGCATTCAAACTGTTTGGCACGCAAGCGCAAATCTATCTACAACACGTGGTAATTCTTCCAAATACCCGTCAATTCCTGACAATACCCACAAAATTCCTCGCAATTCCCGCAATTCCTGCGCAATTCCTAGGCAATTCCCGAAATTCCTCTGCAATTCCTGAAATTCCTCGGAAATTCCTCGCAATTCCTCTGCAATTCCCGAAATTCCTTGGCAATTCCTCGCAATTCCGGCGCTTTGTACACCAAAATTCCTCAGCGGTTTACCCCTCAGAATTAATGGTGGGGACCGTCCTCGTGATTATGATTATCTAGGAGATTTTGTGTTCGTGATACATTTCGATTTAGATTTCTAACGTTGAGTTTTGTACGATTTATGGCTAACCCACAGAAACGACGTGGTTCTGGGGTTGCGACGAGCGAGTTTGAGAATTCAGTAACTGAAATAAAATTATTCTGTGTGTTTTGATTGTTTTTTATGCTATTATTATACTGTCGTTTTTGACATTCTTGAATTAAGTGTCCCTTTCTTTTGCAATAACGGCAAAATTTTACGCCGGTGAAGTTGTTAGGACTATTTTGTGAATTGGAATTTACAAAACGATCATTAGAGTTTGAATTGTGTGTTTGTACAGTGCGAGCATTGGAAATTCGATTCCCTGAACTTGAACTTGCACTTTTCTTTTTATAACAATCTCTGGTGTTATGTGTATGTGTCTTACAGACGGAGCAATATTTATTCGACGAAAATTGTTTATTGGATTTGTGTTAATAAATTTAAGACACGTTCTTCTTCAGACGCAACATTTAAAACATCGGAAAGTGTTTTAATATTTCGATTTCGTAACGCGGACGATATTGACGGCAATGAGTGATAAACAAATCGTTGTAATGCTAGCTCACGAATAGTTTCGCTTCTACCCACTCGTTCGTTAGGGTCCACGCTTGATAATGAATTTAGTAATCAGGTTTGTATATTGTCAATTTTATTATAGAACTCTAAAACAGGTTGAAATTGCTTTTGTCTTATGGTATTCAAGTCTTCCATTAACTGAACATAATGTTTCTTATCGGCATAAAGTTGTAATAATATATAGTTCGCAATTCATCCCAATTATTCATCGCATCTACGTCCTTCTATGATAACTTATTGGGTATTCATCTTATAGGTGATTCACGCACAGTTTTTAGTAGACAAACAAAAACCTCCCACTTCCCCGCAGTTCCCAGCTCATCTTTCTGTGCCTTCACGGACGGTTGTATCTAGTGTTTTCTGCAAAATGCCTAAATCTTCGCGTAAACGAAAGTTCCTCGAAGAGTTTAAGGCCCTGCAATCTAAGATATCCCGTTGGGAATCTCGGCTTCGTTCAGACAGCTCATCATCGTCTTCCTCGGATAGCGAGTTCTCAGGTTAGTACTAACACTCTCGATTTTAGTTCTTCTGCCCGAATACCTCACCCGCAGCAAATACGGGGTGATTGTTTTGATCACAAAACCCGGCTAACTATTGTTAGCATCTGTAGTCGATACTTTTAAGTGATCCTACTACGTTGCGAAGGCTTCACCGCCCAAACGAGGTCACGGGGTGGTTGTTTTGACCACGATAACCCGGCTAACTATTGTTAGCAGACCATTTGAAGCAGGGTACAGTGTCTTGCTGTTATGTAACCCACCCAAACCATTGTTTGGTTTTATATCTCGGCGCTCGGCGCATACCGCAGTAACCTTGGCGTTTTTTGCCTCTCAGGTTCGCTATCAGCCTCTAGTGCGGAGGACCCCATCGATGCCCTGCAAGTTACTGCACCTCAGTCTGATTATAAGTTAGAACCACCTCCTCCCACGGCTGCAGGGGAAGCAGACCCACCATCCAAAATCCTCAGCCTTTTGGGAGATAATCCTAGTGTGTCTGGTCGCAAAGGCGCCGACCTACACGAAGAACTAGTTGGCCGTTGGACAGTCTACCTCCGCAAAGGTACCTCTTCGGAGCTTCGTAGAAAACTCGTTGAGAAATATTATGTGCCTGGTAATTGCCCTGCACTTCAACCCTTTCGAATGAACGAGGAGATCAAATCTATCCTTCCCAATTACGTCGCCAAAAATGACTGGTTTCCCAGCAGCTTACAGGAGCAAATCGCCGCTGGGTTATCGGCTACAGGAAGAGTTCTAGATAAGAAGATACGCGAACCCGAGGCTGATATTACATTGTCAGACGACATCATTCAGTCCTTAGCGAAGGCAGCCCACTTATGTTCTTCCGTACACCATGCCATCTCCATAAAACGGAAGTTCGAAGTCAATAATTTTTTCAACGAGGACTGTAGGGCGGCAGCTCAACAGACTTCCATCGATGAATACTTGTTTGGTTCAGAATTTTCTGAACAAATTAAATCATGTCAGCTTGTTGAGAAGACAGCAGCCCAGCTTCGAAAAACCTACAAACCGTCAGCAGTCCCGACTACTAGTAACCAGTATTTAAACTACCAGCGTCCCAAGTACAAGCCCCGGCTGAAAACAGAGGGAGCGAAGCGAGCCCGCGACGACAGGCCCGTCTTCAAGAAGAGAGCGAAGGAAACGGAGAGAAGACGTCCGAACCGAAGACGACCGGCCTACTACCAATAGAGGTCACTAATCTTGCCGGCCGTTTACAATTTTTTTCTCATTCATGGGAACTCTTAACCGATAACTCTGCCGTATTGGAGGGATTATCCGGCATTAGACTCCCTTTTTCCTCTAAACCTCTGCAAAGAAAGCCACCAAATGTGTCTATACCACCAACTAAATTAAAACTATACTCGCAAGAGATCAACAAATTGCTAGAAATAGGTGCCATTTCACCATGCCGGCCGGGAGAAATCTGGACAATTCTTGTCACATTCTTTCCTTATTCCAAAACCAAATGGACAGCACAGATTTATTCTAAATTTAAAGAACCTGAACAAATACATTCCTGTAAAGCACTTTAAATTAGAGGACTACAGAACAGCTCTTAAGTTAATTTCAAAGAACTGATATTTTGTTAAGATAGACCTCAAAGACGCCTACTTTCTTCTGCCAGTCCACAAAGCCTATAGGAAATATTTAAGATTCAAATTCGGTTCCAATTTATATGAGTTTAACTGCTTGCCTTTTGGGCTTAATATAGCGCCACGAATTTTTACCAAACTAATGAAACCTATGATAACATATTTACGGAAATTGGGCCATAGAATAGTCATTTATCTAGATGATTTCCTTATCATAGGGAAAGATTACAATGAGTGCACGAAATAGCTACTAGAACCTTAAATCTCTTACTTAATTTAGGGTTTATAATAAATAACAAAAAAGTCAACTCATCCCATCAACAACAATTGAGTTTTTGGGCTACCTATTTAATTCCGTTAACCAGACTATTCAACTACCAAATGAAAAAAGCAGAATAATCAGAAAACTTTTACTCAGTTTTAAACACAAATAAGTTTGTAAAATCAGGCGATTCGCCTCTCTGGTCGGGAAGCTGGTCTCTGTATCCCCTACACTGACATATGGCTGGCAGCATACAAAGCCTTTCGAAATAGTGAAGCAACATTTTTTGAAAATAAATAAATTGAACTTTGATAAGCCAATGGAAATTTCTCAGTCTTTAAATCCCGAGTTTGACTGGTGGATTAGTAACATAGAGCGCACGGAAAAGAACATATTGCAACGAAAATTTGCAATCGAAATATTCTCTGACGCCTCCAAATCAGGTTCGGGTGGTCATTGCAATGGAGTAGAAGCAAGAGGTTTTTGGGATTCAGACGAAAGAACAGAACACATTAATTTATTAGAGCTGCGAGCAGCCTTCCTTGCCCTTAAATCCTTCGTCAGATCCGAAACCCACATAAACGTTTTATTACGGATAGATAATGCTACAGCCATCGCTTGCATAAATAGGATGGGTAGTATTAGACACAAGCGACTTCATAAATTAACACAAGCGCTCTGGAGGTGGTGTGAAGTCCGAAGTATTTTTGTTTTTGCCTCCTACATTAATACCAAACAAAATCTAACAGCCGACGCACTATCACGTTTTCGGTCGGTCAACACCGAATATGAATTAAACCAAACTATATTCAATAAAATAATAAAGATATTTGGTCAACCGGAAATCGACTTATTCGCATCTCGAATAAATAAAAAGTGTGAACGCTATATTTCTTGGGGCCCAGACCCGAATTCGGTTGCGGTTGATGCATTCACCACAAATTGGAAAGACTATTTTTTCTATGCGTTTCCTCCCTTTATCTTAATTGACAAGGTTTTACAGAAAATACAAAATGACAAAGCACATGGAATAATAGTAGTTCCAAATTGGCCATCGTCTCCTTGGTTCCCTCTTTTCCTGAATCTCTTAACAACAAAACCTCTTACTTTGGCACCGGATAGTAAACTTCTCCTTTCTCCTTTCAGAGACGCGCATCCAATGTACAGGACCCTTTCCCTGATGGCAGGGAATTTGTCAGCCAGGTCCTAAGAACAAACCACATTGTTCCGGAAGAGGCCTTACACATCATATTATCATCTCTGTCTGAAAAAACTCTCAAAGCGTACTCTAGTTGTTACAGAAAATTGTGGAATTTTTGTAACGAACATGGCAGATTTTAAACAGTTATTAGATTTTCTAGTTTTTGCTAGTAATAAACTCCACTCTTAAATATATACAGGTCAGCTTTTTCGTTCATTTTCAACTTCACTACAAACGAGGAAAAAATAATAAAACGTTTTCTGAAAGGAACTTACAATCTTAGCCCTCCTACCCCGAGATATTCGACTACTTGGAATCCGCAACCAGTACTCGTTTTTTTTAGAAACACTCTACCCTCTGAACACCCTCACCCTAAAGAACCTTACGCTCAAATTGGTCACTCTGTTAGCACTTACTTCAGCGCATAGAGTTCAGACCTTATCCTTAATAACCCTAAATAATATACATCGAGATCAGAATCGTATCGAAATTCGGATTCCATCAAAAATCAAAACTTCCGGGCCCGGAAGAAAGCATCCAATTTTAGTATTTCCTTACTTTACTGAAAAACCCGAATTGTGTGTTGCGTCGACCTTGGATTTTTATATACAAAAAACGGAATCCTTTCGTTCAACCTACGGATGCGCTACTCCATACACACACCAATCGACACCATCCCACGAGTACACAGACCATCGGCAGATGGATCAAAAGCGTTTTACACCAAAGTGGAATTGATACAACACAATTCCAGAGTCAGCGTGCGCCATGCCTCGACATCGGCTGCATATAGATATGGCCTAAACATAGATTTAATTCGATCCACTGCAGGTTGGTCTGAGAATTCGATGGTATTCAATACATTTTACAATAGACCCTTGCGTCAAAATCCTGAAAGTTTTTGCCGAACTATTCTTCAAGGCAGAACAATACAAACAGATTAGTGTTTCTTTTATATAAAATATGTACCTAACTTAGGACTCGTATCCAGGTGCCTATTGTACAGGCCTTATTACCTTTTCTACATTTGTAATACTTTTTCATATGGCTGTATGTATACACATGTATACAGTGTTAGCATTTCCTTAATATACCTACTTTCATTTTGCATACAGTCGTGCGTTTTCTTTAAACATCTACCCAATAAGTTATCATAGAAGGACGTAGATGCGATGAATAATTGTAAGATTGGTTGACTTACCTGTAAGGATAATCCAATCTCAATTATTCGAGCATCGTAGTCCTTCTATGATAACGGCCCACTCACCCTATTCTACCCCTATAAACGCGCACGACCCGTTCAGTCACACGATGAACTGAGAAGGCTATTACACTGCGGGGAAGTTGGAGGTTTTTGTTTGTCTACTAAAAACTGTGCGTGAATCACCTATAAGATGAATACCCAATAAGTTATCATAGGACTACGATGCTCGAATAATTGAGATTGGATTATCCTTACAGGTAAGTCAACCAATCTTACAAGTGTTTATTATTTTATCGCGTAATTGTGCAAAAGCACTTCCCGTGAAGCGAGTAGTAATGTAAAATAACAAAGCAGCTTTTTGATCAGGTGATGCTAATTGATATGCTTCTCGCAATCATTGACAAATTTATGGACTTCGTGACGATTCCCATCGAAAGTTTTTAAGGAATAAATGCTTGTAAAAAATTTAAACTAAATTCGTCATCATTGTGACCAGAATTAGGTAAACTGTCAACACTCTGATTAAATAATATTTGAACAATTTATATCAATTGTACAATTTAGGGACTTACTTGGATTAATACGGATGTTGATGGTTCTTCTTTCGCTTGAATTAAAATTCAATCTTATCTTCCTCGATATCGGATTTTGTTTTTCCTCATTTTCGGATTTATCAGTAAAGCATCCTACACCGACTGCGCCAAAATTATGTTGGAGCCCTTACTGATTAATTTTGGAATTAGCATACTTTAAACTCGACGATTTCTTCAACTTATTTATTCTTGATTAGTTACAATAATTTGTACAAACTTGAATTTAGCAGTTACTGACTAATGACTTTACATGACTACAACGACTGAATTTTCAATATTTCAATGCAAAATTGGCAATCCCTTATATACTAGGTTAACAAGGTTAATCTTCTGATTTATTGCTTTCGGTTGTCAACAGTGCAATAAAATAGGTAAACTATAATTATTACTTACATTAATTGTAGAAGTGACATTTGTTAAGTGGGCGGCATTTTACATTTTGATGTTTTAATTTCTGAACGAAGATAATCAATTAACTAATATAAACAAAACAAGAAGGGTAACTAACATCTGCGTCGCACAAATTACGTATCTAAATGATTATTGCGTGTTACAATTATTAAAAATAATGCGTATTATAATTAAATAATGAATTCGATTGTTACCGTCTCGAACTTACCCCGTTGATATCCGCTAGACTAAACACAGCTGCGGGTGTTTATAATAACCATCGGTAATTGGAGCGGACTGCGGGGAAACACGGGAGAAACAGGGACATTCTGACGAGAGTCGTGATCATATAAATATTATATTGGAAATACTTAAGGATATAAGACGTGTAGTTTTGTGAATAAAGACTGTGTTCTGTTTAGTTTTGTTTTACGTATCTAACATCAGAAGTGGGATAAAGGAGCCACTTGCCTTTTTTTTGTTGTTGGTGTTGCGACTAAATTTTTGTTTTCGCGAGTGACTAATCTTTGTGGGTTGTTGGGAGCCTTCAAAATGCCTAGGAGAAAACGACCAGCATCGTCAACATCAAGTTCGAGCTCATCAAGCTCAAGATCTACGACCAGTTCTACAAGTAGTAGTGCTTCGGAAAAACAGAAGCGATCGATCCACCGTTCCAACCGAAGGCGTAGCCGTGGTCAGAGACGGAAAAGCGGGCGGCAAAGTCGGTCAGAGAAATCAACGGACAGGTGTAGCGTGAGTACGGCACAGTTCAGTTTTATGCAGGGGCAAAAAGTTTTGGCTCACGTAATACCAGATTTTGACCCTAAAGTTGATGATGTTAATGAATGGGTAGGGATCATTGACGAGCATGCAAGGTGTTATGATTGGGACGAGCAAACAATCATTTTTCAGGCTTTAAATAAATTAAAACATACAGCTGAAAAATGGCACAAGAATTTTATTAAAAATGAAATAGGTTGGGCCAACTATAGTTGGAGTAAATGGAAGAAAATACTTCAAGCGACTTTCCAATCCGGTAGAAACACTTACGCTATTTTTCGAGACATTGCTGAACACAAACCCAGCCGAGGTGAATCATTATATTCATTTTATTTTGATCATTTGGCCAAAATTGACAAATTAAAGGTAAATTTCACGGTAACAGATAAAATCTCTTTAATAGTTGGAGCAATCAATGACGACACCGTGACGTCTGCTGTAAACGCGTCAAATATATCCGAGTTAAATATGCTTGCTAATTACTTAAAAGACAGAAATGCTGTGGGCACCCACTCTAAATCCCAGCCACCAAAATTAAGTAGCATGAGAAAGGGAAGACATGATAACTTAAAACATAAAACCTGTTTCCTTTGTGGTAAAATGGGTCATTATAAGGCAAATTGCACAAGAAATAAATTCTGTACTTTTTGTAAGAAACCTGGACATTCGGAGGAATATTGTTTTAGTAAAAAGGGGTATAATCAGCAAGTGCGGAGCACTCCAGATACACGAAGTGTCAACGCCATTCAGGTTAAGAATGAAAATAAATTTTTTCGTGAAATTACTCTCAACCGAAACAAAATTTGGGCATTTATTGATACAGGGAGTGATTGTTCCCTAATTCACCAAGATTTAGTGGACAGACTCAACTTAACCAAGTATAAATTAAACAATCCTATTACAATCACCGGATTTATCGGTCAGGATACGATCGTCTTTGACGCCGTCAAAGCAACGATCGAAATCGATAGCGCTGAACTGTCTACTGAACTGTACGTCCTAAATATGCCATTCCTAACAGATCCACGCATTAACTGCCTTATAGGGCAGAATTTCACAGAAAATGAAACTATAACATATACAAAAATTGGCAAAGAACTGACTTATGCCACTCTTCCGGCTAATGCATGCAACAAAGATGATGTTTCTACTCCCCTTAGTACTGATTCAACTATAAATTCGCTTCTAGACGATTACAAAGATTGTTTAGGTTCCACTTACTCCTCTCTTAGAAAAATAAAATGCACTCCCATGTCTATAAATTTAACAACAGATGTCCCTATTTCACGAAATCCTTACAGGCTTGCAGAGAATGAGAGGCGAACCTTACGAGAAATAATAAATGATTTGTTAGTTAATAATATCATACGTGAAAGTTGTTCCTCTTATGCAAACCCAGTTCTGCTAGTAAATAAAAAGAATGGCAATAAACGCCTATGTGTCGATTATCGTGCCCTTAACGCCATAACAGTTAAGGACCGCTACCCCCTACCACGTATAGAAGATCTTGTTGACAGGCTTAAGGGATGCAAATTTTTTACAAGTTTAGATTTTTCATCAGGTTATTACCAAATTCCCGTTCACGAAGACACTATATACAAAACTGCGTTTGTCACCCCAGATGGCCAATACGAATTTTGTCGTATGCCGTTTGGTTTAGCGAATGCGCCGGCGGTATTTCAAAGAACCATGCATAAAATGTTCAGAAACTTGAGGTTTGACAAGGTTATCATATACCTTGATGATGTTTTAATAGCGTCAAACACAAAAGAGGAGGGTATTGCCGTCCTAAAAGAAGTATTGGAAATCATTAGAAGCCATAATGCTACTTTAAACTTATCGAAATGTTTCTTTCTTAAAAATACAATTAATTTCCTCGGATATGAAATAGATGAAAATGGAATACGACCAGGAAATTCCAAAATTTTAGCCGTACAAAATTTCCCGTTGCCGACTACCGTACATAAGTTACGCCAGTTTCTTGGTTTAGCCAGTTATTTCAAGAAATTCATTCACAAATTCGCGAATAGAGTCAGCATATTAACCAAACTTCTTCGAAAAAATACCCCTTGGGTTTGGACAGATAATCATACTAAAATAATTAATGACCTTAAATACATATTAACCGAAAGACCTATTTTAATTATATTTGACCCAAAAATACAGACCATCCTATACACAGACGCTAGTAGGGACGGAATTGGAGGTATTTTGGTGCAAATTAGTAGCAAAGGAGAACAACCTGTTTATTTTTATAGCAGGCAGACCAGTGAAATTGAAAAACGGTATCATTCGTTCGAACTGGAACTGCTTGCTATAGTCGAATGCTTTAAAAAATTCAGGCATTACTTGCTTAGTACTGACAGTGACTTTATTGTTCGCACGGATTGTCTTGCAGTGCGGGCAACAATTGCTAAAAAGGACGTAACCCCTCGGGTGGCCCGCTGGGTCTTAGGGATTCAAGAATTTCGATTCAAAATCGAACATCGGTCTGGGTCCCAAATGCTCCATGCCGATGCGCTAAGTCGCAATGCTTTACCACTACAGGGTGATACCATTACAACAGAACGAGTGATGCGCATATCGGAAGGTGATTGGTTAGGCTCGGTGCAAAATGGAGACCCAGATATTACAGCTATTAGAGAAATTTTACTTTCCGGAGATATCGACAATAATAAACATATATTCAATGTTTTTGACCTTCGTGCTGGTAAAGTGTTTCGACTTACCGATACCGGTAGACGCTGGGTAGTTCCCAGAAATTGTCGTTGGCAAATTTTACAGCTAAACCACGATGAATTAGGTCACTTCTCTGTTGAAAAAACTTTACGTAGACTCAAGGAAAGATATTGGTTTCCTCGAATGAAAAATTTTGTCAAAAAATATATAAAATCTTGCTTAAATTGTCAGTATAACAAAACCAGCAGTGGAAAGAAACCTGGCTTTCTTTTTTCTATTCCGAAGTACGCTCGTCCTTTTCATACGCTGCATGTCGATCATGTTGGCCCATTTGTTACGACCCCTAATAATAACAAATTCATTCTCACCATCGTTGATGCTTTTACAAAATTTACATTTCTTCGTGCTGTGCCTAGTACCAAAAGCAAGCCTGTTGTTGAAGAGTTTCAAAAACTTTACGCTATTTTTGGATCACCTCGTCGCATAATCTCTGACTCCGGCAAAGCCTTTTCCTCCAAACGTTTTACAACCTTTTGTGAAGAAAAAGGTATCAGACACTACCAGACCGCTGTCGCCATGCCCAGGGCTAATGGACAAGTGGAACGCTTCAACAGAACGCTTCTCGAAGCAGTTGCAGCATCGGGTAGTGATCTCGAAGCGGCTGACTGGGATCAGGTTTTGGAAAAGGTTCAAATCGGATTGAACAGCACTTTTAATAAATCTACCAATGCTGTTCCAAGTGAGGTTCTCTTTGGTGTTCAGCTTTCAACTGCGGGCGACAAATTTGTTGACGATGCACTACCGATACCTGAAATCGATGTAACTACTCTGCGCCAATCTGTCTCTACAAGACTAGAACAAAACCGAAAACGTCAAAACGAAACATTTAATAGAAAACGTCAGCCTGCACCTATATTTGCAGTGGGTGATCAGGTTTTAGTTAAAGTTACTAGTCTACCAGCTGATGGCACAAGCAAAAAGCTCAGAGAAAAATATAAAGGGCCTTTTCGAATTAGTCGCCGGTTAACCAATGATCGTTATGAAGTTGTTGAAGATTTGGGAGCGGAGAGGTGCAAGAATGCTACTCGATATCGAGGCAAAATATGTGTTGAGCATTTGAAACCATTCACCCCAAGGACAGACTGCATCTAAGTCCCTTCAACCCAAAGACAGACTGCAGGTATTTTTTTTTTGTTTTCTTATACTGCCGCAGTAGGCGGGATTCAACTTCATTGATCACCAGTAGAGTAGATCAATGGTATATTTTCGGATCACCAGTAGAGTAGATCCAACTCCATTGATCACCAGTAGAGTAGATCAGTGGTATATTTTCGGATCACCAGTAGAGTAGATCCAACTTCATTGATCACCAGTAGAGTAGATCAATGGTATATTTTCGGATCACCAGTAGAGTAGATCCAACTTCATTGATCACCAGTAGAGTAGATCAGTGGTATATTTTCGGATCACCAGTAGAGTAGATCCAACTTCATTGATCACCGGTAGAGTAGATCAGCCGTATATTAATTTGGGTCGCCAGTAGAGCAGATCCATGCCCTGATCACCAGCAGAGTAGATCAGGGCCAATACAAAAAAAACCAACAACACAGTCTAATACTCATTCACATGTTTTTTTGACATAGTTGGTGTTTCTTTTTCAGAACCAGGCGTTTTTTTTCGACTTCGAGCATTTGAGGACAAATGCAATTGTCAGGATGGCCGAATGTTACCGTCTCGAACTTACCCCGTTGATATCCGCTAGACTAAACACAGCTGCGGGTGTTTATAATAACCATCGGTAATTGGAGCGGACTGCGGGGAAACACGGGAGAAACAGGGACATTCTGACGAGAGTCGTGATCATATAAATATTATATTGGAAATACTTAAGGATATAAGACGTGTAGTTTTGTGAATAAAGACTGTGTTCTGTTTAGTTTTGTTTTACGTATCTAACACGATGTATGGTGGTTTATAACATTCATTCCTTACGTTCGGAACCATGAAATTCTAGAATATTTTGTGTTTTATTGTTATTGAAGCAACTACTGGGAAACGCAAACAAAAGATTATTTTTCGCTGATGTGCGATATGAAAAAATAAGGTTAGTTATGAAACGTTTTATAGAAACCAGGAAATAGTATATTACGTACCGAGGTGGAAAATGTTTCATTACAGCCGAGGGCTAGATAGATGACCAAGGCGCGAAGCGCCGCGGTCATCTATAGCGCGAGGCTGTAATGAAATTTTCCAGCGAGGTATGTATACTATTTTATTCACAATCATTAGTTTTAATGAACAATTATTAAGGAATAAATATTTCATATTATTTTAAACATTGCACTTTCGATAGCTCTTGGCAGGCTGTGAAATTGACAATTATTAATTATGTCAATATTACACATCATATTGAAGTAAATTTAAGCAATGCACTTTCGATAATTCTTGGTAGGCAGTGAAATTGACATTTGTATTTTTATTAATTATTAAACTGACAAGCATCGTTTTTTTGACAATAAAATAACTGAATATGAAAGAGCATTTCTGGTGGTAAAATATATCTGCCAGTCAGTTGGAGTACACAATACACTCAAGCAGAACTCCCCGAGACTGCAGAAAAAACTGTATGAAATTTTATTCCAAGTTTATTACATAATACATACTTAAGTATAAAATCATATAGGCACTGATTTCTCAGGTTGGAAAATTTTCCACCCAAGGGTGGAAAATTTTCCAACCCGGTCGGCAAGTAGAAGTCAGGAATAACCTACTTGCAAACTTTTTAAAAGTTGGCAATTGACTTATTACTAACCGATTGTGAATAAAGTATATTACATGACGGCTACAGCAATATTTTCCATCATAAGAATTTTTCTGCCCCTTTAATATTTATACTTTCTATTTCATTAGAAATCTAAAACTAATTGGAAAAAGGGGAAGAAAAATTACATATTTGGCTTCAGCCACTGTAAGAAATGTTATTTACAATTTAGTATTACCCATAGCATTTTGGTTTGGGAGAACTCTTATCATGAATGATCTTATTAGCCTTCGGGTTTTATTTTCTCCGTAATGGAAACACGGCTTTATTTAAAAAAAATAAGAAAGTCCTCGTATTGTTTCCCCGCTTAGTTTTCTTTGTGTTAAGCCATTTTGAGCAGACACAAACTATGTACTTACGGACGTCCAACTACCAAACAAAAAAAATTTGTTTTCATTGCAAATAAAATTTGCCCGAGGCTAATGCGAGGTTTTACAAATTTATTTAATAATAATAATAAATTTATGGACACCATTATTATTAGAACATAATAATAATTAATATGACATATTAATTTCGTATAGAGCTATCTTTCTTCATGGAAACTAGACTTTCTTCCATTTTAACAGCTGGGACATAACGTATACGCTGTAACGTATACGTTAAAAGTGTGATACCGCATACCAGGTTTTGGACCTTGCGTTATCTGTCATGTTATTTTCATACGTTAAATTTAGATAACGTGCAAGTGTTAAATATAACGTACGTGATACAGCATAGGGCTGAATGCCGGTGATCTTTTCAGTTGGAATAACAGTGGAAGTCTTCCAAGTTGTTGGGAATAACTCTTTCTCTAAGCTCGTCAGAATCAAGTGTAAGAATCTGTCTCCTATGACGTCGAAAGCAAGTTTAAGTATCTTTGTTGTGATTCCATCCACACTACTTTTCTTATCGGGTAGATTATGTACAATTTTCTTCAATTCTGCAAGTCCTATCATATCGGTTTAAAGGTTTCAAATTCACAGTGATGCACATTAATGTGTTTTAAATCGGCCTCAATTTGTCTTAAATTTACTGTTTTAATAATATCCTGGATGCTGTCAATAAAATAGTTATTGAACTTTTCTGCTATTTGCGCTTCGTTTTTTTCCAATTTATTTTTAAAAATAATACCATCTTTTCTCTGTCTGCTATAGAGCCCCCTGTCGAATTTTTCATAGTTTTCCACATTTCTCTCGAGTCATCCATCCCTCACATCATATATTTTCTGGGGTCCACCATCTCTTACAGCTCCACTGACACTTAATAATTTTTTCACAAACTGGAGCATGCAAATTTAATGCATCCGTAATGGTTTCAACCAACGTTTTTGCAAGATTATCGGTGTCCACAGAAATGTATTTGAAAATGTGTTTCATCAAAATTATGCATATCCCTGTACTTTATGGTATATATTCCTCATTAGTTTCTTTCACTTGAATATTTATAGTTATTACTGAATGATCCGTTATTTTTGGAGCATGATGTACCCGAGCCTCAACAGCTTTTTCATTTGATACAAGAAGATCGATAAGCTTAGCACTCTCATTAGTTATTCTTGTTGGTTCGTCGATTATCTGATGCAATCCATTTCTTCTAATTAAAGATTTCAATCTTTTTTTCATGATAAGAACTTCTCAACTGGTCGATATTAAAGTCACCAACAATCAGCAAAGTTCCCAATCCAGGAGCACAAACATCAAACAGATCTTCAAGTCTCACTAAGAAATCAGCATCACCCGCATTTGGAGAGTGATACAAATTTATAATGTTGTACCTGTGAGATTGGAACGATACACTAATTCCTACTATCCATGTATTTATATCAATGGTGTCCCTAATTAATACTTTATATTTGAATTCACTTTTAACGTAAATAATCACTCCTCCGGTGTGTCTGATGCTTGTAGAACTCACACTTACAGTTTGGTAACCATTCATATTTAATTCAAATTCTTGCATATCTGCTGTTACATGAGTCTCCGAGATGCATTATTGGTTTCCATTCGTCTACAACCCATTCCAGTTCATCCTTATGCGTTGTCAATCAGTGGCGGCTCGTGGGTTAATAACTAGGGGGGGTCATTTTGATTTTGGAACTTATAATTAATACTAAAAATACCTATATACATATTATGTACAAAACTTCAAAAATATAAAAAAGAAGACATATTGTTAAAATAAAACATACCTTAAACGTGCTTATATTTCAAGTCAATTTTCCTCTCCTATTCTGAAAAATGGTCTATGACTTTTTCGTTTAAGTTTAGAATGCTCTTGACAAGCGTTTTATCGATGCTCAACATAGACAATGCACTAAGTCTAAAATGTCCCATTGTATTGCGTAAAAATGTTTTTACCCGTTTCAAAGTTGAAAATCACCTCTCACTTTCCAAGGTTGTCATCGGTAGTGTACACAAGATATTTAATAAGTTCATTGCTTCAGAAACTGCAACAACATTGCTACGAAAATCCTTACCGCAATATGTATATTACAACCGTAACCATCCGCTGTCTAAGAACAACTAAGAACCAGAGAAAATATAACTGAATGCTGAAGAACTATTAACTAGATTCTGCGCAGTTGTCATCGGGACATTGACCGTGTGAGAGATATGGGAGTAAAAGGTGACTCTCACTTTCACTCAAGAATTCGCCATCTGCTGTCACTGTTCTTCTTTACATGCATTTCTCCATAAGCCATAAGAGCTGTGCAGGGTCAATTTGAATTACTGCCCGGCTTGCTAGCGAACGCGGAACGCGGCTTGACGCTCGACTTTCGACTATTTCTAGTATTGCTGCGAATGCAGACCGCTGAGGATTTTAAATTTGAGACTGTTAGACAAAAAATATTTTTATTAAAATTATGGTTTTCATTAGAATATTTTAGGAGGGTCATTGACCAATTGATCTTAAGGAGAAACCGCCACTGTTGTCAATCCTTCAATGTTTAGGTACATAATAATTTTTTTGATTCCTATTGTGTCTTCTGTTGGAATATATCCGGATAATTTATTTTTTGTTGAAATTGGTTAAATATTCTTTTGTATGCTTCGGAATTTCGGTCAATTACTCGATGATGAAAGTCTACAGGGCGTATTTTTAGAACTTCAAACGCATGCCTACAATTTACACATATTTCATCTATACTCTCACAATCATTTGATTTATGTTCTAGAGAACACTTTGCACAAACATCCTTTATACTTTTGCAATCTTTAGCTCTATGCCCAAATTACCAGCCATTGTAACACTGTACCACTTTTATGTAATCTATATATTTACAGGTCTTCCATCCAATGTAAATCACTTCCCTTTTTCTTATCTGTTTGTAAGTTTCAGCATCCACTTCCAATATCACACATGTTTTTTGCAATTTTATTTTCACATTTACCCAAAAACTTAATACATCTATGTACAGGTTGTCCTATTTTCGATGTGATTTGGGGGTTTCTCATAGGCTATCAGGAAGAGCGACCAACGGCGAGAGGAATCAGAAACCTACATTGCGACGGCCTACCTTCCTTACATAGATGGATGCACGGACAAAATCGGACGCCTCCTCAACAGACACAAGATCAACGTAGTGTACAATCCGCCTGGAAATATTGCTGCAAGTTTCCCTAGGACAATAGGAGAGCAGAAGGAGCATCAAGGACCAGGAGTATACAGCATCCCATGTGTCTGCGGTAAGGAATACATCGGAGAAACGAAGAGACACATCAGCACGAGGCTACAAGAGCACAGGAGGGACGTCAGGAACCAACGGACGGACAAGTCAGCAGTTGCGGAACACTCCTCTTTGCCAGGACACGAGATTCGATTCCAGGATGCCAAAGCGCTAGCAAGGATTCCCAATTTCTGGCCCAGACGGATCAGGGAGGCTATAGAGATCTTCAAGAGACCAAACTTCAACAGAGATGGAGGAATGGATCTACCGGTTACTTGGAAATCACTGTTCCGTGAAAACGTCGCGCTTCAGTGATTACCGACGAGTATATATAGAGTCACCTGCGATAGATTTTCAGTTTCAGAGTAGCTTCTGAAGAAGACTCCGATATGCGAGTCAATACGTCAAGTGTTAATTTTAATTTTAGTGTTACAGATTACCAACGAGCAACGACGACGTGGCAACCAGCCCGGAAACCATTATTTCATGGACAACGGCCACGAAAGCGTTAAGAAGAATTTGAAGATTTATCTGTTGAAATTGAGTATTTGGTAGTTCCCGGCTTGACTTTGACATTATTGTAGACCGCAATGTTTTGTTGCAATCTAATCTAATGATTTCATCTGATATTCACGGTACTAGGTTTTGTAGACGTAGTACTAACGGCACATGTTTTGCTCTGAAATCAAAACCCAATAACCAATTCCAAGAAAACATTATTACTGACCTTACCGGAACTTTGAAACAAAAATTGGTTCAATTATCAGTTGGTTTTTCAGAAATGATAACCACCGGAACAAATGTCCGTTCGGTGACTACAGGCAGTTTGTCTGTTCGATTAACAAGCGATAATGTAGTTATGTATCATCCTTACAGGTTATCTCTGTCCGAGCGCCAAAAAGTTCGAGAGTTGCTTCACAATGGAATAATTCGTGAAAGTAAGTCTCCATATGCTAGTCCTGTGATTTTAGTAAAAAAGAAAAATGGACAGGATCGCCTATGTGTGGACTTTCCTGCCCTTAATAAAATAACAGTAAAAAACAGGTATCCACTACCTCAAATTGATCGCTTACGTGGTAATAAGTAATTTATTACGTCTCTTGATATGGCGAGTAGATTTTATCAAATTCCTATTCACCCGGATTCTGTTGAAAAGACAGCGTTTGTGACCCCAGATGGCCACTATAAGTACTTAAAGATGCCTTTTGGGCTTGCAAACGCTCCTGGCGGTCTTTCAACATCCTATTAATACTGCTTTGGGAAAATTAAAAGACTCAGTCGATATGCTCATCCCATCAAAAACTATCGAGGACGGTTTTCATTCTTTGGGGTTGGTTTTGAAAGTTTTTAACGATACCGGGTTTTCCCTAAATATCTCGAAGTGTCGGTTCTTGATGACTAAACTGGAGTATTTAGGACGTGAAATTTCATTTGAAGGAGTAAGACCTTCTGTTTTAAAAATCAATTCTTTGAAGGAAACCCCCGTTCCTAAAACAATAAAACAGGTTTGTCAATTCATGGGATTGGCCAGTTATTTTCGGCGATTTATTCCAGAAAAACTGCTTGTATCACCAAACTTACAAATTACACGACGCCTTGTTGCTGATTGTGGTGGCAGTCTTCACAGCAATGATTTCCAGTCACTGTGCAGAGAATAGTTAATCGCACCACATTTCATTACACCTGGAATTCCCCGAGCTAATGGTCAAGTCGAAAGGTATATGTACACCATATCTAATCTTCTCCGCATAGAAGGCAGTGAAAAGTCAGAATGGGCGAGCAGTCTGTGGAAAATCCAATTGGCTTTAAATACAACCACCCAAAAATCCACTGGGTTTGCACTCCTGCGACTCCTGTTGGGTATCGATGGAACAATCCCATCCGTGCAAGCCTTATTAAATGCAGTTGAGTTATCTACGCCACACCCGCAACGTGAGGAGGATTTTGCATTAGCACATACTCGCCTTCGTTAACTTGCAGTGCGTCAAAAACGGGCGTTTGATGCGAAGCGAACGGATACATTTTTTGGTGTCAAACTGGGGGATTACGTTCTTGTGTACCGCACTAATCGGCGACGAGCTCGTCTTGATAATCACTTTGTGGGGCCTTATCAGGTAACCGAAATCCTACCTCATGATCGCTACATTGTGAAACAATAATTTCATGGATCCCCAAAACAAGTTGCTAAGGAACAGTTACGTCATTGGCCCCGCGAATGGTCTTGTTCTGATTTGGAAGCCTTGTTGACTGCCGATGACTCTTGTGCAGGTTATAGCGATCGATTTTTGTTACACAACGTTAATAGCCGAAACGTGACAACGATTTTTGAAAAGTAAAGTAAATACCAAAAATCAGTTGACCAGTAAGTGTTTTTACAGTTTTAATTAAAATAGTAAAATTAGTTAAACAAAGCCTCTGTATCCTCGAGAGGATCAAGCTTTGTCCCTGAACTTAGTTTCGGAAAATTTTACACTACCACTAGAAAAAAAATAACAGCTGGAACATAATAAGTCAAACGAAACCTCTGAATCCTTGCGAGGATCAAGTTTTGTCCCTGAACCTATACTTGTCATTAGTGTAACGGCAAGTCAAACAAAGCCTCTGTATCCTTGAGAGGATCAAGCTTTGTCCCTAAACGTTGTAAAAAAACAGTGATCTTTCGTGTGTTATTGAGTAACGAATTATAAATGAACCCTTTTGTTTCTTGAACAGAGGTCCCAGAGATTTTGCAAGAGCACATCTATTGTTTGGCGTCTACGAATGATGAGGAAAATGCCGATGGTAGCGTGGTCGAACCACCAACTGTAGTGTCTAGCAAGATTCTCAAACGAACTAACGAAAGAATGTTCACTTCGAAAATATGTTCTGTTATTAATATTATATCTTTGTATTATTCTTTTGTAAGCTGTAACCATTGGTTATCTTATTACACGAATTTTTTTGCGTAGTCGACTGTTAATAAGCACCTGCATGGCGGGGCTTCGACATTATTTCATTTGAATTCGCCTCGAGGACGAGACGAGTGTCAGTCTGGCCGTGATAGCGCCACCTGTAGCGCAGGTAGGTAAGTACCTCGATTCTAAGCATATGATTTGAGCAATCTTGATTACGCATTGGGTTGGAAGAGCGGGAGTGGGACACGTGACCGAAGGAAGGGTAGCAGGCCACTTGCGATCAACCAAACCAATGATACAGATCGTTGTTTTTATAGTTCGTTGCGAAAGAATTCCTATTTTAGCGGGTGTGTGTGAGGTGATTTCTAACACGCGCACCTCTACTAGTGTTACCGGCAGGGGATGTAAAGAGGGAGATAGGTAGAAGCGCGGCGTGATACTGAGAAAGTTTCCAGAGTTCCATTATTATTAAACGATTTAACTATAATGTATCAGTAAACAGTTATTAGAGTTTGTGTATTGTTCATAAATATATCGAGGTTTATTTGTTTTCACGTAGTTGTGTTTGTGTATAACCCCCACCCCCTTACAACTGGCGCCCTAAAACTTGGAATCAACTGTTAAGTGAGAACAATATATTGTTGAAAAGTTTTGTGAACATTTTCGTGTGTTTTTTCGAGTTGGGTGGACTACATCTACCGTCATAGTACAGTGTTGCCAACTTGATCGATTTTCTACTAGATCTGGTAGATTTAGATCTCGGCTAGTAGGAACATTTCATGTTCTAGTAGACAGTAGAAAAGTTGGTAGATTCGGAATACATTTGAGTAGTTTTCTGGTATGTACCGTAAAGAAAAATCTTATTTTCGGAAAGGCGGCCGCTGGCCCAGCTCACTCTAAATATGCAGACATAATTCGTAGAAGCAGCTATGTTCAAATGCATCGAACATGCATACAGAACGCGTACATGTTCCTACGTTAAACATTGTGGCTGTGGCTCCGCTGCTTGACTTTGTTGTTTAAGTAACGTCAAAGATTACAAAGAGTACCTTACAGTGCATTCTCCGGTTGCCTCTCTCTTTTTTTGCAAGATTTTTAACACCTTTTTATAAGTACCTACCTACCTAATCAAGTATTTATTTTTTTGTTATGGGAATTTTATTATTTTCCTTACATTTATCTGCCATATCGAAGTTTATTTTATGTTATTTTTTCTGATTAAATCGTAACTATAGGTTTTTTTAATGTTTTATTTCACACCAAATACAAAAAGTCAATAGCTAAGCAGCTGGTGGATTTCTGGTAGATTGTAAAGTGCGTTTTAGTGGGTCGGTCGGTTTCAGAGTTGGCAACACTGGTCATAGATCTTTAGCTCCAACGCTTGTACACAGCAAACAAGTTGCTCCACTCAAACTTCTGCCCCATCTACCCCTAAAATTGTAGCCACGGCACCTTCTATGCCAACTACTGTAACAGTTCATTGTTACGGTTATGGAACTCCCGGCTATGTTCGGTCAAACTGTCTGAAATGTACTCCGTCAACTTCTGCCGATTTTTGTGTATTGGACAGCAATCCGTCTTTTAATCTCACTCCGCAACCGCGCCCAACTTTACATATCGGGATATTGGGACTAATGGGACTGGATTGTTAGACACAGGAGCTAAACAAAGTGTTACAGGAGATAGTCTTTATAGATCACTAGTTAAAAACAATCAGACGTTCACCAAACAAACATTAAGTGTGCGCTTCGCCGATGGTTTTGTGTTACTATGCGGACCGTGTTAATAACGCGCGTAAATGTGCACTTACAAGATCGTGTCATTCCGACAACGTTCATTATCCTGCCAAACGCTGAAAACAATCGCACGTTGTTAGGCACAGACTTTGTTCAAGATGCGATGATTACTTTTAATGTTCATGGGAGAAACTGGTATTTTGCGGATGACCTTTCTGTAAACTATAAACTTTCGTTTGAATCTTTGCCCACCGAAGTTCACGCCGATGTTTTATCTTTATGTTCGTTACGAGTGGATGAAGGGGTCACTCTCAACGCGGAAGAGAGGAGTCGCCTCCAGAAATTATTGAGCAGCGACAGTGAAGTATTCGCGTCTACGGGCGAGCCGACTCCATTGGCCGAACACCACATCAATACTGGAGATCATTCCCCTATTGCGGTACCTCCGTACCGAATGAGCCGCGCTAAAGCGTCAGTGTTGAGGAGAGAACTCGATGAACTCCTAGATAAAAATATTATTGAAGAGCGTGAATCTTCATGGGCAACCCCTGTAGTTCTGGTACCTAAAAAGACAGGCGGCGTTAGTCTCTGTATTGACTACATAAAAATAAACGCCATCACGACTCCAGATACTTATCCTCTACCAAGAGCTAAGAGAACTTGTTACATGACGACTATTGATTTGCGATCCGGTTATCACCAAGTACGCGTTGCTTACCAAGATACGAATAAAACTGCTTTTACCACGCCGTTCGGTACATACAGGTATCTTCGAATGCGTTTCGGTCTTCGAAACGCGCCGGCGACGTTCCAGCGCCTCATGGACCAATTTCGTCGCGGACTGCCAAAAGTGCTAGTTTTAGTCTACCTTGATTATTTGATAGTATTGTCAGATACATTTGATGCCCACGTGGCTGATCTTCAACAGATATTCGCTCGACTGATGCAGTTTAAGCTTCGAGCAAATCGGGAAAACAGCACGAAGCGTTCTTGCTCTTAAAGGAACTACTTACTTCTGCTCCTGTTCTGCAGCAGAATGATGCCAGTAAGGCGTACGTAATTCGTAACTATGCCAGCAGCTATGCTCTTGGTGCGGAAAGAGAAGCATTAGCGGTGGTCTGGGCGCTAGACAAATTCCGTGGATACATAGATGGGTCAAAAATCACGGTACAAACTGATCACCAGTTAAATGGATTATGGGTTTAAAATCGCCTACAGGCAGACTGGCTCGATGGCCGCTCATGATACAGAGCTTTGACGTCCGTGTCGATTACTTGCCAGGGAAACGAAATATCGTTGCGGACAATCTTTCACGACCAACGTGCTCTCACGACGATTCCTCTGATTGTGCCATTTGTCTTGTTACCATTGATATGCCTCATCGTACCTCTGGAGAAATAAGGGAGGAACAATTAAAGGAGCCAAGTTTCTGCGATATCATTCAAAGTTTTGAAGACGTGACCTCTAACGATTATGCTAAATGGACAGGTCGTGGGTACTTAATGTCGAGTGGTATATTGTACAAGTACTCACCCGAGGGAGCCGAAGATGAAGCGCAAGTGGTCGTCCCAATTCATGAACGTGGTAGAGTTCTCTAGGAATTGCATAATGCCCCTACCGCAGGGCATTATGGTATAGAAAGAACCATACTAAGAATTGCTAGTAGGTAGTATTGGGTAGGAATGAGGAAATATATATCCGACTACGTAAGGAAATGTCCGGATTGTCAGCGGTACAAATCAACCAATCAGAAACCAGCAGGACTCTTGCAAACCCCCATCCATTCTCAGAGATTAGAGGTCCTAGCTGTCGATCTTTTCGGCCGCCTACCCGAAACGGATGAGTACGAAAACTGGATCTTTATAGTAGAAGATACTTCGACTAAGTGAGTTGAATTATTCGCCCTACGCCAAGCTACGAAGAGTGTGCAAAGACCCTGGTGAACGAAGTTTTTCTCAGATATGGTCTTCCCCGTCGGCTCATAAGTGACAACGGACTCCAGTTCATAAGTGATGTTATGCAACAAATCTGTTATTGTCTTGGGATCGAGCAGAGCTTTACTCCAGTTTATTGGCCTCAGGCTAACATGGTGGAAAGAAAGAACCGGGACTTGAAACCCCGACTTGCGATGCTAGTGGGACAGAATCATACTGACTAGAAAGAGAAGTTGTCTTACATTCGGTTCGCTATGAATAGCGCCAAGTGCGAAACTACAGGGCAAACGGCTGCTTACCTAATGTTTGGCCGAGAGTTACGTACACCTGACGAAGATTGCCAAGACTTCAGGACAATCGTAGACTCCGATACCTTTGTGCCGCAAATAACGCCATATCTCAAGTTCCTGGCCCAAACACAGTTTCAGGTTCGGGAAAAGCATGATTTGCACCAAAATACAGGCGGGCGAAAGAAGGAGAGAGGCTCCTGACTTCCAGATTGGGGATGAGGTATGGGTCGCCACCCACGCCCGTAGTAATGCCTCTCGAAGAGTGACTTCTAAACTGGAGCCCGAAAGGGATGGCCCCTACGTCATCATAAGAAAAGTGTCTCCTGTGAGTTATCAAGTGGCCAATCCCCAACAGATGGATACTCCCCTAGGTGTTTACCATACGTCAGCCTTAACCGCCGTCTCGGGAGAACACACATCTGGATCAGTCCGTGCGCTACGCCAACGCGGTCGCCCAAGAGCCGTTTCATTTAATAAAATATTTCATATAGGTACCTGCCAGATTTGATTCTTATATATCAAACTGCAGCCATGCATCTATTCATGAGTTCCCCAAAGAATGAAGGTGTTCACAAACTTTCATAGTCAACAATAACATACTAATTGCAGACCATGTGCTATTACTTTTAGGTTGGGTTAAGAACAAATGGCACGAGAAGAAAAAGAATCTGATAAACAAAAAGCACTGATGGGAGAATATCACGTAATTACAATGGACATACAAGCCGTGAAATTGTCACCACAAATAGAAGCGAGTGCATTATATTATAAGACCAAGTTATGTTGTCACAACTTCACAGTCTTTTAATAAATTTAAAGAATCACCAAACTACCTGTTACTGGTATAATGCGACTGAAGCTGATGGCCAAGCTGCAACCTATGCTTCCTCCTTAGTCGACTATTTGGAAGATAACTTTTTGAAAACCCAAGATAATATTCCCATCATTGTATATTCCGAGGGATGCACGGCCCAAAATCGTAACGCAATTTTGTCGAATGCTTTGCTCTATTTATCGGAAAAGTACCAAAGAGTTCTAACCCAAAAATTTCTTCACACACAGTGTAATAGAGACTGCATTGAAAAATAGAGAAATTTATCTACCAAGTGACTATTTTAGTGTCACAAGAGAAGCTAGAGTTAAACAGCCATACATAGTTGAAAACATGGACTTCGATTTTTTTACATTTATGGGGAAAAGTCCCATATGAAATATAATTCCATTAGGCCAGGGAAGGCAAATGGGCCGACTGTAACCGATATACGGGTCTTGCGATATTCTGGAGGAAACATTAAATTTAAGTTAAGCTTGGACGAAGATTATAAAGAATTACCAATACGGTCCAAAGTGCCATTCGATTTAAAAAGTGTTACATTCCCCAAACTCTTCTTCCAAACTTCCAATACCTACCTAAAAAGAAATTTGATCACCTGCAGCAAATAAAATCGGTTATACCAAAAGATTGTTGGCTTTTTATGAACAACTTGCATTCAAGTAAATTGTTTTTACTTGTCCTATTTAGATTTAAGATATCGTTAAAATGATTATTATTATTATTTGAATTTGACTTAGTTGAATTTTTCAGAATGTGTATTTTTTGTATTAAACCTGACTAGTTTCTTGTTTCACAACCAATAAAAGTTTATAATCCCTAACTTTTCCTATGTGTATAGTTATGAGTTGAACGTTCATTGTAAGTTTTAAGGCATTAACTCTAAGTCGCACAGCGTTAGAGGCAGGACTACGTAAATAGCAGTATTTTTTGATTTATGCACTAACATGTACATTTTTTAATGTACAGGGTGTCCTATTTTCGTTGTGATTTGGGGGTTTCTCATAGAAGCAGCAGAGATAGAGCCTCGGGGTTTTCGCGAACCCGAGCTACTTTTTCGAGTATAATAGAAAGCTGAAACCAGAATTTGGATATCGTTTTTAGTTTTCGAGAAAAAAAAATAATATTGATGTTTATCGTTTTTCGAAAACTCTCTCCAATTCTTTTTGTACTAAGCAGACTAAAACTGTTACGATTGACTCATATAGAACTTTTCCAAGGAATTCAGTGGCGTACGTAGTTTTTTTCTAGGGAGCGTATTTTTTGAGTTATGAGATAAAGTTAAATTTTTTTAATGGAAATCATAGTAGGCTTTGGTCTAGTTCGAAAGGTCTTTTTTTAAGCTATCAAAATATATATGTATACTTTTATATTATTATTTCAAAAAACGGCAACGATTTTGGTACTTTTTACCTTTAGAAAATATAAGATAGGTAGGTACATCCAAGATACCTGTGATTTTATGTTAGCAACTTTTAATAACAACTGAAATAAAAGTAACAAAAACAGAAAAACAGCAAAACAAACAAAAACAAGAAAAACTTCAAACAACAAAATTATTATAGCAACTGCTCAAATTGATTGCCATGTTTTCAACACATAATCTACATCTTTTAGTTAATAGATTGATGGCATTAATTAAAAAAATAGGATGGGCTTGCAAATATCGGAAAGCTGCATGTGTTGCCTCTGCTAGCTCGGTTTGATTGTTGTATCTTCGTGTGTATATTTTTTCTTTTAAAAATGCCCAAACAAAAAAGTCTAATATACTCAGATCCGGTGATCTTGCAGGCCACAATATAGGTCCATTTGTACCCAACCATCTACCCGGAAAATGATTTTCTAAATAATTTCTAACTCTTGCAGAATTGTGTGCAGGGGCACCATCTTGTTGGAAATATACCCTGTTTATGTTTATTAACGGAACATTTTACATTATCGCCTCTGCGTTAATATTCAATAAATTAATGTATCTCAATCCCGTTATGTTTCCATCAAAAATTTGGTATGCTAGTTGACCACCCAAAATAAAACACGAAACGTTAAATCCAAAACGTCCTTGCCTCTGACGTTCAAAAGTTTGGTGCTGATTTGTATCAGACCAGTGACCCACATTATGTCTGTTAAATAATCCTACGCTGCTTATGTGAGTTTCATCTGTCCAAATGACAGACCGCCCAAATTCTGGATTTTCTTGAATTTTATTTAAGTACCACCTACAAAAATTAAGCCTTCTTTCTTGATCTCCCGGGAAGAGATGGTGAATAATTTGAATTTTATATGGCCTATATTTGCCTTTTTGAATATTTTTTGAACTTGTGATTCGATTTCGTGACAAGAAGTTTTTGGTGTCGCCTCAACCAACTATAAAACATTTATTTCTTCCTCTTCTCTATTTTCTTTATTATAAATTTTGTTTGTTCACCCATAGTGAATTAAATTAGATTTTAATCTCGAAAACATCATTTTGCTTGGTTGTCTTCTTTCTGGGTATCTAAATTTAATAAATCGATGGATAGGTATTATACTGGAAATGGGTAACTAGGAATTTTTTTGTGTAGGCCTGTTGAGATACAGATCCATTGATTCATTTACATTCTCACGACATTCATTGAAAACAGCAATTATGTCGTATTTTTCGAAATTTTGATCATTTTGAAGTGCCATTATGTATCATCATCATAAGGTTCTCAGTCCGAAGACTGGTTGGACGCGTACCTCCATTCTTTTCTATCCTGAGCTAACCTACGCATTTCCCTAAAAGTAGAACATCCTACATCCCTAACTATTTGAGAGCAGTAGTCTAATCTAGGCCTACCCCTACCTCTTTTTATTCCTATCTCTGACTCTAGTATGTCACGAACTATTCCTTCGTGTCTTAGAAGGTGTCCTACCATCCTATCTCTCCTACTCTTTATTGATTTCCATACCTTTCGCTTTTCCCCAACTCTTTCTAATACTTCCCTATTGCTAACCTTATCTATCCACGGTATCTTCATCATGCGTCTGTAGCACCACATTTCAAACGCTTCTACTCTTTTTCTATCAGCTTCTCCTATTGTCCAAGTTTCGCACCCGTATAATGCCGTACTCCATACATACGACGTTAAGAGTCTCTTCCTAGTCTCTATATTAACCGTTCTCGAGCATAACAGTTGTTTCTTTTTGTTAAACGCAACTCGGCCCTGCGCCATTCTTTGTTTTATATCTTTAGTGCTCCTACCGTCTTGAGTTATTTTACTTCCTAAGTAGCAGAAATCCGCGACCTCCTCTATCTTCTCATTTCCAATTTGTATTTCCATTTTAGTTCTATTTTCACATCCCCTACATACCAAAATTTTAGTTTTCTTTTTATTGATTTTCATGCCGAAGCCCTGTGTCAAAACTGCTTCCATTTCATTCAAAGCCGCTCCTAATTCTTCTTTGCTAGATGCTAACACTGCTATATCATCCGCAAATCTGAGCATGTTAATAGTTTGGCCCTGTACATTGATCCCTGAGGCTGTTCTTTCCTTAACAATATTAATCGCATCTTCGATATATAAGTTGAAAACTAGAGGTGACAATGCACATCCCTGTCTCACTCCCTTCCGGATATCTACTTCCCTTTGTTCCTGCTCACATTCTATAACTGCCTTTTGCTCTTTGTAGAGATTGTGTATTATTCTTCTGTCCCTGTATTTCATCCCTACCTTTCTCAGCACTTCGAACATCTTCCCCCATTTTAGTCGAAGGCTTTTTCTAAATCTACAAATCCTATATAGACGCTCTTTCTCTTTTCTATCATTTTTTCTATAATTACTCGTAAAGCTAGAATGGCCTCGCGCGTTCCTCTATTTCGTCTAAATCCGAACTGATCTTCTCCTAATATTTCTTCCGCCTTTTTCTCCATCCTTCTTTGCACAATTCTAGTTAAAATTTTTGACGCATGGGAAGTTAAACTGATAGTTCTAAAATTTTCGCATCTATCCGCGCCTTTTCTTTTTGGCAAAGCTACTATGATGTTCCGTTTGTAATCTTCTGGAATCTCGCCTGTCAGGTATATGCGACTAACTAATTTAAATAAACGATCTATTACCTCTTGACCTGCGCACTTTAAGATTTCTGCCTGCAAGCCATCTATACCTGGTGCTTTATTATTCCTTAAACTTTTTAGTGCTGTCTCAAACTCTTCTCTCATTATAGGACTCCCTAGGTTATCCCCCTCTACACTGCTTTCGCTTTCTAATATATCTTGCACTTCCTGTCCCGCATATAAGTTTCCTAAATATTCTTTCCACCTATCTGCCTTCTCCCCACTTCCGATTAGGATATCTCCTGCCTCATTTCTAATGTTTTTGGTACTAGATCCAATTTCTCTAAAATTTCTCCTGATTATTTTATATGCTTCATCAGTCTTTCCTACTTCTTTGCATTTATTATCGATCCATTGCTCTTTCGCTTTCCTACATTTCCGAATAATTTCCCACTTGATCGCCTTATATCTTTGTTTCCCTATTTCATCTAACCTATTTTTATATTTTCGCCTTTCCTCTATTAGACTCACAATATGTTTTGTTATCCAGGGTTTCCTACTTTCATTCTGTTTATGACCCAAAATATCCCTAGCTGAGGAAACTAAACTATTTTTAATGCAATTCCATTCTGCCTCTATGTCCCTAACAATATTTCCACCCGCGCCCTTTAGTACTTCGTTTGTCTTTTTCTCGAACTTATCGCGCGTATCATCATCTTTTAGTTTCTCTGGGTCAAGATACCTTCTTCCGCTTCTTTTTTTCAAAATCTTAAATTTAAGATTGGCTTTCATAACGACTATGTTGTGATCACTATCTATATCTGCTCCTGGATAACTTCTACAATCCCTAACTTGATTTCTAAATCTTTGCCTAACGAGAATGTAATCTATTTGATATCTCCCTAAGTCTCCTGGCATCTTCCACGTATAGCATCTCCTAACATGATGGTGAAATAGAGTGTTCGCGACCGTTAAGTTATGTTTATCGCAGAACTCTATCAGTCTAACTCCCCTATCGTTCCTATTGCCTAATCCAAAGGGGCCAACTATTCCGCCCTCTCGCCCTGTGCCTACGACTGCATTGAAATCTCCTGTAATTATTAAATTTTCGTGCCCTCTCACAAAATCTAGCACATATTCAATATCACTATAAACTGCCTCTACGGCCTCATCACTGTAGTTAGAAGTGGGCATATATACCTGTATTATTACTGTTTTCACAGGTTTCGAATCTAACCTAACCATAACTACCCTGTCACTTTGCTGTAAGAAATTTTCTACACTCTGTCCTACTTTTTTCCGCATAACAATTCCTACTCCCGAATTTCCTCCTACAGGTCCTGTGTGTATTACTCTAAAATCTCCGCTCCAGAAGTCTCCAGCTTCTGGCCATCGCACTTCACTGATACCTACTACGTCTAATGCTAACCTATCCATCTCAATTTTCAAATTCTCTAACTTCCCTACTTGTTTCATGCTTGTATATAATATTAATAAAACTAGCTGCATGCAACTTTTGCTAATGTATGTCAACAAATAATAATTCAGTTGTACCTACCTATCTTATATTTTGTAAAGTTAAAACTTAAAAAGTATACCAAAATCGTTGCAGTTTTTTGAAATAACAATATAAAAGTATATAAACAGTGTCCCACTTAACTTGTTTAGTATGGGGAACTTTTAAACCACGGTAGTTACAAGAGTGCTTAAATAGGAATTTAGCAGTAACAAGACAACTTCGGAAACTATTTCTGTTTCTGAGAAAATCTGGAAAAAATGAAAATGGCCGAAATATTGTTTTTGTTCACTTATCACTAATTAGTACTAGATAATTACTCAAAGTAGTTGTCACTTGCTGATATGTATCTGTCCAGAGCGCGGCAGCACATATAGCAAGCTAAATTGCATGGTTTGAGTGTGTGGGGGAGAGCACCGTACTGATGAGTCCCAGAAGGACGAAACCAGTTGGTCTGCGGTTTTCCATACACATTCAAAACATGCAATATTTGAACAAAGACCTGCTTAAAAGCACGTACGTACATGGAGACAAATTAGGATTGTTTCAAAGCCATCTTAGATGGGGTAGCAGTCTGAAACGTCTCGTAGTACAAAAAATCTGGATTTAGTTCTATAATTCAATGCCTGGCGGGGTATTTGCCCGAGGAGTAGTTGTTCGAACGGTCCAGTATCACTAATTTGTTCTAGAGCCCTTATTTATTGATATTTTGATATGAAATTTTAAAGCAAGTTATGGTTGAAAATTCTCAACAGGTCGGTGGTATCAATTTTTATACAGGGTGTTTAATTTAAGCGTACCAGAGGTTACGTTTGTTTTTTCTTATGGCCGCCATATTGGTGCTGGTCATATTCGAGTAGACGGTTTCAAGAGCTCTTCAACCATGTATAAGAGTCCGCATAAAAACCTTTAGTTAACAATGAAAATCGAAAAATTTGCCTCTAAGATGTAACAGTCCATTAAGAATGCCACAGCTGCTCTTATCTAGTTCAATAGTTGTTAAAAAAGTCCTCCGTCAGCATCCAAACAGTTTCTGCATCAAGTTTCCACCGAGTTGGCCGCAATTGACGAGGAAGTTCTCTAAGAGCCGTCACTACAGCTGCCCGAAGAGCATGCTGATTTTCATATTCTTGACTGTATACGTGATTTTTATGTAACCCCACAAGAAAAAATCTACGGGTGTTAAGTCCGGGGAGCGAGCTGGCCAGTGTATTGATCCTGTATTCCCTGTATATTAAAAATACGTTGAATGTAACTTATTACTATCATAAATTTGAAACATACTTATCCATTTCTCACCAAATAAATTGTTTAGATACTGACGAACCCTTTGTGTATTGTGAGGAGGTGTACCATCCTGCTGCAACCAAACGTTCTGAACTACATTTACCTGCGATAATTAGATAGATAATGGTTTTATTGTTTCCCATTTGGGATTACAACTCAACAAATAAACAAATAAATGAATGGAACAAACAAAATAATAAATAAATAAATAAATAAACTCCTTTTCACGATTAACTTCCACCTATCCCCTTCCCATTTAAGTATAATTAACCCTACCTCTCCTTTCTTCCCCTCTGAATCAATTCCATCTACTTCTCCCCTCTTCCGCTTTCTTCCAGTATCATCCCCACCCCGACATGTTCCGTGTTCTCTCTCCACCAGCACCTCTCTAACACATGTTCCCATGTCTCCTCCTCCGCCCCACACACCCTACACATTCTTCTGTCTTCGCTTTCCCAATACCTCCCCCCTCTCATCTCATTTCCCAGTCTAAACCTTGCCACCCTTATTATCTTCTCCTCCCTTCCCCTACTTCGTAGATATCTCGGTAGTCCCGCTGCCCTTATTTCTTTATATTTGCTGTTGTATCTTGACTCTCTTATCTTCTCTTCTTTATCCTGCACTTGTATTTGTCTGTCTCTCTCCTCTACCTCCCTCACCATGTTCCATCCTGCTGTTCTCAAGTTCTCCACTTCTTCTGCTGCGTAACCTCGCTCCTGATAAAATTTCTCTCGTCTCTCCTCCCATTTCGATTTTTCTCTTCCTCCCTTCCGTACCTCTTCCCAACACTGCCTGGCTAATTCATTGCCGCCTCCACCTCTTAACTTTTCCTCATATTTCATGGCTCTCTTTCCTGCCCTAGTTCTTAGTTTTTCTCTATTTGTCTCGTCTCTTACCATGTACCCTGGCGTTACCCAGTCTAAGCCCAGTGTCCACCTTATGTACTTTTCCTGGATCCCCTCTATTTTCTCTCTCTCTTCCCACCCCCAAATATCCGCTCCATACATGGCTACGCTGCTCACTAATGCGTCAAACAACTTTACTCTTCTTTTCCAGTCGTCCCCAAAATTTCTCTTCCCTATTCCCCATACCTGCTTCATTGCTATTGTTGCCTTTCTTACTCTCTCTCTCACGTGCTTCTCTTGACCCCCATTCTTTTGTAAGATGAATCCTAGATATTTAAACTCCCCCACCTCCTCCAACTCTTTCCCCTTCCACTCCCACCTCTCTATGCGACTTCTCCCCCCTCCTTTCCTGAATCTCATAATTTTGGTCTTCTCTGTGTTCAATACTAACTCTTTCCTCTCCAAATATCTTTCCATTCTTCTCAGCATCTCCTTTAGTTCTTTCTCTTCCATTGCCAAGAGGACTACATCATCTGCATACGCTAGTGTCCAATATTTCTTTCTCCCTATTATCACTCCTCCTGCCTGCCCCTTTCTCATTACTTCTTCTAAATCCGACAGAAAGATGTTAAACAAGTACGGGCTCAGGGGACACCCCTGTCTGACTCCTCTCTCCGTCCAAAATACTTCGCCTAGCCGTCCTCCCACCCTTACCCTGTTTCTTGTTCCACTATATATTTCCTGTATTCTTTCTCTCAAGTTCCTTGTTATATTCTTTCTTTCCAACATCTCAAACAATTTTTTCCTGTTAATCCTATCAAACACTGTCACTAGATCTATGAAGCATGCTATTATTTTCCCTCCCTTCTTCTTCGTTTCTCTTCCTATTACGTGGTTCAGTGTGTAAATATTTTCCATCGTACCTTTTGCCTTCCTGAATCCCGTTTGCCCTTCCGGTATTATATTCTTCTCCTCTAATTCTTCTTCTAACTTGTTTGCCAATACTGCTGCATATATTTTGTATGCTGTTGGCATCAGTGTCACTCCTCTGTAATCTGCTGTTTCCCTCCCATCTCCTTTCTTTCTTATTGGCACTATCAGTCCCTCCCTCCATCTTTCTGGAAAACCTTTGCCTTCCCATATACCACTGCATATCTTCCTTATCATTTCCAGTGTCTCCTCACCTCCATGTATCCATACTTCGTTTTGTAGATCGTCTACCCCTGCAGCTTTTCCCCCTTTTAATCTGTTTACCACTTCTCTGACTTCCTCCAGTTTGATCGTCTCCACTTGTACCTCTCTATTTGTGTCTTCATTCATGTCGTTATTATAATTATCTCTCTCCCCCTCCGTCCCCCCAAGTACCTTCATAAAATGCCTCTTCCAATCATCCATTGTAATTCCTTCATCTATCCTTGTTTCTTCTCTCTATTTATTATATTCCATACTTCTTTTTCTGACTTCACGTTTTCTATTTCCTGCAATAGCTTGATTCTTGCCTATTCCTTTTTCCTCTCACATAAGTTCTTGTACGCCTTTTTTTCTATCCTGTACTCTTCCAGACTCATGTTTCCTCTTCTGCCTCTCCTCATTGCTTTCCTTACTTCTCTCTTTCGATCTCCACACTCCCTGTCCCACCATTTATTTCCCCTTCCCTCTCCCCTTACACCCTTTTTGATCATTTTCCATCTTGCTGCTCCCTTTATTATCTGTTCCATCTCCTTCACCATCTCATCTGTATTTCCTTCTCTGATTTCTTTCCCTTTGATGCTCTTTCTGTACTCCTCTATTCCTTCTCCTGACCAATCTATCACGGTTTTTTCCTCTTTCCCCCTTTTTCTTCTTTCCACCGTATTGCGTTCTTTTTTTAATTCTACAATTATGGGGCAATGGTCCGAGTCCACGCTATCTCCCACCATCAGACTCTCTACCTTTTCCCAAGCTTCCATATTCCCAATGACATAATCAATCACCGAGGTCCCTCTGCCTCCTACATACGTAAATTCTCCCTCCCTATCTCCCTCTTTCATCCCATTCATTATTCCCCAACCTTCCTCTTCCACTAATTCCAGCACCAACCTTCCGTCCTTGTTTATGTTCTTATCTTTAGATTTTCTTGTTGTTTCTTCCTCTCCTTCAACCGTTGCCATCATTCCTCCTCCTTCTCCTGTTCTTGCGTTGAAATCGCCTCCAATCAATATGTTTTTCCCCACCTCTTCCCCTCCTGTCATTTCTTTCAACACTCTTATTTTCTCCTGCATATCTTATTCACATACACAGTTATGACCTTCCATACTTCCTTTCCCATTTTTAATTCTTTTGCCATTACACCCTCATATCTTGGCGTTTCCCTTTTTATCTCTTCTATTTCTTTTCTCACGCCCACCAAAATTCCTCCCATCGGCCTCCCCCTTTTCTCCTTCCTCTTCGCTGGTTGATATTCTCAAATATACTCTCCTGATAGTCTCTTCTTCAATGTCTCCCAATTTTTCTCATCCACCCATGTTTCCACCAATCCAACCACATCCCATTCCTCAAGTTCTGTCCAGAATTCTAAGTCTTTGTTCTTCAAACCGGCTACGTTCCAAAAGGCCACCCTTATTTTTCCCTTCTCCTTCTCATCGTCGTTCTTATTCATTTCCGTTCTCATTGCACATTTCGTCTCCCTTTGTCCATCCTTTCCCGAATCTGTCAGTTTTTTGCCGTCCCTATTTGAAGTTCATCCTTCTCCTCCAAACATCCATTACTCTCATTCCATGCCCAACTCTTTCCATTTATAAACAGCTTCTGGTAACCCACCTTCACTGTCTTATTCTGTTTTCTTTCTTCTTCTGCTCTGCACCGGATCTTTATTTGTATATTCCTTTCTCTTTCAGTGAGGTCGTCATTTATATACACTTTCTCGTTTGTAAGTTTCCTGAGTTTACTTTTGTTCCTCATTACTTCCATTTTTTCTTCAAAAGTATCCAGTTCCGCTACAAACCTTTGCTCATTAATTCTTTGGGCTGTTCTAATTCGTACATCCACCTGCAAGGCATTTTTAATAAATTCTTCCACTGTCCACTGTCCTCTCAACATTTCACCATTAGCACCGTCCATCTTCTTTCCAGCAATGACTATTTTGTTCTTTCTGTGCTTTTTCTCGAGTTTGTCTATTTTGCTTTCTATATTCTCCAAACGGTCAGTTTTTGTTTTCAATTTTGCCATTTCCAACTTCAAATTAACATTTTCTTCCGTCAAATCTCTCATCTCCGCCCTCAATTCATTCATCTCTTCCCTATACTCTTGCTGCCCTTTCTTTATTTCTTTGATATCCATCATCATGTCACGTATCATATCTTTAAGCTCCTCCATACTCTCCAATTTTTCATTTACATAAGCTGTCTTCACAGGGGAATGCAAGATCTTCTTACTTTTCTTAAACACTTTACAGTCTTTATTCTCTTGCCATTTCCTTTTCCCTTCGTCTGATGTGCCCTCCTCACTATCCATACGATAACGGGCGGCAAGTAGCACGATCCAAGTTCACCTTTAGGAGGCGAATGACTGTGTTCACTGTAACTTAACCTTGCAATTATTTCTCCCGTTGTTTATTTTATGAAAAACTTCCACCTAGACAACCAAGGTGTCTTTGATTTTTATTTTCACAAGTTCTATCACTTTTTCTGTATCCGATTATACTATTTTCACCATATTCAATTCACTAGAACCATCAAAATTCAACAATACTTTCCGCGTGGCGAAGCCGAGATTTACGCGAGGAACTGTTAATTCTAAATTCTCCTACCTGCGATAATTAAGTTGTCTTATTTAATTGTTTGCATAATAAACATAATGCTTTGTTTTCCATAGCTTGCTAGAGAAGAGAAATGTGGAATTCTTAATGGACTGTTAATCTTAAAGGCAATTTTTTCGATTTTCATTGTTAACTAAAGGTTTTTATGCGGACTATTATACATGGTTGAAAAGCTCTTGAAACCGTCTACTCGAATATGACCAGTACCAATATAGCGGCCATAAGAAAAAACAAACTTAACCTCTGGTACGCTTAAATTAAACACCCTGTATAAAAATTGATACCGCCGGCCTATTGAGAATTTTCAAGCATAACTTGCTTTAAAATTTCGTATCAATATGTCAACAAATAAGGCCTCTAGAACAAAAAGAATATTTCGGCCATTTTCACTTTTTCCCGATTTTCTCAGAAACAGAAATAGTTTCCGAAGTTGTCTTGGTACTGCTAAATTACAATTTTAATAAGCAACATTTTTCCCCATTTGAGCACCCTTGTAACTACCGCGGTTTAAAAGTTCCCCATACAAAACAAGTTAAGTGGGACACTGTGTATATATATTTTGATAGCTTAAAAAAAGACCTTTCGACCTAGACCAAAGCCTACTATGATTTCCATTAAAAAAAATTTAACTTTATGTCGTAACTCAAAAAATAGTTTTAGTCTGCTTAGTACAAAAAGAATTGGAGAGAGTTTTCGAAAAACGATAAAAATCAACATTATTTTTTTTCTCGAAAGCTAAAAACGATATCCAAATTATGGTTTCAGCTTTCTATTATACTCAAAAAAGTAGCTCAGGTTCGCGAAAACCCCGAGGCTCTATTTCTGCTGCTTCTATGAGAAACCCCCAAATCGCAACGAAAATAGGACAGTCAATCTTGGTTTGGAACTTTAAGTGAATCCGATCATAAGCATACAGCATAGTCACCAACATTCAAGTCATGATTTATATGGAACAGGTGCACATGAACATACTTCTTGGAGAAATCATAAACACATCTATTGACATACTTTATTAAAGCGTTTGTGAGTGTGGCAGGATAGTTCTGAGTATGGCCTGTTCCGTCATCAATAGCTCAGACACACTTATTAAATTCGTAGCAGATCATGAGCGTTTCTTTTTAAAGCAGCGGACAGAACGGCTGATGGGCTTGGTCTTCGATTTGAGTATGGTAGGGAACGCGAACCGGTTGACGCGTCATCAGTCATCGAGTTGAAGCCAAAAAATCTCAGAGCCCGAATAGTTCAAGCTGAACACGACCTGCTTCTTCGGCGACATGCTGACAAACTCATGCACTAGTATGGGATAGACGAGACACCAGTGCTGCCATACGTTCCAGGAGACATTGAGGTCGTTGTTGAGAATGACAGGTGTAGAATTTACTGAACTTCTCGTTTCACACGGTCGGGCAACTGCAAGTCAACAAGCCTGACATAGTCCTCCTCGACAAGGCATCTCGGACGATTTATATCTGAGTTTTCATCACCTGGAGATGATAATATTCATCGGAAGGAGGAAGAGAAACGAACAAAATATCAGCACCTACAATTTGAGTTGCAACAGCTATATCCTGGACATTCTATCGAGATATTTGTTCAGGTGATCAGAGCCCTGGGAGGAATGCGCGAGTCGTTTATGCGGTATCTCGGGAAGGTCCCATGCTCAAAGACTTCTGCGCGGTTGCTAGCGGAAAGAATGCAGAAGGCAGCCACCTTGGGTTTTCTCCGTCTGCTCCGAGCGCACACGGCTGCCCAGTCACTGACCACCGGTTTTTACACTGGGGAGTAGCTTGGGCTTTAATAGAAAAAAATGGTGCCGCCAGATGAAAGTGAAGAGAAGTGTGATGATAAAACCACCCAGTGTTGTGGAAAACGGTGTAATGTAGTAGTTTGTGTGAACTGCTATAGTATTTACCATAACAGCTGTGCTGAGAGAAAATCTTACCAGTGTCTTGGTGGAAATAGGATAGTTTGTTGCAACAGTAGTGATTCTAACCTCAAAATGGAAGAAATGAAAAACAAAATTAACGAGCTGAAAGAAATGGTCTTGAAGTTGAATAATACAATGGTCCAGTCCAATAGCAACATGAGAAGCGCTGTGGCTGATATGGATCTAAAGTTGAATTCTTTTATTAAAATTAGTGAAAAACAAACAAATATGTCAACACAGGGAAATGCCTCGTATCCCGGTAAACAAATGGACAGTACTCTGAACCTTACTAGAGGCGGAAACACAGGTGAAGGAACCTCATCTGAGCAGGCAGTTAAGTATGCGAACAAAAAGGTAGGTGCTCCTAACATGATTACACCCCAACAAGTAAGCAGTGCTGTTGAGAAGGCTTACAGTGCTGTTGTGATGGAAGGTTTGCAGCAATTTAAGGAAGATGACTTCACAGTTGTTAATCGCAGGCGTCCCAAGCAGTTTAAGAAGAAGAACACCTCTGTTTTTGGAACATCAAATGATTCAGTGCTGAAAGCATCTGTAAGGTATGGACACATCCACATAAGTAATTTAGACTCAAACACTAGCTCCGAAGATATAATAAATTATCTCAGGGCCAAAAACTTTGATATGATAAAATGTGATATTCATCGTTTAAAGTTACAGTACTGTATGCGAAACTGGAGGACATAAAAAAATCCTGAATTGTGGCCCTGCCATACAAGGATAAATCCTTTTTTATTCCGTTTAGCACAGAAAGCAAAGTCAACCTAGCATCGACATGTATTTGTCTTTCTAATGCGCAAAGTGTTTTGGCACATATGGACGAGATTAAATACTTTATAACTGTTTTTTGTCCTGCAATATATATGTTGACTGAAACACATGTCACACAAGAAATTGAAAATTTTGAAGTAAACATTGAGGGATATCATATGGCCAGAGTCGATTCAGAAAGTAGGCATATGGGAGGAGTTATGTGTTATTTAAGATTTGATATCAGGGGTGAAGTAGTGGATTCTGTCGCTGTACCTGGGGCTTACTGGCTGTTGGAAATGAAAGTAAATATTTATGGAGAACAGATGAATATAGTTGGAGTTTATCGCTCACCCAGTGGTTCGACTGTTCAGTTCCTGCAATTTTTTGAAGAGTACTGTGAGAGGGTGTTACATGGCTGTTCAGACAAACTGTTAATGATGGGAGACTTTAATATTGATTGGGTTGCAGATTCTACATATACTAATCGATTAAAAAGAATAATCGAAGGTTATGGACTGAAACAGATGGTGAGAAGTTGTACTCATGTCATGGAAAACAGCAGATCACTTATTGATCTGGTTTTCTCAAATGATAGGGGGTTGGAAATAGAGGTGATAGATGAACCTGGTTATGCCTGCCACAAGACGGTCAAAATAACAAGTAATAGAAGTGAATTGCAGCCTACTTATAAGTTCACAAGAAAAATGATGAAAACCAAAGAGGAGGTAAATGCAATTATACGGAATATTGAATGGCCTTATAATAAACACAACATGGAAGATAAATACAATAGTTTTTTCGGAAATTTAATGAAATAATTGAAAGTGTTATGCCAAAAGTGAGATTAAAGCACGGTTGTTTCAAATCCTGGTTCAACTGCAGAGTAAAAGATGCAATAAAGAGAAGAAATTTAGCGCATAAAAGATTCGCAATCACGAGGTCGGGAGAGGATTGGAGAGAATTTAAGAAGGAACGAAATTTAACGGTGAAAATTATTAGAGAAGAAAAACTGAGATATCATGAAAGCAAAATTGACGATTGTAAACATGATCAGATTAAAATGTGGAAAACTTTGAAAATGTTGATAAAAAACAGTAAATCAGAAAAAGTTAGCAGTATTAAGTTTGGAGATAAAAAAGTGGAACAGATTGAAGAAATAGCAGAGAATTTTAATAGTTATTTGATCCAAAGTATAAATGATATTAACTCTAGCATTAAACAGAGTCACCGGGAGTTTGAAGTCTTGGAGAGAGAATGTGAATTTGGGGAATTTAGTTTTCTAGATGAAACTGAATTGTATAAGATTATCTACAGTTTACCTGATAAAAGCAGTCCAGATGGGATTAACATAAAATTTCTAAAGACATTTTTTGAGGAACTAAAGTGGCCATTATTACATATTGTAAATACTTCATTGGAGAAAAGTACTTTGCCTGCTGTATTGAAAATCTCAACAGTTATACCTACAAGGAAAGTTCCTGGAACAAGGAATTGCGAGGAGTTCAGACCCATCAATATGCTTCCAGCAGTGGAAAAAGTAATAGAAAAAGCTGTGTATGTGCAATTAATAAAATTTGTTAAGGAAAATTATATATTGTCACAGTTCCAGTCGGGTTTTAGAGAAAAGTACAGCTGTGAGACAGCTGTACAATTCGTGATAAGCAGTTGGAAAGAGTTAATATTTTCTGTCTTGACTATTTGGTAGAAATCCATGATGAAATAGAAAATTACTATGCGTACTACCAATAAGTATAAAAATTATTTTATTGACCGGTTTCAAGATTCACAAACGATCTCATCATCAGAAATGGTAAATAAAATTGTAAACAAATTATTATGACAGTTGACAAGGAAACTAAAATTGATAAAACAATACAAAAAATAATGATATCCATGAAACATGTTAACTAGATAACTGAATTTCAGTTATACTTATTGGTAGTACGCATAGTAATTTTCTATTTCATCAGTTGGAAAGAATTTAAGGATGATGGCTTGGCCACTGTAATAGCTTTCCTGGATCTGAAGAGAGCGTTTGAGACTATCGACAGGGCAAGGCTCATAGAAAAGCTGAGGAAGTATGGGATCAAGGGTGCCGTATTGGAATGGATGATGGACTATTTGACAGACAGGCGACAAAGAGTGAAATATGGTGAAGTAGAGTCAGCTGAGCTGGACATCCAGCTACGGGTGCCGCAGGGGAGCATTTTGGGCCCCTTACTTTTTGCATTATACATTAATGACTTACCCACAGTTTTGTCTTCATCTGAGTGTCACTTGTTTGCGGATGATACAGTAATTTATGCAAAGGGACGGAGTATTAGTGGCATTACTGAAAGTTTGAATGGAGATCTGGCTCAATTAAGTGAATGGTTTGCAGTAAACAAACTGAAATTACATGTCAACAAAACAAAAGTGATGTGTGTGGCTACGCCAGCTATATTGGATGAAATTAGAACGGAGGAATATAGAATTAGTATTGATGGTGAAGAGGTGGAGTGGGTCGATAAATTCAGGTACTTGGGAGTTGTTGTGGACAAGCGTCTTAATTTTAATGATCATGTTGATTATATATGTAAAAAGGTTGGTAAGAGATTGGGAGTGTTAAAAAGATTAAGCAGAAGTTTAAGTCAATATTCTAAAAGAATAGTATATAATACAATAATTTTGCCATATTTTTATAATTGTGGAACTGTGTTATATTTGAGTAATCAGAGTGGTGTGGACAGAATGCAAAAGCTGCAGAATAGGGGAATGAGGATGATACTGGGGTGCGACCGATATACTAGGATAACAGATATGTTAAATGATTTAGGATGGCTGAGTGTGAAGGAATTGTTGGAATACCAAATGTTAATTTTTGTTCACAAAATAATCTTGGGACTGATGCCGACATATTTAGATAGATATTTTGTTAAGTGTGGAGATGTCCATAATTACGGAACAAGAAGTAGGGATGATTTGTATGTTAATGCGGCTGCTAGTTCGAGTGGGTATAATTCGATTTTTGTCAGAGGTTTTGTTAAGTACAATATGTTAAGAAGTGATATTAAAAGAATTAAGAATGTTCATTTATTTAAAAGTAGACTAAAGCAACTGTACCTGAACAGATAATTTTTTGTTGTTGTTTTAATATTTGTTTTGTAACGCAGATTTTTGTTTTTCGTATATGGTTCGTATTATGGATGTTTTGTATATCTAGCATTGTTTGCTAATAAATTCAGATATTATTATTATTATTCCTGCGCGGGGGGCCACTTTGTACGAGGGGTTTTTTTCAAATAAAAAAAAATAACAATAATGAGTAGGTATCAATCTTTCTAAATCATCTGTCGTACTATTTGGTATTGATAACTTTATTAGAGAGAGGTGATTGTGGAGCTTTTAAAGAACATGATGGACTGTGCAAAATAATCGATTAATCGGAATATAATCGATTAATCGATTATTTGATTATAGATTTTACAACAATCGATTATTCGAGTAATCGATTAATCAAATAATCGATTAATCGAAAAATCGATCAGCCGATTAATCGATTAATCAAATTTATCGATTACTTTATAACAATCGATAGTCGATTATGAAAAGTAATAATCGCACAGGCCTAACGACAAGGGCAGCCATGCTGAACATATTCTCTTAATTTTATTCTTTCTCTTTAACTCAAACTTCCTCTAAGTCAAACAATTCGAGCTGGCAACTAAGAGTTCGACTTAGAGGGAGTTGACTGTATAATGCATGATGAAACACAAATGCTGGGAAAAAATGGAGGGAAGTTAAATTAGCCAACGAGCGCCAATTATAGAGTTATTGGTCATCATAATGCTGCCCCACTATCAAACTGCGGTCATTTACAGTCTCAAACCTTCTCTCCAAGCTTGCAACTTTAGTCATTTCCTGGCTGGGGGGTAAGAAAATTTTTTGCAACTCCGTTTGCTTTCTGTACCAAAAGGGTTAATAAGTTTGCATCAAATTGCGTTTGAACAATAAATGGCTTAAACAGAAAACTTTGTATCAGAATTAGCTAAGGCACGATAAACAGATTTTCAACAAACATTCTTTATTTTCCTGTTTATAAATGTAAAAATATAGAAGCAGGTAGAGCATTTTTATGATAACAAAGAGATGATCTGAGTTGGAGATGAAATTCTACCAAATCTTAAAAATCAACCACCCAAGCAATTAATGCGCAATTTAAGTTAGCCCTAGTTCTATTAAAATTTTACTGTTGGTGAACTAATACAGTGCTGCCATGTTTCTTGCTGGTTCTGTTAAAGTCTGCTTTTATTATTTGTTTTCTAAGAATTTTAGAATGTTTTAGTGTTGTTAAGTTAATTTGGAATACCAACGTTTTTTTCAGAATTTAATTCAATATCACTAGACACAAGTTATCTAAGTAAAAGTATTTATGAACTTACACCATGCCAAAACCCTTAAGGCAGCTTTATGAATTTTCAACTATCTTTGTTCGTCCATGAAAAGTAGGTGATCGTTTTTCACAGATTACACACCCAGTTTTACTTCAAATACTCCACACTTAAGTTTCTTGTGATACAGAAATGCTCAGATAGGTATCTTGCAATTTTAATAATTAAAAGCACTATTTGTACTGATGAACCTTTCTAAAGTATTTAAAGATAAAATTAATTTGGCACCATTGTATAAAATTTCAGTATGTCGTCATGTTATTGTTATCAAAAAAATTCTTTAACTGTTATTTATTTCTGTACACATTTTAAGCTTTTACGAGTTTCCTACTCTTAAAACTTTTCTTGCGGCCACCCAGTTTCTTTTTAAACGAACTCTTCTTTTGGCACCTTCTTACTTTTACACGTACAATTTCTTTCAAACTTCTTCTTATCTTGAGAAATTCTGGTTTTTGTTCTAATTCAAATCGAGCCAGAAACTCTTGACCTTCTGTAAAAGAACTGTATTTTAATAATAATGTTTGAAAATCGGAATTGTTCACCCTTTCCAGATTATTGGTTATTATCGTTGAAGAATAGGATAAATAAAGAGACCCTTGCTTCGAATTTTCTCAATTCAACTTATAAGTTAAAAATTAAAATTAGAAAAATTTAATCCAGAAAATTGCAGCGACTACGCAGATCAACCTTGATTATTGAGATCGCGTGCATTAACAAGTGGCGGTAGGGCCATTAGCAAATAACTAGTGACATCTGTCAGAATTACAACTCCCGCAGCTAATTGTAAAATTGGCAGAATGTGGCACTCAAGTTAGTTTCATGCATAATCTATAGAGTCTAGAGCACTGAGATTTCGACTTCAAAATGGCATCGCTATAGGAAGTGAGCGAATTTTTTAAGTCTAATAACAGTGTTTTGGCTATTAAGTCCCTTAAAGATTTAGAGTATAGAGCTCTCCTTATAGGATAACTGGCGTGCCGTTGGCTGTTGGTTTTATCGCGTTCTGTAAATATACGCCCGAGAATTTTTGCTTTATTTGTGACCGTCGAGTTTGATTTTTGTACTACTTACTTTTCCATTTTTTTTGTTTATTTTGTTTCCATTTGTTATTTTTGAGTATACTCTGTTTTGAATCTTAATATGAATTTGAGTTACTATCTGTAGTAACTTCTGTTTATTATGCTTGTTTATAATTACTTTTTTCTTTGATTTTATTGTTTCATTTACATTTTTATCTGAGTTACTCCGTCGGCGCGATGTCGACTTCCTTCACTCTCGGACATATTAATATTAGATCAATCATCCCTAAAATGATGGACTTAAGAGAGTTTCTGTCCTATTCTAATCTTGATGTTCTGGCTGTGACGGAGACCTGGTTATCTGAGAGTCAATTTCTTCAGGTCAGCAACTACGGATTGTTACGTAGAGAACGTCCGTGCCGGAGTGGTGGAGTTTGTATTTATTACAGGAATGACTTTAAAGTTTCAATCATTGAGGCTAATCACAACTTTGAACAAATATTGATTCTTGTGCAGCTGCCTAGATTAAGTATTGGTGTTGGTTGCATTTATCGGAACCCTTCTTCTGGTTACAAAGAGTTTTGTGATGAACTGGAGCAGTCTTGCGTTGTGGCTTTGTAGGAATTGTGACCAGATGTTCTGTTTGGGTGATTTCAACATTGATTTACTGCAGTGTAACTCTCCTAGTATGTACTTACTACTTTTGAGAACTTAGAGCTCCATCGATTTAACACAACTGGTATCGGAACCCACATGTGTAACTTCTTCTTGTACTTCCCTTATTGATGTTATTCTCACTAATGGCCCGGACTTGATTCTGGCCGTGGAGGTGGGTGGTTGGGATATTTCCGATCACGAGCTCATCCGTTGTGCCCTTACGGCTACTTCTACTGCTACTCCTACATTTAAGACTGCCAGATGCTTCACGTACCTATCGCCCCCTTCTTTGCCTTGGCAAACCATTTTTACTTTACCTCATATCGATGACAAAGTTGCTTTTCTTTCTAGTAATACACTAATCAAAACGAAAAAGGAGCTGTTTCTTTCGTTTGTTAAATTCCATTTATGACACATATTACAAAGATACATTTTTCCTTCCGCTTAATAAACATACTCCAGTTGAAAGGTTTATAGCGAAACATTTTTTTTTTCAACAGTTTTTTTATTGAAGTGGTAAAACATAAAAATCCCAATTTTTTACCAAGAGATAAATGTTTTTATCAACTTCCTTCTTTAGTTTCGTTTCAAATGTGATCGAATGAACATGAATGTTGATGTGCTGTGTAGACTAAGAAGGTGTAGAGTGTACTTAACAGAAATTCAGATTGCTAGGGTCATAACTCTCATTCAAGAGGGCCACTCAGGACGGCAAGTAGCCCGAATTTTAAATGTCAGTAGAGCTGCCATAAAGAGGACCTGGATAAGGTCTCAAATGTATGGTATTGTTAGAAGGCAACCTTATACGTGTCGTGCAAGGGCAACTTCCGGGAGAGAAGACTGTCTAATACGGATTTGGGTCACCAGAATGCGCAGAAGTACCGCTACAATGCTTCAAAATCAGCTCCTAGAGGCCACAGGAATCAGAATAAGTACCCACACGATAGGTAGCAAACTTCACAAAACGGCAATTTCATGCAAGAGGACCAACTAAGGTACCTCCTTTAAGCCATGATCATCGCAGAGCAAGAAGGTTCTTTGCTGAAGAACAAACTAATTGGAACTTAGGGCAGGAGCGCAACGTGCTGTTCACTGACGAATCCAGGTTCTGTTTAAATCACATTGATGGACGAGTTCGAGTCTGGAGACGCCCAGGTGAACGTTTTTTAGATTGCACTGTGGAAGAAAAGGGTCAATTTGGAGGAGGGTCTATCATGGTTTGGGGTGGGAAAAATTTAAATGGGCCCACAGAGATGGTGGTAATTCGTGAGGGTCTATGACTGCACGGAGTTCTAGAACCGCATGTTGCAACCTTTGCCGAGAATATGGATCCAGTATTCATTCTGCGGCAAGATAATGCCAGCCCACACATGACCAGAATAGTGCAAAATTTCCTCAATGCCCACAATATTGAGGCTATGGATTGGCCCGCCCGCAGTCCAGACTTCAATCCAATCGAGCACATCTGGGACACACTTGGGCAACGATTGAAGGAATGTCAGCCAATCCGGAACCTTCAACACGTTGAAGAAATTCTCCTGGAAGAGTGGGAACAGCTGCCTTCTCAAGTTATTCGAAATTTAGTTAAAAGTATGCCCCGTCGTTGCGCTGAAGTTTTACGAGTTAGAGGAGGCCCCACACGTTATTGATTTTGAAATTTTGCTTACTTTTCATTAAAACAATAAAGAGCTTAATCTCACATTTCTGAATTTTTATTTTTTTCTGTACGAATCACAAGCAGATTATAACATTATAAGAAATTGTACTAAAGTTTGAAACACCACTCCAGTATATTTAAATAAAAAAGAATTGTAACAATACGTCAATCCAGTGAAAAAATATCAACATATTTAAAAGTGGCTCCTTTTTCGTTTTGATTAGTGTATAATTGCAGTATTAGACAAGCAAGCTCCTGTTAAAAGAATCAAAATTACTAAGAAGACTTCATGGTTCTGCCATGTCTAAATTCAAGCGCACTCGTCTTCTTCATCATTGGGAGTATTACAAACTCTTACGTAATTTTACAACACTCAATTGAGATTGAAAAACATGCTTATTTTCAGCACATCAGTCGTGGTGCTGGGAACTCTGGTAAAATGTGGAGGGAGTTAAAATCTTTGGGTGTTGGTGGGGGTTCGTCGGTTACTCTTGGCCATTTTTCTGACCCTGACGCACTGAGTAATTACTTCCTTGACAGTATTCCTGATAGTGTGTCATCTTTTACTATAAGGACAAATTATTTACTGAAAACATGCAACTTATGAGATTTGAGGTGGTTGAGTGCATTATTTTTTGCAATTTAGCTTGTGATGCATGTGGGTCTGATGGTATTTCCCTGCCAGTTTTTAAGCTTTGTTGTCCATTACTTTTGCCTTATCTTACTCATATCATCAATGCTTGCATTGCCAACTCTGTCTTCCCTTCTACATAGAAATCTGGAATTGTGGTTCCTTTGCCAAAGGTTCATGACCCAAAGGTTCATGACCCAAAGGTGAATAATGACTTGTGGCCAATCCGTGTTGTTCCTGTTCTGTCCAAAATTTTGGAACGAGTTATTGAATCGCAACTACGGTTACATCTATATCGTTATAATATTATTGCTGATTGTCAGGCCGGGTTACAGCTGCGCCACTGCTCTGGTGCAGGTTACCGATGATATAATTTCAGCTACTGATCGTGGTCTAATAACAATTCTAACCTTGCTTGACTTTAGTAAAGCGTTTGATACGATCTGTCACTCTTTGCTGATTGATATACTTGTCTACATCGGTTTGGAATCTTCCGCTGCGTCGCTCTTAGCCAGTTATTTGTCCAATCGTTCTCAGCGTGTCGTTTTGAACGATACTTTCTCCCACCTTAGATATGTGCCAAGTGGTGTTCCCCAGGCTTCCATACTGGGTTCCATTCTATTTATTATTTATATATCTCAGCTTCACAAATTTTTTAATAATAACTTAAACATTGTCTCCTATGCTGATGACACCCAGGTTTAGTTCTCCTTTCGCCCTGATAACTTTTTGTTTGCAGTGAATAAAGTAAACTCATTTCTCAATACAATCTTCACAATTGAAGGGGTGGGTGCAATAACCAGGCAGGTCCATTTTTAAGAATTTGTGGGAAATCGCAAAAAACCTTCCAAGAATTTAAAAAATGTTATTTTATGATTTATATTTTTTCCACGTCAAAAGCATGCAAGAATGGATGTTTTTACGTACGTTTTCTAAATAATGTCAATACCTGGTTTAAAAAAATTAAAATATAAAAAATGGAGCTGCCTGTTTTTTGCCTAAAATAACCAAAAAAAGTGTTTTTTGTGTGGGTTTTAATAGGTTATGTTGTACAAAAAGTAAACCAAACTAAAGAAAATGTGCGTATTTCAGTATTATAAAGAAGAAAAGAAGAATGTGAAAATAAAAAAAACAGATAATATTTTGCTTAAGTTATTCATCTTCATCGTCTGTCTCTGATGTCTGATTCAATGTGGTTCTTTATAAAATCATGTAAGAAATTTATTACTTCATTTGGTGACTTCCGACCTGTGACTTCATCAAAAACATAAAAGTAGCTCTTTGAAATGGTGCCCTTATTAATGCAAAAATGATAAAACCACAACTGGCGTTTGTAGAAAACGTCACCAGAAAGAATATGTGGTAGAGGCATATTTTGTTCGATATCAAATGACAAGACTTCTACTGTTGGATTTTCCTTAGCCAAGGTGGTTTTTTCTTTTAAATCTTTATAAAATGTATCAGCTTTGGCTAGGTGCAATTTTTTCCGCATTAAGTTTGTTTTAAGTTTCATCATCATCTTTGACAGATCTTATTTTATTTTCAAACATATCGCAAACTTTACAAGTATCTGTTCTGGGGTGACCAAAGCTCAAATTAAAATTTTGTGCTTCACCACTCTAACTCTCACTCGATTCCGAAACTGGAATGAAATCCGACGACGAATATTGAAACGGCTCACTTGCGTCATCGCAGGATTCAGTTGACATTTAAAAAAATATATTTGCGAACTTTTCTCAATACACAATCAATGATTACTATTGCTTGCACACACAAAACACGTACTTGCACAAACTGAATAATCGATCTATCAGCTGTACACTTGTCACTTTTGCTTCTGCCTTGAGAAACAGCACATCTAGTCCATGGATAGATGATATCCATGATCTAGTCACATCTGGCTACTGATGCGTGTACAAAACCCTTTTAAATAGCTTATTAGCATAAGAATCTGTATTGTTATAATACATGGCAGCACTATTGGTTTAGCTCCTACACAAAAGATGGCAGCAGTTAAGTGCAAAAATCGGGCAGCTCCAGGAGCTGCCCGGTTCTTACTGCAAACAGAAAACAAGGCAGCTCCAAATATTGTTGCCGCATACACACTATTAGACGGAGATACCTGATTCTTGCACGAAACGATCGGCGTATTTTTTCCACGTCTGATGGGGTAAAAAGCTGGATTTCATAAAAAAGTGGAGCTGTCTGGTTATTGCACCCAACCCTTCAATTTCAAGTAAGCATTCTCTTTTATTAATCCTTCCAAGACTGTTGGTAATAAAAACAAAATAACATTTTAAAAGATTACATTAAATTATATATAAATAACTGCTTAATTCCTATTAAAGATGAAGCTGGTCATTTAGTGTTGATTATGGATAACAAATTTCAATTTACTGCGCAAGTCAACAAATATATTAAGTCAGCTTACATGAACTTCATGTAAGCTGACTTAATATATAGACATTATCTGAACGTCGACACTAAAATTTTACTTTGTGATAGTCTTGTCCTATGTGATTTTTAAACGGTTTTATTTAGCTTGCTTTGTGTCTTGTGACGCGTCACAACTCGAATCAAAGTTGTACATTCACACTGGATAATATTATTTCGCTTTTATCACTATTTTATAAAAATTCTTGTATACAAGGTTTTTAAAGAGAAACATATTCGAAGTTATGGACAGTTGTCATTTGTCGAGTTGTCAAAAAAACTATAGACATGGGAAGTAAACCCCGATATGCTCGACACCTTTGACAATAGAGTTGAACTGTTGGCTAAGCTGTTAGCAAAGAACCAGAGCATCAGTGTTGCCAACCCTACCGAAATTTCGGTAGATCTACCGATTTTATATGTTATCTACCGATCTACCGAAATGTTACATAATTCTACCGAAATTTAATTTTTTAATTATACAGACGCATGATGAAGATACCGTGGATAGATAAGGTTAGCAATAGGGAAGTATTAGAAAGAGTTGGGGAAAAGCGAAAGGTATGGAAAACAATAAAGAGTAGGAGAGATAGGATGGTAGGACACCTTCTAAGACACGAAGGAATAGTTCGTGACATACTAGAGTCAGAGATAGGAATAAAAAGAGGTAGGGGTAGGCCTAGATTAGACTACTGCTCTCAAATAGTTAGGGATGTAGGATGTTCTACTTTTAGGGAAATGCGTAGGTTAGCTCAGGATAGAAAAGAATGGAGGTACGCGTCCAACCAGTCTTCGGACTGAGAACCTTATGATGATATGATGATGACAATTAAGAAATAACCGGAAATTGTGCACAGACCATAATTCGTAAAGCATTTGCGTTTTTCCTTTCTTCTTTGGAAACTTGTATTTTGTATATGGTATCATTTTAGTGCAGCGGTAAGTTATGCAAAAAAAACTGGGTGCGTGTTCGCCACACGCGATAGAAGTGAAACTTCAACGTTATTAGAGCACTAACACATAATTTGGAGCAAAATATAACAATTAAGTCAAGCTATGAATACGTGAAGAAAGGTGTCCCACAGGGATCTATCCTTGGACCGCTATTATTCATAATATACACTAATGATTTGCCAAATTGGATAGAAGAACACTCTATTCTATATGCTGATGATACCTCCATCATCTACAATGAAAACAGCTTTCAAGAGAATCAGACAAAAATATTGAATTCCTTTAAAACTTTAAATTACTGGTTTACAAACAATAATATGAAACTAAACGTAGACAAAACCAAATCAATAATTTTCAGCCCTAGTGGTTCATCTGATAACATTCGAATAGAAGTCGATAACAATAAATTCGTAAAAACACAAAACAGTACAAATTTTCTGGGGATAACTGTTGATGCCCGACTGGATTGGAAAGCCCATATAGATGCCCTTGTCAGCAAATTATCGCAAGCTTCATACTGCATAAGAAATGTAAGTTACCTAGTATCCCGAGAAGCTGCACTTGCGTCTTATTATGCGAACATACAATCCAGACTTCGCTATGGAATTGTCTTATGGGGGAACTCTGTGGATATGGAGCGAATCTTTAAATCTCAAAAAAAATGCATCAGAAGTATTTTCCATATAAAACAGACTGATAGTTGTAAACCATTTTTTGTAAATCATTAAATACTTACCGTCTTTTCAATTTATGTAGTAGAAAGTGTTAAATTCATAAAGGAGAATTATGATCTTTTCCAAGAATACCAACAAGCGCACAAATACCCAACTGGTTCTGGTCACTGCTTGGTTCTACCAATACCTAGATTGACACGTGTATTGAATAATGTTCATTATAAAACTGTTAAAATTTATAATAAGCTGCCCAAAGAATTTCTCAAACTATCCATCAAAGAAATCAAGAAGAAGTTGAAGAATCTATTATGTCAGAAAGCCATCTATTCCCTAAAAGAATTCCTAGATATGGACACAAGTAACCTACTTAATAATTAACATACTTATATATATATATATATACTTTCATCCACCAGTCGTTGTGACATCCAGGCGTAAAAATTTTGCTAACTCTTTGACATCCATTGACGTTGTGACATCCAAAATCGGATGTCACAACGTTTTCTATGTTAAATCGCCTTGTAGGAGGGGCGGGAGGGTCTAGAATAAATTCTAGGTGGATGTCAAAATGCAGTGTTTTAAGTTGGACATGTATATTTAAGTTCCAACGTATATTGCATAGAGGGAGCGCAGGAGAGCTGGTGTTGTATATTGCAAAATTCTACGTTCCAGTTCGTGCGACATCCGTGTATTATACGTAGACATTTTTGTTTCACTTGGCGCGCTTTCTGACATCCGAAACTTGACAACAGTGCGAGAGTGCCCCGTGTGTTGTTTTTTCGCGAAACTTTCGCTTTCTCTGGAATTTCGAAAAATATAATTTTTCAAACGATGATTAAAGAATGAGAAGTTTGAATTATTCTTCTACTTTCCAAAAATGTAAAGGTTGCTGCATATTAAATAAAAAATAGGTTACTTCATTTTAAATGAATTAAAGACAGACGTGAAAAATAAACTTTTTTAATTAATCAACAAATGAAAAACATTACAAATAATAACAGCTAAGAATTCAATAAATAGCTGCAATTTTAAAGTACCTAAATGTGGAATATGTTGCCCATTTTCATCTAAACATATGAATTTTTATCTGATACGTGAGGTAATTTTTATGAGTTCATTCTACTTTTAAAATTAAATAACTCCCATTTTTATTTAACATGCAGCAAATTGTACATTTTTGGAAAATAGATGAACTTAGCTTTTTGATGGTTTAAAAAATATACCTACAGGTTGTTCCATTAAAAAAAACACCGATTTTTGAAATCGAAAAGGGCAATTGTTTTGCATAAATAGGGAGACATTTGGAACATGGCATATAGAAAACTTTAGAACAAAATAAATTGACTGGTGAAAACCAGATCTGCCTACCATTTCGGAAACATGAGATAATTGCTGTTAAAATTGGCGAGTGACCACTTAGTTTAAATCGAAGATGTCAGCTGGTCATCAAATTTCATAATTGTTTTAACGAAGAAGTGGGGGGGGGGGGGTATGTTGCAAATAATTTTAAAGGTCGTTCAATTCTTAATTTAGCCAAGTATGAAACCATTCTATAGATTCCATTCAAAATGGCGGCTCTTGTGATTTTGAGTAAATTGCTGTAATTTCACAAATGAGTGATACTGGACAGTTCGAACAACTTATCCTCGGACAAGTACACCGCTAGGCACTGAATGATTATAAAACTAACTCCGGATTTTGTGTACTACGAGACGTCATAGAATGCTACCCCAACTAAGCTAGCATTGAAATATTCATAACGTGCCTCTACGTACTTACTGGCTTATCAGCAGGTTATGTTTAACTAAATATTGCATGTTCCAAGAATGCACGGAAAAACCTAGTCCACCGATTTGTGATTTGAACGCCCTGTATTTGATTGCATTTTGGAATTCTGTGCTGAATTTAAGGCAGCTTTGTTAACCATTCACTGGGTCTAACTCCTAGCGTTTCGGCTTTTCTTGATGTTAAAAATAGTCATTTTTCAAGTTTTAACAATTATAACTTGGAAACGGTGCGAGATATTGAAAAATGACCTAGGTACATGTCTCTATCCTAGTTTTTAATCCTGAGGCAGGAAAATTCTGCTTCCCGATTGGTCAAAAAATGACAAAAATTAGCAATCAGGACCAGTATTTTCCAGCCCCATTACATAGAGAATTAAAAACTAGGATACGGGACATGTAAGTATTTTTAATTATCTCTTACCGTTTCCAACTTATAATTTATAAAATTTCAAAAATGATGATATTTAACGGCAAATAATGCCGAAACGGTGGGAGTTAGACCCGATGTACGGTTAACAAAGTGGCCCTTAAATTCAACAAGGAATTCCAAAAATGCAGTCAAATACAGGGTGTTCCGTTTAAGAAAATATAGTTAGGCGGTGTGCAGAAGAACTGGGCAGCCTGTATAAGAGCAAATAATTTTAAATTATAGCCAATTCAGAAAGAATAAAACTTTATTAAGAACGATGAAATAAATAATAATATTATTTATTTCATCATGAACTTCTACCAAAGAGTAATTGAAGATAATATTAACTACATTTATTAAGAACATTTTTAGTACAAAGCCTAATAAAGCTATGAGGGAGGAAACCCCTAATAAGTGGACACACTGTATATGCAGGGTGTTTCTTTAATGATCGGAAAAAATCTTGAACATATTCCTAGCGTCAAAGTAAGAAAAATGATAAGAAAAAACATGGGTCTGGAAACGCTTCATTAATACTGCCTCCTGACTGATCATTTTCTTAATTTTTTAACCAATCATGTAGCAGTATTTTCCAGTCCCATTAGATAGATTAAAAACTATGATAGGGACGTGTAAGTCATTTTTCAATATCTCGTAGCGTTTCCAAGTTATAATTGATAAAATCTGAAAAATTATGTTCTTTAACGTCAAATAACGCCGAAACGGTGGGAGTTAGACCCAATGTACGGTTAATAAAGTGGCCTTCAAATTCAACAAGGAACGCCAAAATGCAATCACAAACATTTTTTTTAAATCCGCCATCTTTTGTAAGGTATGCATTCAAACTTTCAAAACAAAATGTTTGCTGGAACACATGAGATATTCCTAACGTAAGCTTACGTAGAGACACCCTGTATACTTAACTCAGACATGTCCATCTTTACTTCTCATTTGATTTTTCTTCGGTTTCCGACAATCCCGAGCAAAGTGACCACGACCTCTACAGTTGTAACATATTACATATTACATTTACTCTGTACCTTTCTTTTGTGTTGAGGCTACTGCCGGTTTTCTTAGAATTCGATGGCACTACTGCTATAGCCTTTTTTGAGTCTTCTGCAGATGATAAGTTGGCCTTCTCGTCTTGAAAACGTGCCGTTGGGTTTGTTATTGTCTGTTTGTCTTCATCAAATGGCAGCCAAGCTTGTCTAAAATTTCTGTATTTTGTAAGTAATCCACTAAGAATTTTGGGTCATCACAGCTGAGTCACTGACGATTCTCCAACTTCCTTTATTTGCCTGACCAGATTTTTCACCTTCGTTATATGCTGAGCTATTGTATCATTAGGATCCATGATGGAATCTCTCAATTATCTTTTCGTTTGTTTCAGATTTTTGTTCTTAAATAGAATTTAGTTGATCAAAAATATCTTTAGATGATAAACATTTCCCAATTAGCGTCATCCAAATTAATTCCATTGCTGACGTCAACAGGAACATAACATACCCATCATATTTTACCCACTTTTCTATTTTTTTTCTGCGCTTCATCGTCTCCAACAGGAACTTCTGGTTTCCTTACTGTACCATCGGCTATACTATAGAAGCCTTTCGCTATTAATGTACACTTCATCTGGAACTTATATTGATGGTAATTTCTACAATAATTTTTTTTACATTCATCACTTCCGATCACCCATTGTCACACAGACATTTAACCTTAGGCTTTTTTTTTTACTTTTTTCCGATGAAACACGTTCACCACAAATTAAACGTTCAGCATCCAGACTTCCGTGATCTGGGGCCGTAATCTGTCAAATAATACGGTAAACTTCAGCTGAACGAGCGTAATTACACGAAAAAGAATGCAAAACGTAAAATAATGTAATTATAAGTTCACAGAAAATTTTATAGCCACGTGTGCTTTTGCATCCAGAAAACTAATAATTTTAAAAAAGAACCAAACCAAAAACAACTCTGCTTTATCAGTATACAAAACAAAATAAATTCTAAGACAGTGGCGCAGCATAAGGCAAGTAATACCAAAACATATGAAAATGAAAGATACATTCTAACAGTAATAAAGAAAGGTGCAGTTTGTTCACCAGGAATTTAATTTTATGGTAGGTTTAGGCCTGAATTTAAATTTTCAATTAAAATACAATACATAATCTCTACGAAGAGCAAAAGGCAGTTATAGAATGTGAGCAGGAACGAAGGGAAGTAGATATCCGGAAGGGAGTGAGACAGGGATGTGCATTGTCACCTCTAGTTTTCAACTTATATATCGAAGATGCTATTAATATTATTAAGGACAGAACAGCCTCAGGGATTAACGTACAGGGTCAAACTATTAACATGCTCAGATTTGCGGATGATATAGCAGTGTTAGCATCTAGCAAAGAAGAATTAGGAGCAACTTTGAATGAAATGGAAGCAGTTTTGACACAGGGCTATGGCATGAAAGTCAATAAAAAGAAAACTAAAATTTTGGTATGTAGGGGATGTGAAAATAGAACTAAAGTTGACATACAAATAGGAAATGAGAAGATAGAGGAGGTCATGGATTTCTGCTATTTAGGAAGTAAAATAACTCAAGACGGCCGAGTTGCGTTTAACAGAAAGAAACAACTGTTATGTTCGAGAACGGTTAATGTTGAGACTAGGAAGAGACTCTTAAAGTCGTATGTATGGAGTACGGCATTATACGGGTGCGAAACTTGGACAATAGGGGAAGCGGATCGAAAAAGAGTAGAAGCGTTTTAAATGTGGTGCTACAGGCGCATGATGAAGATATCGTGGATAGATAAGGTTAGCGCAATAGGGAAGTATTAGAAAGAGTTGGGGAAAAGCGAAAGGTATGGAAGACAATAAAGAGTAGGAGAGATAGGATGGGAGGACACCCTCTAAGACACTAAGGAATAGTTCGCGACATACTAGAGTCAGAGATAGGAATAAAAAGAGGCAGGGGTAGGCCTAGATTAGACTACTGCTCTCAAATAGTTAGGGATGTAGGATGTTCTACTTTTAGGGAAATGCGTAGGTTAGCTCAGGATAGAAAAGAGTGGAGGTACGCATCCAACCAGTCTTCGGACTGAGAACCTTATGATGATGAAGAATTAAAATAAAATTTAAAAAATGCATCCTGTTCCCTGGCAGGCTGCTTCAGTGGAGAGCCACACAATCCGCCAATTTGGTAGGAATTTATTCTATACCTATTTTTGATGCTCACTCAAAATTGTTCAAGTTAAAGTTGTACAATTATAGCCCTCCTTTGAAAAAAAACTTGAAATGTCCTTATTATTACTCCTAAGAGGAGGTTATACTTATCTTCCAATACTTAATAAATTATTCAGCCACGAGTTCAGCCATTCCTTGGGCATGTGCAGAGTTAACAAATTACAACTCAATGGGCCTTTTTCCAAGTTTTTAACTTTGAAACCGAAAAAAATTGTTTTAATGCACCCAGTTAACGCAATTCCAGTCACATTCACATTGCGCTACCTTTCGTTATGCAAATTTACGAGAAAAGAACTCTCTGTAGGCAAAATATTTTCCGAAACGAGAAAATTTTTCAATAATTAAAATCGGTTAAGAATATTGAGAGAACTTAATTTTATTTTGGAAACCCTTGCCCTGCGTTAAATACATGGGTTGCATAGGGAAAACGCCCGCGGTATAACCTCCTGTTTAATAAATGATTGATGAAAATGGCAACTCTGTAAAGATGTCACAAGATACGCAAATATTTCACGGATGTCGCAGGACATGTGAAATAAATATGTATAATGGATATACAACGGATGTCAAAGAGATAGGACAAATATTTTTTTCATTATGTGTATGGTTAATTTTTTTTTCTCGAAACGGCACCTCCTCTTTAATTCCAGAAAGTCTTATTCTTGTTTTCTTCATATATGCTTTTTTAAGGCTGGATGCCGAAACGTCACCATTTTTACCGGATGTCACAAGATACGGCGGACCAGTATATATACCGGGTGTCAATGAGAGCATGTAACATCCCGCCATTTGTTTACTTTTTGTAATATATTTTGGCAATCCGCTGTAAGTATTATACTACTAAAACCCCATATTTTTATCATATTTGACATATCTAATTACTTCCGGTTAAACCGGAAGTGACATCAACTTTATTATGTTAAATAGCAATATATCATTTTTATTAGATAGTTCGATAGGCCTTTTTATTCTCTTGACAACCATGTATCATACATACCCAAGAACTTTATATTTTTGACGTCAGAGGGCGTTAAATGAAAAAGTCACGTTGGCTGTGAATTTAACGATATGTGCCTGATTTTAAAAGTTTTAATGAATTAAACTATTAATTCTAACAGACTGTTTTAATGTCCATGCAAAATTTTTCGAATTTGAAGCAGTACATCCGTTATTTTTTTAAAAATAAGTTTAACATAGTCGTTTCAAGGGTTTTGAAAAATGTAATTTAAATTAGTAATTGATCATTGAATTGCACTTTTTATTTACTAATTGTGGGGACAATAAACTGAAGTTCGAAAAATAAGAAAAATATTAGCACCTTGCTATTTAGAATTTCAGGAAAAACTCGGTTTCAAAAACTATTTGAAATTTTTAAATTTTAAATATTCGTTTTTAAAACCGAGTTTTTTCTGAAATTCTAAATAGCAAGGTGCTAACATTTTTCTTGTCTTTCGAACTTCAGTTTATTGTCTTCACAATTTGTGCATAAAAGTGCAATTCAATGATCAATTACTAATTTAAATTCTATTTTTCAAAACACTTAAAACGACTATGTTAACCTTATTTTTAAAAAAATAAAGGATGTACTGCTTCAAATTCGAAAATTTTTAAATGGACATTTAAACAGTCTGTTAGAATTAATAGTTTAATTCATTAAAACGTTTAAAATTAGGCTCATAACGTCAAATTCACAGCCAACGTGACTTTTTCATTTAACGCCCTCTGACGTCAAAAATATAAAGTTTTTGGGTATGTATGATACATGGTTGTCAAGAGAATAAAAAGCCGATCGAACTATCTTAAAAAAATGATATATTGCTATTTAACATAATAAAGTTGATGTCACTTCCGGTTTAACCGGAAGTAATTAGATATGTCAAATATGATAAAAATATGGGGTTTTAGTAGTATAATACTTACAGCGGATTGCCAAAATATATTACAAAAAGTAAACAAATGGCGGGATGTTACATGCTCTCGTTGACACCCGGTATATATATATTATTATTATTATTATTATTATTATTATTTTATATATAATTTGCTATATCTTTTTTTGTATTTCTATATTTCTATGAATATTTTGTTTGTATTGACAAGGTCTCACGCCCGTAAGGGTACCATGTACATTTTCTGTATATTGTGATCAAAATAAATCTAAATCTAAATCTAAATCTAAATGAAAAATTTGTGTAGTCCGGGTCAAAATAATAATAATGAAAGAATAAATCGAATTTTAATGCTTCTAACCAAGCGATTTGTGGCGTCACGAGAACTGAAACGCTGTGTCCTCGCTTTACTGACGCTTGCCTAAGAGAAAAAGCGCGAAGCATGAGTGTGGCTAAAGAGTGGGGCGGCGTCACGAGAAATGAAATGCTGTGGTCTCGCTTTACTGACGCTTGCCTGAGAGAAAGGGCACGAAGCATGAAAGAGCGCGTGGCTAAAGGGTGGGGCGTTCGATATTCTCCTCTGCCCGTCTTCTCAGACTGCTCCCCTCCATTCGTTTCACTTTTCGTGCCGTACGCATTTCCCAACACAGGAACTTACTCTACCGAGACAAAAGAAGTTTCACTTCAAGAACCTAGAACCAAAACAAAACGAAACCACCGTGCGCCGCGATTCGGCGGCACCTTTGCGGCAATGGCTTTATTTAAAATTCCTACTCATTGTTTTCCTGTTTAAAACCAAATCTACCGAAATCTACTGAAATTTGGCAATCAAGCTTCCGAAATATTTACGACTGGGGTTGACAACACTGCAGAGCATTGGTAATATTTCCGGCTGAATTATGGCGTCCATTCTGGGCGTGTGTGGAAAAGTGAAGTTGATTTATGACAGTCAGTCCAGCAAAGTGTAGAAATAATAAATTTACATGACTAACATCTCAAATGGTTCTAAGCATAATGCAGCATCTGCTAATAAACTTCTATTTTGGATTCTGCTATGTGTTTTTGTGTTATATGGATATAAATTTGACGCTTAATGAGCTAAAATTTGCAAGAATTGCTTGCTGTATCTATATCATGGGGAATAAAGAGTTTTTTTATTTATAAATAGCATAGGCATATGCAGCATAGTTTTAAGATTATTTTCAGGTATAACTTTGTATGTATTAAGTATATTATTGATTATTGAGCTGGACTGTCGATTGTAAATCAATGCACGCCATAAGCGCTATACAAGCGGTATCCCACCCTTAAAAGCTTTTAGAATACTTAAGGACCATCCTGTATAAGTCCTTGTTCACAATGGACGTAAACGCAAAAATTATGTAAAACGTATTAGGAGCGCAAAGTTGAACTTATGACAATCCACTGTTCATAATGGACGTAAGTTTTACGTTCCTCGTACGTCAGTTTTACGGGATAACGCAAGAACACATCCCAAGTTGGAACAATTTCAACTTCCACGTAAATATTGCGATTACGTAATTTTTGCGTTTACGTCCATTGTGAACAAGCACTAAGGGGTCTTGAGTTATTCAGTCTACGACACTATGCACAAAACAAAATTTTATATAATGCCAAAATTTTCAATACTTGGGCAGGAGGTACGAAATACTTCAGCACTGCAAAACAATTATTCGATATCTCAACTATGTTTCCAAAAACTGCATGGTATTTTTTGAAAAGTTATTAGAATGCCCTGAATTTTTTGATTTGTCAAAAATAAAAACGTTCAGTACTGACCGAATAGGTAGTTGTAGCAATAGCATATGGTGCAATGAAGTGCACATAGATTTCATTTGGTTCCATATGCTAAAAAAATAAATGTCACATTTTGAAACAATTTCGCTTCGCCAAATCCTTGAATGCGAATCAGAAAGGGGACTGTAGAAACACCAGATTGCAAAAGCCAAATAGCTATATGCAAGATAAATGTGACAATGCAAGGCGAGGCACTCCGCAGTCCTCACTCCTAACTTCTTTCTTCTAGGCATCTCTTTTCAATCGTACTGCATAATCACATTATTATAACACCCTGGCATGTAAGCAGCATGGTGGATGACAGGTAAAGCCTCTGGCATTGAAATTGGATAAATCACCTTAAAGAGAAAACATGGTTCCTGCAAATCTGTAGGAGTGTAAACAAACTGTCACTGTGAAATAAAATGCAGGAACAGCCTGAAAGCAGCATGACCAACCGTGCAACACCAACAATATATATTTTCTAAATCTCCTGCAATTACAAGCGCAAACAGCAGCAATGTAAAAATTTGACCTTGTGACCAGTACACCTAATCAATCACACACGACAAAAAAAGTACTTTTTGTAATTTTCATGTTTGTACGAGTTATTACGAGAAACGGCAGCAATTCACATGAAAAACTGAGTCAAACGTGACTATGGTGAACAACCCCACTATATTTAAATTAAATAATTGGCATTAGGTATGATAATCACCTCGCAATCGATCATCATTATTTACAAAAAAGAATGGCTCTGAAGGTGTTAACGTTACTGCTGGACGATTTTGAATTTTGAACTTTTCATTTTCCTCATTTGCACTTGCAGCAGTTTTTGTTTCACCTGATGTTTTAATATCTTCAAAGACACTTGGCAATTCGTTGCAAATTTCATCCCGAAGACTTCCTAAAAAGGTATAAAATTTCAATTTTTAGCAATTTAATTGATTTTAAGAAAAACATATTTCGAGTTGGTGGCTTAAGAGGGTTCAAGTTCGAGCAAACAGAAGAAGTTGTCTTCTGGAGGCGTGTGATACCTTTTACAGTTAACCTTCTCAGCTTCATTTCAAAAATAACACGTGAGAGCTCAAATCTGCGATTTTTTTAGGATTTAAAAAACTTATTTTCACCAGGTTTTATCAAACAAAAAATTATATGAACAACGTGAAAGAATCAATTATTAAGAGTGCGCAATAGTTACTAATTATATAACCTTAATGTCTTTTGAAAAGAAGAAATAGGATAGGCTAGAAATTTTTTGGACCTTAATATGTACATATTCGTTTTCATGCACAATAAAGATTATTATTATTATTGATTTCTTGTTGAAAAATGAATGTTTCAAAAGTCTTTACACACTCATGAAATTTAAACAAACAAAATAGGTTATACAGTAGACTCCCAATTATTCAAAATAATGTGGTCTGGCCAATGATGTACACCCCTACTGGATAGGCCCATTGCCATTTACCCTGTGAAAACTTTTTGAGGCATATCTGTTGAATATGCAACCCGTTCTACTTACGGATCTCCATCCTTTTCTAACACGAAGAGCTTAACAGTTGTTTTTGCACAGGTAGCAGTTTTTTGTGTACCATGGTCATATATTGCGTTGCTTACGGTTGTAAAAGCATTCAGCAGCCAGGTTACAACTTTTCGTTTCATGGGTAAGTATTACATGTCAGTGTGAAATGTGATCCTATTCATTTTTGCCCTGTAATTAAATCATGTGCGTATAACCTAAAATTTAGATTCCCGTTTCATATGAATACCCCCGGAAATTAAGTTTCTTGAGTTTCAAACTTTTGTTTTATGATTGATAATTCTTTATCATTGACCTAGGTCAATAATGAATTCATCATTAACCTATTATAAGTAAGAGGTGGGAAAAACAATTTCACGGCGCAAATGTAGCGAACGCATTAAGTTACATACCTGTTTCATTTTCTGGAAGCTCTGATAAAAAACTAAAGGAACCATTTTTTTCTTGAAAACAACTTTGTAGAGAATCTGAAACTTTATAGAAAATGGATTTTGAAACTTCTGGCATTTCATTATTATGCTCATCGTTATAATCAACTTCAGTATTAGAAGCATTCCTTTTATTTTTCTTTGTTTCCAATTCATAAACGGCATGCCCAGGCTCACTAGGATCATATCTCAACATTTTCCTGAAATACAAAATTATGTTTTGTGGGAACTATACACGGTTACTCAAATTTAATGTTGACCATTGGAATCTCACAAACTGCTAAAAGAGGAAGAGGTTTAAATAGCAATAAATCTAGGCAAACTACATTGCTAGACAGGAATAACCAAACACTACCATGGTTACTTGATTTTATATATTTGCGAGTAAACAGTTACAACAGAAATATTATAATTTCCGGTTTATGTCGCTGTGAATGAACATGTTTAATTAGAAGCTGCATAAAAGCTGTGATGGAACATAACTTGCGTACCGCCACATTAAACAGTTACAACAATTTGTTGGGAATGATTAATGTAGAAACTCGGAAGAGACTCTTAAAGACGTATGTATGGAGTACAGCATTATACGGGTGCGAAACTTGGACAATAGGAGAAGCTGATCGAAAAGGGTAGAAGCGTTTGAAATGTGGTGTTACAGATGCATGATGAAGATACTGTGGATTAAGGTTAGAAATAGGAAGGTATTAGAAAGAGTTGGAGAAAAGCGAAAGGTATGGAAGACAATAAAGAATAGGAGAGATAGACATGAAGGAATAGTTCGCGACCTACTTGAATCAGAGATAAGAATAAAAAGAGGTAGGGGTAGGCCTAGATTAGACTACTGCTCTCAAATAGTTAGGGATGAAGGATATTCTACTTTTAGGGAAAGTTTTGAAGAGGACAATCAATAATCTTGCTGAATCTATTCTAGGGATTGATAGGTGCCAGAATTTTTCCGATGGTGTTGTATGTAATTGAACATCGACCGATGGACGATAGTTGGAGTTAGGTATCAATCATGTGCATTTCAGAAAATACAGTAGCCCAGAATAAAGAGATACTGCATCATCTGCTACCTTTATCACATTAAAACATCTGGCTTATCATAGCAGGAAATTTTTTAACTGGCATGATGCACAACTTCGTACAACATCTACATGCATAAGATGTGCTGAGAAAAAATATCAGCACAAACTATCAACGTGTGTCTTGCTGATGCCGATGGTTGAATTTTAAAGGTTGTATTTTAAAGGGTAAATACACCACTGTCCAATAATTTAAAAAAATTCAGAAATAAATTAAGAGAAGTTTTTTTATGTTGGTATGGAAATGTTTGACCTCCATAAGTTTTGGAACAGGACAAATATTTCAATCTGTATATTACATTGGACTGAAGATCCTTATGAATTGGATCTTTAAGTTTAGTATACAGGTTCCCCAAAATTAGCCTTGCAAACTTTACCAGCCAGAATCTATGTTCATAAATAATGCAAATAAATGTAGGTCCAAAAATGATTCCTAACAGAGCTGCAGCCCCTTAAATGTACGCCCCTCTTAGATGAACATGCCAACGTCTTTTCATAATATTTTTGTTCTGTTTGATCAAAGAGGAGGAATATAGTTGCCCAGCTGGGTGCAAGTAAAATTTAAATGCAGCGACTAACCCGTATATTTCCACTACACGCATGGTTGACTCCCTCATTGTTTTGGATTGGGTTTCTACGCTTGGGCCGTTAGAGAATTTTTATTATATAATTGTAATCTCTTTATGCAGTTAGGCCATACCAAAAACACACGTATTATAATGGTACAAGATATTATGAACAAAATTGACAAAACTGTATCGCAATGTTTATTGGAAATACACTGTCTCACTGGGTGTGATACTACCAGTGCGTTCTACAAAATTGGGAAGAAATCCGGTCTTGATGTATTACTTAAAAGCGCCGACAACCTGAAGGATATGATGGACTTGCCAAATCTGCCATTTGAACGTGCATATGAGATTGCATTTGCTTATGTTTTATATTTATACAAAAATAAACAAAAAGACGTCGGAACATTAAATGAATTAAGACTCTTTTGGCCAAAAACACGAATAGGCTAGCGTCTGAAATCCCGCCCACAGACGATGCTTTTAAATTGCATTTTCAAAGGTTTGTATTCGAATTTGTATCTTGTTATACATATAATCGCATTTCATTTTTTCCCAATTTAGATGTATGTACTAATTAAAAACATGGTATTCTAGTCACATTAACAACATTGACTTCGTAAGCCTAGAAGAATACGGTTGGACATTCCAGAAAGACCACTGGAAACCCTTATTTAGTAACCAGGACGCCATACCTCCATCTGTGACTCAACCTTTATCACTTTTGTGTTCAGATAAAAACTGTAATAGTAATAAGTAGATGTAACTGTGTAAAAGAAGGTTTAAAATATTCTATAGACTGCAAGTGCAAGAATTGTGTTAGAAGAGGAAGAACCAGATGCTGAATCTGACACTCAATTGTATAAAATAGTATAAAATAGTAACAAAAATAAACTAAGTTCTTTTCATGTTTTAACTCATTTATGCATCATTACCCATAGCCAACTATCGGTCGGCTAAGCGTTACCGATCTCAATCAATGGCGATATCCTGATGGTGCATTGCCACGATCCTTCCACTCATTAGGCCGCGTCTGACAAAAAATCATAACTTAAAAACTGTGACTCATAGGTCAATAATTCTTTCTCCAAAAACTTTTTACAACCTTTCTCTTCATTTCATTCGTAGCATCTACAAACATATATTCAACAATAAAAAAGTTTGTCGCATGTCGAAATTTATAATGCACAAGCGAAGTAAAATTGAGTTTCTAATTATTTTCCGCAAAAAATATTGTGATATTTTAAAATATTTTAGTACTGTTTGAGGGGTTCATGTTTCTACTTTAATTTAAAAAATAGTTGAAATCGATATCTCAAATATTTACTGAGATTATGACGTGCTATGTGTTAAAAACCAACTGTTTCATACCAATACGAACTTTTGCCCCGTCAGCAACGCCCCTGGTGGTGACTCACATTATTTGTCTGACGGCGAGTCGCCTTTGATTTATTACGGCTGTCGCTGTTTATGGCTTCGGAAAAGTTCGAGAAATAAGAGAATTTTCCAATACTGGAATTTTCTAGAGATAGAACAATGTTCTATCACCATTATAAAATGGAAAGCAAGAAGCCGAATGAACAGTCTTTACAGTTTGAAGTCTGAAGTTTGGAAGCGAATGTCGAATGCGATAAGAACCGGTCGTTTAATAGTTCCGTGCAAGTATAAGTCTTGATACGCGTTTAGTGTCGGTACGGTACGCGAGTGCGAATTCTTTGGTGGCATTTTTAAGTGTACCGGGGCGTCTTCGTATGTGAATAACCGTCGGTTGAAGACGAGTGTTTTAGAGAGTTTAAACTGTGGACTTGTGTACTGTGGATTGTTTAGGTTAGGTAATTAATTGTCTAATTGTTCACTAATAATTGTTTAATTTTCACTGCTTGTTGTTACTTACTGCTTGTATATATTTCGCTGCTTATTGTTCAATTTGTTAATTTTAAGTTCTCAAATCACTGTTAATCATTGTAAATATTTGTACATAAAGTCACTGTTAATAAATAGTGTAAAAATTGAAATACGTTATAACTGGTGTCAGAAGTGCGATTTGCGGAGCCAAGAAAAGTGAAGAACGTCGTGGAAGCCGGTGGAAAATTGAAGAATTTTCTGGAAGTTGACCGAGCTGAGTGAAAGTTTCGACGTTTTAGGACTCCTTAGTGACTGGAAGTGGTTTGAGACTTGTGTTAGAACTTGTGAGTGTTTATGCTGGTTACAAGAAGAGTCGCAGCGATGGAGCAGCAACTTCAAGCTTTAATGGAGTTAATGAAGAGCAGTCAAGAAGAAATGAAGAACCACCTTGAAGAAACAGTGAAAAGAAGTCAAGAAGAAGCGAAGAGAAATATAGGAGAAGCAATGAAGACCAACCAAGAAGAACTGAAGAATAATCTGGAAGAAACAATGAAGAACAGCCAAGAAGAAGTGAAGAAGTGAAGTGAGGTATGGCCATCAACACCTCCAGCAAGTCCACCAGGCACAGCTAAAGGGTAGGTCTCAGCGCTCCAATGAGACCCTGCAGGAATTTGAGGCCGACATCGCCCGTTTAGTCCGGTTGGCATACCCAACAGCCCCGGAGGAGTTCTTAGAGAGCCTGGCTGTAGAAAACTTCATTGAGGGGCTGCGTGACAGTGAAACAAAGATGGCGCTGAAGCTAGCAAGACATAAAGCTTTGGCAGACGCTTTGGCCCACGCCTTGGAATTTGAGGCAGCAAGGCAAACATCCCGAGGATACTCCAAGGTGCGGCAGCTGCTTACCCAAGAACCAGACGAAGACCTGCTGGAAAAAGTGATAGAAAAAGTCAAGTTGAAATTACGCCAACGAACTGAGACCAACAACAATGAGGGGACTGGCAGGAGATAGTATGGAAGGGAGAATTTCCTGCGATGTTGGAGCTGTGGTGAAAAAGGTCATCTTCGCAGTAGATGCCGACGTACTCCTGGCCAGAACCGGTACGTGAGGACAGCCCCACCCAACCAAGCCCCAGTACAAGATGTGAATGTGTCAAGATTGGCTCGAGTTGGGGATAGTTTGATTATTGATGGGATCATTGATGGCAGGAAGACCGAAATTACCATCGATACAGGAGCCAGAGACACCATAGTTAGAAAAGATGTTGTGGCTGAGTGGAGAATTAGGCCGACCAATAAGAATATCCGATTGGTTACTGCTACCGGCGAGACAGCACCTATATATGGAGAGGCAGAAATCGACATAGGGATGGAAGATGTCGTCATTCCGCAGAGAGTTCTTGTAGCCGACATTGTGGATGAAGTTATACTTGGCCTGGATTGTATGAAGAAGCACGGGATTGTGCTTGATGTTGGCGCCGGTGTACTTCGAATTGGAGAAGAAGAACTAGTGATGAGTTCTCCTGGGCGGAAGAACTGTGTATATCGAGTTAATGTCGAAGAAGATGTAAGGTTGCCTGCCAGATCCGAGAACATCGTACGGGTCAGTGTGGAAGGTGCTCCAAACTGCTTGGTGGGATTGGTCGAGCCGATGTACGAAGAGGTGAAGAAAGGATTACTGATTGGGAAGACGTTGGTAAGACCTGGTCAACGTCCAGTATTCGTAAGAATAGCGAACGTTGTCGAATTTGACCAGAAGATTTGCAAGGGTACGTTAATTGGTATGTGTGAGCCAGTATCTAGGATAGCCATGGTAAAGAAGAATGAGAAGAAGGGAGAAGATCAGAAGATGTCCCAGAACAGTTTACCAACTCCCCTGGAAAAGATGGTAGAAGAATGTTCCCAACAACTGGATCAGATACAGGGTGAGAAGCTGGCTCAACTCCTGATGAAATATCAAGACGTCTTCTCATTGCAAGATGGTGACCTAGGACGGACGGGAGTAATTCAACACACCATCAACACTGGTGATCATACTCCCATTAAGCAAGCTCCTAAAAGAGTACCCTTAGCAAAACAAACCGAAATGGACAACCTGATTAAAGACATGCATAGACAAGGGGTAATTGAGCCTTCGCAGAGCCCGTGGACTTCCCCTGTATTGCTGGTGAGCAAGAAAGATGGCTCCACTCGTTTTTGTGAAGACTACAGGCGGTTGAATGATGTCACCAAGAAAGATAGTTACCCCTTACCCCGGATTGACGACACCCTGAACACAGTGGCGGGTTCCAGATGGTTTTCCACCCTCGACTTGAAGAGTGGCTATTGGCAAGTCGAGTTGCATCCCAAAGATAAGGAGAAAACAGCGTTCTCTGCCGGAACTGTTTTGTGGCAATTTACAGTAATGCCGTTTGGGCTCTGCAATGAACCTGCCACTTTTGAGATATTGATGGAGACAGTACTGCGAGGACTGCATTGGAAGACTTGCCTGGTGTACCTCGACGATATCATCGTGATGGGGAAGACTTTCGATCAGCACTTGAAGAATTTGTGCGATGTCTTCGAGAAATTGAGGCAAGCTAACCTGCAATTAAGTCCGCAGAAGTGCCAGCTATTTAAGAAGCAGGTTAAGTTTCTGGGACACATAATTTCCACCAAAGGAGTTGCAACAGATTCAGAGAAGACAGACGCATTGAGGAATTGGCCTGTCCCGAAAGATAAACATCAACTTCGAAGCTTTTTGGGATTATGCACCTATTACCGCCGTTTCGTGAAAGGGTTTGCAGACATCGCGAAGCCCCTGCATCGGTTGACCGAGAATGGTAGGCCATATGAGTGGACGAAGGAGTGCCGAGGAGCATTTGAAGAGTTGAAGAGGGCTCTGTGTTCTGCTCCTGTTTTGACGAACCCGAGGCCCGGAAGCAAGTTTGTTGTGGATACCGATGCGAGCAATGTGGGTATAGGCAGTGTATTATCTCAAGAAGAGAATGGGGAAGAAAAGGTTGTGGCCTATTGCAGCAAGGCATTGTCGAAATCTGAACGTAATTACTGCGTCACTAGGAGGGAGCTGTTAGCAATTGTGCGGACCATCGAGCACTTCCATAAATATCTGTGCGGGCAAGATTTTCTTATCAGAACTGACCATGCTTCCCTGAAGTGCAATTTAAGAACCCAGAAGGTCAGTTAGCCCATTGGATTGAGAGGCTGCAGCAGTACAACTTCATCATTCAACATCGGATTGGGAGAAAACATGGCAATGCTGATGCCCTTTCGAGAAGACCTTGCCCAGAAAATTGCAAGTACTGCGTGAGGCAAGAGTTGAAAGAGCATGTACACCCCATCAGATGCCATCAAACCCAGATCCAAGTCGAAGAAGAACATCTACAATCCTGGAGAGACGCCCAGCAGAAGGATAAGACCTTGGAACCTCTGCTATGATGGAAAGAAGCTGGTAGAAGACCGGAGTGGATGGAAGTCTCTGACAAGAGTGTGGCCCTGAAGTCATACTGGGCACAATGGGATTCTCTTGTGATCGAAGACGGTCTTCTGAAGAGAATGTGGGAGAGCACCGACGGAAGAGAGAGAAAGCCCCAAGTCGTGGTGCCGAAGAAAAAGGTTTCGGAAGTCCTAGCAGAGGCTCACAATGGAGTGAGTGGAGGACACTTAGATGTTAATAAAACCACGATGAATGTCAGAGAGAGATATTATTGGCTGGGCTACCGAACAGACATAATGAACTGGTGCCGGAGATGTGATGACTGCGCGTCAAGCAAGGGACCCAAGACAAGGAACCGTGGCAGAATGCGCCAGTATAATGTGGGAGCTCCATTTGAGAGGATTGCAATTGACGTAGCAAGTCCGTTTCCTACATCAACTGATGGAAATAAGTACTGGTTGCGACGGACTATTTCAGCAAATGGCCTGAGGCATATGCGATACCGAATCGGGAAGCCACTACTGTAGCTGAAGTACTGGTGAACAATTTCTTCAGCCGATTCGGTATACCCATGGAGCTTCATTCTGATCAGGGACGGAACTTTGAGTCTGCAGTGTTCCAAAATATTTGTAAGTTGCTGGGAATACGGAAGACCAGGACCACTCCATTACATCCCCAGTCAGATGGTATGGTTGAGAGGTTCAACAGGACCATAGAAAACCATCTGAGGATAATGGTAGATGAACACCAGACAGACTGGGACCGACATATTCCGCTGTTCCTGATGGCTTATCGATCGGCTGTGCACGAGTCAACAGGAAGAACACCTGCCAGTGTGCTATTCGGAAGGGAATTGACGCTGCCAATGGATGTGTTGTTTGGGCATCCTGAAGATAGGCCAGTGTAGATGAGTATTCCCGGGAATTGGCAGAACGACTTGATGCAATTCATTAGGCTGTTCGGGATCGCATGCGTATAGAGAGTGACCGAATGAAGACGCGGTATGATGCCCGAGCGAATTCTGTGGGTTTCCAAGCTGGCGATCTGGTGTGGCTTTATAATCCAGCCCGGAAGAAAGGACGATCGCCGAAATTACAGAAGAACTGGGAAGGGCCATACCAAGTAGTGACCAAGATCAACGACGTTGTTTACCGGATTCAGCGTTCTCCACGATCGAAGATGAAGGTAGTCCATCTAGACCGGCTTGCTCCGTACCATGGGAAAGAAGGAGATAATTTCTGATCGGGGCGATCAGTCTTTTAAGGAGGGGGCAGTGATACGAACTTTTGCCCCGTCAGCGACGCCCCTGGTGGTGACTCACATTATTTGTCTGACAGCGAGTCGCCTTTGATTTATTACGGCGCGACCTTGTCGCTATTTATGGCTTCCGAAAAGTTCGAGAAATAAGAGAATTTTCCAATACTGGAATTTTCTAGAGATAGAACAACATTCTATCACCATTATAAAATGGAAAGCAAGAAGCCGAATGGACAGTCTTTACAATTTGAAGTCTGAAGTTTGGAAGCGAATGTCGAATGCGATAAGAACCGGTCGTTTAATAGTTCCGTGCGAGTATAAGTCTTGATACGCGTTTAGTGTCGGTACGGTACGCGAGTGCGAATTCTTTGGTGGCATTTTTAAGTGTACCGGGGCGTCCTGGTATGTGATGAACCGTCGGTTGAAGACGAGTGTTTTAGAGAGTTTAAACTGTGGACTTGTGTACTGTGGATTGTTTAGGTTAGGTAATTAATTGTCTAATTGTTCGCTAATAATTGTTTAATTTTCACTGCTTGTTGTTACTTACTGCTTGTATATATTTCACTGCTTATTGTTCAATTTGTTAATTTTAAGTTCTCAAATCACTGTTAATCATTGTAAATATTTGTACATAAAGTCACTGTTAATAAATAGTGTAAAAATCGAAATACGTTACAATACAAATGCAAAATTTTACATTTTTCGAAAATAAAAATGTTCTGCACAGACCGGAAATGTTGTAAACCAAAGATTCATATGGAAAATAATACAAGGAACACAACCATATAGATTTTATTTGGTTCTTCGTCGGAATTTTTTTTTCGAGAAATAAGCGAGTTAGCAGCCTGGATTTACTCGACTATCGTGCTAGTGTCTAAATTCTTCATGGAAATTACCAGTTGGCTATTTCTTTCTAGATAGGTTATCTGTCAGTGAAAAAGCTACACTTACAATGTTTAGAATGTGTACATAGAAGTAGTGTTATACGAGTAGTAATATCTTTAACTTTTGATGGTAGGTATTCCGGCAAATCCACAAAACTTCAAACTTTCTTTTCCACATCCAGTGACATAAGACGTTTTCGTTTGAATGGTCCTATGAAATAATTTATATTCATAACAAAGTTTTCAGTTCGAAGACTGGTTCGTTCAAAACTATTCCTAATTTTGGATGCTAACGCACATATCAGCCGTGAATTTAAGCATAATTACCACTTAAGTACAAATATTTTTGAGATTTAGTTTCAAAAATTATCATTTTTTCTTTTTGCAAAAATCGATTCGTTTTTTTGTATTTGCAACAGCAACTTTGATTATGGTTTTTGTAAAATGGCATGAAAAACCCACATAAGACACACGTAACACATAATATAATAAGAGGTACACTACTAGCATCTAGACCTCTAGAGAGAGGGTGGCAGAGAAACTAACTAAAATATAATTTACCTCGTTTCTTGAAACAAAATTTCGAGACACTTGCAACCTGTATTCACAAATTCTAAAGCAAGTAATACATATAATACAGTGACCTAACCATAGCTATCAACCAAATCCGCTCTACATCTATAGGATAATAGTGAAACTAATTCAAATAAAATTTAGAATGCTACAGAATACTTTTTTAATCACCTTTAAATACACGCCCGAGCATAAAACGGGCATGCATTATTTAAATGCACAAAAAATTAGCTCTTGCCCGAGACAGTATCGGGCGTACCTATATTGACACGTTCGGCATGACCGTTGCAGGCTCGGGCTTGTAACTTAAGGGATTAATACTGCCCCTATATATTAATCCCAAAGACCGTTGTGTCTTTTATATATTATTCTCCTCTGATATATAAATTTAAAGCAAGGTTACAATGCACATCCCATTACAACTCTCTCTCAAATATCCACTTCTCTACGTCCTGCTTAAATTCTTTAATCTGCCATTTGCTCCTTGTACAGATTATAATAATAATAATAATAATAAGATTTATTGCACAAAAGTACAAAAAGAGATGATTCAGGTACAGAAGAAACTGCTATTCTCCACCCCTTAACATAATAAATATAATAGTAACATTAAAAGCTGCCTATTTAGATAAAAGTCTTTTAACTTTTTTCTTCTTAGCTCAACGCGACAATTCCTAAGTTCATATGGTATACGGTTATACACAAATGGTCCACGGTACGCCAAACTACACTGAAACTTAGTAGTACTATGGTCAGGTACACTCATGTTATTAGAGTTTCTTAAACTTAACCCGGATCTACTGTGTTCAGCTCTAAAAGAGATACATAGGCCCGGTTTTTCAAAGAATCCAACACCGCGTTAAGTCTGACACCGGCTTCGTTGCTATGATACAACCAATCAGAAAGCCGGTATCATAGCAACAAAGCCGGTGTCAGACTTAACGCGGTGTTGGATTCTTTGAAAAACCGGGCCTTAGGTTCTCTACGAAAGGTCACATTACACACAAAGTTTGCATAATGTAGTTCGCGGAGACTTTCGAGTTTAAGTATTTTAAGATTATTATAAAATGGTGTTACATGTTCATGCCTTCGTATACCCCGAAAGGAGTAACGGAGACCACTGTTCTGCACTCGTTGGAGTTTATTTTTTAATATTACAGAGAGATGCGGACCGTACACTGTATCACAATAGTTTATCTGACTCAGTATTAAGGACTCAAAGAGTCTCCACTTGGTTGCACTTGGAAGATATTCAGAAAATTCATATAACACTTTTAGCTTCATATAAGCAGAACTTACAAGTTTGTTTATGTGAGTTTCGAATGTTAGAGTTTCATCAAAGGTAATTCCCAGATTCTTCACAGTGTATACTCTTTCTATGGGTAGTCCATTTATTCGAATATCTAGAGGTACCTCTCTTAGATATGAGAGTTTGTATTTTGTTCCAGTCACCATATAGAGTGTCTTGGCCGGATTTATTCTTAGAGCATGATTTTCACACCATGCTTGGATTTTATCAAGCTCTCCATTCAAAGATGTCTGGGTCTCACTTATGTTAGAGAGACTAAACGAACGAACTATCTGGGTATCATCTGCATACAACAAAACTTGGCTTTCCGGAACATTCTGCACAAGTAGAGCAGTGTATATGGCAAATAGTAGAGGCCCCAAAATACTCCCCTGAGGAACGCCACTCTTAATCACCAGGCACCCCGAAATTCCGGTCCCCACTTTGACGAGTTGTTTCCGTTGCATCAAGTAGTTCGCGAACCATGTTTTACACATTTCAGCAATCCCATAATATCCAAGTATCTCAACCAGCAGTTGACTGAGGGAATCGAAGGCTTTGCTCAGGTCTAATAAGATTATGAAAGCCAATCTACTTTCATCTATAGCTTTGGATAGATCATATTCAATTCTTTGTAAGGCTGTTTGAGTACTATAATTGGCCCTAAAACCAGACTGTTGACTTGGGAGTATACTATTTTCAATAATGTAGGCTTGAAGCTGTTCGACAGCTGCCTTTTCAAGTATTTTAGAGGGAGCAGGCAGGATACTAATTGGGCGTAGGTCTGTCAGACCACTAGCTTGATCGACTTTAGGGATCGGTCTTACCACTGCTGTTTTCCAGAGTGTTGGGATATGTCCCGTCATTAAAGAAGTGTTAACAATATATGTTAACAGGCTCCCGATAAAAGGCATTGTCAAGTGCAACATTCGAGCCGAGATGCCATCTATGCCCACAGCTTCAGATTTAATTTGATTTAATTTGATTTAAATATCTGCAGACGTCGTTGTAGCAAATTGGGTGGAACTGAAATGATATATTTCCATCTAAATATTTATTGTTTTTATACCAGCTCACCATCTCATCACTAGGTGCAAAATATTGTACCTAGTGCAGATAATAATCTGCAACATTAATAAAGTGCTGGTTTATGTTGTTCAAGTCCGAGAAAGTTTTATCATCGAGGTCTCTGTGCAGCACTTTGTAGGCACCCCACTCCTTTAGATACTTCCATGTGGTTTTTTGATCATACCGACAACCTTTCAGCATATATTTCATGTCAGCTACTTTCTCCCTCTTGATAGCAGCACCCACTATATTCCTCATTTCAACGTAGTTATGCCTGTCTTGCAGCGACCGTGTTGTTTGAAATTTTCTGAGCATTTTCTTTTTCATATTAATCATTTGTTGAATAGTGTGTGTAATATATTTTTTTGGTTTGTTTGTTATCGTGTGAGTCACAATAGGTGCATGTCTATCAAAGAGCCCTACGATCATGTCTGTAAAAAGTTGCACTTTTTCATCAATATCACTCATTTGATAGATTTTATTCCACTCAAGCTGAGTAGCGTCAGATTCAAAATTCTCCATTGTAAAATGTTTGAAATTCCTATAGGTAATTTGTAACTTTTGAGGCTTTAAGTTTAGTGCCTTTAGTGCACAATGTATCAACATATGGTCTGTTATTTGAAAGTTCGGATCCATAACATCTGCATCGTAGAACAAAGACTCCCTACTTACTAAGGCTACATCAATCAAACTTGCTGTTTCACTAGTTATTCTCGTAGGACTAGTTATCAACTGTTCCATATGCGTAACATTAAAAATAGCTTTAAGGTACTTGGCGGGCGCATCATTCTCCAACAGATTTACATTTAAGTCTCCCATAAGGATAATATCATCGATTTCTGTCCTCAATGACTCGATTGTTTTGCCTACATCGTCCAGCATTTTATAGTTAGATTTATGCGGGTTATATGCTACCCCATAAGCTATGCTCCGTTTCTTTACCTTAAACTTGATCCACAGTTGCTCTACCAGACTTTCTGGACTAATGACAGCATCGATCCTCTTGATTTTTATTGTTGATTTGTAGTAAATGGCGACTCCACCTCCCCTATCATCTCTGTCCTCCCGGATAACTTGATACTGTGGCACAGCTATTAGGTTATCTTGCATGTCCTTATTGAGCCATGTTTCTATCAGTCCAACAATATCAAAGTCATTTTCAGCAAGTAATTCACAAAAATGGGCATGACTGCTAGCTAGTGATCTTATATTCAGGTGTGCGAACGTTAGAGATTCCTTATGAAGGTGAGATTTAAGAATATTTCTCTCATCATGTTGTTTATTAAGAGAGGTATTACCATTGACGTTCGATGCAGCTAAGTCGGTAACTGTCCGTGGCGAGAAGTTCTTAAAAAAGTATTGTCTGCACTTTGATCAGTTGTACTTCTGTGAGAAAAGTGGTATCTTTTAAATCCAACTCCTTGAGGCCAGAATGCTGGGTCGTAAAGTTCATTTTTTAGATTGATGTTTGCTCCAACACGAAAGCACTTGTTCTGGGTATCTAGGCTTGGTAATTCCAATACTTCAAAGTTCCCATCGTTAGGTTTCTTTTCTTTCAAGTAGCCGAGAATCATATCAGCTGAGACGTGGCGTTGAACTTTGTATATATACAGCCATAATGTACTTTCTTTACCAGAAAAGCTATTTGGCATATCGTTGCTGGTTCCAGTCCCTAAAATCTTCTTTACCTTCCTTTTTCCAGACACCTGCTGGTAAAGTTCCTGCTTTTTGCTACTTCCCACATTCATACTATTTTCCTCATATGAGTTGACAGAATGCATTTGGTTCTTCTTTTTGGGCGGGTTATTTTTATTTATATGTACTTTGGTAGTCAAGGGAATATCCTTGTCCACATTGTTTGTGGAGGGTTTGTTGCACTCTTTCACACTTTTGTTTTCAATTAGGATGTCTTCAGTTATTACTATATTGGTAGGCTCACTGGAGATAGATGTTTTCTTCGTTTCTAAAACATTAGAGTAAGTTTTTACATTTACAACTGGGGGCGGTCGACTTGTGACCGTTTCTATTCTTTCTAACAACAACCTGTTATTTTCTAACAACAACATGTTATTTTCTTTTAGGATAAGGGTTTTATCCTCCAATTCACTGATTATCTTTTTTAATAATCCAATTTCATTAATCAAATAAGAGTCATCACCGTTTTCTTGTTTATGTTTGAGGTTAGGTTTACAATACTCCACTTTTGTAAAGTCAATTGCCTTATAATTTGCTCTTTTAGCACAGCTCTTGTGAAAAATTGCATTACATTTCACACATACACAAACTGAACATCTTTTCCCACAACATTTTAGGTTTATTTCCTCGTAATTAAGTTTTTGATCTCTTGTTTCTTCATCAGTGTCCTCACAGGACGCCATATTGACTTTATTATGTATTATTCTCTTGTCCCCATATTTAATTTCTTCATTCACGAGACCAGCGAAGATCTTTTCCATTTTATATTGTCAAAGGCTTTCGTAAATCTAGAAATCCTTATTCTATGCTGATATTATTTTGACCCAATATAGTGCCTAAATGTTAAATTACTGATTTTGGAGTTATTTTAAAAATTGTTATTTTTCTTATATTTTCTGTTGTACATTTGAAAGTTAAATCCTTTTATTTTAGGATGATACCATTTTTCGTGTTTGTTTAGAATATTTTCCTCGTCTTTTGCCTCATATAGCATATAAATGTAGGTAAAAGCGTCAATTAAAAATTATTCTTTCAGAAAGTTTGTGAAAAACTGTTATTTTACGCATATCTTTTGTTGGACAAAGTGTGGAAGCTGACATGTTTGACCAGACAATAAATGTTCACAATGAAATATTTATTTATTACCCAAACCCCTCCGAAACCGCACGCCCATGTTGCAGAAGGAACCAAACAACATTAAACGTAAACAAACAGTGCTCCCCACCTTCCCCTCGCCAATGTAATGTTTGTTATACTTTCATGCGCGCGTACCCATATGAATGCTGTATCCCCTTATATTCTTCTTCCAAGGCGCCCCTTAAGATAGTTTTTATTCAATATCACCAAAACTAATGTAGATAATGGAGCAAACTTTGGGAATTCACTAATCTTATTATGCTCAACAAAACTGAGTCCCAGAAGGACTGCGGTTTTCCATACACATTCAAAACATGCAATATTTGAACAAAGACCTGCTTAAAAGCACGTACGTACATGGAGACAAATTAGGATTGTTTCAAAGCCATCTTAGATGGGGTAGCAGTCTAAAACGTCTCGTAGTACAAAAAATCTGGATTTAGTTCTATAATTCAATGCCTGGCGGGGTATTTGCCCAAGGAGTAGTTGTTCGAACGGTCCAGTACCACTAATTAAAACTGGCTGATAACAATCTCTAAATTTTAAGTTAGGTGTCTATGTTGGTAGATACATTTTCCAATAGTAAATACTCATCTACAACTTCAACTTCATTCTACGCCAATGGCATCTCTTAGCATTATACGGAATTGTGTTTCCAGTTCTCATTCGAACCCAGTGAGGAATGGGCCTATTTTGTTTTAGCTTCTTCGCCAATTTTCTTTTAATAATAAGTTTTGTGGGCCGACATTTTGAATGACTTGAATGACTTTGACATCATTATTGACAGACATTTTAGGAAACCCAAAAAATCAAAATTACTTATCTAAATAATTTAAATTTACAATAATTTAAAAAGATTAGATTATATTAAATCAACTTGTTCGTTAAGCAAATTATATTTTTTATCATGTTAATTTATGAACAGCTGCCGACTAATACACCCGCTCAAACAACTACACCTCGAGCAAATACTCCGCCAGGCATTGAATTACAGAACGGGCCTACGTCGGCAGAATGTACATTAGGATGCACACAAGAGGCCTACCTCAGCAAAGCTGGCCTTGAAAGCCTCCATACGTGCATCCTAATGTACATTCTGCCGACGTAGGCCCGTTCTGTAATTCAATGCCTGGCGGAGTATTTGCTCGAGGTGTAGTTGTTTGAGCGGGTGTATTAGTCGGCAGCTGTTCAACAATTTACGTTCTAGATGGCGTGATTTTGGCTCTCCCTTATGGATGACTATCGCAGTTATTCATAGGGAGATCGTTGGGCAGGGTGTGTTTGTGCATAGCGGCGCCGTACTGAAGAGTCCCAATAGGACGAAACTGGTCTGCGGATTGCTGTGCACATTCACACCATGCAGGCTTCTATGTTAATTTATGTTCATAAATTTCTATAGATTCCAAAATATCTAGTTGATAACCTTTTTCCAATGTGTACAATAATTTAGTTTCTTCAAGAATAGGAAATTGCGATTATTTTCGAAAAATTGGGTTTCAAAATTTGAATGATCAATCTTCAACCAAAATAATCTTAAATGTTCATTATATCTTATATTAATAGGCCTACCAGTTTGACCAATACAAATTCTGTTACAATCAGAGCATTTTAGTTGGTATATACCTGTTCTACAAAATTTATTAGTTTTATCTTTTGCATTAAACAAATATGAGATAAAATATTTGAAGGCTTAAATGCTACCTACATGTATACTGGTTTTGGATAAAATACTGGCAATTCTTTCAGAAACATTTCATGCGTAAGTTGTAGAACAAAATTTAATATCTTTTTTATCTGATAATATTGAGTATATGCTAATATAAGTAATTTTTTATTTTTTATTGTTAATCATTCTATTAATTATTTATATTTTGAATCCATTATTAATAGCAATTGTTCTTATTGTATTTAATTATTTTTCTAAGTTAGCTTTAGATAAAGGAACAGTAAAGGCTCTATTGAGTTGTAAGCAGAATTTTTTTGAGAATAAGGATGAAATGAATTTGACGAAAGTGTGCTGTCTGTGCACGTAGGTTTCTTAAAAATATCGAAATTATTTTTTTTATTATCGTTTACTAAAGTTAAATACAAGAAATTTATTTTATAATTTTCAATTTCTTTATTAAATTTTTTGTTGGATGAATATTATTCAAAAAAATGAGAAAGTTATCCAACTGTCTTGCAGTACCTTTAAAGCAAGCTAAAATGTCATCGAGATATCTGTACCAGAAGAAAATCTGTTGTTTTCCTAGATCTGAATTAATAATTTTTTCTTCAATATTAGACATAAAAATGTCTGCTGAAACTAATCGGACTCCTTTTAACTTTGTTGTTACAGGTGAAGGTATAAGTGAAATGGATGCACAGATCAAGATTATTATTAAGCTGAAGCGTGACTATACGCAGAATATTGTTATAGAAGTATTGCCTGCAATTCGTAAAATTATGATTAATGGGTGGAAAAAGTGTTGAGTATCTGACCATATCCGCTTTTACGATGGTTTCATTATAATCGTTTTGGTCATGTCAAAAAGAACTGTAAAAATGATCTCAGGTGTGGGAATTGTGATGGGAATCATGAAACGTTGGGGTGTAAATCAGAACAGAAGGAATGCAGTAATTGTACATCTTATAATAGTAGGAAACTGTTCTATAACCTGACAGACTTTTGTAAATTCGTCTCTAGATGGGCTCCAATCCTAAATTGATTTGTAGTTCTATTTCATTATCGCACGATTGTTTCATTCATTTTCTCATTTTTTTTTCCTTCGGATACATCTTTAGATGTTGCTGTGACGTGTCATGTATATTTGATGTCGAATAAAATTATTATTATTATTATTATTATTAAGTCTACAAATGCTATTTCAACTAATCATTTAGCGGCCGACGCACTTTGTCCTATTTATCTTCAGTATTTTGACATGTTGAAATCTAGAATTAAGTATGATGAATAATAAATTTAAAAATGTTAGAATAGGTCATCTTAATGTTCGTTCGATATTACCTAGTTTGAATGATCTTTCTGTAATAATTGTTGAAATTCATTTTGATACATTTACTGTAACTGAAACGTGGCTTTCTGAGTCTGTCTCTTCTGATACTCTGGTTATCCCGGGATATAAATTGTATAGACGTGATCGTATTGTAGCCAGGGGTGGGGGTGTTGCGGTGTATGTAAGGTCTAGTGTTTATTGTAATAAATTTGAAATAGATACAATTGGAGTTGGCTGAAGTTTCAGTTAAGCAAGGTATATATGTACATATGTTAGTGGGGATGGTTCACAGACCGCCTAGTGCTAATTCGACTAATCATATCACTGTTTTTGATGATATATTGTCTTTCATTGTCCCATTATTTGATAACATTGTTATACTGGGTGATGTGAATGTCAATTTGTTAAATACCAGCTGCAATCCCCTTTCAGTTAGTTTTGAGGCATACGGTTTTTCTCAATGGTGGTGCAGGTGCTTCTGAATGAATAATATAACATGTACAAACATGAATAACATGACATAAACCAAAGACTTGGAGAATGGACTCAGCCTTCTTATGCAACAGTTGATTCTGTTGTGAAGCCTACAGGGTCATAGGCCAGCAGGTCGCAGGGAGTGTTGTTTGTTACCATATCCAAATTTGCAAAAGTTGGTACAGTAGACTCCCGATTATCAGGAACTTATTTACTTACTTACTTTCGACAATTCCGTTTTTTAGTGCATAATATTGCAGTGTACATGTCACTTAACCTTTTCGGAGCAGGAAGCAAGTGGAGTTGCAAAAAATTTTCTTACATCCCCTCCCCGAGACGGAAATGACTAGAACTTGGAGGGAAGGTTTGGGACGGTAAACGACCACAGTTTGATAGTAGGGCAGGATTATGATGACCAATAACGCCTATAATTGGCTAATTTATCCTCCCTCCATTTTTTCCCAGCATTTATATGTTCCATCATGCATTCTAGTCTTATGCGTTTGGGTGTGCATCTTGTGCTTATATCTCAGAAAATGGCTTTGCGATCAAGTAATAATCAAGTAATAATAATGAAAAGAAAACAAATGTTACATTTGTTAGAACGAATAATTTGGCGCGCTAGACGGCTAGCAAGCGGAGTCAGCACGATGTCCGCACCCATACAGCCAACAGCAATCGTTTTAGCGCTGCTGCCCCGAAAGGGTTAAATACTTTGCTAAGATGCTATCGTTCGCAGTGGCTCTGATGGTTGGGACGGTACTGTAGAGAACTTCTGATTTGATGTGCGTTGCCTCCGTGGGATCGATTCTTGTGGCGTATGCATTTTTAACTGTTTTAAAATTTTTTCTTTTTTTTTTTTTTTTTAAAAAAGGCATTAAGGGGAGGCTGTTAGGTCGACACGGACTATAATCATTTGAAATATTAAGTTTTAATTTAACATTTAACGTTTTGCGCATGTGTAGAATTGTTGAAAGAAAGTAGAATTGGAGACACTAGCTGACTGTCTTTAAAATTCGTATTTGCATGGTCAGCATTATTTTTAAACATGCTTTTTTCGAAAACTATTAGAAAAATAAAAAAAAAACAAATTAATTGGGGACATGCTGAAGGTATACTGAAGCAATTACATTTTTAGGTACAGGTGCAACTTCTCTATACTGTTTGGAAAGACCCCAATTGTCAAGATGTAAATTATGTCACCCATGATAAATAACTTAAAACAAACCTTCCAGAATGATTTTCTTTAGATGATTCTGATTGAAAGCCTCTTCCTAAAACCTCCACTAACAGAGAAAATTCCTTTTTCTTTTCATCTTCATACGTAATATTCTCATTTGGATTGTTACCTTCCTGGTCGTATATAGCATTCGATTCATTATCATCAAAAAAGCTTGTAGTTATTTTAAATCTCTCATTACTTTGAAGGCTAGATTTCAATTGCACAATCTAAATAATAAATAATAATAAATAGTAAGATTGATAAACATGTTAAAACATACAACTACTAACTTTTCGGGTGCTCTCCGAGTCCTGTCGATAGCCCTGATCAAAATTTATTTCGTTCAACTCTTCCTCTTCTTCAAATAATGATTTTGTACAAGATTTTTTCTGGTTCCTAAGAGAATCTTCACTTTTTGTAGAAACATCGTCACCATCGTCGAAAAATATAACTTTCTTATTTCCATTATCCTATCAAAGATTTTCAAAATAATCGGATGCAAAAGTAAAATGAATGGAATGGAAACAACAAGGGGGCTGATGGACAGGCAAAAACATGGTAAAATAAAAACGTTTTGCAGTTATTACTTGTTTCACAGGAGAACGGAAAATGGCGCCATGTTTTTGTGAGCGTACCGCGGGCGCTAAGCAACGGGGAAAACTATTGTCCAACACATTGAAGTTTCATATATCCCACAAATTACTTCTCTCTGATTTAAAAACAAAAATAAATAAACAATTATGAAAGTTATACAAAGCTACTCAGTTTCACAATTAAATTTACGTAGTGTATAGCATCACGGTAAATAGTTTTCATCATGTCTACATAGAAACACTACAATACAGTGGAATATAGTACACTGGCTAGGAAATTGATGGATTCGGGGTAGGGGCTCACTCACGACAGTTTATTTTAATGCATTATTCCCGCGTAAAATTTTTTGTGAACAAATTATCCGTGACTCAGAATTTTTGGATTCCAGCCAAGGGAAGTTATATCGGTCCATCATTAGCTGCGATCTCCATTTATGTGGCCATGATAATTATAGGAACGAAGTATAAGTTTTGGTACACCAAGATTGGCCTTAAATTTATAGATGTGAAACAAATTGTTTCAGCATTCAAATCCTATAACACATTTCCTTTCCGTAATGTATTTAAGTATAGCTTGGCAAATACAGCTTAGCAGGTGAAATATTTAGGTACCTGCATAGACAAAGAAGCAGGAGTACTGGACGCTAAGGTGGCTCTGTCCACTGCGCACTGTAGGGCGTTCCTTATTTTCATTACTTCACCCGTTAAGCTATATCTGACAAGGTGTGCAGGCTCATAAAAGGATGAGTGTTTCAGTAACTTTAAGGTTGGCAACCTATGCAATTAGTTAAGTCAAGTTTCAGAAGTCTTAAACAATACTGGAAGCACTGTAGTTGTAAATTAATATGTAACTTAAAAATTAAATAGCCTATACTTCATTCAGGGTTGCTGTCATTTAAAACCAGTGCATCATAAATTCCCAATCCCGTAGACATTACATGGTGGCAGCAGGTAAAAAACTGAAAAACTATGTTTCACGGTACACGACTGTCGATGCCTAACTATCAGTGATTCCCCACGAGAAAATATCTTACGCAAATAATATCAAGGGTATGGCGTGCATTCTAATACATATTTGAAAATTACGAGGAAATAACGTGAAAATATGGTAAATCACGCAAAAACCCCGATTAAATGAAATTTAAAGGTGACATCGCTAACAACTGGAAGCAAAAATTTTAACTTTATTTCCTGGCTAGCGGAAAAACAAAAAAATCCGACGATGATAAAATTGTAATTCTTCTAAACTTTTTAGGGGATGAAGGATTATAAATTTTCAATACCTTTGAATATCTTGATAATGAAGATATGACAAAATTAGAAACGGTGTTAAAAAGTTTTATAATAAATTACTGTAGCCCAGTGAAAATTGTTATTTACGATACAAGTATCATAACAACCCCTCAGGTCGCACTGAAGTGAACGATCATTCCTTTAAACTAGTTAAGGCCGCCGTTCAGTGCATAAAATTACAATTTCAAGTCGTATTGAAAAACGGTAAAACGCACGCTGTTCAAATTTTCCACAATGATTTGAAATGAATGTATCTCGTGGAAGAGATTGTTTTCATAAAAAAAATTGGTTAAACAAAAAAAAATTAAAGTATATTTCAAAACATGTTGACTTCTGTTCATTAAAAATATACTCTTCCTAAAGATGCGGTATTTCACTACATTTCTGCAAAAGATCATATATTTAGTGTACACCGTTTTTGAAAAAGACTTGAAGTTCGATTTTATCATTTTTCTGGCGTTTTGAATAATGGCGCATAAAATCTACCAATCAAACACTGTAATTTATAAAGGTTGTAAAATTGCAAACTGCAAATTGTAGAATAGAAGTTCTCACAAATCCCTCTAGAGGGCAACAAAAACGAATGTGGGGAAGGCCAATCAGAGCTCGAAGAAAGTGATTTTGATATTTTAGAAATAAGAATATAACCTCAAATTCAAATGTCAAATGTTTATCGTTCCTGTAGATTTCTTGACTGTTTATAAGGAAAATTATTAAAATGAGCATAAATATTTCCCAAAAAACGATTCATGAAGCTTTTAACAGTTTCCATACAGTGAGCTACGAAATTAAATAAAAATGCACACTTTGGAAAGAAAGAAGCACCTTTATCTGAATAAGTTTCTTTATCTCTAGAAAAAACCAGGAAAATAATACAAAAACAAAAGCCACACTTAATCGGTAGGTAGGTACTGAAGAAAGTGACATAAATTCATAAAATAGGTTCTTTACCAAATTTTTAAAAATTATTGATAGTTTATGATGGTAGGAAATCGGCCGTAATTTTATTACTTCATTTCTTTGACAAATAGGCAAACAAGACTTAATTACAATGACTGTACATAATATATTTATTAAATATTTAGGTACAGTTTGACAGATACAATCACAAAATATTAAAAATTATGGGACGAAGAAGGAAAGTAGTTTTGACTGCTTATTTTCTCACGTTGCTCCATCTAGTATATTTTAGTCACACTAAGGCCGGCGTAAAACTTGGATAAATTCTACACACAGGACCTCTGGTGGCGAAGTTTGTCAAGGGGAACTGAACGGCAGCCTTAATAGAAAAAGAAATAGACCAAAACCTATTGTTGGTACTGGTTTGACTGCTCCAGGCTCAAAACTCTTAGAAGTACCAAAGACGGCGTGGTTTTTTATAGGTCGAGTAAACTCAACTGTATGTTGCGAGGATGTCAAATCATATGTGCAGTCTGTACTGAACAACAAGGACATAATATGTGAAAAAATCCCTACTAGATCAGGAACGAATTGTTTTAAATTAGGAGCAGATTTTAAGCATTTTGATACATTGATAAACAAATCATAATAATTCAACGGTATCAGTTTTTTCGGAATTAGGAAGGCGTCTTTCAACATCAGCAAATTAAAGCTAATGCACCTTAACATTCAATGCTTATCTAACAAAACAAGTGCTATTCAGAAAATTGTAATGGAAAATGACATTCAAATATGCTTGAGTGAGCATTGGTTGAAAGTTGATGTGATCAATTTATACCAAGTCAATACTTTAACTCTTATTAGTTCATTTTGTCGGAGTAATGTACAACATGGTGGTGTTGCTATATTCGGTTCTAAATAGTTGAAATGCCAACCTTTAGAGGACTTGAATAAAAAGTCCATAGAATTAGTATGTGAGGTTGCAGTCTGTTACATTGAGGAGGCTAATCTTGCAATTGTTACAATTTATCGATCTCCCACTGGAAAGTTGGATATATTTTTATCGCGAATCGAAGAAATTTTAACAGATGTTTCAAATAAATTCAATTCGGAAGTATTATCTGGTGATTTCAACATAAATTTACTTGAAGAAACTAGAGAGAGGTACATGTTGGTGGATACCCTGGAAGGATTCGGTTTGAAACAAACAGTATTTCATGCGACGCACATTTCTTTGAAATCAGAAATTTGCATCGATAATATTTTCACAAACATCACTGTTGATAATTACAAGAGTGGAATATTTTGCGCCTCAATTTCGGATCATTAAGCTCAGATTATGAAGATAACTACGAATGGCCAATCTCAAGTAAATGAAAGTTTTAAGGAATTTTTCTAAGTATATGAATAAATTTGCAGATCAAATTTCAGACAATGACTGGTTGGAAGTTTTCACTGAGAAAAATCCTGACAGAAAATTTGATAAGTTTCTTGGAATAATTTGTTGTACAACAGAAAGTGTGTTTCCTATTCAAAAACATAAACCACACAATAAGAAAATTGTTTACAGTAATGAAATTTATGCGTGCACAAATGGCGCAACGCCACAAATGAGGATCCGGCCGCGACTGAGCTCTAAGCCGAAGATGGGAGTGGGCAATTAAACAGTAAAGGGCGCCAAGAAGTTGATGCCTGATCCTCTTGGAAATAAGACAAAATCCAGCAGCCACAACTTCTAAAAGCTGCTGGTACGTAATAGGGCAAACACAAAAAAAAATTAAACAAATTGTCAAACAGTAATGCCAGCATATAATATTGAAAATGAGAATAATTATACAAAAAAAAAGTCGTAAATTCAATAGCTATTTAAGATTAAAAAAAATAATGTAGGTGTAATAACCAAACTGCGGGAAATCTAGACGCCTGGTACTAGCGTTGCGCCGAAAAAAAAAAGGAAAATCCAAATAGGCGCAGATGACACGGTAAATACACTACACGGTAGGAGCTCCGCACGCGCAGCGCACCGACGGGTCAATCGCACGCACTCTACTTACAAACGCAAATAGACGCAAACGGCAGTATCGATTGTTGCAAAATCCCGTTACACAAAAAAAATATATATATCTAAGTAGGTACTATAAGTCAAAATTAAATATATCTACGGCAATAAAAAAACCTAAGCAAAATTTCGCAAATCAATCAACTCTTATCTAAATGACTTGAAACTACGTAATAATGAAAAAATAACAAAAATATTAGGAAAATACTGGCAAAATGATCTAAGTATAAATGAAAATTTTAAACAAAAACTATACCGGAATTATGACAAATTAAATTTAATACTATAAGTGACAAAATTAGCGATGTCCAAAAATAAACAGGTGACCACAACACGCCGTGGCCGGGCAACTACATGAAAACTAGCCGAACAGAGACGATTCTAGAAACGGACTAGCGAAGCGTGAACACAAAAAATACAAATACAAGGTGGTCACAAAAAGCTGTGCCAGGCGCTACGTAAAAACCAGCCGTTGGACGCGATGATCCAGACGGGCAGGCGACGAAATAATCAAAATTGATCTGACCTTACTAGGACGATGAATTGATGTTAAATTCAGTGGAGAGCTTCGCCAAGGTTGCGAGCGGCCCCAAAACACGTGTGAATTGCCAGGTGTACGGCTTCCTGGTGTTTAGCGGGGTGGTCGGTACACCAAATAATGAATTCATTTCATACCCCCAAAAAAAAACCCTAAAATGCCGAAAAGACAAATTAGAAAAAGAAGGGAAAGTAAAGAAGATGAAATTACAAATTTATAAAGCATTAAACAAATCAAAGAGCAATAAAGAAGAAAAGAAAATTTGCTTACCACGTGGGTTTTTTTGCAACAAATCCGGCTGAACTTCTGCGTGAATCAAAAATCCCAATCAAGGGTAGACTTCCAACAAAACCAAAACGCTTCTAACGGAAAATCTCTCTAACAAACAGGGCTCGAAGAAATATCCCAAAAATGGTAGTGCAAAACTCAGCAACTAAATCTTCGAAACACCTATTCACACTCAAAGCCAGCATGGAAGTGAAAATTTTAAAGCGGAAATTGCAAATTTTTGAAAAAACGCGCAATGAAGAAAGCAACAGGACCTAAAATTTCCAAAATACCCCAGACTTTCAAATCTACCTGAGGCGTCGCAAGATGTGGGAAAATGGATAGAAGAAGGAAGGAAAACAAGACAAAGAAGACTAAAGAAGATGTGCGAATACAAAAGAAATGAAGAAACTGATGAGAAAACCCTTAAAGCAACCTCACGAGTAGAAATAAAGAAAATAAGAGACGTAAAACATTAAAAGATTAGATAGGGGTACAAAATAAATGACTACGCCACTGTTCTAAGAGTGCTATACAACCGGCTCGAACGAACTTCACATATTTTGAACCTAACCTCAAAAATCTGACAGACCGGCCGTCAACAAAAGAAATCGTGGCACTCAAACAAATATACCACAAGATACTGAGAATCATACTAGAATTTTTAGAAGATACACTCAAGAGACGGTAAAATCGAACATGAGCAAAATTAATAACTGACCCAACTGATTTCCTACGATGGAACTAAAGTACGAGAATGAAGGCACAAAAATCGACAAGATCGCAACTCCTACAGGTAAGTGAGATAAACCTACTTCAAACTAACAAACTAATAAGGATCATGCATACCCAGGCTGAATGTACACAACAATATTCATTCTCAAAGGCAGAAATAATGATCGAAAGCAAGAACGGGGGACAGACATGAAAACCAACGAAAATGTGAGCGAAAGGGTTTTAAAATATAATCAAATTTAAGTCAGAAACAAGCTGTGAGTACTAATATTACAATAAAGAGTATAAGTATATTTTCTTCTTTTAATTTTAGAGTGACATTTTCTTTGTAAGTTTCACTACAAAATTGAAACGCAACAAAACCTTAGACTTTATACATGACGTTTAGAAGCAAAACCGCTCAGAAGAACTGAAAGTAATTTTTCAGAATTACAGAAGGTTTTATAACAGCAAAATGCAGGAGTTCAAAAGGTTGCATAATCTTGCAGAAATTGAAATATCAGATAACAAACAGAAAACACTGTGGAAGATAGTAAACCATGAGACTGGTAAAATATCAAGTGTCCTGTTTGCAGATTCACCTAGTGCGAATGGGTTCAATAAATATTTCATATCTGTAGCCAAAACAGTTACAGGAAATATACCATCAACTGGGAACACCATAAGTGATTATATTTCAAAAGTTCCAGTAAGTAATAAGGCGATATTTCTATATCCAGTCATTGCGAAAGAAATTATTTGCTGCATAAAATCTTTTAAGAAGAAAACAACTCTAGATATTTATGGGATAAGTGTTGTAATGCTGAAGGAAACAGCTGACTATACAGGGTGGTCCAGGTCTTAATACATTAATTTTGGGAGGTGATAGAAAATCAAAAATTAAGCGGACTTTTCTTAATAAACATATACCCGGAAATGCTAAATAACGGAGATATAGCCCAAGTCATTAATACTAAGACATCCGGGAAGACATCTTGATGCTGAGCGCACAAATTGAAATTATCAAGTAGGCTTCAATAATTTTATAAGTTTTGACATTTATGCAGAATAGTCATTTCATTAGGTAATTTGATTTCCTACCTACTGAATTTTAATTTGTGGGGCGAAATCATGCCAAATTTATTCAATGATGCTGATTGTGCAGACATACATATTTTATTTACGGATACTGCAACGGTAACGCTGCAGCAGCCATTAGAGAATATCGAAGAAGATATCCAAATCGGAGGTAACCAAATGCCAAATATCCATCGCCTTTTTCGGGAGTTTGGTTAGAAGCGGGCCAAAGAACAGCCCATGAGAGGAAATAATGTAGAAAATGCAATACTGAGAATATTCGATAACAATTTACTCTCGGCTAAGTTCTCGAAGAGCGGCCCTACAATTAAGAACATCAAAATCAACAGTATAGCGCACTCTTCATAGGGATCATCGGTACCCATATCATTTACAACCAGTGCAACATTTACTCCCCGGTGATGAACAACTGTCAAAACTTCTAAAATAATTGAAGCCTACTTGATTATTTCAATTTGTGCGCTCAGCATCAAGATGTCTTAGTATTAATGACTTGGGCTATATCTCCGTTATTATGCATTTCCGGATAAATTCTTATTAAGAAAAGTCCCTTTATTTTTGATTCTCTATCATCTCCCAAAATTAATGTATTAAGACCTGGACCACTCTGTATATCTAAACCACTATGTGACATAATCAACACTTCAATCAGTGATGGAATTTTTCCTAATCGAATGAAACTAGCTCGTGTAGTACAGATATTCAAAAAAGGCGATAGAACAGATCCATCAAACTATCGTCCCATCTCGGTGCTACCAGCTTTCTCAAAGATCTTTGAAACTCTACTAGCAAGTCGAATAGTAAGATTCCTGGAAGCAAATAATTATTTATCAGCCCACCAATTTGGATTTCGCAGAGGACTGAACACCACGGATGCCGTTCTGGATTTCCTTTCATGCATATCCACTGCACTTGAGAATCGTGAACACTGCAGTGCTTTGTTTTGTGATTTGAGTAATGCATTTGATTGCATGCCGCATAATATTATAATTCAGAAGTTGGAGTATTATGGCATTAGAGGCAAACCTCTAAAGTTAATGGAATCATATTTCTAAGCCAGATGCGAGATTGTTGACTGGGGTCTAGATAGAAGCGAAGTTGGTAATATCACCAGTGGTATTCCACAGGGCAGTGTGTTGGGTCACCGGTTTTTCGTTATTTTTGTGAATGACTTACCGGTAAATGTTCCGATTCATGTGACACAATTTGCCGATGATACTGTACTGGTAACATCGGATAAAAACTACCAGGATCTTGAAGCCAAGCTGAAGCAAATTACTACTACTGCTGGGGAATGGTTTGCAGCAAATAAACTAGTTCTCAACAAAGAGAAGTCTGTAATTATTAACTTTACATCAAGCAGACATTTATCGCAGCTACACGGGGGTGAAGCAAAATATCTTGGGCTGATGCTGGACAGTCTCCTTAGCTGGGAAAGGCACATTACTTATCTGTGTAATAAATTATCAAAAGCAATATATGCTATTCGAAGGATAAATGGAGTGGTTGGTGTTTGTGCAGGGAGAACTGCGTATCATTCTCTTTTCCACTCTGTAATGACATATGGGATTTTGGCTTGGGGTCTCTCTTCTCACACTGAGAGAGTTTTGGTCACCCAGAAAAGGGCAGTTCGAGCACTGGAAAATGCTTCTTCATCATATGTATCATGCAGGCCACTTTTCAAGAGGCATGGTATTATGACGGTGTACTCTGCTTATATTTGGGCTCAGGTCAGACAGACCAGGCAGAACATAGCAAATCTGAAACTGCGCAGTGACGTTCACAGGTACAACGTGCGAAGCGGAAGCAGCCTTAATGTGCCTGCGTGTAGATTGAGGTCTTCGGACATCCACGTGATTGGGCTGAGTCTCTATAACTGCCTTCCTGATAAGTGGAAGAGCTTATCTAACCAGGAATTCGGGACGAGAGTGCGAGGTTTTCTTGTGGAGCAAGCTTTATATTCCATGGGTGAATTTCGAATAGCATGTGGCGCTATGTCAAGAACATTAAATTGATTTTAATAATTTATATTGTATTGTGACAATGTCTGTATTTTTTTGAGACAATATACTTTACTTTACTTTACTTTGTGATATAAAAGATGGGAAAATTATCAAACGAGGCTGAAGGCAGAGTTTGATAGCCCATCGTGTATCGTAATATGAAGTTACAATAAAAGTATCGTATGTTTTACCTACATCAGAGTGACCACAACTATCATATTTGCTTAAGAAATAATTAGTAAACGAGAAATAATAATTGTGCGCAAAAGAGTAGCAGGCTGGTATGTATATATTTTTATTTCCGTCAGTACTCTTTTGATACCTCTGCGAATGAGAAGTTTTTCTACAGATATCGAGGCAGCAGCAGTGTGGCTGTTAAATTCAACATCTCCCGGTGTTGAGTTAATATATCAAATTGCACAAATCCCTAGTACAGCGTACTTTAATTTATGATGATGGCACCTTCTGGAGTAAAATATTCCGGAGGTAAAATAGTCTCACATTCGGATCTCCGGGCGGGGACTGCTTCGGGGGGAGTCATCAGAAATGATAAGTGTAACATCTCACGAGTCGGAGCGTGGAATGTTAGAAGCATGAAACAAGTAGGGAAGTTAGAGAATTTGAAAATTGAGATGGATAGGTTAGCATTAGACGTAGTAGGTATCAGTGAAGTGCGATGGCCAGAAGCTGGAGACTTCTGGAGCGGAGATTTTAGAGTAATACACACAGGATCTGTAGGAGGAAATTCGGGAGTAGGAATTGTTATGCGGAAAAAAGTAGGACAGAGTGTAGAAAATTTCTTACAGCAAAGTGACAGGGTAGTTATGGTTAGGTTAGATTCGAAACCTGTAAAAACAGTAATAATACAGTTATATATGCCCACTTCTAACTACAGTGATGAGGCCGTAGAGGCAGTTTATAGTGATATTGAATATGTGCTAGATTTTGTGAGAGGGCACGAAAATTTAATAATTACAGGAGATTTCAATGCAGTCGTAGGCACAGGGCGAGAGGGCGGAATAGTTGGCCCCTTTGGATTAGGCAATAGGAACGATAGGGGAGTTAGACTGATAGAGTTCTGCGATAAACATAACTTAACGGTCGCGAACACTCTATTTCACCATCATGTTAGGAGATGCTATACGTGGAAGATGCCAGGAGACTTAGGGAGATATCAAATAGATTACATTCTCGTTAGGCAAAGATTTAGAAATCAAGTTAGGGATTGTAGAAGTTATCCAGGAGCAGATATAGATAGTGATCACAACATAGTCGTTATGAAAGCCAATCTTAAATTTAAGATTTTGAAAAAAAGAAGCGGAAGAAGGTATCTTGACCCAGAGAAACTAAAAGATGATGATATGCGCAATAAGTTCGAGAAAAAGACAAACGAAGCACTAAAGGGCACGGGTGGAAATATTGTTAGGGACATAGAGGCAGAATGGAATTGCATTAAAAATAGTTTAGTTTCCTCAGCTAGGGATATTTTTGGTCATAAACAGAATGAAAGTAGGAAACCCTGGATAACAAAACATATTGTGAGTCTAATAGAGGAAAGGCGAAAATATAAAAATAGGTTAGATGAAACAGGGAAACAAAGATATAAGGCGATCAAGTGGGAAATTATTCGGGAATGTAGGAAAGCGAAAGAGCAATGGATCGATAATAAATGCAAAGAAGTGGAAGATAAATTCGAAGTAGGAAAGACTGATGAAGCATATAAAATAATTAGGAGAAATTTTAGAGAAATTGGATCTAGTACCAAAAACATTAGAAATGAGGCAGGAGATATCCTAATCGGAAGTGGGGAGAAGGCAGATAGGTGGAAAGAATATTTAGGAAACTTATATGCGGGACAGGAAGTGCAAGATATATTAGAAAGCGAAAGCAGTGTAGAGGGGGATAACCTAGGGAGTCCTATAATGAAAGAAGAGTTTGAGATAGCACTAAAAAGTTTAAGGAATAATAAAGCACCAGGTATAGATGGCTTGCAGGCAGAAATCTTAAAGTGCGCAGGTCAAGAGGTAATAGATCGTTTATTTAAACTAGTTAGTCGCATATACCTGACAGGCGAGATTCCAGAAGATTACAAACGGAACATCATAGTAGCTTTGCCAAAAAGAAAAGGCGCGGATAGATGCGAAAATTTTAGAACTATCAGTTTAACTTCCCATGCGTCAAAAATTTTAACTAGAATTGTGCAAAGAAGGATGGAGAAAAAGGCGGAAGAAATATTAGGAGAAGATCAGTTCGGATTTAGACGAAATAGAAGAACGCGCGAGGCCATTCTAGCTTTACGAGTAATTATAGAAAAAACGATAGAAAAGAGAAAGAGCGTCTATATAGGATTTGTAGATTTAGAAAAAGCCTTCGACAACGTAAAATGGGGGAAGATGTTCGAAGTGCTGCGAAAGGTAGGGATGAAATACAGGGACAGAAGAATAATACATAATCTCTACAAAGAGCAAAAGGCAGTTATAGAATGTGAGCAGGAACAAAGGGAAGTAGATATCCGGAAGGGAGTGAGACAGGGATGTGCATTGTCACCTCTAGTTTTCAACTTATATATCGAAGATGCTATTAATATTGTTAAGGAAAGAACAGCCTCAGGGATCAATGTACAGGGCCAAACTATTAACATGCTCAGATTTGCGGATGATATAGCAGTGTTAGCATCTAGCAAAGAAGAACTAGGAGCGGCTTTGAATGAAATGGAAGCAGTTTTGACACAGGGCTTCGGCATGAAAATCAATAAAAAGAAAACTAAAATTTTGGTATGTAGGGGATGTGAAAATAGAACTAAAATGGAAATACAAATTGGAAATGAGAAGATAGAGGAGGTCGCGGATTTTTGCTACTTAGGAAGTAAAATAACTCAAGACGGTAGGAGCACTAAAGATATAAAACAAAGAATGGCGCAGGGCCGAGTTGCGTTTAACAACAAGAAACAACTGTTATGCTCGAGAACGGTTAATATAGAGACTAGGAAGAGACTCTTAACGTCGTATGTATGGAGTACGGCATTATACGGGTGCGAAACTTGGACAATAGGAGAAGCGGATAGAAAAAGAGTAGAAGCGTTTGAAATGTGGTGCTACAGACGCATGATGAAGATACCGTGGATAGATAAGGTTAGCAATAGGGAAGTATTAGAAAGAGTTGGGGAAACGCGAAAGGTATGGAAAACAATAAAGAGTAGGAGAGATAGGATGGTAGGACACCTTCTAAGACACGAAGGAATAGTTCGTGACATACTAGAGTCAGAGATAGGAATAAAAAGAGGTAGGGGTAGGCCTAGATTAGACTACTGCTCTCAAATAGTTAGGGATGTAGGATGTTCTACTTTTAGGGAAATGCGAAGGTTAGCTCAGGATAGAAAAGAATGGAGGTACGCGTCCAACCAGTCTTCGGACTGAGAACCTTATGATGATGATGCACAAATTTTATAATTAACATTTACAAGTGAGTTTTCTATAAATATCTCTTAAACATGACAGTGTACAATACAGTGTACAATAGCAACTTATTGGGGAAGATATCCTTATTTACGTCAGCTCCAGAAATTTTTTAGAGATTCATTTCTACATTAGAAGGTGTACGCAGAGTCATCGCATATTTCGATGACATATTAGTATTGGGTCGTGATCTTGAAAACCATAACATAAATTTACAAAATGTACTCTCAAAAATTGCGTCAAGCGGCCTAACACTAAATCTTGAAAAATATAAAATCTGTGTTAAAACAGTTAAGTTTGTGGGACATGGTGATGGTATTAAACCAAACCCAACAAAGACAGACACAATCGTGAAAATGGAACCTCCTGAAAACAAAAGAAGGATTTGCAATGATTTTTAGGCATGATTGTCTATGAAGCTAAATTCATTCCAAATCTGTCTAAAGAAACAAGCACGTTAAGAAAACTGCTTAGTCAAAAAGTCGGGTGGCTAATGAAGACTCAAGTTTGAGGGGGGTAAATATCCCGAAAAATTTGGGTAAGTACAATTATTTGGAATTCCTCAGAATTCTTTGGAATTATTCTGAACTCCCAGGATTTCCTTGGAAGTCCCTGGAATTCCTTGGAATTCCCTGAAATTGTTAATTTTGCATGCAGTCCTTATGAGAAAAAAGAGTCATTTTCAAATATGCAGCAAATACCTAATAGTTTTCTTAGCAAACAATGCTGCACAGAAAATTTTATGAAAGGGCAATCTTTCTTAACACGTTCGCTGCGGTGGCGTATTCTAAATACTTTTTTGAATTGCGGTACGGGCCATATGAACCCCGTATCAGTTTTTCTCACTGTGCGGTTCGGGGTCTATAAGTCCCGTACAATAGCCGTCAGATTTCGTTGGCTACTAGAGTTAACCTCATAATGGAAGGGATTGCATTATGGGTGGTGCTTTCTAGTATGCAGGATCTATAATTGGCTGTAATAGCACGTGGCTTAAATGTCCCGTATAGCATTTAACGACGAAAAACTATTTTTATACATGTTACAATATTTTCAAAGATTCAGAACTACAATGAAGCTTTATTTTTGAAAAATAAAAAAAGAACACTTATATTATTAAAGTAAAACAATTTTTCGTACAAAAATGGTTCAGTTGCCATGCTTTTCGTGGGCAGCGTTGAAACAAGCCAGACAATAGGCCGGCTAAATTCACCAACTGTTTTGCCCGACCACTCATTGTTATATTTCTCAACTTACTAGTACGCGGTACTGACAAAAAATGAGTTGAAACCGCATATTCGCAGACGATTTAGAGAACAAGTCCAGACGCGTCTACAAACCATAGATTAGAGACAAACCCCGTATCGCACACAAGTATGAAAATCGTATTCATGTGCAGTACGGGTCGTATAAACCCCGTATGATTTTAAGACTTGTGAAGGTAGAAGATGTTATGGGAACTATATATCTTCAATCAAAATGAAAATATTTAAAAAATTACTATGTTTATTTAAAGTCGCACCGCAGGAAAAGTAACGTTTGCAAAGGCCCGCATGCAACGCTGGTGCTGTACGGAGTCTATGTGACCCGTGCCGCAGCGAACGTGTTAAGAACAACTACCTCAGTAAATATTAATTTTTCAATATGTTCATTAAGAATATTTGAATTAAATTTTAATAGTCTATTCATTATCTGGATGTAAATAAAATTTTAGTGGTGGGAGATGTAATAGGATGTATTTCTGCATGCATCCATTGCATTCACATTCACCGACCAATAATTTTGAATTTGAGGATGGGGCGAGATAGTGTTGTAACAATTCTGTATTAGTTGATGCTTCAGAAGTTCAGTTGCGTGACAGTCCACTACCTTATATTAGGTTCTAAACAGTATTTTTTTGATAATTGCGAGAATATTTGGTTCAGGAATTTTTTTTGTACTAGCAAGTGCAAATGTTTAGTTTCTATTGATTTTTTATAATGGATAACGAGGACATCAATAATGAAGACCTTTTTGAATGCATTAAAAGAAGCCAATACCAATAACTAACTTGATAAAAAATCATACAATTTTACATGGCCTTAACAACATTCACATAATGAAATGAGCGGCTATTCGCAATAAGTGCATTTAGCGGATATGGAGCAATATGCTATTAAAGAAAAACCTGAATGTGGGATATATGAGAAACAACATCCCACACCTTTTAGGTTTTCCATCGAGGATAAAACGTTATTAGACTATGTTGATCATTCATCCCGTTTTTAACGGAACAGTTGACAGTTCCGTATTTCGATGCTGCGTCCTGTAACTTTTTAAACACTAAAATTGTCCCCTTTTCAAACCAATGTACCATAAAAGATCCGTTTTTCAAACTTCATTCTGTTTTCATTTTAATTTTATCTCCACTTCGCTGCTCTCGGTAGTCATGTTATGTATTTCTTTTGCTATTTGGTGGTCGAAGACAACACTAGGCCTAGGCAAAATAGAAAATACTGCCGAAAGCTAGTGATGGGCAAATTCCCGGGGAAATTCCCGATGTGTTCCCGGTTACTGGAAATTTGCATATACTACAAATGTATTGCGGATTGTTCTCGTGATTATTACACTATATGTATGTTGCACAGCAGCACAGCTAAAATTGGTAAGTTACTATAAAATGAATCCAAAACGACATTAATAAAAAGTAAAAACCATAAAATTTTTACTTTTATTACGTAAAGAACAAAGAAATTTTAAGAAGTAGATAGGTACAATGTACAGCTAAACATTGCTATCGTCCTCGCCCACGTCCTCCTCATCAACATCATTTTCGCTGCCGCTGGTGTCGCTGGTGTTGCTGTATGAAATTCCGATAAGTTCATCTTAGTGAGGTTAGGTTTCGACTGTCAAAGTGTGTCTGTGTTTAAAATTACAGTTCACGGTTTTTTTCATGTTTTGTCATCAGTATGTGTTTTGTATTAACTGTTTATTAAAAATTAAGGTAGTACATACGTAAATAACATAAGAATAATGAAATTCCCAGTTTTGGGGAATATTTTAGGGTGCCGGGAAGATTACCGGGAATCTTCCCAATCCCGGGAATCTTTCCTGGGGAATCTTCCCAGGCGCACATCACTACCGAACGCAATATGGAATAGCTGAATCATAACTGGTAAACTTCGGAGCTTTGATGCGTATCTACGAGACTGCGAGACTCTCGTGCGAGATTCAAGATGAGACCACGAGAAAGTCTCGTTTCACCATACGAGAACATTTTCTAATCTCGTCTCGAAAACGAGACGAGGCCATGCGAGACTCGAAAATGAGACTCTCATGGGCATCACTTATAACGCATATTGGTTACATAAAGAAATTATGCCGATTAGTGCACATTATGTCGCACTACAGACACTACCATGTCTGTGTGTTCCATCCACTTACCGTAATTATACAGTCCATGAAAAGGTGCATTTCGCGAAGCGGTGTTAAAAAAACAACTTTTTCATCATAAAAACTGGATCCGGATATCTAGTTCATGAAATGTACATTCAAGGTATGTGCTATACATGAAATGATGTATATTATGTGTTCTTTGTTGAGAGAGACGTCAAATTTTTTAATAGACATTACTTAGCTTTATTTTTTTAAATATTAGTTCCGTGCTGCGGGCTGCATAAAAATGTCAGAGGGGCCACATTTTTACTGCCTTACTTGAGTGACTAAAATGCCCAACAATCTTTCTTGCAATACCTATCATATCTTTAACCCTTTCGCTGCTAATGATGTAAATTTACACCGCCAAGAAAACGTGCCCCTGTTGCGAATGATGTAAATTTATGTTCCAGTTTAGATTTCAACTGCTGGTGGTGTAAATATATTTTTGATGGTGGGGGATGCAGTAGGAGGTGTTTCTGCGCATCCATTACATTTAACATCCAGTGATTTTTAATCTGATGATGGGGTGGGAGTGCAGTTGCCCTCCCAATTCCAGTATAACAAATTACGTTCCCTCTGACTCTGATCAGTATTTTTGTGCGTGTGGCTGGGTGTAGATGATTTATTCACAATGCCGTTGCCTAAACCGAAATTCGGAAAATACTATACTAGAAACCAGAGGGGAGTTGGAGGAAATTTTTATCGGAAGATGAAAATGAAGATGGGACTCGTTCGATCCACAGCCAATATTTTTCCAACTATTCATGTTGTCTGCTATGTTATTATTATCTTCTAAGTCGTTAATACACACAAAATAAAGCCAAGAAACATTAACGGCATAAAACGAAGTGCGCACGATATTTATATACCGCGCATAATACGCAGTAAAATAGCCGCACAGAACGCGCGCGCACTCTACACAAATAGCCGCAGCGAAAGGGTTAGTCGGTGTGTTCAAATAGGGCATCATGGAAGACAAGCTGTAGTGAATGAGTCATGCAGGAAATGTGATCAACGTCCGGAATATTCCTAACTGCGTTTACAATATCCCTAGCATTATCAGTGACAATAACTCTCACCTTTTCCATAATTTCCCAATCTGTAAGTGCTCGATATACATTCTGTGAAATAAGGTCACTGGAATGGGATTCTCCTTCAAAAGACAATACTTTAAGGCGTAAATTTTTGTACTCAAAATTATTGTTTAATCCATGCGCAGTCACACTTATAGTCATTAATATTAGATGATGAGTCAGAGCTCCAGAGATCACTAGTTATAGATAAATGTGCAAAATCTTTTAGCTCCAACTTTATTTTATTCTTTACTGGCACATACACTAGCGGACAAAAGTAAAGCGACTCTTATGGTAAAATCAAATACCTATGTAAGTATCTAAAATAAAATTTGAAAGTGCCGAAATTAAAAACCTTTCAGTTTAAAGGGTCATAGTGGACTGTTGTCAGAGGCCAAATTAGATTTTATTCAAATGTCTAATAAGCTAGCATGTAATAATTTATTTTTCCCATGACCCCCTAGGAAAGCGGCACATTTCATAGCAGCATAGTAGGCCGGAAACTTGACATTTGCATTGCCCGTGCGCTAAACTCAAAACTGTGTTGTAATTTTTGAAAATCGCACAGTTCATTCAAATTTTGTAGTTAGCTTTGAGATTTTGACGTTTACTGAATAAATATTCTGTCGCGTCCCCTTTAAATCTAATAATTTTTTATCAAAAAAATCTCTTAAAAGGCAGTTGAACATTTGAATGGCTACTCCATGGAAGACCTAAATATTTTAGATAGGTACGAACTACTGGTCATTTATGAATTGGCGGACAAGAGAACAAATCAACGTGTCATTCATGAGCCGGTCGGAATTATTAGAATATTATGCTCATGGTAAGTTAGTAGGCTACTTGGAAATTTTGACATCTATTAACATAGACAACAAATCCTTAAAAATAAAGTTACTGTTTTATGAATAAATTTGTCTTCTTAAGGGGTCGTGGGAAAATAGTGTACATAACTCAATGGAAAGTGTATTTCCTATAAACTCGCGTGATTCTGCACTCGGCTACGCCTCGTGCATAAAATTTCACGCTCGTATGAAGTTTGTCACTTTCCATGCTCGTTACGTAATATATTATAAACAATACACTTTATTAGCGCGAGGAAAGTAAAGCAACTTTTTCATTTTGTACAAAGAAAAAGGGTCTACGTTTAAGGTAAGTTTAAAAAAGAATTTTTACGCCTTAAGAGGGATACGTACGTTGAAAACAGCGCCGATATCAAGCTCTATGCTACGAAACGTAGAGCTCTTAGTAATAAATATTTTGCAGAAATTTCTTCTTTGTCAAAAAGAAGAAGGTTTGTTCTACAATTCCGTCAAACCAAATTAAGAAAACATATATGTAAATAATCATAGAAATGAGACGTGAAATTTGCGTTTTGGTGTATTTTCAGCAGCTAGAAACTTGGTCCAAAAAGCAAATACTGGAAAACTAATTTAAGCACACTATAATATGAACATTAAATTGCTTGTGTTTCAAATTTGAGTACATTCAGACTGAAAATAAATAAGCTACATTAAATTTACTTCGACAATAAACCCATTTCTAAAAACGGGAGTCACCTAATTCCACTAGCAGATTGTAACCGCCCCTCGGCAGTCGATGACAGCCGAGTACGTTCGGGCTGTATCTGGTCAGCAGATCTGTTTCTCCTCGTGTTTCTCCTACACTGGCTGGTGTAGTGGGGGAGAGTATCACGCAACCGAGTACTTATTTTTCTTGAGCAACGTACGTATCCCTCTTAATTAAGCTCATTCCCCATTTCTTACAGAAAAAATATGCTAAAAGACAAACCAATCTGTATAGAGTTACAATGAAACAGGACATGTAGAAAATATGCCAAAATCAGGAAGGCCCAGAAAAACTACATTTTGGATGGATAGGAGAATCAAAAGAATTTGTCAAAGAGATCCGTGGTTGTCAGGACCAAGAATAATTGCTGAAATTCCTGAACTAGAAGTTAGTCCGAGGACTATTCAACGAAGATTAGTTCAGGCGAAACTTTACAGCAGACGTTCATTCAAGAAAGAAATCGTCTTGCCAGGCTTGAATTTGCATGACGACATTTAAACTGGACAGTTAGACTGGGAAAAAGTATTATTTAGCGATGAGAGTAGTTATAAAATTTTTAATTCTGACGGAATGAGGCATGTAAGGCGTCCGGTTAATATGAGATTTCACCAAAAATACGTTACACCAAGAATAAAGCACAGATGAGGTAGTGTGTTTTTATGGGGGTGTTTTTCGTGGAGTGGATCCATTACACTTCACAGACGGGACTATGGATCGATTGGTATTCAGGGACATACTCCAAAACATTACGTTGCCCTATGCTGAGAGATGCCTTTGTGGTTCATCTTTAAGCAGTGCAACGACCCCAAACATTCATCTCGCCTTGTGCAGGAGTGGTTTCAGGAGAAAAATGTCCAGATTCTGCAGTGGCCGGCACAATCACTGGACCTCAACCCCATCGAAGAGGTTGAACGTCGGATTCATACCACAAGATTCCCAAACAAACAGTCTTTAATGGATAAAATCAACAAGGTTTGGGCGAATATGCTGATTATTACAACCCAAAATTTAATTTCATGCTGCGTCGTTGCCGAAAAGTTATAGCCAACAATGGATATCCCATTCGATGCAGATTTCTTCAGCATTTAGGCGCTTTATTTCCTTTGCACGAGCATCATTCATATCATATTTTTTACAATTGTCAAAAAGCTCTGTTACTGTGGCTTGTTTCTTGTTTGGTGGATGTTGTATATCAAAGATTTGCAATTTATTTAGGTTATTGTTTCTATCGTGAGATTATAAAATGTCATGACCATAACTATTCCTTAATTAAAAGTTCACCGGCCTAAAGTGACCATTACGTATCAGATGTTTTCCAACCGCCAATATCTGCCGATTTTATTTACTCATTAAGCACGTTCTCTAACGAACTCTGCAAAGGCACACTTTGTAATGTATTTTCGTCAAGATAGGTCAGGGAACATATAAATGTATGTCATTCTATTTTTAAGTTATTTCTTCAGAATCTCTTGTATAATAGTTTGCGATCCATTATATTTAGTTAAAAGATTATTTGATTTTCGTTTATTTTACAAGCAAACCCTAACATGAGTAAGGAGCGGTTAATTCAATTCCTTACCGATTATTCGTCGAAGTTATTTAGTATTTACAACGCGAGTAAACAGTGGACCTTCTTCACAACTAGATTGAGGCTGCGACTGGGTCTTTTCAATTTCTCGGCTGTGAAATCGCTTCACATGGTTCCACATATTCAAAGTTAAAATACCTTTTATTGTTGCATTTTTACCTCCTTGCGAAATACTTGCATTGCAGAATTGGCAAACAGCAGCGCCAGACACGTCTGAATCCTTTGAAAATTCCAAATATCACTAGTTTCTCTTCTTCTTGTATGCGACATTTTCACCAATGTAAACACACACTTGTAGGTTAAAAAATTGAATCATGCACGTACAAAAAAACATAAACACATGGTAAATTCCTCGGCTGTGGCTAAACCATGACTGCAGAGCAGTCTACACGCTCATTGGTCGACCGGATCGACCACCGCGCCGTGATTGGCAGCAATCCGATTTCCAGAATGATCTTGTAAATAACCCTACAGGAATTCACGATTACCTTAATCGTTGGACAGCAGCATTCGTGAATTAATCGGAATCCTTGCATCACTATCTATTACATCTCCCACCTGTTACAATCATAAGAATATATGTACGAGTAGAAAGAGGGCGTGTAGGTCACCTATTAGCTCGGTGGGTTGGAGTGAGGGCTTCGGAGCACGGGGAGCCGGGCTCGACTCCCGGTCGGCGGCAACAAATTTTGCAGTTTCTAACATTTCAGAAGTGGGATAGGCAACCCGCGTGCTAGAGTAGTAGAGTGAAAGTAGCCAGTGGCTGGAGTAGCCGAGGATAGCTAGCTTGTCAGGACGGGCCGAACTGTTACAATCATAAGTATATAATGGACGAGTAGAAAGAGGGCGTGTAGGTCACCGATTAGCTCAGTGGGTTGGAGCGAGGGCTTCGGAGCGCGGGGACCCGGGTTCGACTCCCGGTCGGCGGCAGCAAATTTTGCGGAGTCTAACACACCACTACAATTTTATTTACATTGATAATGAATAGAATATTAAAATTTAATTCAAATATTCTTAATCAACATGTCAAAAAATTAATATTTACCGAGGCAGTTGTTCTTAAGAAAGATTGCCTTTTCATAAAATGTGTTAGCTATTCAGCATTGATTGCTGAGTCTTTTGCTGTAAACATAATTTCTAAAATTTAACAAGGGCGTCCCAAATCTGGGGGTGGTGGAGGTAAGATTTACCCTAACTTTTTTACATGTCGTTTTCAATTTTTTCATAAAAATTTGAAACTTCAGAGTTTTTGCAAAAAAATGTGCTCCTGTCTCGTTTAAGTATACAAACGAAGTTTTCCACTTCTTGTAGGAATTTTTTGGGCATGCAGCGAAATTTTTAAATCGATTGTGCTCGATAACGGTGCTTCCTATCAAAACGAGACAGGAGCACATTTTTTTTTGCAAAAAACTCAGAAGTTTCAAATTTTTATGAAAAAATTGAAAACGACATGTTGTAAAAAAAGTTAGGGTAAATCTTACCTCCACCACCCCCAGATTTGGGCCGCCCCTGTTAAATTTTAGAAATTATGTTTACAGCAAAAGATTCAGCATTTGGTACTTACACATTTCATAAAATTTCATAATTTTAACTGGACTTGTTTCGAGGATATTTAGAAGGAAACGTCTTCAGGCCTTCTCTTTTAGAAAGCTATAGCTCCTTTGCGAAGCATATTTCGGTATACGCTTACAAGAGCTTTTCGTCTTATTTTTGACCACAGAACACGCTGGTAAAATATTGCACGCTAATTTCGGGCCACCCTGTATAGTAATTTTGAATGAATAAATATTATTATAAACCTGCAGAACTCTAACACTGACCGCACACAACCAATATTATTGACAATAATATTGACAATCACGATTTGACAATATTATTGATGGTGTGCGGAGTGTATTGTATTGTATTGATGATCAATATTGACGAAAATCCAGATTTTTGAAATACGCGCATCAATATCGAGGGAGGAACGGATACGGAAAATACGAGTAATATTGAACATTTGCGGGCGCCAGGCACTGATCAGGTCATAGAGTAGATGGATTTTGTGGCAATTATAGTGTGGCTATTGATGTTAATGGTTGTTTTTATATAAGGGGCTGACTTGAGTGCTTTTGAAATGGAATACGACTCCAGCAAAGAAGACGCAAATGAAAACCAATCCGCCGTTTTCTTTCTGGCATTTCTTTCTTTATTCCAAATGTCAAGATTATGGCAAAGCAGTCAAGGAAAACTACACAAGGCGTCCCCCACGAAAAATGTGAAACAGGCGCCGACCAGGATACGAACCCAGATCAACCGCTTTCCGGGCGACTGCATACTTGTTACTTCTATCTTCCTTCCGTTACTTTCATATATACAGGGTGATTCAGAACGGGCGTGCCAAATTAAAATGGGTGCTAGAAGAACTCCAAATAAAACGAAAAGTTTATATGAACGTATGTTCTAAAGTGACTGCTAACATACATGGTGTAAAAGTTTTAATATTTTTTAAATATTTTTTTATTATCTTGGTAACTAGGAAAGTTACCGAGTTGAAACTTAAGGTATTGTTTTCATTTGCCAAGTCCTAATTTTCAAAAAAAAATGCTCTGCTAATCCCATCAGTAGCGTTGCTACGGGGTAGGCCGCTTATTTATTTTCCCAATCCAATGTTACGCCACTGGCGAATGCAGGTGATATTAATGTATTTGAAATCTACGTTCAATTTGGGAAGAAATTGGTACCTAGCTTCAAAATTTTTCGTAAAATGCTTAGTTTTTGAATGAAATAGCTTTTTGTGAAATCGTGCATATGCACTGAAATTTTCGATAATGCAATAATGGCTTCACCGATATGCAAGGAAAGTGAAAATTGAAAAAAATTGTTCATTAAGGATAACACTAACAAAACTAACAAGAAAAACACATCAATTATTACATTACGATATTTAAAAAAAAAATTAAAACTTTTACACCTTGTATCTTTGTCAGTAGTCACTTTAGAACGTATGTTCATATAAAATTTTCGTCTTATTTGGAGTTCCTCTAGCACCCATTTTAATTTGGCACGCCTGTTCTGAATCACCCTGTATATGGCATTTCTCAGTTTGATGTGTCGGGGTGTAGAGTGTTCAATATGTAGAACAGTCGCCCAGAAAGTGATAGATCTGGGTTCGTATCCCGGTCGGCACCTGTTTCACATTTTTCGTGGTGGAGGCCTGGTGTAGTTTTCCTTGACTGCTATGACCGATTATTCTCATTACTTTATATTTAACACTGCAGTCGATTTAATATTTGTATGGATATGGCAACACATTTTTTTCCATTAATCAATTTCTTATGAAGAATGTCAGTTCATCAATGCTCTTCACTTCATTACTCCCTAAATATTCCTGGTATTATTGCCAATAATGTTGTTTATCTGTTATATCATAATGACAACATTATGAGCCTGAATTTGAGTACTTACTATAATGATGTTCATTATGGTACTCAAAAATTAATTCGTTGTTTATTTCGTTGTCAAGAAAATGGAGAAATTGCTTACTGAGAGCTCATTGAAATTTTTTGCTTCAAAAATAATATATTTTCAAAATGTCACCATTATGTCAGAATATTAAAAATAATTTAACCATTTTTTATCAAAGCTAAAGTTTTGTATGTAATTCGGATCGTAACTAATCATATGGTACACACTCGGGTACATGTTATGTTTATCAGACTCGGCTTCGCCTCGTCAGATAAACTCGAGGATAAACCTCACAAATAGTACCATAATGGTTGGCGTTACAATCCTTATAACATAAATAACTATTAAGCTGACCGCACACGATCAATATTATTGACAATAATACAGTGCAACCTCGGTAATCCGAACTAATTGGGACTGGGCTATGTTCGGATTACCGAATTGTTCGGTTTACTGGAATTACTCTAAAAACACGCGAAATTTTGCTGAGAATGATATTCATTGTATTTTAAGGTACACTTTCGTTTGCGCCGGTAGACGCGGCGTGTACAGGCGGCCGACACGCGCTGTAATTCTCCCATAGACTTCTCCAATGGTATTAAATAGAACTGCTTTCGTTTGTGCGTTTCGCCTGTCGGTCGGTGCCTTCACGTTTAAATGCTACGGTGCCCGTCGCATGTGTCGGCAGCCGGTACGCGCCACGTCTACCGGCGAAAACGAAAATGTACCTTAAGTGAGAAAACTGGTAATAACATTCGTATAAAATTTCTAGAAGAATATCAAAACAATTCTTAAAGAAGTACAAATAATATGTATGTACATTAATGTACATACATATTTTTCGCATATTAAGTAAGGAACCAGGCAACACAACATAAAATTTCTATAAAAATAAAGAAGTAAACCTTGAGTAACGTTTACCTTACGTTTACATAACCTTAAAATTTACACGGAGAAAATATCGTCAATTTTTGCTTGTTTCAGTCTACACAATAACTGTTCGGATTATCGAAGTTTTTTCAGATTTGTTCGGATTATAGAGATAACGTTCTTTCGACCGGCGGTTCGGATTACTGGAGGTTCGGATTGGCGCATGGTCGGATTAGCGAGGTTGCACTGTATTGACAATAACGTTATTTGACCAATCAAAACACGGTATTATTGGTCAAATCAGGACATTGTCAATATTATTGTCAATAATATTGATCGTGTGCGGTCAGCTTTAGCGTGCAGTGTTATCAATATTTTTATCAATACGCATATTATTTCAACATTATTGTCAAACTTGGGTTGACAATAATATTGTGTGTGGTCGGTCAGCTTAACATCTACTTATATAGGTACTTACCACATTTGACAATGCATCCTGAATTAGTTTCTTCTGATAAAGAAACTCTTTTTTCATGCACCTAATAGAATTAACTCTTCTTTCATTCGATTTAGCATACGTGTGGCTTTGTGGATACAACTCGTACATTTTATCAAATTGATGGATGTTCGTGCTTTGTAGTTCCTTAAGTTTGGACACTTCCCGAACAATTATAATTTTTGGTACCTATTGGCAATACACTCAACATTTGTTGGTATTCATGGACAAAATATTACCTACGTAAACTTATGGTTACCTAGTTTTCCGTACATAAACTGATTAACATTACAGAAAACAGAGTCACAGGGCACAAGCTTCACAGAATGCCACAATGCCAATTAACTTCATGGTTATTAATTCTTGGTTCAAGCTATGATTAGTTCATGCGAAATCCAAATTTCTTAACATAACCTCAAAAACTCAGAATCTTGATTTGAACTTTTGGTTTTGGCCATATAATTATTAGGACTATAAGGAGCTATGCCAGGCATTGTCCACAAGAACGCTACATGACAGGGATGTGCGTAATTCTTTTATGTAACCAATATGCGCATTCGGATGGATTCCAGTGAGCTCAGCGCCTCAGGTGTTATAAATCAAGAAATAAAATGTTTATTTACGACATGATTCCCTTATCTGGCAGGACACCGGACACAGAGATTCCGAGAAGTAAAACTTTAAACATAAATTCGGAGTTAACGCAAAAAAAGGCAGCAAACTGGATTTGATCCGCGGATATCTCGATCACAGAGTCAGAGCATTAGCCGTCTATACGGAGAAAGTTAGCTGACACCTTCGAACTACTGCAGTAGAAGAATTGGCCCGAATCTGATCGAGAGAATCCACTCCCTTTACGCATATTAATTACACATTATCCACTCGTTGTTCTTATGGGTGAAGCCAGACAAAGCTTCTTATATTCTTCATATTTATATGGTAGCAACTGAGGAAACGGACCCAACATATTGAATGCAAAATTCTGCAAATAACGACAAACTTTAGAAGAAAAAAGAAAAAGGATCCGCTTGGATTCGAACAAAAACTCATGGGCGTTTTGGTACTGAGCCGAACTTCTTACTCATTTAACACGAAGTTTAATAACTATTAAAGCGCGTGGAAAGTGGAAGTGGCCTATTTGGCAAAAATCTTGTTGGAAAGCCTTAGCCACGTGCCAAGCAAGCGAGACTTGCAAACCAACTCCACTTCCTCTTTCCCGCGGGTACGTTCAGAATCAGACCGGCTATATGAAACTACAAATAAGATACTGGAGTTAGGTTGGTAGCAGTGGGGAGTGAAGTGAGCTATGTTGTAGCAGCAGTGGCGTGGTTAAATAGATCGAAAATAAAGTGGTTAATCCTGGTCCTGGCAGACTTTCATTTTGTAATTAGGGACCTAAGTGGCGCGTCACAAACGTCAGATTTTCATTCCAAACAAAACAAAGCCACGTGCTTTCTGACGTTTTAACCCAACCTCCGAAATATAATTATAGTCGTTTTCAAGTTTTTCCACGTAAGCCCAACACACAAGTTGAAAATAAACTGTTTTCACTGCAAAACGTCTATAATTATATTGCAAAAACTAGTTTAAGACGTTGTAAATAATGTCGATAAACGTCAAATGGCACGTGCTTTTGTTTTGTTTGGAATGAAAATCTGACGTATGACTAGGGTTGCCACCTCTCCGGGTTTGGCCCGGAGACTCCGGGTTTTGACATATAGTCTCCGGTCTCCGGGTTACTAGATATTTTCTCCGGGTAAAACTGCATTTAACAAAATAAAACAAAATTACCAAAATAAAACAAAAACAATGTAGGTAATTCTTATGCCAGAAAAAATAAATATTTGGCACAGCAATTTCAGTACGTTCCCGAGCAGCTTGCAATCGCGCAATTTCGTTGCGAGTTTATGTACGCTACTGTTTTAACAGTAGATCTACTGCTTTTACCCTCAATCTACTGTTCTCCTATTTTCACTCTGAAATCTACTGTTGTACAATGTTTAGTGGCAATCGCCAACACAGCACCAATCAGCAGACGTCAGATGTCAGTTGGGTGAAGTTAACTCGTCGTCCCAAATCCTCGTTTTTTACTTCATTTACTTGTTTGTTTTGTGTTTGAATTACGTGGCAGTTTTCAATAAATTGCTTTAAGTCAGGTACTTAGAGAAAGGCGAACAAAATGCTTTATTAAAAACATGCCAAAGTAAAACCAAATATGGCTTTAAGTTTAAATAAAGCAATAAATGAATATCGTTTAAGGAATTTGCAATTGTATTTTAATTAAAGGGAATAAAGATTAGTTCTATTCAATTTTTTTTGGTCGTCAGTAAATCTCCGGGTCAAGTGACTTTAAAGGTGGCATCCCTACGTATGACGGAGGCTCTTAGGTCCCGAATAGCCCAGGTGATAGGGCTGGACGGCCGATCGGTTTACAGCACAACAGAAATAGTATTAATCACGCTCTATACATTACAAAACAAAACACTTTTCTTAATTTCTGGAGAAGAATGGAGCTTTTACCTTGTATTTTATCAATAAACTTCTTTGTATAACTATGAAGTCTAATTTTCAAGTACGTCTCATCTATTTTCTCAATCAGTTGCACTTCATGTAAATCCTCAACCAAATATGTTACTTACCCATGAAACAATTAAGTTATTACCTGACTGCTGAACGCTTTTACAGTCGTAAGCAACGCAATTATTTCACCATTGTAAACAAAAAGTTGCTACCTTGCCAAAAATACCCGATAACCTCTTCGAGTTAGAGAAGGATGGAGCTACGTAAGTAGTACAAGTTGGCCGTAAGGGTTGCCTACTCAATGGATCGACTTCAAAAATATTCAAGGAGTAAAGGGTAATGGGCCTATCCCTTAGATGAGGGAAGAGTATGGATTCGCAACGCCCGATCTTTGCCGTGCACGTGAGTGTTACCAAAATTTGAGCATGTTTGGTACCAAACAAAGTGATGAAACTAGGTTACTGTTTAGAATTCATGTAATTTAACTCAAAATAACGAAAGCGGCGTTTGAAATAGCGCAATTAGTTATATCATTATAAGATTTGTCGTTCAATTCTCAGCGTAAAGGGACTAAGAAGTTTAGGTTACGACCCTTTTTTTGGTACCGAATGGTAACAGGAACACCTGCTTTTTTATTCCTCCTCTTCTTCCCTCCTCTAAGGCCTATCCAGTAGGGTTGGCATCTTAGAGCATAGAAAAAGAGGAGGAATAACAAAGCAGGTGTTCCTGTTACCATTCGGCACCAAAAAAGGGGCGTAACCTAAACTTTTTAGTCCCTTTACGCCGAGAATTGAACGAAAATTCTTAAAATGATATCACTAATTGCATTATTTCAAACACTGCTTTCGTTATTTTCAGTAGTAATATCACAAGAGAGTGAGAATAACTTGAAAATAATTCGACAGATTTTCGAAAACTTGTCGCCAGGCAATAGACACGAGAGCCCGTAGGGCTCGAGTGGCTATTGCCGAATGGCGACAAGTTTGAGTAGAATGTGGAGAATTATTTTCTAAGTTATTCTTACTCTCGTGTGGTATTCGAAAGATTATTTTTTGACGTTCAAATATGAAACAACTGTCAATATTATTCTTTCAATGTCACAATTTGCGATTAAAACATATAAGACAATATGTCAAAACCAGAAAACAAGTCGTTTTATCAACAAAAACAAAATACTAAAAAAAATTCCCGCTGGGATAAGTTAGGTAAAAAATTCTCACTATAATAATGATTTAATTGGTCAGAATTAAACGCGTGATCAAAAATACTGTTCATTTATTGGAAAATAGAAACGGCAAAAAATAATCAGATAAATTACATGAATTCTAAACAGTAACCTGGTTTCATAACTTTGTTTGGCACCAAACACGCTCAAATTTTGATAACACTCACGTGCACGGCAAGGGTCGGGCGTTATGTATCCATATTCTTCCCTCATCTAAGGTTGGCATCATTGGTTTAGAATGAGAAGTGACAGCTGGAACCTTAGATGAGGAAAGAGTAAGAATACACAACGCTCCATCTTTGCCGTGCGCGTGCGTGTTACCAAAATTTGATAAGATTTGGTGCTAAACAAAGTGATGACACCAGGTTACTGTTTAGAATTAATTTAATTTAACTCAAAATAACGAAAGCAGCGTTTGAAACAGTGCAACTAGTCATATGATTTTAAGAATTTTCGTTCAATTCTCGGCGAACAGAGGCGGTTACGCCTCTATTTTTGGTACCAAATGGTAACACAAACATCTGCTTTTTTATTCCTTATCTTCCTCCCTCCTTTTAGGTTGGGACGAACCACTTTTGTATTTGTAGTGATTTTTCTAAGTAATCCTGGCGAAATACGTTTTACCAATGTTGGCAGTGTTGCCAACCCTACCGAAATTTCGGTAGATCTACCGATTTTATATGTTACCTACCGATCTACCGAAATGATACATAATTCTACCGAAATTTCATTTTTTAATTATACATATTTCAATTTTTTGTGAAATGCTGGCATATAATTCAACTAAGCACAAGTAAAATCGACGTATCGCCCCCGCTTGGGGGCTTTGTCAAGATTTATTTGTATAAGATATAAAATATAAACTTGGCAGTAAAACTTTTGACAAGAACGGGGTCGAAACGTCGATTTTATTCTGTATTTTGTTGAATTATATGCCAGCATTTCACAAAAAATTGAAAAATCGAATTATAACCGGCACAAAATAAATCAAAATTTTTAATTATACAGTTAAGATCCCGACACACACAGGAATTTGGGAGCACGGTAGACGTTCGCTTGTTTGTAAATATTTCAAAAACTATAAATGATATTAAGTTGTTTTTGTTTGCAAACAGTTCTTAAAATACAAATCTACTATTGCTATTTTGAAATTTGTTAAAAAATATGAAAACAATAAACGAAGGAGCATGTTATATGTGGGCGAAAAACTGCTTCTTATAGAACCTAATAAAACTTTCCTGAAAAGAAAATCTCAGAAAATGGTTAATAGCAATAGTAGACTGAACCTCTGGCTTGTAAGAACACATCAAATTTTCAATTTCGGCTGAAAAACAAAAAAGTTATTAGTAAACAGCGGTACCCTTGCATTCGAAGTTTTTCGTCGTAGCTCGTGCTCTCGTCTATCTTTCGACTACTGATCAAAGTCGCTCAGCTGTCAATCGATCCCAAAATAGGGAGTGCGCGCAACAAGTTCATTCTCAGTGTTAGTTTGGTCGACTAGTTCCCTCCTTATCCACATAGTTTTTGCCGTCCGCTCTACGTCCGAACTCCTGAACCCCCCGATTCTTAGTAAATTGGTGTGTCGGGCTCTTAAGAAATAACCGGAAATTGCACACAGATCATAATTCGTAATGCCTTTGCGTTTTTCCTTTCTTCTTTGGGAACTCGTATGGTATTTTAGTGCAGCGGTACATTATAGTTATGCAAAAAAACCTGGAATCAAAACAAAACGAAGCCGACGTGCGGCGCGATTCGGCGGCACCTTTGCGGCAATGGCTATATTTAAAATTCCTACTCATCGTTATTCTGTTTAAAACCGAATCTACCGAAATCTACCGAAATTTGGCAACCAAGCTTCCGAAATATTTAAGACTGGGGTTGGCAACACTGAATGTTGGTCACTCTGTCGGTTGTGACAGAAAGTTGGTTATTTAAATGATTTACGTGTTGTATTTTAGTAGGATTTCTAATTTGAATTTCTGAAGTGTACTAAAACAAAAGAAATCAGCTACAAAAAATTGAAATATTCAATAATGGGAAAAGTTATTGCAGAGTTCATAGACATTTTAGAACCGAAAAGACGTGAAATGTCAACAATTATTTCTTTTATGCAAGAGCACTATTCTCAGGAAGCCTATAAGCAAACACATAAACCGAAAGCTGATATCCATAAAGAGAATGTAATTGAGTGCTTGAAAAGTCAAGAAATTTTTATGAAGGTAAGTTAATAAAATGCGTAGGTTAGCTCAGGATAGGAAAGGATGGAGGTACGTTTCCAACCAGTCTTCGGACTGAAAACTATGATGATGATGATGAAGTTAATAAACACTTTCCTTATAAAGGTGCCTGTCACCTTATCACTGATACTGGCATCATGTGAAATAAGTCAAAGGTGCGTTTCCATTTCAACCTGTTGCCGAGCAGAACACACAGAACAATATTTTTGAGAGCTCCAAATAATGTAATACTTGCTCGACACAATTTTCTTAATAACAGAGCCATCTCAACCTTGCTCGAGACCCTTTGGAAATAATGTGTGGTCAGCAATGTGTAGTGAATTTCTCTTGTCGAGCGTTTTGTGACATTTGTTTCTTAGGTAATACCTAATTAGTTTTACAGCCAGAATATTTTCATAACTACTTAATCATTAAAAAAGTAAAAGTATAGGTATTGGCACATTTTAGGAACAAACTTGATAGTTATTTATGATAAAGTATCGTAACAGGTCATGTGATATAAGGAGGGAAAATTCTCAAACAAGGCTGAAGGCCGAGTTTGATTACCCATCTTGTATCGTAATATGAAGTTATAATAATAAAGAACTTTATTTAGTGAAATAGACAATACAATAAAACAAAGAAAAAATCTTAAGAACCTATAAATCTCATGTACATGACTTAATTCTAACACATTTCCGTCCTATCATGCATCTTTCAACTCTACTAAATTGCACAGCAAGGGAAAAAAGCAATACATAAATAAATCATCTGTTTCTGTTTCTATTTTTCACTTGTTCAGTAACTGCTATCTTCGGCTATCTTAAACTTTCGACTAGTCTCAATATTTTTTACTTCCTTTGGCAGTTGATTAAATCCCAATAGAGTTTTAAAGAATAAGGAATTTTGGGTACTTTTTTATTTTCATGTTCCAATATAAAATCTTTATTTCGAGTGTTATGGTGATGAGTGTCACCAAACACGTTTAACAAAGCATTAAAATACCGAGGCATCTGACCAATCTTAATCCTATGCACAAAACATAGTGCCTGGATTTCACAAAAATCTTCCACATTGAACCAATTTAATTTAATTAACGTTGTTATATTTTCGTATCTGTCACACTTTAAACTTATACGCATTGCTCTATTTTGCAAGAGTTGTAATCTGTTCCTGTTACGATAAGAGTTTCATACAACATTTTATCTACTTTCTGTGTGATCATTACTACCATATTATTAAGGAACAATCAATAAACCAGAAATAATATTGATACACAAAAAAGTAGTAGGCCGTACATACCGTTTAACTGAAAGATGTTCTATTTCTATAGATACCAAAATACACTTTAATATCGCTTACATGCGTGCAACATGAAAATATATTACGTCGTATTAAAGAGTAGGCAAGTTAAAATAATCTTGGGAATATTTTAAAATATGTACGTGTAGTTTCTTTAGTCAAAAGTAGCTGTTAAAGTAATTTCTTATTAAGTACCTAACAGAAATTCCTAGGCAAAACTTGAGTAGCGATAATTGATAATTTACTCGCTAATGCAAAATAAAAATTCAAATGACGAGATCATTTGACGTTTAAATTTCATGCAATTTAATTAGTGGGCTACGCTAAAAAATTATAACTTTTTGTCAAAAGCGAGATAACTTTAACACGACAAAATTAGGTACAAAAAGTGAGAGAGAAAAGGCACCTCTTTTATTTTAGAAATAAAGTACATAATGCCGAATACATGGGATCTTGTTGTCTATTAGTAGGTTTAGAATATTTTTCATTAACTTCTGTCATTAGTTACCTATTAGTGCGAGAATTTTGCACACGAAGAAAGCTTTTCCTCAGACATCGACGGCATTGTGGCTACTAAATGTCTTCCATCAACATCTCCGGAGTTCAGTCAATATTTCAAATAACTACGCAAAGTATTTTATTAATTCAAAATAACAATATTAATAAAAACCGAAAAGAGCCTATACAGGGTGGCCCAGATAAGCCCCGACAACATTGCTATCTAACTTATCTTTAAAGATAGAAATACGTTTAAATGTGGAAAAAGTTTTAAAATTTGGAGCCCTTTAATATGCTCTCACAAAAATTGACTTTGCTCTGTTGGTTTCCTAGATATTTGAAGAAAGGAAAAATTTGCAATTTGGTTTTTGTTAATAACTTCGTTATTTTGATTTGTAAAAACAGGTTTAAATGTAGTTGATACTTTCTTCTTTTACTTTTTGGTAGAAGTTCATGATGAAACAAATAATTACTCTGCGAACTACCAATATACAGGGTGGCCCATTAGGCGGGGACGGTCTATATCTCTTGAGCCATTCAAGGCATCAGAATGAAATTTTGTAAGTACTTAGGAAACCCTATGCCGCATATTGTAAAATTATTTTGGTGTATACAGGGTCTTCACATTTTGCGTAACAAACCGAAGTTATATTTTTTTAAGGAAGTGCCTCCGTAACCGGCGCCGGCTACAGTTTTATAGGTGTATTGTTGCCGGAGCCTGCGTGTGTCTGGTGCGAGAGGGCAGCTAAGGGGTCTGTTTAAAATGCATATGCGTTGTATTAGTCTGTTTCGTTCCCAAATAGAAGCGCGCCGGCAACTATGTATACGCAAGGCCGACGCCGACTACGGAGGCACTCCCTTTTTTTAAATGGAAACCCTCAATTTTGTTTACATATTCACGTTCCCCACAAAATTTCATGGAAAACGATATATCATATTATGGGGTTTCCAGCAGGGGATGTTAAGATATTGCCATTTTAGTGCCAATCTGGACCTATCTTTGTGGCACTACTGACCCCTACTTACCGAAGCTGTATACTATTTCTTTATTGAACTAGATTCACAGACTATTCTATTTGCAAATTCTGTTAACACCTTTGCTACAGTACTTTGTATTATATAGGGTGGTCAACATACGCATAATTGAATTTTTCTCAAGAATTTCAAATGGAACACCCTGTATATTAATTGCACATTTAATAGCCAGTTTTCCCCATTTAACTTAAATTCGGACCTGTCCCGTTTTAAATCGATTTAGTTAGGTAACTTTGGTGCGTATTTTGAATTCCTTGTTTTGAAATTTCGAGTTGCTTCAGGACAGATAAGTGGTTAAAAGTAGATACAAATTACATATAAATACGCTGTGACTCGAGGCACGCTAGCGTGCCTCTAAAATAAATATTACAGGCACGCGAAACGGAAACGTCATCATTGTGTATACGTCATACGTTCACATCATACCACGTTCGCACGTTCTTACGTACATACCTAATCAAGAAATAATGCTAGTATTAAAAAGTCATTTTTAATAAAATAGATAAAAAAAATTGATTCCAAACATCAGTACCTGCGAAAACACTTATAAAACTTTTAATCATAAAATTGGCACAGATACAAACAAAATAAGTCTTTAAGTATACCGGGTGCCACTCTTAAAAGTGTACATATCACCTTCATAACTTTTTTAATCGGATTTGAGCAAAATTCACCTCAAAGACAGAACTCATTAGAGTTTATGGGCATCAAGGGTCATTTAGTTCCTTCAAATGCAAGGTTGGGATACCAAAAAAAATGGAAAAAATCAAGAAATCGTACCTATTCAAAATTCTTGGTGTAAAATTTTACTAACGTTGTTCAGAATTGCGCCCAAAAAGCTTAAATCGAGTTTGATTGTATTAAAAAAAAATTAAATTTTGCAGGAACTTGTCGCAGCACGCTTTCCAAAACGCAACATTTTTCGGCCAAGTTTTTATAGACAAAATTTCGACATTTCTGCAATTTGATCACATTTTGAACTTCAGCTTTTTGAACAAATTTGAACAATATTTATTAGCAAGATTTTAAATTGCGTAAGTAATAAGTACGATTTCTTGATTTTTTCTAATTATTTGATATTACCTATCTTCCTACCTACATGTAGTTCTACATAATAAAAAAACTATTTGCCCATGAATTTTCGAAGAAGCTGCAACTGTACGACTACTCATTTTATAAAATTTCTGCTTATTAGAAACTTCGTATTCTTTGAGGAATACTGTTAAATCTTCATATGACGAAAACTGAAGACCTACATATATTTCATGTTGGTGCTCAAGTGGTTCTCTGATTATTCCCGAAGTACTAGCTGATAAAGAAAATGCAAATTTCAAATTCTACCTGAAAATTTGCATGCTTAAACTTGTTATGCTAAATTGAGCTTTGAAATTTCAGAAGAGCGTACGTAAGAAGTATGCTTGATTATTATTTTTTTAACATAATTGTGAAATAAGACTCCTTCTGAAATTACAAAAAACCGCCGTAATCTACGCGCATTTCTGCATAACAGGAAGCCTTATATGTGTGCAAAATTTCCGATAAAATTTCCTACAGTTGCTTAAGTACCTAATCTATGAAAAACGAACACCAATCCACAATCAATGTGCGTGATCGAGATAGGTGAATATCACTCCAACTCTTGGGGTGAATAACATATTATGGGGTAATTCATAGCGAGTTTAAAAAACTTCGGGAGATGAAGATGATATAGAGAAGGTCAAAATAACAAGAAAAGTTTATTTGGACATGTGTTTTAAAATTATTACTAACAAAAATACGGTTTCATCAAAAAAGAAATATTATTTTTAGTATTTCCGAAACTTCGAAAGCTATTATGAGTGTTCAAATTTTAGGGGCCATTAACATAGTGGCGAACCCATTCCTTCAGCTTAAACAAATGTGACACCACTGGTTTTTACCGATGACCGATGAGGTTGAAATTTATAAATGTTGAATTCAGTTTGTAAGTAAAAAAGTATGGCTGAATTTTTTACGACTCTGAGGTTTTTTATTTTTTATAAATTGGTACATAATTTACATTTTTGATGAACAATGCAACTTGCTGTTGTTCTAAAAGTACCTGGGAAACCATTTGGCAGTAAATGTTTTTTGAACCGAGAACAAAATCGACCACGAAATTTTAATTCAATAGCACAAGTACCTATCCTATTTTCCGAGATTTATTTAGAAACTCCAACACCCTGTATCTTTGTAGAGAGCCATTTTAGGAAATATGGTCTCAGCATCTTATTTTCAACTCTATCACCCCAAAATATGGTATATTCGTTATGAATCATCCTGGTGGAGCCTTGTCGGTAGGCGGAAATATTTTCAACGAAAACTTAATCTTCAGTTTTGCAAACGTTTTTGCCCTTATATAGGTAATAAGATAATACCTAATGTAAGTTATACATGTATACATGCCTATTAGTATTTTTACTGCTTTTCAGTTTGATTACTGAATAGCTGAAGAGACCTAAGCCATGCCTATTGGCGAATTGGCGGGAAAGCGGGTAGTGGGAACAAAATGAATATAACTATTATATGTAGTGTATGTGTATTGGTCCATTTACGTTACGGAAGTAAAAACTAGACTACAAAATCTATACACATACCTATTGCACTACAATTACTAATATCCATGTTCGTTTAAACCAAAGTGAATAAGAGAAGTGCCTCCACTCCGTGCGGATACTGAGCTACGCAAATGTAATGTTTCTAGGCGACTGGAGTGGGGGAACTGGGCCGAGCGTCCGCGCGATTATACCACAGAGTTGCTTATATACAAATAGAGGGATAATGCCTCCTACCTGCGCGTTGAAAAATGACCCAACTACGGAGAAATAATTTTGCCAGTTGCGGGGTAGGGGAGCATGCGCTCTGAGTTTGTTTGGTCTGTCACTTGTCATCCAAATGAACTAAACTAAATGTCATTTGTCGCACGTCGTTTGCTATTTTTTGTACGAACGTTTGATTTGCGGTGAAATTGTTGAAATTTATCATACATTCATTGATTCTTTGAATTATAATTGTTATACGTACATTGCTACAAAAAGTAAATAAAGTTGGAGATGCCACGTATATGTATGGTACCTTTTTGTAGCAGTCTATCACCAGCGCCAGTTGTACGTTTTTTCTTCGGTAAGTATACAGTTTGTTATAATTATTTTGAAGTAATTGCATGATATGTAAAACTAGGATAACTGTCTAATGTTGCTTTCACTGCTTTAAGGCTCATTACTGCAAGACGAGAGTCGTGGTTAGCTGCTATAGGAAGGAACACCGATTAATCCTTGAGTGAACAGAATGCAGTTTGTTCCCGCCACTTTGCAGAGGATGCCTTCTTGAATAATGGAGAACTGAAAAAGGACCCAATTCCAACACTGAGATTGAAACCAAAAAAACCAATATTTATCTCTAGTAAAAGTCGTGTACGTCTTGAGTATACCTACTTATATATTGTTACAAATGCATTTTTGCAGCTTTGAAATGGATGAACTTCTTTCGCTATCTGGGAAACAAGTCTCACAGCCCTCAACTTCCAGTGATGTGTATGTTTATTTTTAATGTCTGTATAATTACTTAACAATAATTGTTTACTGACTATTATAGGCCTTCAACATCTGAAATGAATTTAGAGACTGTTCCGCATGAGGATGCAGATACGTATTGTAGTTTGTATTTGCAGATCGTCACTTGCAAGTACCATATCACTTAAAACATCCCGTGCTATGTCAAGTGGTGATATGAAAAGGGGAAGAGATGAGGGTGAAGTGCATACTTCTACTAGTGATTCTATAGGTTTTCGAAGATCTGCGAAGAAAATAAGGCGATTGGTTAGGCTGGATCATATGTATTAGTAAGCACTGTATTTTTGTATTAACCAGTAAATAATAAGTACCTAATTTATAGTTGGAGTCCAAGGAAAATGAAATCTACAGTAATTGAAGCTCACTCTACCCAAAAGTTGTTACGGCAGAAGGACAGGACACCAAGACGAAGAATTAAAAGATTTGTAGAGAAAGGGAAGGGTCTTAGTCACTTACTGCTCATTTGTGGAGCAAAACATTTATTAATGATGAATCGCACTCCATTATTAAAAAGTCCTGCTCTGGTGTACTGAAAGTTGTAACTAGGAGTAAGGGATTATTGGTGGCATAATGAGTCAATAAGTATTGTATCTCAAGGGCATTCTCTCCCGAAAAATGTATCGATAGTAATCGAGAGTCAAACGCAGAATCTTCTGTTTGCCGGGTGGAGTTCTGCCTGTTGGAATTTGTGATAGCTCAATTTGTAGGGCACCTAACCAACGGAAGCTCCTGGGTTCCACTCCTGATCAGCTATCCATAAATTTTTCACGATTGAATACCAAAAATGCCAATAAAAATGCATTAACTGTATATGTAGGTATATACATTGTTTGTTTCGTTATCATTACCAATATTTATTTATTTATTGTGTTATTCTGCCCACAGGTAAATAGTGTGGGTTGTGTTCAGGTTGACTATATTCCTAATTATCTTTGTATCAAAATAAAAATAATATCGTTTTCTTTCTCAGTAACTGAATTTGTTTTAATTATTTACTTTTGTCATCTATTATATCATTATATGCTTCCTACTCACTGTCTTTTTTGAAAGAAAAATTAAACCCTGGCTTGTCTTAACAACTTGAAATAATTCAATCCAAGTTTTATTCAATCCCATTTAAATTCAGCCTAGAATCTTTGAATTATTGTCTCATATCCGAAATAATTATCTTGAGGTGAACTGACATTCTCTCTAAATAGAATGCAAGCAATATTTTACAAAGTTAGTACTTTATTTAATGAACTACTTATAAGTGGCTTTTGCGATATGTGAAAGGGCCTGAAAATTTTATAAGCCGCGCCTGTGCTTTGAATACAATTTTCTGGTACCTGCTCTGTGTTTGCACTACGCGCATGCTCCCCTACCCCTTGCGCAGTTTCAATTTGGGTCAACTTCTCAACACGGCATTATCCCTCTATTTGTATATAAGCAACTCTGTGGATTATACCGATGTCGAATGTATTGTGTATGTTGCATTGATTTCATTACATTACCAAAAAATGGATTTATAGTGAAAAAGATACACGTTTGACGGTGATCAACATAGACAGGTTAACCACTTATGTAAAATTATAGGAATTCCTCGGTTTCAACAAAAAGCGGTCAACTTATACGTCAATATTCACATAGGATTCACTGTATTTCAATTATTTAAAGTCAGGCCGTAAAGTAAATTCAGCAGCTCTTACAAAAGTCAAAAGTCATATTTATTTTGAATATAATCTTGACAATTTCTTATTTTCTCGGTTCTGTTGTTTGAGGCCTGCATCTTGCTGCTTAGAATAAAATTGCGTTCTTAACAATATGTAATTATGACGCAATGACACCAACACATATTGATTCGTGAGATTTACATTCATATTTTAAAGTATGTACCTACTACAGTTACATAAGAAATCATATAGTTAGGTCGTAAGCATCTCTGGTATCAATATGCTTGGAAAAAACGTTCTAGTTTTCTTAATAAACAATAATGTAAGAACTGGGATGCCCAAGTTAGTGTTCCCCTTGTTAAAGTGATTTCGTCTGAAATATTTTCGAGGTCCAACTGGTTGTTTTCAAGCTAAGATATAAGATAAGCATGTAATACAATTGGTAATGGATGACAAATTTTACAAATAATCCAGCCAGGTAAAATATATAACAGAATCAATTATTACTTCCTCTTGAGTAATTACAACACCAATTTTGTTTTGCAGTACCCGCTTTAATTAAATTTTGTTTCTATTTATTTCCTTCGAATCAAAATGTTTTTCAAAAACGGAGCCCTATCGAGCAATAGCCCGAGGCCATTTAGCTGCTAATTTTGCTTGTTTTGAAATTGAGAAAAATGCTGTTTTTCCGTACGAAATTATATTTTGGGGTACAGCATTTACGCCCCTTTATTCACTTTAATCAGAGTACTTCCTGAACGCTAAAACGATGTATTATTGCATATGGCCAAGCGGTACGCCCGAACGAATGGCCCAGTTTGCTGCACACGGCACCAATGCCAGTATTACAGTTGCGTAGCCCGCTCTTCTGCTGCAACAGCTATCAAGTGGAGACACTTTTCTTATTCACTTTGGTTTAAACGCCTTTTCAAATTAAAATAATATTCCTGCCTGCCCTTGCTAACCACGCGACGCGCGAACCGAACCGACGTGTGACGTACGTAACAATGATGACGTTTCGCGTGCCTCTAATATTTGTTTTAGAGGCACGTTAGCGTGCCGCGAGTCACGGCGATATAAATAAGCTAAATATGACTTTGTTGAGGAAATGTAATTTAAACGAAAAGCTGGACGGAGAACAAAAATATAATGTAAATAATGTTTATTATCAGTGCCATTTTTATGGATAGTAATTCGAAAACATTGCTTTCCAGAGATAACTGTTTTATTCTCACTTTTTATAGAAGAATCATATTTTGTAGTCAAAATGCAAATCGCGTTGAAATCATGCTACTTGTGATAAACAAAACAGCTCCAACTCGCATCTGTCATAGTTTGAAGGATTTTCTGCATTTTCTTAATTTTTTTATTTAATTTTAATTTATTTAATTTCAATAAACTTGTTCTCGCTGTAGTTTTTTGTTTAAATTACAACATTTCCCACTAATGATAAAAGCCAAATTTATCTCATTAATAATTTTTACTGACTTTAAAATATTTATCTGTTCTGGCTTCCATAACAACTCCAAATTTGAGAAGAATAAATTGAAAACACACAACAAAAGTACGTAACTAAATTGATTTAGAGAGTGAGTGGCTCAAATTTAAGTTTTCTTGGTTCTAGTAGACATTGCGATTTCGATCTATTTTTATTCTTTTTGCTATATTTGTTCACAATAATACTAATTCTCGGTAAGAATATCTTGAAAACTACCCGTTTTAGGCATACGCGGGTAGACTTAATAAAAATTAAATCGATTTTACCTTCAAGAAGTAATTTTGCAATGGGACTTTTTGTGCCAGTGTAAATTCTATTGGCTTAGTTTTGCACAGAAACCAAATTTAAACATTTTTTTTTTGGTTTTGGGTGAAAAAATAGGTGAAATCCGAATAAAATTGTAAAAAATGACAGAGAAATTGGAAATTTGTAAGTTTCAATCTTAATTTCTGTAGAAACTGTCAGTCGCATACCTGGCAATGCCTGTATCAATCAGAAGCTTAGTAAACTGGCTATTAAATGTGCAATTAATATACAGGGTGTTCCATTTTAAATTCTTGAGAAAAATTCAATTATGCGTATGTTTACCACCCTGTATAATGTAAAGCACTGTGACAAAGGTATTATCAGAATTTGCAAATAGAATAGTTTGTGAATCTAGTTCGATAAAGGAATCTTTGACAGTTTCTGTAAGTAGGCGTCAGTAGAGGAAAGTTGCCTAATATGGGGTACTTTTTTTCAAATTGCTCCAAAGTTGTTGTAACTATGTTTTTAGGAGAATTTTCACTAGCAAACTTTAAATTTGTTTGTCTTTGAGCATCGTGCTATAAAACAGACCAAAAACAATTAAAATGAGGGAGATGTGCAATAAATAAATTGTCACTTACTACCCCATATTAAGTTTATGCATGTCCTTAATATGGGGTACCCCAAATAATATTAAGCGAGCCGTGGGATCTTGCTGGCATGCGCGAGTGAGTAGTCGTTAATGCTCAGCAACAGTGCCCGCGGTTTGGCTATGGATGGGTGACCCATTTCTGCGCTGTGGCTAGGGCGCGCCTTGGATCCCCTATCCAGCTTTACCTAATGAGGTTTTCCAGGTTTTCCTCATTCTGGTACTAAATGGTGGGTAGAGTACTAACAACTGTAGGTCGTTCCTGTGACGCACCTGCGGCCAATTTAGTAATATGCCGCCTCCTCCGTCCCGCACAAGCTATATAGTTAGCTTCTGGGGCTAACCTTAGGGTTAGTAGGAGTGAGTAGAGATATTATTATTATTATTATTATTATTATTATTATACTCAAAAAACAATATTTTGAAATAAAAAACAAACATTTTATTCCAATATAAAATATATAAACAAAATAACAAAAGAGAAACAAATAAGTTGTCAAAACTTAAAAAATTGTTTTTGGAAGTATTACTGAAAATTTGCTCTCTATTCCATGATTTGCGGTTATTGCGCATCTGGAAATAATGTGTTTCCCATTATACACAGAAATAAAAATGCTAACATTGCTATTCCATCGAATAAAAAAATAATTTCCTCATATATGGGGTACCCCAAATTAGGAACAAATAATTGTTTGGTTATATAGCATTTTCGCAGAAATTTTGCTGCGTTTTCTAAAATGCCACATACATGACAATAAACTGCGCAAAATTTACTGTCGGATGCAAATAAACTAATTTAAAATACTTACTTTTAAGACTCGGTACACTCGCAGGAACAACGCGCTCACTAACATTTCAGATGTATACAAACTTTTGAAGCCACCTGGCGGAGAAACGGTGAAAGTAGTAACACCGTTGGTCATATAGGAAAATAGCAAAATAAAGTTAATATTAATTAGCAATTAATTCAACAGGTGGCAAAAATGGAATTGACCAAAAACGCGGTACCCCATATTAGGAACTATCGTCATAGTAGGCGACTTTCCTCTAGTGCCACAAAGATGGGTCTAGATCGACACTAAAATGGCAATATCTTAACATCCCCTGCTCGAAACCCATTAATGTGGTATATCGTTTTCCATGAAATTTTGTGGGGAATGCGAATATAAAAAAAAATGGGGGGTTTCCATTTAAAAAAATGTAACTTTGGTTTGTTACGCAAAATGTGAAGACCCTGTATACACCAAAATAGTTTTATAAGACGCAGCATGGGATTTCTTAAGCACTTGCAAAATCTAATTTTGATGCCTTGAATGGTTCAAGAGATATAGACCGTCCCCGCACTAATGGGCCACCCTGTATAACGTTTTATTTAAATATTTGACCGGTTTCAGGATTTACAACGATCCCATCATCAGAAAAGTATGTAAAATTGTAAACAAATTATTATGACAGTTGACAAGGATACTAAAATTGACAAAACAATACAAATAATAATGATGTCCATGAAAAAAGATAACTAAATAACTGAATTTCAGTATTTACCTACGGGGTATAAGAAAAACACAAAGGAAAATCGAATACCTCGTAACTTGAAGGGAAAAACAATTAATTTAAAGAAAACCATATTGGAAAAAACAATAAATTCAATTGAAAAAACCTTCCAAGTGAAATATCACAACAGAAAAAACTAAATAAACAAAATATCCATGGAATCTTGACAACTGCCAATTACAAGATTAAATGCCGTTTAAACGTTTAATACTCGTATACGCGTTTAAAAGTTTACGAAAAATCGCTAAACGTTGCATCCCTACGATAAATATTATCAATCTCTACACGCATGTAAATAAATATATGCAGTAGACATCTCTACCACTATTTTGTTGGTACCCTTTTTTCTTAAACTGTAAGTAGGTTTAGTGAGCAACTTTATCCTGTCGATTTTTGTTGCATCATGCGCGCGCATCGTAAAATTATTATTATTGTGAATAATAGGAAGTTCTTATTTATCTCAACATATTTTCTGATTTGTCACTAAATTTTGCAATATTTGTCACCAATGTATTCGTGTTTGTGTTAAATAGGTAACAATTTTTGTGAAAGTTCAATAATTTTTTATCCTAAATAGAGAAATTGGTATAATTTGTGTTGGATCTAAGGACCTTGATAAATGCACTTTACAGAAAGTTTTGTTGATTTATTGACATGTAAGGTACAATGGTTACGCCAATAATTATGTATGAAGAGCAGTGCACTCGCGCTTATTCGGCGAGAGAGTTCATACTGAACTTAACAAAGATTCTGCTCAACTCTGATGCAGAAAACGTCTGAGGGACGCGCGTGCTCTGCACAAGAACCATAAACATAAGAAACTGTAGCTCGTGAACATTACAGAGTTGAAAATAAACAAGCAAACAATATTATAAGAAATTATGAACATAAGTCCCCCCCCGTTGGAATGTTAATAAAATTAACTTTCAACAATGCGTAAAAAGAAAATAATACAAAATAAAAAACAGATTAAGTATCAATCTTCACTATCAGCGTTGACTGATTATTGGGTAGACACACAAGTATACGGCTGTAAATGATGCCTGCAAGACGTATCGGTCGCTAGGATTTCTCGCGTCGTCCACCTAGCGGTGGTTGAAAGCATTTAATAATATGAATAGTATTGAATAGCGTCGGTAACACGGTAGTTTTCTAGAATCATAGCCCAAACAAGATGCCGGGACACTTGCGATCGGCATCGGCTGCTTTGATGTATGGAAGCCAGTTTGCAGCTGGGCAGACCAGCAAGGACCGTATGTAAAAATTTTGAGGGCACCACGGAATTGAATCAACTTTTATTTTTACTTTGGAAACATCACAAATATAAACAACTATTAAAGGTATTCTGTTATTAATTAATTATTATTAATAAAAACAAATAAAAGTAAAATAAGTAAATAATATCTAACAGAACTCGACTCAACACAGTTTTGGAATTGTGTATAAAATCTAATATTAAAATTTGTGCTGTTATAAAATACAAGTTCTCATACTGCACATGTATTGCACTTAAGGGGGCTTGCGACCGTTCTCTCCTGTCTCGCTCGGACTCGTTAATTGTCCCTGAGAACCAGCGCATTTATACATAACAAAAAGAATAAGTACATAAAATTTCAGGTAAATTCTTCTAAAGTTGGCTGTTTCATCCTTGAAAAACCAACGCCTAGTTCTCAGGGACAATCAATGCGTCAGAGCGAAACAGAAGAAAGTTCGACGAGCCCCCTTAATATGAAATTTTCATTTACACATAAAAGTTGCGTATCCACTTATACTTTCTTTTAAGTATGTATACGAATAAGATTTGTTTTTCTGAAAAAAAATTTTAAGAATGTTTCCAAATTATGAGCTTTCGGTTTCTGGTTGGTTGATTGTAATTATAAAGTGAGTTGTTGCTTGCCCCTCCCTGACCATTAAGATTTGATAAACAGGAGCCCGCCCGCAGAAATTTTATTCAGACGCATCCGCCCGAGTCCCGCATTACACAATATCAGTAAAATGACGTTTAACAATCTCGGTGGGTGTTCGGGTATGGTACAGAGCTGCCATATTGTTCTCTTACGGCTACACGAGTTCTACGCCCGCAAGGGTCCGCGTTTTTTGCTTGTTTCTACATCATCTTTTTGCCAAAAAATGCGTGTCTGGTGCGAAAGGGCAAGTGAAGGGTCTGTTTTAAAAAAGCGTTCTCTCAGCTTTAGTTTTTTTTACACTTCCAAAACACAAGGATTCTGTCGGGCGTCGGGACTGGGGCGGATGCGCCTGAATAAAATTTCTGCAGCCCGCCCTGGATCTTTGCCATTGATGCAGGCGGTCGGCACCTACCAAAGTAATAATTTATGTTTGGCGGTGTTACAAAAACACCGACTATGCATAACCGCGAACGCGTCTTTGCCAAGTTTTCTTTAAATATCAGTAGACTTGGAACTCAAATCAATATGTTAGAACCAAAATCAGTAGGTATAATGGCAAATAAGTAGGTCTGGCAACACTGGTGATACCGACACAGGGAACGTTTCTCAAACTAACAATTAATATTTGTTTGCCATTACTGACCTAGCGATTGTGTTTCCACTGTATGCCGCTGCTTGTGAGAGCGCTGCATATCGGCTAATCGGACGTTTTGAGACACATGATGGCTAAACAGAGCTCTTGAGACAGATGAACAGAGTTTTGGTATAAAATATTTTCACGGCTGGATGAGGCGCGCTTTAACCAGTGGAGGTTAGACATCTTCCCAATAGTCAATCAACGCTATCAGGTAGCGGACAAATTTTCGTAATTGCACGCTGAGTTAGTCCACCGACAGTCTTTAGAGTCACCACACGTGTGACACCATCTTGACCAGGATGTAATTGCACCACACGCCCCAAACGCCATTTACCAGGCGGCAAGTTGTTGTCAACCAAAAGAGCTAGAGCGTCTTCAAGTTTGTTTGGGTCGAATCATTTCCATTTATTACGTAATTGGAGCTCAGCTATACTTATATTCTTTTGACCAGCGTGTCCACACATCTTGCACGATCCGCTGGAGATGTTGATAGAGGCCCAAACGATTCTGCTGTAAATGCGTTACATCTGGATCAGGCACCATGGTCAAAGTCTTACCGACAAGAAAATGTGATGTTGTAATGGGATTTAGATCGTTAGGGTTAGATGACATAGGGCACAGTATATCTATTTACACAGTATGGTCACTTGTGTCGGTTTCTTTGATCTTTTTGATGCCGTGGGCGCCATTTTGCGGGTCTCCCAAGTAGTCTTTACAATGGGTAAACTTTTGTTTGACAGATCGAAAAGTCCGTTTTACAACAAACAATTTAAGACGCAAAATAAAACGGAACCCAAAGTTTTCCAAAAAAGTAAGAACAAAATTACAAAAACAATTTAAAGTATTATAAATCGTTATTTTATTAAAATTTGTAGAAAACAAGTAAGGTTATGGAGAGAAAAGTTAAATGTCACATTTTCGCAATTTTAGATTTGTAATATAAAATACATGTTATGTAACTGAAATATATTTACTTACATTGTTGCACTTTTAGACAATATGCATTCCCCCTTTTGTAATATGCACTCCCACAACATCCTCAATCGGAGGGATCTTTCGGCACTCCATTATAGGTACTACAATATTCATTTGAGATTTAGCTGATTTGTGTTTACATTTCAGGCAACTTTATAAAAACAAACATGTATGAATATTATTTTATTCATTCAAAAATACAAATACAAGTTAAAGATTATAGATAGGTACCTACATAGGTACTTAACGGTATTTAATTCTAACTCCATAACAATTTTATATTTTTCATGGCTCTTATAAAAACAAATAATAACTAATAGCATTAGAAAGTGAAGAACACAATTGGATAGCATTTTTTGTGAAAATGACAGAATAATAAAATACATAAGTTACCTGTTTCACCAGAGAACAGAAAATTTCATCATTAAATCTACGCAAAAGTAATGATGTCACATATCAGCTGCCCTGCTAGTGTTTCATGATTGAGGTCGGAAACTGTTAAAAACGCAATAGCAAAATCGCCAACATTTTAGCGAGGGCCAATGGCATTTCCATTGCTTATCACCTGCTGTACTTCAAGGAAAACTTGTATGTGCTCTGTGCATGAGTGATACATTCTGTTCTCCCGTGAAATGACTTAAACACAGTTCAAATATAAAATGAAACAGGTTTTTAACATGAACATTAATTACAGTTGCAGAACAAAATGAAATATATCGTAACTGAGGATGCTCTCTTTTTTACTGCTGGCTGCAATACGATCTGCAGGAAAAGCAAAATATATATTGCGTTTATTTAAATCGTTGAAGGAATGCAAAGGATCCTTGAAATACACTGTCTCATCTGGATGAAATTTAATAATGTACTAATAGCATAAAAAATGTACAAAAATACAGGTGTCCAAAAAATAGCGGATAAACTCAATGGTACGTTAGCAGGAATGGTCACCTCAGTATGCGAAAAACGCTAAAAAATTCCAAGTGCCGTAGTTTTCAACAGAAAAAGTCCAAAGTCTGCCTACTCAACTCCTATTACAGTCGTTATGCTGACTAATATTTTTTGATCTTAAACTATTGTGTCACGTTGTATTCATTCCAAGACACAAGGGAACATGTTCTACACGTAACAGACACTCTTAAGGTACACACTCAGAGGAAAGGCTTAAAACATGCATGAGCAAGCTATGGAATATGTAGAGGGAAAACTCAGTGTGTGGGAATAACGCACTCCCCTCTCCACGAAATAACTGCACATTCAAGTCATTGTGTGTGTGGATGAATAGATTATGGATTTGACTTATTCAAACATGTACAGACTGAACTGTGCATTCTTCCCTCTGTTAGTATGGGCTCCTTAAGATGCGTGACATGATTGTAATAGTGAAATGTTACTCAAATCTCGAAGGCTTAAGGGTTACTTACATTGCGAATAAAAACAAGTGCAAACTATGAGTAAATTAATAGTTGATAGTTTTATGGCAATACACCGTAACAAAGTATGCAGCCTGGTTACTAAGGTACAATTACATAGTGGACTAGATATCCCTTGCTATTAATATGGGAGTTACCTTTTACGAGTGCTGCCATATTATTTCTTTCCTATGAACTTTTTTTCCTGCAGAGTTCGTACATTTGAAATTCCTATTTACAAATTTTAAGGTATAATATAATCTCATTCGGCTATACAAATGAATTAAAAACGATTTTGGAAAATCCTGACACGGATGATTTAAATTAAATGTACTAAATAAATTACGATATAGTTTTACTACATTCCTTGATGTAATAAAAGTTGCAAAGTTTTCTTCAAATTTGTCTTCTAAAAGACATATATAAAAATAAAAATTGTCACTAGGCATTAATAAGTTACCAAAAGTATCACACTCTTTATTTTTATATGCTTTAAAATGGCAATAAATTGTCGTTTCATCTAATGTCTCTTGCTCGTTGGCGTATGCATTGCAAGTTTCACATGAATGTTTTTCTAAGCACTTTCGAATTAAGTATCCGCAAGTGTAACGCAATGAATTTTCTTCAACTATTGATGCTTTTTGGTAGTCACAATCGTGTAAATTTAACTGCTTTTCAACAGCTTCGGTTGGCATCAATAAGTCACCTGTGTCTGAATCTGACAAATGGCCCAGTAAGTCTGAAGCCTGCATTAGCAGTTGACTAAAGTCTGCTTCACAATTTTCACTTTCTGTATATAAGAAATCAACAGAAAACAATTTTTTGTATGCCCTTTGAAATTGAATTGGTGTAGGATTTATAGCATTGCCACCTTGTTTCCTTACTGTGCCAAAGAAATGTTCCAGGTCATCTTGGTGTAATCTCCGTGTTAAGATATACTCGAAATCTTCTTGTAAAATATTCCACAACATTAACAGACCTTTAATTGTAATTTTCCAACATCTAATCGATTTGATTTTATTTGTTATATTTTTCCCATTGCGGTCAAAAACAGTGACATTTTCAAAAAAACTGTAACAGTCACTAAGAAAATTCAACTGGAAGGGATCACCTTCAAATGGCTTCTTATATTCAGAACCATCAGTTACTGGACTGGATGAATTAAAAATATCCATTAGCTTATCAAACCTTTCAATAAACTCTATCGTACCGACTGCATCTGGGTGCAACTTTCCAAGGCTGACATATGTTGATAAAGCGGCAGCAACAGTAGCACTCATAACTTGTGTTGCTAAACGTACTTTCATCTTCTCCAATGGTGTAGGATGAATGTGTAAATCTGTCAGTTTTTTTGCCAGTCTGTTATGCAATGTCTTGTCATGGTTATAAAATGTTTCAATAAATGCCCATGATGTGTATTTATTCTCAAAAACAAACCTGTGCTTCAATAAATTGTTTCGTGTAGCCTTCACTAAATGAGGTATATCAAACATATATGCAACTTTTAAATTATTTACATAGAAGTAGGGCTGCTCTGTGCTAATTCCCAATTTATTTGCCAAATGAATATTGTTAGAACCCATGTCATTGACTAACAGAACAACTTTTAATCCAATGTCAAAAGATTTCATAACACATTCCTCAATTATAACTTTCAAGTTTTCAGCAGCACATGTGGTGTGCACCAAATAGTATGCTAGTGGCTGCTTCCATTTTGAAGATATTCCCTTAAGCATAACCACCAATACGTTTAAACAAGATTTAAGTATTTTTTCCTCGCCCAAATCTTGCAGACCTACAACTTCGTCTTGGCCAATGTTATAAAATAAGTGGGATTTCAATGCCATTTCATCCACACATATTAAACAATATTTGTCCCTTTCTGTAAATGTCTGCATTTTCAATTTTAAGGCTTCCAAAATGACAGCATTGATTCCAGGCTTTATGACCAAGTTTTCAGTCATTCGAGACAAAGTACGCCGCGTTGGGAAGGAGAAGATGTTACTAATACTTTTATAAGCTAATGGACTAGAAAAATAAATAGTCAGGCACATTTTCTTGAAATCATCACTATAACGCCTTCCTTTTGGTCGTTTACCATACAGATCAGCTTGTACTTTCACAACAGCAGCTGCTTCTGGAGGAAGAAATTTGTCACACAATTTTTTGAAATCGGCAACTTTCACATCATCCAACTGCAACTCAGACTTTTGCAACACCTCTTCAGATTTCTTTTGAAGCCTCCTTACTTTATTTTGCAAATATTTTAATTTTGTTCGCATTTTTTCTTTCCGCGGAGTGTGTTCTGTGAATTTCGAACTCGTTTGCACCTCGGTCTGTACGGACTTCATAGAAGTTTGTTCCTTTTCAATTTCAGGGGCTTCAGAAATCTCAGTGCCAAATGGGATTCTTTTTTCCAAATGTTCCTCGGTCATTTTCAACATTTTCTGCTTTCGAATCATTCCCACCAGTTTCTTTGGTGTAGCACCTGAATTTACAGAGAAAAATATAATTTTATCTAATAAATACTTTTGGACTTGTAAAATTATGCACAGTAAATAATTTTCAAGTGCTCAGTGTTTAACTGCTATTGCCATTTGATTTTGAAAAAAATATTTTTATTGCCATTACTTTAATTTCCACAAAAAACCGTAGCGGTCTTATATCGAATCGGTGATGTCGGTGCTCACATATACAGGCCATTTATTATGTGTGGTCTTGGACGGCACCATCAACTTCCTTTCCCTGATCTCCTGACCATCAAGTCAACTTTTTTTAGGTTTCATAGAAAATTGCTAAGCATTTTAAATTGTTTACTGAATGCTTAATTTTTTGTAATACATTTGTACAATTAATCAAAGGATTGTCGAATTGAACTAGGGATGCAACGTTTAAACGTTTAACCGCCCGTGTGGCCACTACCCGTTTAGGGGAACGTTTAAACGAACTGCAAATAAAATTTAGATATCATTAAATTTCAGATAAATAAAGCCGCGGATGGCGAGTGCTAGGCACGCACCTCGTAAGAGCAAAAGAGACGCGTCCACTTAAATATTGCAAAACCGTCCTATGCTTTTCAAATTGATTGTTTGCATCCCTTTGAGGACTTTCGTCGCCTTCGCCGCAGCCATCATTCAACGGAATATGTATTATTTTATGATTTATAACCCAACTTTCAAATGACGTTTGATTTTTTCTAATTATTCAAGTTTCAAAACAATATTGGTAAGTTACGCGTAGGGTGCGCGTTTAAACGTTTAATATACCTACGCATTTAAACATTTATGAAAAATTGCTAAACGTTGCATCCCTAAATTGAACTACACTTACCAAAATGTTCCATCTGCATACCACTAGTAGATGGTCGTGGTGAAGTCACCGCAGATGTAGTTGCAATCGGTTCTTGAGATTTTCCATTTGACGGAAAGTTAGAATCTGTAATTGATGATAGAAAACATGGTTGTGATTTGTGGCACAGCAAGAATTCAGATTGATAATATATAGAATATTCTATTTGTCTATAAACTGTATGCATTACAGAGCATGAATATGTAGTAGCTACTGAGCAATACCATAAAGTAAGCATCGAGTATCGATACCAATAGAGTATTAAAGAGTACTGAAGTATGTATTGCAATTATTGGAGGATTAAAATAAATTTAAAAAAAATATTAAATAAGATGGCTGAAATCGAAACCAAACCGAAAAATAAGCCGAAACTGATAATTTGGTAGGTGTCTACCGAAGGGGTGCCACATCCAAAATTAGGTGTACAAATTAGAAGTATCAAAGATTACTAAAAAATATTATATTATAAGTGAGTAAGCACAAAAAATTTATTACCTGTATCATCAGCGACATATTCTGCTTGTACAGCACTAGTGGAGGGTTGTGGAGAAGTCATTCCTGTAATTGTGGCAGTTGGAGAGAATTCTTCATCTTGTAAATGTAAAACAGGTGTTGCATGTCCTTGCAATCGATTTCGCAAGTCATTTAAGAACATACTATCTTTGAAATGTATGCTGCACACTCTGTAACTGCTATTGTACATCTTAGATGGTCCAAGTTCTTCGAACACACTCAAATAATTGCATGCCACAGCCCAATCCCTGCACCTAAATCAAAACAAGCTTGCATAATTTTGCATGGACATCATAATAATTATCATAGTCTAAAATGAAATAAAATGAAACGATGAAATAAAATTTTTTAGAAGGTAAATAAATTAACATTACCTGACAAATAAAACATACAAAAACGTTTGCCTACATACCTGTTATGATCTTTTGGAAATCGAAATAAAGATACTCCTTTAGTATCACTTGCATTAAAGCAGTTTCTTACGGCACATTTCTTTACACCTCTCTTTCTGGAAATCATTTTAAAACTACCCAAACAAATCCGCAAATCGAAGATAAACGCAAAGTTACCACTTTACTACAGTCTAACACAAATTATAAAGTTAATAAACACAACGTTAATAACACACTTAAACTTATCAAAGCATAAGAAAGGATTAAACACGAACACAAAAGTTCCAAGAACAAAGCATGTCACGTAAACATATGCTAGACGTCATAAACAAGGCAGCCATCTTCCTGGTCTCCCAAAATCGATTTTGCGCACAAAAATATAGGATCACGAAATCTGATAAGAGACTTTACTGTGTAAATAGATATACTGTGACATAGGGCTTAAAAGGCGTGAGTTCAATATAGCTTCAATTGTGCAAATAACTGTATTTGTATTGAGCTGCTCAAACGTAAGAGACAGGTTTCCCATCACGCGCCTCAAATGATGTTTGATTTATTTAACACAGGCCTCCCATATACCACCCATGTGAGGAGAGTAAGGGGGCAAAAATATCCAATTAAAGCGTTCGTTTGCAAGGGCCTTGTCTAAATCTGGATTTTTAGTTAGGAATAAACCTAATTCATGTAGTTGACTTTTAGCACCAACGTAATTTTTACCGTTATCGGAGTAAATTTTCGAAGGCATGCCCCGTCGTGCCGCAAAGCGCCTCAGCACCAAAATCAAGGCGTCCGTAGTCAAATCGGAAACCAGTTCCAAGTGGGCAGCTTTGGTTGAAAAGCAAAGCTGTAATTGATCTGACACGGGAAAATATGTCCTAGTGCGTGAGCTCCCTCATCGGCTCCAAAATGAAGAATTTTGTTTGAAATGTCATCATTGTTGATAAAAGTCAAGAACTTTTGGCTCATTTGAAGTCCATTTTCGTAGGACAAAGCCTCCAGTCTTAAGGATGTGCGAAATTGTCTGGCAAACATATTTTGCTTTTTTGAACGAATCTACACTCGTCAATAAATCATCGCAGTACATATCTTTACGGATAATATTTGAAATTTCGGGATGTTCGTTTTCGCATAATTTTGCAATTTCAAAGAGACATCTTATCGCTAAGAAGCTAGAAGATTTTTGGCCGTAAGTAACTGTGCAAAGCTTGTAGATTTGAATGGGATATGATGAGTTATATCGCCAGAGAATTTTTTGCAGAGAACGTTGCGCTGGATCAACAAGAATGCATCTATACATTTTTGAACAGTCACCGGACAGGACATACTGGAATGGGCGAAAACGGAGTACTATTGAAAACAAATCATCCTGTATAACAGGCCCGTTCATTTATATATCGTTTAACGATATTCCTGTGGTGGATTGAGCAGATGAGTTAAATACCACTCTTAGCTTGGTCGCAATGCTGTGTTTACGAGTTACTGGCAAATGAGGCATGTAATACTCAAAAGGAGCTGTACTTGATGGCTCATCGACCTTTTTCATGTGCTCGAGGGATTCATATTCGGACATAAATTCGCAATACAATTTTCTCATCTCCATATTTGCATTGAGTTTCCTCTCGACTACTAAAAATTGATTCGTAGCCCTATCCTTTGAATTGCCTAAAACATCTGGGGAACTTTTAAGAGGGAATTTTACAATAAAACGACCATCATGGTGTCTTTTTGTAGTATTAACAAAATTCGATTCGCAAAGCTGCTCCCCCATTGAGTAAAATGTACTTTTTTCTCCACATGTTTCTTGCTCCAAAACAGCTATTTGTTTAGAGAGAGTCGAAATTGATGAATGGCAATTTACATTTTGATTACTCTGCGCCATTTTGTTATAGAAACTACCTGAAATTATGTATCCCAGTTCTGAATTTATGACGTATGGATAATCCTGACTGAAGGGCTTTATTAATTTCCAGAATATGTCTACTCCTAATAGGATTCCTATTTCTGAATTTTGGGCAAAACCAGGATTGGCTAATGGAATTTTATTTGAAATTGCTGAGTTTTTAATATTGGTAAAAACGGGTAACGTCTCGGTGATTTTTGGCAATAAAAGGAACGAAAGGTTAGCTGAAAAATTACCATGTATCGATTTTATGCTTGCCGAGCATTCATGACACTTTGGATTTTGTTTTGTTTATACCAGTGATAAAGAAATCTACTAGGTTTGCTTTTAGCTGCAACTTTTTGGCAATAGAAACCGCCATATTTGACCGCATACTACCGGAATCTAGTAAAGCTGTACATACTAATGATTTATCGTTGTGTGAAATGATAATTTTAGCCGTCGGAAGAATCTGTTCAGCAACGTTACAGCCGACAAGATTGTTGAGGGTTGCATTGGACGAGGAGTTTTTGTTTTCCAGAAGTGCAGTTGTTTGAATGTTTGTGTAAAATAGTTGGAAGCTCGTCTTGATCTTTATCGGCGATTTCGGTTTCCCATTCTTTTTTGGTTTGATATGGGAATTTTTCTACAATTATGTATATGAGAATGAGGACCCATTCGTCTACTGGCAGTTTTAAATTTTTTAGAGCACGATGGTGTGTTTCTAATTTATCAAGTAATTGACGTAGAGATGTGTACGAATCTTTTTGAATGTTTGGGAAGTCAACAATGCCTTTAATATGATTGTGTATCAAAGCGGGCAGTTTCACGGTACGAAAACGAATATGGTTGTCAACTGGTTGATGATGACTAGCGTTTGCGGGACCTATAGACGAAATACTGGCTCGGCTTAACGAAGGGCTTGGAATACTTGGTCTTTGGATTTGACTTTGATTTTCATGTAATAATTGACATGATCTACATGCTAGTTCATAAAACAACGTTTCAAATGTATCCCGCACTGGTGCCTGCTCGTCGAAATCTTCATCCGATATAAACGATTCGATTTGATCTTTAATTTGCTCAAGTTCAGACAAAATTCCTTGAAAATCTGCGTCACGCTTTTGGAGCTCGATTAAACTTTAATTTTTCTCGGGATTACTTGAGATTTTATCAAGAAACTTACCAAAGTTTGTAAATTTTGCTTTGAGGCTACCTCTTTTACGTTTGAGGATTTTAATTTGATCGTCTTTTGACATTTTGTTTATAGTTAATGAAATTGTATTTACGAATAAAGGTAGATGTTGCATGATGACATCTGAAATACGCCTTATCGCTTCTTTTATTGATGGAATTTTCCGCTGTTTCACTTGTTTCGAGTTGCGGGATGTTTGCAAACAATTCTGGACTTTTGCGGCAATTTCGTGCTTGAAAGTCGATGTTTTCGATTTTGAGTGGATGCTGAATGTTTTTTTTTCAAGATGGCAGTCGAGTGCTTGTCTTGTGTTTTCAACAAAATTTCCTGTTGAAAATCTGACCTTGCCGACGTCTTCTTATAGCTTTCTACTATTTGATCCGGCTCGTTTTGGATCAGTTTTATGGTATAATTTGTGTTGGATCGAAAGACCTTGATAAATCTTGGGTCGAATACTTTGAGAAAATAAAGATCGTGTTAAACAAACTAAAAAGAACTCGTTTATTTTTTAGGATAACAAAAAATATGTGTTGACAAAAAAAACATGACATTTCTATTGATTCTTACACTTGACAGACTTCTTTTGGTTACTTTTCATTATTACCAACATACTAACAGACAATATAAATTTACCATAGAAATAAATTTAGTTCACACACATTATATCCTAACACCCCCACTTGAACTAATATTTATTTTTCTCCTTCAAACTTGAAACCCATCTCTCTGCAACAAAAGTCTAATTTTTGTCGAAACACAGGTTTCGTGAGAGCATCGGCTGTCATCTTTTCGGTTGGCAAATAAGAAGCACTTATTTCTCCACTTTCAATCTTCTCACGCAAGAAGTGGTGGCGTACATCAATATGTTTGGTTCTTTGCCGATAGTTTGATGTTTTGGACAAATCGATCGATTTCTTTTGCTAACGCTCTAAGCCATAGAGCTTCTTGACATGCTGCTGATAAAGACATGTATTCAGCCTCCGTTGTCGAAAGTGCCACGGTTCTTTGTTTTTTGCTGGTCCATGAAACCGCAGCTCCTTGCATGGTAAACACAAAACCAGTAACTGAATGTCTATTATTAATTTCGTTTGCCCAATCTGCATCACAGAACCCTTCTATAATTCCCTTTCCATTAGTACTAAATTGAAGCTTCCTATTTTGGGTTCCCTTCAGGTATCGTAAAATTCTTTTTACTGCTACCCAGTGCACTTTTCCAGGATAGTTGCAAAAACGACTAACAACTCCAGTGGCAAAACTTATATCAGGACGCGCACATTGACATAAGTATAACAGACTTCCCACTGCCATTTTATACGGAACATTTTTCATTTCTTCTATTTCACCACGGGTTTTGGGTCTCATACTTTCATCAATTTTCTGATTCGGATCGCTTGGTGTCAATACTGGCTTGCAATCAGCCATATTGAACCTGTTTAAAATTTCTTCAATGTATGATGATTGATCGAGCTCTATCGATCCATTACTATGATTCATCTTCACTCTCATTCCTAAAAGATTAGTAACTGTTCCTAGGTCTTTCATTTTAAATGCATCCTGGAGATTCTTCTTGGTGGAATTTAGAATATTTATATCTCTACAAATGACCAGTATGCCATCGACATATACTGCTATAATTAGCATTTCTTCTCCTTCTCTTTTATAGTAGATACACTGATCTGCTTTGGAACGATTATAATTTTTCTGTACCAATACTTTATCTAACTTTCTGTTCCAAGCTCTTCCACTTTGCTTCAAACCATACATGGCTTTCTTGAGCTTGCAAACTTTCGATTCATGCCCTTTTGTTACGAAATATTCAGGCTGATGCACATATATATCTTCTTCCAATTCTCCTTGTAAATACGCTGTCGTCACATCCATATGATGCACATGCATGCTATATTTTGCTGCAAGCGCTAAAAGGAATCTTAGTGAGCTGTACTTTACGACGGGAGAAAAGGTTTCGTAATAATCAATTCCTTCAGTTTGTGCATAACCCTTAACAACTAGTCTTGCTTTATAACGTTCTAGTTTGCCTTCTGAATCTTTCTTGATTTTAAACACCCATTTCGTATCTAAAATATTTTTGTCTTCTGGAGGGTTTTCTAGAGTCCATGTTTCGTTTTCAATCAAGGAATCATACTCTTTATTCATTGCTTCTATCCACTTGTTTCTTTCAGGTTTCTGTAAAGCTTCTTCCACGGTTAAATAAGTTACAAAATCTTCCATGACTCTTGGCTTCGGCTGTCGATTAGATCTGCGAATGCCTTCTTCAGGTACATCATGGATGGATTCATCAGTTTCGCTTATTTCTTCTGGTACATATGCTTCATCTGATTCACTTGTTACATCATCTTTTTCTTCAACTTTGTTATTCTCATTGGTATCTTCACTCAAAACTAGTGGAACAACTGAATGTCTCTTTTCTTCTTTTAACTCGCAAACATTCTGATCTTCAATGAAAACAACATCCCTACTCTTTATTATTTCTTTGCTGCTTATTTCCATTAATCTATACGCCTTTGAATTTTCACTGTATCCTAGAAATATACATTCTCTCGATTTTTCATTCCATTTTCTGCGCTTCTCCTTTGGTATGTGTGCCATTCCCTTACAACCAAAAATTTTCAAGTGACTAACATCGGGTACTTCACCTGTCCATAACTCTTCTGGTGTCTTTCTTGTAGCTTTAGTCGGTGACCTATTTATAAGGTATACTGCAGTTGAAACTGCTTCTGCCCAAAACTCAGTAGGTAACTTCGCATCTAAAAGCATACTGCGAGCTTTCTCTACAATGGTTCTGTTCATCCTCTCAGCACGTCCGTTCTGTTGAGGCGTGTATGGTACTGTAAGTTGATGTCGAATTCCCGACTTACGGAGAATGCCTTCCATTGCCTTATTAACGTACTCTTTACCATTATCAGTACGCAGTATTTTAATACGCTTGTCTGTTTGATTTTCTACAAATGTCTTAAAAGTATCAAATGTCTCTACAAGCTGACTTTTGCTTTCAAGAAAATATACGAATACCTTACGCGTGTGATCATCAATTAAGGTGAAAAAATACCTGGATCCCCCAATTGAAGGTATTTCCATGGGGCCACACAAATCTGAGTGAACGAGTCCCAGTATTTCCATTGCTCTCTTTTCACTTCGTTGGAATGGTATTCTATGCTGTTTTCCCTTAATACACATTATGCAAGGCTCCAAACTTACTTCCCGCAAGTCGCAACCAGTACAAAGTCCATCTCTTAACAACTTCATACTTTTTCTATTTAGATGCCCTAATCTTCGGTGCCAAAGTTCACTGTTTGACATTACTCTTGAACACAAGGCTACTTCTCTCGGTTGATTCAGCTTAAATACTCCATTTTCTTCATTTGCTGTCGCAATCAGCTCTCCATTCTTTGCCAATATTTTACATCCTTCTGCACTGAAATTTACAGTGTGTCAATTCTTTACAATCTTGCTAATGGACAAAAGATTAGCGGTTATGTCTGGCACATACAATACCTCCTTTGCTACAACTTCGTCTAACGTATTATTTGTTAACAGTGGAATTTTAATGTTTCCTATTTCTTTAGCTGACATTACCGTGCTATCTGCTGCTGTGATTTTTCTCTCTTCCCAAGATTTTACCTCTTCAAACAATTTTTTATTTGCAGTCATGTGAGACGACGCACATGAGTCGACGTACCATTCATCGAACTTGGTTTTGTTTGAACTATACAGAGCATAAAATGCTTTAGGTTTACTATCTTGTTTTTCTGCAGTTTGCCTGGTGCTACCCGAGGTGCTACCCTTTCTGTCGCTTCTACACGAACTTGCATAGTGGCCAAATTTGTTGCATGCGTAGCAACGCACATTTTCTTTGCTTGAATATTTTTTCTTCTGCCCTTTGGAGTATAATGCAGTATCAGCATCACCAGATCTTACATCCTTAGCTGGTACTTTAACATCTTGAAGCAACTTTGTCTTAATTGAATCACCAGTTATAGGAATCCCGGAGCTTTCTAATCCCATAATCATTGGTTTAAACTCTTCTGGTAAACCAGCAAGAAGGAGTGTTCCTATCCACTCTTCGTCAACTACAAAGCCTAGCCCATTTAACTTGTGTGCCGTTGTGATTATTTTGTTAACGTACTCATCGACAGATGAACATGCACTTAATTGTGTTGTAACCAGGGTACGTAACAACCCTACTTTCCTCGTTAAGCCAGAATCATCAAATGCACTCTGTAACTGGTCCCATGCCTCCTTAGCTGTCTTCGTTTTCTCGATGTGAATGTAGTTTACTGGGTCAACGTGAAGAATTATTTTTGCTCTAGCTTTTGTCACTTTCTTTGTATCTTCTAAGTAACTTCTTTCGCCTATTACACATCCCCATAAATCTTCATGTTCTAGGAGTGCCTGCATGCCAAACTTCCATGTGTTATAGTTGTCTCGGCCAGTTAATTTTTCAATCGTGGGCGTGGTTTGAGCCATTGTTCTTTTTTAACACTCAGTTTCTCAAAGATTTCTCTTCAGTGCGTTGTCTGGGCCCATAACCTCTTGGGTCGAATACTTTGAGAAAATAAAGATCGTGTTAAACAAACTAAAAAGAACTCGTTTATTTTTTAGGAGAAACAAAAAATATGTGTTGACAAAAAAACATGACATTTCTATTGATTCTTACACTTGACAGACTTCTTTTGGTTACTTTTCATTATTACCAACATACTAACAGACAATATAAATTTACCATAGAAATAAATTTAGTTCACACACATTATATCCTAACAATAAATGCACTTTACAGAAAGTTTTGTTGCTTTATTGACATATTATAAGGTACAATGGTTACGCCAATAATTATGTATGAAGAGAAGTGCACTCGCGCTTATTCGGCGAGAGAGTTCATACTGAACTTAACAAATATTCTGCTCAACTCTGATGCAGAAAACGTCCGAGGGACGAGCATGCTCTGCACAAGAACCATAGACATAAGAAACTGTAGCTCGTGAACATTACAGAGTTGAAAATAAACAAGTAAACAATATTATAAGAAATTATGACCAGAAATTATCATACTTTTTCAATATGGACAGAATTGTTGGTTTTCATCCCAATTGAGAAAAAGACAGGCACTAATGTTATTTTTATTTGTGGCTAAAACGTGACTTTATAAAGTCACAAATATGTTTTTATTTGGGTTTTTCATTTTTAACCCTTTTATTTAGTTTTTATTAGCAGGACATCAATAATCATTGGAGGGCATCATTTTATGAATAAAATGTTATATAAACATAGGTCAATTCTTTGATACAGGGTGTTGAATTTAAAAGTAAAATGATACTCGTATTTTTCTTTAATTACATTAAATAGCTGCTCCCAACAAATTCATGATACTTGTTATCTTGGAGCAAATTATTTGAACAGAAGATTATTGTTTATTATGTACAGTTGTGGAGACTGGGAGGTACCTAATATGAATGTTTTTATCAAGAAAAGTATCGCAGGATTGAAATTTTGTTATAAATCTTGAGAGTATTCCATTTTATCCAAAAAAGACCCTCTTGTTAGAACTCGATAGAACGCACTGCTTCCAAGAGACGGTCGAATCTACCTTACTACAGTAGTGTATGAGCAAAATAAGCACGGCCGTATCTACGGATTTGATCAAAATATTTTGACTGTCAAATTATGCGCATCATATTCCCTTTTTAGCAATCAGGACGAGGCAGACACGCGCATAATTATTATGAATGTACCTATCGGTCGGCTACGCGTTACCCCTGAGGTGCATTGCCACGACCCGTCCGCTCATTAGGCCGCTTCTGACAAAAAAATCATAACTTAAATAACTGGGTGCGTGGTCGCCACAAGTGATAGAAGCGAAACTTCAACGTTATTAGGGGAATGAAAACTTTGTATTGTCCGTATCAAAATAATAATAATGCAAGAATAAATCGAATTTTAATGCTTCTAACCAAGCGCTTTGTGGCATCACGAGAACTGAAACGCTGTGTCCTCGCTTTAAGACCGATTCCCATCTAAGCAGCACTCTGGGAATTAGTTTATGCAGCCATCTGCCCTTTTTGCTGCTACTCTACCTCTCTTACCACTTGTCCATTGTGTAGCGTCTTTCCTGCGATTTAGTTTACACTGTATGGACTATCTTGTTCCGATATTTTCGGTACTCCAGCGTGTCTTTCCAGATCGGCGCTCCGTACATAAGTATTGACTCCGCCATGGCGGTCACCAGTCTTTGTCTTATTACTCCAAGTCCCGCTGTCCTTGGCAGGATTCGGCCGAGCGCCTTTGCCGCAATGGCCGCTTTCCCAACTGCATACTCGACGTGTTGGCCGAAGCTCAATCTGATTTCAAGGAACGTCCCCAGGTACTTAATTGCCTTTTGTGGCACAATCCGTTGGTCTTCTAGCCGGAAGTCAACCGGCCCACACTTCTTTATTTCGATTAAGAGTATTGCCTCCGACTTCCTGGGCTCGATTGCCAAGCCCTACCCTCTCATCCATTAACTTATTGTCACTGCCGCCTCGTTGGTATTATCTATCAGCTCCTGCTCAGTTTTAGCCACTACCCCCACTGCCAAATCGTCAGCATACGCAATCAGCGTCACCCCCGAGAGCACCTCCAGGCCCAGAACTCGATCGTACAGCACGTTCCACAGCAGGTGTCCGAGGACCGAACCCTGCGGCACCCCCGAGGTCGCCTTCAGTCTGTGCCCGCTCACCGCGAGAATGTATCGCTCCTCCAAGTAGTTCTGCACGATTCTTGTAAGTGCCTTCGGCATTTCCCTCTTCGTCAGTTCTTGTACAATTACCCTCCAGGGCGCAGAGTTAAATGCATTGCACACATCTATGGTGACAAGTGCCGTGCCACCATCTTTCTCGTCTTAAGAGTTTTTTCCTTTCTCATTCGGCAGTCTCCAGCACCGCCCGCGCCGCAGAGACAGTCGATCTACCCCTTCGGAAACCGAAACGTCTCTCGGACAGCCCTTCTTTCTCCTCCATATCTTCGATTAGTCTGTTTGTTATTAGTCGTTCGAACAGTTTACCAAACATGTCCAGCATTTAAAGGGGTCTGTATAACTCGGCTTCATCCTCCGGTCGGTTAGGTTTTTTATCATGACCAATTTAGCGATCTTCCAGTTGTAAAATATTCTACTCCTTATTTGGTTGTTTAACACTTCCAGCACCAGCTCCTCCTGGTTCTTGACGAGGAGTTTGACCACTTCGGCTGAGATTCCATCTAGTCCGGGCGCTTTCCCGTTCTTCATGCCTCTCGCCGCGCACCAGATCTCCGTCGTGAACGGCTCCACCGCCTGGCAGTCGGTCTCTTCCCGTTTCTCTTCGGGCTCCCTCGGGAACAAGTGACAAGCAATCGTCTCCACCAGATCAGGTGCTAGAGATATACCTGGCGGGCCAAACCTTTTCGTGACAATCTTGTATCCCATACCCCATCGGTCATTGTCTAAAGCTAGGGACACATTTCTCTGACGTGTTGTGCTGTGTCGTGACGCAACGTTGTATGGATCATACAGCATAAATCGCATGTAATTAAACGAGGCGCGTGCACATTTCTCTGACGCTACGCTATCCCACGCCATGTGTTGAAGAAAATTTACGGAAATAACTCCAAACAGAACTAAATTTGATACTGAAATTCACTGTTTCACAGCGGGTAGCATTTATTTTAACTGGTAAAAATTGTCGAAAATCTCCTCCCAACACCAAACGGAACATCACCATTCATAAAGTCTCGTAAGGTTCTGTCTATAATGTCTAAAGCATACCTTGGCGCCACAGGAGCTTCATCCCAAATAAACACATCTACACTTCTTAAATAATCTGCTTCTTTTGATTTTTTCTTAATGTTGAAAGATGAATCTAAAAACAGAGGAACAGGTCAAAGCTAATATATGGGAAGTTGCCTCGATTCGCATGCTACCGCTGCTGCTAGCGCAAGGCAGGCTCCGCCTACTAGATGACGTGGGTTGTGGACCACGGGTTTTATTCCCGCTTCATCAGTCGCGTTAAGAATTAAGCAAGATCGTGTACCTTTATTTTTAATAATCATATTCAGTGATCTTTCAGAACAGAATCACATAGAAATATATGATGGAACGGACAATACTTTAAATAATACTGATGATAACGCAACAGTTGTGACACAGTTGTGCAACAGTTGTGAAAAACTTAAAGCCGAAAACGATAATCTGAAAAAATAACTTTCTAAAGTGCTACAACAGTAGTGGCGAATTCATTAAAATGTAAATATCGTACGACGGGGCATAATGGAACGGGGTAAACTGGAATTCATTTAACGCATTGTTAATGGTCTTTTAAGTTTTTTGTCCAATGAATTTTCTTTAAGTGTTATTTTCACATCCAAAAATTTTTGTGTTGTTAGAGGGTCTTTCAAGTTTCTTGTTCAATGAATTTTCTGTGTTATTTTGCACATGCCAAAATGTATGTGTTGTTAAGTCTTTTAAGTTTTTTGTTCAAAGTTTTATTTTCAAAAAATTTAATATGCATAAGTGTAGTTAGTCTTATAATTATGGTTATATTCTAGTTTGCCCTACCGCCCATTCCATTTTACCCTAACGGTAGGGCGAAGTGGAATGAAAACCGTGCTTTTAAAAAAATTGCGTTGAAGTAGAGTTTCAATATTTAGCTTTGAAATTCACAAATAGCAGAGTACAAAGCCTAGACAATCGGCCTGTGTACATAGGAAGGTATTCCACCTCTCAACTTTGCAAATTTCTCATATTTTCCCAAAATCATTCCGTTCTGCCCCGCTTTCCCCTACCTATCTACTAAAGAAGTAAAGAATTTTAATTTGAGTTTTCCTTTCAAATGAATTGTCTAACTCGCAAGTGACTGTATGTAAGTATCTGTGCTTCTCAAAGTTTTAAATTACCTTAAAGAATGTACAAATTAGCTACCCGAATAGCTTTATCTGTGTGAAATTATGGGATTCGTTCCCACCGGTCCACGTCTTTGGGTCCACGTTCTCCGGCATATGAGCGAGTCGGTCCGAACGAAAACGGGCGCACCCGAGCGCAAAACGAGGCAACTTCCCATATATTAGCTTTGGGAACAGGTAACCCAAACGTTTTATGAACTGTTCTGCCATGAGGAAGTAGTGTTGTTGCTATGCCCGTGAAGGCCATAGTACAAACAATTTTATTCTTTCTCTTCAGTAAGCTGTAAAGAGTTGTATAAACTTAAGTCTTACCGGAGCCTCCTGGACCGTCTATGTATATAAAAACATGAAGATTCAGAAATTGATTCATTTGGGTGTTAGCATCACATTTACCCAAAATAATATGTACAATTTCTTTCTGCTTTTCATTTAGGTGTTTATATTGCCGTGATCCTATTTCTATTGCTTGTTCTTCATTTGAAATATTATCTGCATATTTCATGTTATTTATTTGTGGCATGGTAGGAAACATTGAAAGATTGTAACCTTCCGCAGAACTAATTTGAATATAGGCTTTTTTGTCCTTCAATATTGCCGTAACGTCTTTCATAGCCTTGTGACATTGCTTCTTTAAATTCTTCCCACAATTCTTCCGGATAAATTGGTTGGCAATGCATTAAAATACGAATGAATAAATATCTCAGCTGTCTGGGCATCATTCAAATTTCAGCTTCATTCATGGCTCTTTTCGACTCGTGATCATCTTCAATAAGACCTAATTTTAAACACGCTGCTACATAAGTTTCCTGTATTTCTTCGTTTACTATTTCCAGATCTTCAAATCTGTTTGCACCTTAAATTTAAAAACGAATCAAAATACACTCAGTTTTGTGCTTACTGCAAATATGACACAACAAATAAATTGACAGAAGATCGAAACGAGTAAAAGAACTACCGATTCTTTGGGGACGTGGGATGGTAATCATAGTCACAACTTACTATTTAGCATTTTACATAAACGCGCCCGTGCATAATTAGTTGCCTATACTCCACTGGTTGATGCTAGCCATTAGGAACGTTACCTGTAATGTACTTTTACAACGACAGCAAATATGTTACCTACCTGTGATAGTTCAGACGTACGCACTCTTGGCGATCGGCTCACGTACGTATTAAAAAGAGACGGAAACGAGAAATCTGACCTCGCTAGATCGAAACGGTTCGTCCGTATTGCCATCCTGTTCTGTGCGTATTGCGCATTTGCGAAGATCCATGTGAATTTTATGTTTGGATGGGCCAACTCAACAAACGATTGTAGATGAGTATGAATTATAATTCGCTTATTGTCGTACTGTTCGTTTATCAGACGCCAAGCTATTTCATAAATCGCCTCTGAAATATGTAACGATTGCAAAATGGATGCTGCGTCTCCCTTTAAGCAGGATTGCAAATAATGAAATTTTTGAATGTTCGATAAATTAGGGTCATTATGAATCAATGACTGAAAGGTTTCATGAAACTAAGAATTTTTCGTATGAGCCGTGGAATTCGGGCAAGTTTAAAGTTGGTAGATTTATTCTTTGTGAAACGTGTCTGATAGGACTAGCATGGGTATTTTGAGTATTGGATTCCACTAGTTCAGCAATAATTTGCTTCGCAAGCGATGCTTTTTCGAAGAATAAACTTTCGAATTCAGAAAACATCGCGTCGGTGTTAATTGGATGACCTGTCTTGTTCGCCGCTTCAATTCTGTCAATTATAGCGCTAAACTCATCAAATAGACGTTATATGTTGCTCAAGCGAACCTGCAGTTCAATAAATTTATCGACGTCTTGAAAATTATCCACAAAGTCCGCGAAACGTTTCAACTGACCATGCAAGCGATTTTTGATCTAATTCTGCCATATCGTTATTAATTAAAACTATACAAGTACAATAAACACTACAAGCGAGGAAATAATGATAAAATAGGAACTTACGTGACGGGAAAGGATGCAATTTACCCTTTCTTTGTTCGTGCACACGAGGAAATAACTTATCCTCCGGTGGAAGATGGTTCAATAATTATTTTTCGAGATTGCAACGATACTTATGTCTTTTGTTGTGCAACGGTAGTTTTTATCTTACTTTCGGTACCAACTAAACCTGGATACGGTCGGTTGGACATGCAATCGTCGACAATACCCTTGAGCTCTTTGTCGAAGAAAGGGTAGGGTTCTCTATTGCTAAACGATGATACATAGAACACAGGAATAACTTAAAATCAACTATATTACTTTAACTATTTACACTACAATTGATTAAATCAGATATATACAAAATATTTACAGTGACAATTAATACAGGACTTCGCGGTAATTCAGATTCTCAAGTCGGTCTGTCAAACGGTCAGGGTGTCGATTCTCGAGTTAAGAGAATGCTCGCCTCCTAGGAAAAGTAGGCGTGTTTCTCTCATATTCGGATAAGACCTATTCTTGAATCATAGGATCATTCACTTCTCCTAACTCTCAAGAGAACGGCCTTCTCTCGGAAATTTTTAGGAGAATAGAATCACGTACAGTCGTTTTTGTGTTTTACAATAATCAAAAGGGGTGTTTAGTAGGTACTAAAAGTTTTTACGTTGTGTTAATCTATTATTATTATTATCACAGGTATAATATTTCATTCAAAATGGATTCTCACGAAAGGAAGTGTTAGTAGTAATGCATGTTGTGAATGAACTTGTCGACGCTGAGGAACAATTTCTTGGCGGAGCTCGACGACCACTTTACGACAACGAACATTGTTCGATATGGCTTTTATTCAAAACTTTAGGCTAACTACAGAGCTCACCCAGGAGCTTATTGAAATAGTTAGAACCACTAGCGACAGAACTGAACCCTTCGCTTGTGTCTTCCCATATAATAAGGAAGCCCCAATGGTAAATTATTGCTGTATTTTCTACCATGTCAGACGTTATGAATCATAATGTATGAAACACAAGGAACAAGAATGGCTATAAGAAAGTTACATATGAGACGCACTGCAGATCGCTCTCTTCAGACTAGTTTGGGGTTGTCTGGCACCAACTCGCAACTATGTAATGTGTCTGGCAGTGATATTTTGGCTTAATTATGATACAAAAAGTCAGTAAAAGAAAAATCTGTTGGTAGAAAAACATGTCACGTGACGCTCCTGCTTAAGATAAGTTTGGGGTTGCCTGGCACCCACTTGCGACTATGTAATACTCTGGCAGTGATATTCTGGCATTCCTCATGATAAAGAGTCAATGAAAATCTGTTGGTAAGAAATATGTTAGCAGCAACTGCACTGTGACTCCAGATGCAACTTTCTGGTAGCCATATTCTTGTTCCTTCTGTTTCACACATTGAGATTAATAAAGTCTTGCATGGTAGAAAATACTGCAATAATTTACCATTGCGGCTCCTTAACAATAACTTTATGGTCTTTTTAAAAGTGAAGCCGTTAGTAAACTTCCCACTTTGTAACTGCATAAATTAAATTAACATGTCTTTTTGAATGCCAATTTCCGGAGCTGTTCTCTTCTTTACCATTATAAATACAAAATGCAGCCGCACGCAAAACAAACATCACCCAAGTTAACACTTCAAATGACAATTGCAAATTTTTTGGTCAAACTACAGTAAAACATATACTGTTGCCAGGCAACTAAGTCCAGGAGCATTCTCATGCGTGTTACGGATCACACTAATTCGAGAATACGAGATAAATTTACTAAGAGAACTAGGTAGCGATGCGATCTTTCACTTCTCATAGGAAAGCGTTCACTTCTCTCATTTTCGAGAATAGCCCCCCTGTACGGTACGAGTTAATAATTAAATGAGTTGTTCGCCGGGCGAACCTCTCATTGAATTCTGGTGTCCTGATACACGTCGAACGTCCGGCGTGCGGTCTGCACAATATAGGTCTGGTTTTCTGGATGTTACGTAGCAGTATTGAAATACACTCCAGTCGGGGGTTTAGGTACGGGATCTACGGTGTCGCACTCCAGAGTACAATCCCTTCAGGGAGGCCGCTAACCAATATGTAATGGATACGTCCTACCATACACCGGCTGCTTCCAGATTTGGGTTGCAACGATTACTTTGTCTCCTCGTCTGAAACGTCACTTATGCAACGATCTCGGTTCGGGCCCCTAAATATACACCTGTGTCCCTCGGTCTCACTTATTGGGACACACTGTATATTCAGGAGGATCTGCACGTTCGCTTATGAACGTGCTCTGCGTTGCTTGTACAGTCTTGTCGGGGGACGATCTATTCGTTGTTCACCCTTACGCTCTTAGTCGCAGAAGGGTTGGGTTCATTAATTATTGCTAAACGATGATTGAATAAAAGACATAAAGAAAATATAACTTGACTCTATTCGTTTAACTATTTACATTGAATAAAATTGCGGTGAAATTATACTACGGAATATGTACAAAAATACCAGATATATTTACAGTGAAAGAAACAGAAATAAAAACCCGGTTTTCGCGGTGTACTCTGATAATGCGGTTTGCTTGACGTACGGTCCAATACTGAATTATTTCTACGGCCTCGGAGTCTACGTGGGAGCACCAAAAGGTACAGACTCCTACTAGGGCTTCGGTGCGAGATTCTCGTCGCAGCACCAGGCTACTATATCTCCGGGGAAATACCCCTAGTCTATACGCTGCCAGCAAATAATTATGAGTCCGCCCTCGGCATGTCACCAGCGGCCGCCAGTTACCCGGATACGATCGTTTTCCGCCGGTATGTCGCCTCAGTTACAGGCACAAGTGCCACACGAGGTTGCCAAAACGATCCCACCTTCACCAGCAGAAACCCCTAATTCCCGAGTTTGGACACACAACTACTCACTGATCTCGGATAAGCCAGGCCATGACTGGATGATGTTTAATTGTTGATATCGTAGTGATAACAACCATTAAGCACCAGGCAACTATTCAAAATTGTCTTACTCAAATATTTACGGGTCGGTTACTTTCAGTGGATCACACGGCGTCGTCAGAACGGTTTATCAGGTACTAGTATTTCGGATGCGGCGGCCAGCATCATCTCCGATGCTGGGAGCACTGGTCCCAGCTGATGGCCGGACGACCAAGTACTGCCTTCTGCCTTCTGCTGCAGCTACTTTTATAAGCTTGTAGGGGAGCTTGGCCGGCGGCTTATTTCGGGATTTCCTACGTCAGCGCTGGGGGTCGTGTGCAGAGATTCATCTAGCATTCTGGTTATTTCGGAAAGGTGGGCGTCTGTCTTTACTACGTCACGTTAGTGCAGCGCGCAGAATCGATTCGGAATTCCCTTCTTCTCGCGTGACGTCTGTCGCATCTGGGACTTGCTCATCTCTTTCATCGGTGCATGCGTAGACGGACGGACGGACGGACGGATTTATTCAGCAATACTTTCGCTTTTGATTTGCCGGCCGCGGTCTCGTAGAACAATTATGAAATGCCACTCTAAGTTCATTAGAGCTTTTAGGCATTTTTACGGCGCATTGTTACAGGGTGGAAACCGGTCACCACAAAGAAATCCCAGGTGGCTATAAATAACCAGCGGAGAAAACGTAATTAAGTGGTTCCTACCCCTGCCAGAGAGCTCCGATTTCGGTAGACTCGTTGCCGCACAACTAGTCAGCTCCAACCGCGTTGGTTGGATAATGTTTAAATATTGCTAGACAAGCTAGCAATAAATAACCATCTAGGCACTTACATGAAAACGGTAGCGGAGGATATATCTGCAGATCGAACGGCGAAACGAGAACGTTACTCAGTACGTTGCGGTTAAATAAAGTCAGTATTGAGAATCGGCGGCGGTGAATGAATTCTGAATTTGAAGGATTCTGAATTCGAAGTCGGATTGAAAGTCGGCGGCCAGCATCATCTCGGATGCTGGGAGCCCTGGTCCCAGCTGATGGCCGGAAGACCAAGTACTGCCTTCTGCCTTCTGGAGCATCCACTTTTATGAGACTCAGGGGGGGGGGGTGGATTCTGCGGTCTTCTTCAGAGATTTTCCAGCGGGGGCATTGGTGCCGTCTGCACCAATTGTGACGTTGATCCTTCGCGTCATACAAGGGACGCGTGCAAACCTTCGCTATCGCTTGTTTTAAATCTCAACTGGCGCGCGCTTGCTTCTCCCATCCATTTTCCTTCTGGATCACGGCGTGACGTCAGAACGTCCAAAGTAAACACTAATCAATTTTGATTAATCAAGGTGTTTACTTTTGCAACGTTACAAGATGTTGCACTGATTTCAATCCGGCTCGAAGGACCAAAAATGATAAACACCTTTCTTCGTTCATGCACACGGGGAAATAACTTATCCTCCGGTTGAAGATTCGTCAATAATTACTTCTCAAGATGTTGCACTGATTTCAATCCGGCTCGAAGGACCAAAAATGTTACGAAACGATGATTAAATTCTCGAAGGACCAAAATGTTGCGAGACGATGAGTAAAGACGCAAAATAACTTATTACGTTTTATTAAAATTACGTTGAAAAGCTCGGAAATAGAATGAATGCAATGCACACACAACTGGTCACAATGACAACTCGATATTCGATACCAAACTGGTTACTAACATACTAACTAAAACTAACAACTGTACATTTATTTATACCTTAAAAACTAGTCCCTACCATAAAAATAGTGTTTATGTACCCCTAAATATGCAAACTACCTGGCGTACTGGGTACCTGCAAAGAAACATAGTAAAGTTCTCAAACAGATTGGTTCAAATACATTCTTTCTCTAGTAAGCTATCAAAAGTAGTTCATATCTGTTGCCGGAACCGGTATAATATAACTACCCAAAGTTATTATATGGGAAGTTGCCTAATGCGAGGTTCGTTCTTAGTCGGCTGCGATCGGAAATTGACGTCACCGCGGGACCGCAATTTCCTGCCGTACATTAGGCGATAAGCGGAGCGCATCGAGCGGCGGAATAAAATAATCATCATTAGGTATCAAATAATAATTATTTATTATTAACCCAAAAACTAGATTCCCGTGAACATCTGTTTCTGAAGGTATGTACACTTTCTTCGCCATGATGAGCGATGAATCAATAAAAGCACAAAAATCAGTGCTTACGTATCTACCATATTATTATACACTTCCAGATTAATTTCGGGAATGATATTAGGCAAGTAGGTACGTATTTATTTATTGGAGTAGGTAGTAGGTATGAAGGTAGGTAGGTATACATACTTTCGTTTTGCTTTCAAAAACACATCGGCGAGTAGAAAATGTTTATAAGTAGGTATTTTTTAATTCAAATAACTACATAATGTTATCTATATCAATACTGCCTACTTATGTGCATACTTTTTCAACTTTTTACTTTGTTTGGAATTAGTCGGAGTATGGGTGTATGTATTTATTTCTGAAAATAAAATACTGGATGTGGGTTTTAGTTTTCAGTATATGTACTGTTAAAAATGAAGGGCATCGAGGGCGATTTCGTTTTCAATCTAGGTTTAACTTCATTAGGTTAACATAGCTAATTCAAAAATCTAAATTACTCTCCAATATTAGAATACCATCATTTTTGCTTTAAATTTTACAAATTATCTAGGTATCCACCCATATAGGTACCTAGTTCACTTTCAGTAATAAACTTAGGTATACCAGAAATAGTCAGGCCCACGCCCAGAAGAAACTATAGAATCCGTGGACTGAAATTCCAATTTGAACCTGACGATATCGCAATGAAATGATCCGTCGTTTCTACAATAAATTAAGTACCTACCTACGTAAGTGACAAGTGTGGGAAATTTAGTGCAGGAATTTGAGGTAGGTAAGTGCCTATCTTTAGGACCTTTACTTACACCTTTTTGCTTTAAATATAGGAACAAAAGAAATCTACCTTGACTTTTTGATTAACTGCGGAACGATCAAACTTCATAACAATACAGGTTATACATAAATTTATGCTATCAAAGGCATGCACAAAGCGCGGGTATCGGGAAACACATGCAGACGTCTCTACAAGTCTTTGGTGCGGAGCGCGGCCGAGGTCCATCGCTGACGTCACTTGCTTCCCCCACTCGTGCTTCACGCGGTGCTACAGCGCTTTACGGGCATTAGGCAACTTCCTATATAATAACTTTGATAACTACCTACCTATCTCATTATTAATTTTGGCATATGGCAAAAATTAAGCTGGAGCTTGAATTTTCGATAACAGTTATGACGGGTAAGCAGTTAGATGCTGGATCGGGTTATATTCATTCCCACTTCAGTTCTATTGCAGACTAGTACAAACATATCAACTGACATATTCTACCCAGTTTTCTACGTGCCAAATAGAATATAAAATTCTACGCTTAAAGACCCGCCCCTGAAAAATTCAGATAGAAACTTGGAAAGATGTTTGTATAGCCTTTGAAAAACGAACAGGTAGATCTCAGTGATGATCAATGTGCGTTAAGTGAGACGGCGAAAATTTCTTAAGACCCCCGTAAAGATGTGGCAGTTGTGGTTAAGTTTGTGGTAGATTAAACGTAGTTCGATTCTCATTTCGTAACTTCATCTTACGATAACATATTTTAAAATCCAGTACGAAAATTATGTTTCTCCATATTGAGATATTAAGTCGAGTATTAAGTTCATTAAGGCAGATGAATTATTTTCAAATTATAATTTAACATTCTGTTTCAGTTGAGCAAAATGATGAATTTGTCAAAGGAACCAATTGAGGAAAAGATGAAATTAATTTTGGGTGAAATTGGATTTAATAAAGATTTAAATGTTATTCGTTTCTTGGGAATAATTTTAACGAAAATTTGTGTACAAACGTGTTCTACCATTTTAGTACATCATGGAAGTTTATTACATGTAAGTTGTTAACTTTTTATCTTAATGGTGCATTCAAAAACTTAAGCCATGCACCGGGTTATTACGTATATTTTGGCACTTATCTACAGGGTTTATTTTAAAAGCTATCTAAAAGTGGTAAGCACAAAAATTTTAGGAGTTTTTCTGGACCCCCAGCATTATTTGCCAGAAAAAATATAGGACTATTGCAAACGTTAAAATTTTTAAACAGTTTTGTTTTTCTTTTAATTGGAACACCGTGTAATATACGGGTGCGAAACTTGGACAATAGGAGAAGCGGATAGAAAAAAAAGTAGAAGCGTTTGAAATGTGGTGCTACAGACGCATGATGAAGATACCGTGGATAGATAAGGTTAGCAATAGGGAAGTATTAGAAAGAGTTGGGGAAAAGCGAAAGGTATGGAAAACAATAAAGAGTAGGAGAGATAGGATGGTAGGACACCTTCTAAGACACGAAGGAATAGTTCGCGACATACTAGAGTCAGAGATAGGAATAAAAAGAGGTAGGGGTAGGCCTAGATTAGACTACTGCTCTCAAATAGTTAGGGATGTAGGTGTTCTACTTTTAGGGAAATGCGTAGGTTAGCTCAGGATAGAAAAGAATGGAGGTACGCGTCCAACCAGTCTTCGGACTGAGAACCTTATGATGACCGTGTACGAGTAATATTCTTCAGTAGTTGTAATGATTTATATTCCTGCTTTCAAAAATCTTATATAACATGAGAATGTTATCCACTTTTCTATTTAACGACCACATCAAATGAAGTACAAAGTACATACCGTCCAAATCCAGCCACTTGCAAAAGTCTTTGCACTGATCCACAGATAAAGAAACTAAATCGTAATGTAGGTACCATAAGTTTCTGGAGATAAAGTACGTTTCTTGATTGAAACTTCCGTTTTTGAACTCAAGAGGGGAGGGCGGGAGGTGGAGAGAGAAAGAGAGCGAGAGAGAGAAAGAGAGAGAGAGAGAGAGAGAGAGAGAGAGAGAGAGAGAGAGAGGGAGAGAGAGAGAGAGAGAGAGAGAGAGTGAGGGAGAGAGAGAGAGAGAGAGAGCATTTCACGGGAACGTTCAGTCGGATATAATCGAATATTCATAGGGCACAAACGTAAAAATCGAAAATAATCCAAAAACACGATGGTAAGTATTAATTATAGAACGCCTGGTATCTCAGCTACTCATGCATGTATAACCAAAGGGGGATGGGGAGGGGGAGGGGGAGGGGGAGGGAGAGGGAGAGGGAGAGGGAGAGGGAGAGGGAGAGGGAGAGGGAGGGAGGGAGGGAGGGAGGGAGAGAGAGAGAGAGAGAGAGAGAGAGAGAGAGAGAGAGAGAGAGAGAGAGAGAGAGAGAGAGAGAGAGAGAGAGAGAGAGAGAGAGAGAGAGAGAGAGAGAGAGAGAGAGAGAGAGAGAGAGAGAGAGAGAGAGAGAGAGAGAGAGAGAGAGAGAGACTGTCCTTCTCTCAACGTTATATCTTTCGTCTCTCTGTGTAACGAAATGCTCGAAAACGTGACGCGACCTTGAAATTTTGCTCTCAATTCTCGGGCAATTTTCGAGGTGCCGCTAAAGAAGTTTCACTCAAAAAATTGCGCGTACAGCACCGTATACGTGATAGAAGTGAAACTTCTGAGAGATATTTCGCAATATAAGCATACAAACGTCATTAGGCCGCGTGAAGTTAGCCGGATATTTTCAGCACAAATAAAATAACCTTGCCAATTCGTTAGTGCTTCGTTAGTGCTCATTTGTCCCACAAGATTTTTTTTCGCCGGACGAAAAACTCAAAAATTATGACATGACGAAAATCTGCGGCTAACTTCACGCACTTTTTCAAAGCACAAATATGTCAGACCACTTGATTCGTTAGTGCTTCGTTAGTGTTCCTTCCAGTGTTGTTCTTGGTGCTCTATGTATTGTAACAGGTTCCCCAACAAAATCGTAATAGAATGAAGAAAACTGTAATAGATTCTCTACTATGTATATACTATTCGCTCGGGGGCTTTATCAAGATTTATTGGTATAAATATAACATATAAATTTGTCAGTAAAAATTTCTGACAAATTTATATGTTATATTTATACCAATAAATCTTGATAAAGCCCCCGAACGGGGGCGAAACGTCGATTTATCCAGTGTTTGAATTATATGATATGCCAGCATTTCACGAAAAATTGAAATCTTCACTTTTTAAATGGTCATATTTTTCACAGAATATTTCGATTCTGCTTGTGTTTATAAGGGGACTTTTATGATATAACCATATTCATAAATTCAGCCATCTTCGAAATATTAATTATTTTTCGAAATTTTGCGGCTTTGCATCATGCTTTTTAAAAATATATTTTTCCTATATTTTTGGAATTGAAGAAGCGATATACATACATAACATCGTCAGTCACCGCTTGTACTTTTCCCAAGATACCTCTAACTTGTTTCAGATACATAGGTACTTGATGTCGTATTGAACAAACTTTAAATTTGTAGTAATCAATTTTCTTAAATGGAACACCCTGTATATTACTTTGCCATCTAAAGCATAATGGTATTCTACTTCAAAAAGTCGAAGCATTCCCTATACCTATCTCTTCTCGGTTTGTCGTTAGTATGATCTATTTTCGGCAATTGCCTTATTTGAATACCTACCTATTATTTATTGAACTGGTAGAACTGTAATTTCGTGAGAGTTTGTTTGAAATATGGAAAACTTTCCTTAAATTTGTAATTTTAACATTAAATAGTTGTTAGCTAACAATGGTATTTTCGGGGGTATTTTTGTAAAAGTTTGGCTACTACACAACATGTACCTATATAAAAATTATAAATGGTATTGGGAAAACGAGCGATGGATTGGGTGAGAGTTCAGTGTGAATTTTGGAAGAGAAAGATTATAATAGAAAATTGGAAATTATTTATGAATCATATTTGGCAGCTGCGATTTTTGGATTAATTTTTTACATTTGATTATTTTACAAAATTGTGCTAAAATATTTCTTGTGTTTCAAGCCGTTTCAAGCAGTTTCTTTAAGGAACATGGAAGTAAAAATAGTAAGTATAGTCGGAAGTAGGTACCATAAATTTGAAAATATTTTCATTGATAAGTTCGTAGGCGTTTATGTACGAATTCAAATTTACAGAATTGTAAATGCGTTCCGCACATTTGTGCTAGGGGTAATAATTTTTGAGTTTTTAATCCGGCGAGAAAATTTCTTATGGCACAAATGAGCACTAACGAAGTACTATCGTATTAAGTGGTCTGACATATTTGTGCTTTGAAAAAGTGCGTGAAGTTAGCCGCAGATTTTTGTCATGTCATAATTTTTGTGTTTTTCGCCCGGCGAAAACAATTTTTCTGGCACAAATGAGCACTAACGAAGCACTAAAGAATCAAGTGGCCTGACATATTTGTGCTTTGAAAAAGTGCGTGAAGTTAGCCGCAGGTTTTGCCACAGGTCATAATTTTTGAATTTTCAATCCGGCCGAAAAATTTCTTGTGGCACGAAGGAGCACTAACGAAGCACTAACGAATCAAGTGGTCTGACATATTTGTGCTTCGAAAAAGTGCGTGAAGTTAGCCGCAGATATCAGTCATGTCATAATTTTTGAGTTTTTCGTCCGGCGAAAAAATTTTTTCTGACACAAATGAGCACTAACGAAGCACTAAAGAATCAAGTGGCCTGACATATTTGTGCTTTGAAAAAGTGCGTGAAGTTAGCCGCAGGTTTTGCCACAGGTCATAATTTTTGAATTTTCAATCCGGTCGAAAAATTTCTTGTGGCACGAAGGAGCACTAACGAAGCAGTAACGAATCAAGTGGTCTGACATATTTGTGCTTCGAAAAAGTGCGTGAAGTTAGCCGCAGATATCAGTCATGTCATAATTTTTGAGTTTTTCGTCCGGCGAAAAAAATTTTTCTGGCACAAATGAGCACTAACGAAGCACTAAAGAATCAAGTGGCCTGACATATTTGTGCTTTGAAAAAGTGCGTGAAGTTAGCCGCAGGTTTTGCCACAGGTCATAATTTTTGAGTTTTCAATCCGGCCGAAAAATTTCTTGTGGCATGAAGGAGCACTAACGGAGCACTAACGAATCAAGTGGTCTGACATATTTGTGCTTCGAAAAAGTGCGTGAAGTTAGCCGCAGATATCAGTCATGTCATAATTTTTGAGTTTTTCGTCCGGCGAAAAAATTCTTCTGGCACAAATGAGCACTAACGAAGCCCTAACGGATTATGTGGTTTGAAATATTTGTGCTTTGAAAAAGCGCGTGAAGTTAGCCGCAAGGTTTTGACACAGGTCATAATTTTTGAGTTTTTAATCCGGCCGAAAAATTTCTTGTGGCACGAAGGAGCACTAACGAAGCACTAACGAATGAAGTGGCCTGATATATTTGTGCTTTGAAAAAGTGCGTGAAGTTAGCCGCAGATTTTTGTCAAGTCATAAATTTTGAGTTTCTCGTCCGGCGAAAAAGTTTTTTGTGGCACAAATGAGCACTAACGAAGCATTAACGAAATGGCAAGATTATTTTATTTGTGCTGAAAATATCCGGCTAACTTCACGCGACCACGTCATTACCATTAAAATTTTAATATTTTGAATATACTTACATAATAAGATAATAACTGTTCACGGATATAATATAATATAATATTCACAGGACACAAACGTAAAAACGTAAATAATCACAAAACACGATGGTACCTAAGTATTAATTATACAACGCGTGGTATCTCAGCTACTCATGCATGTATAACTCTTTCTTACTAGATGGAGCTGAGGAGCTGTAGACACCTCATATTATTTGCAACTTATACAGGGTGTATCACGACGTTTTTCCGCCACTTAAGGGGTGTGAGGTCATTTTAAGCAAAAAGTTCCTATGAACACGGGTCCGATTTTCAAAAATAATAACTTATGGGAAACTTCAGTTTTTTGTACTTTCGCACCGCGCACGGCTGTCTTTGATAATGGTAGCAGCGTTCAATCATGGCGGCGCCTGTCACTACATCACTTTTGATGTATCGACTGCTTAAGTCTGTTTGTGTGTGGAATAAAGTACCTTGTTTGAATTTTCTGTAATGCCTTTTACATTTACCACGGAGGAGTACGCCGATACGGTGTTCATTTTTGGTTTTGCAAATGGAAATTTGACTGCTGCCGCTGCTGAGTACCGTGAACGTTTAGCAAACAGCCGTCGCGTCTCTGCAAAAAATTAAGTAATTGTAATTGTCTGTAATAAAATTCGTTATTGTTTTTAAAATTAAATGTACCTAGTGTAAATTGTGTTTAATAAGGTAATTGTAATTGTTTGTGATAGAATTTATTGTTGTTTTTAAAATTAAATTTAGTGTAAGCTGTGTTTAATAAGGTAATTGCAATAACTGTAATTGTGTTTAATAAAATTTGTTAATGCTTTTCAAATTAAATGGTGTAAAAATTAAGAAAAAAAAACGGAAAAATCTAAAATTTCCCGTAACTCGCTTATTTTTGAGAATCGGACCCGTGTTCATATATATAGGAACTTTCTTGCTTAAAATGACCTCTAGAATACACCTCTTAAGTGGCGGGAAGACGTCGTGATGCACCCTGTATATGTACTCTTAATTTCAGGTTAAATCTTTGTTGGGTGAAACTCCACTAGTTTTTGTACCTAGTCATCGCAGTTATGCGGATTTTATTTTAATGAGCTACGTTATGTATACATATAAGATAGCAATTCCAATTACAGCAGCTGGAATAGGTATTACCTTTGTTTGAATATTTAGAAGGATGGACTGGAGAAATTCAATTTTTAGATTTCCACGGTATGAGAGGATTGGGAAAAATTCTCAGAGACACAGGTGCATTCTTCATGCGGAGGTCTTACAGCGAGGATGACTTGTATTGGATGCTATTTCGTCAATATATTCACCAAATAGTCACAAGCAATGACGCACCAGTGCAATTCTTTTTAGAAGGCACTAGAAGTAGAACTGGAAAATCATTGATGTCAAAATATGGTAAGTAATTTAAATATAGTAAGATTGATTGTTTATACAATTAGGTTATTTGAAAAATATGGAGGTTTCGTGGGAAATATGCTGTAAAAATAGTGAGCAAGAAATACTATAAATATGCCGAATATTTTTGTTTTTGTTTCACTTGAAAGGATTGTGATTTAAGCAGAGTTGCTAATAATTGTAATAAATGCAATAACTCGATTGTTTTAGGGCTTTTATCTATGATTCTGAAGCCACTGTTTACGTCTGAAGTGCCCGATATTTTATTTGTTCCTGTGGGCATTACTTATGATCGGGTTCTGGAAGAAAAGTTATTTGCAAATGAGCTTTTGGGGATTCCAAAACCACAGGAAAGCACATCTGTAAGTTTGACTTTATATACTATATAAACTGTTGTTGAGGGTGTAAAAAGGGCCGTTTTAACTAGTTTTAATCTACTAATAAAATAAGTAAAAAAACATTTTTAAGTTAAACGGTTTTATTGTAAAGAAACGTAATAATGATGCAGATAATGTACTAAAAGCTAAAAAATAACTAGTTAGGTACCAGTCATCACACCACTCTCCTCATCAATCTAGAGCATTGATCAGACTAAAATAAAATCGTGGTGCGAGTCGAATTTCTATTATCTACAGCCAACCGCTCATATCATTATAGGTATGCTTTGGATGCATCTTCTCAATAGACAACATCGCGGAACGATCATTTACATATTTACTCAGGTTACGCTACGCCTCACGATTTTATTTTAGTCTGATCAGTGCTCTAGGTTGATGAGGAGAGTGGTGTGATGACTGGTACCTGGTATTTATTTTTTAGCTTTTAGTACATTATAATAATAATAAATTTATTGACACCAATATTAATGAACAAAAAACAAATAAACACAAAATTTACACTGGTGTCAAATGGCAAGCATTTAGGCATCTCCAAATGTCAAATCTGCAGAGCCTGATCTTCCATGCTTGCCAATTAGACTTAAACACTTAAACTAGAAACAAAAAAAAAATATTCTAGAAATTAACTAAATAGTACATAAATAAGCCGAGAATTCAAGGAAATAAGCAAGAAAAGAAGAGTCTGCAGGGAAAGGAAGAGAAGTAAAAAGAAGAGAAGGAAGAGAATAACACAACCACGCAAAACCCACGCAGTGCGAGTCAAAAATGGGCAAAAGGGATCTGTATAAAAGGCTACTGCTGGTCAATGAAAATTTTGAATAGTTTATGCTTCATGGCAGTCAAGAACGAACGAGTGAAATTGATTTAGTAAAGACACGACAATATAAGAGAACGCTCTTTTGAATATTTCCTTGCGATGCCGAGGAATCGTGAGCATTAGAAGTTTACGGCGAGTGGCGATGCCATGTACATCAGCGCAAAAAACAAATGTTTTTCACGTAAGCATAACATTTTTTATTTACAAGATAATTTTGTTTTAGGTACAGCTAAATGAAGTAATTAAAAGAAAATTATCTTGAAAATAAAAAAAACGTTATGCGTACGTGAAAAACACACTGCACCGTAACTACAGAAGCATCTTTTCTAAAAAATTGCTCGATGACAAACACATGATGCTCCGTCGTCCACGGTGCCATGGCTAAAACTGCATTACCTGGGCTCTCTGTTGGCGGTGCGGCGAGGTCATCACCCTTCTCTTTGCGAAGTACTATCCATTCAGAAAACATGCGTTTCCTCTGCGCCACCTTGTATAAAGGTATCCGTATCTGAACAATCTTCAGAAAGAAACAAACCATGTGGAGGCGACGTCTGTTGAACATGTTCAACCATTTCGCGTCTTTCAGATTATGAGACACTGGCGAACGCGCTCTAATTCCCAACATTAAACGGATACATGAATTCTGCACTTTCTGAGTACGACATTTATCACAAGAGGAGAGACAAGGAGCAAAGGCAGTGTCACAGAAGTTGAAATGAGAAAGAACGAGTGAGTCACATAACGTCCTTTTAGTATTCAAATTGAGATAATGCCTTTGTCCATACACGAGTTTCAGTGCGAGATACGCCCTCTATAGCAGAGTATTGATATGATGCGTGAAGCGCAACCGGGGGCTAAATGGAAGTAAAAGTGAAGCCACTCAAGATGTAGACAACCCACAATACTTACGAATCTCCTTCTCTTTTTAAGTCAGTCTCTTCTTTGCCCTCTCATTCAAACAGCCGTATGATTGATTAAGCGGGTAACAGACAAGTTGATATTTCTAAATTTTAATACTTACACTTGCTTTTTGGACTCTTCATTTGAGAAATCAATAAAATATACATAAATAAAACTCATCTCAGGTAAATGTATTTTCAAGTACATTATTTATTTAGCATGTTATTTTACACGTTGATTTACAACTTATGAGCATACCCCTGTATCATGGAAGTAAATTATACCCTACAAGTCAACAAGACGCAGCAGTCTGAGTTTAAGAGGGAACAACACAAAATTCAGCAACTAAAGTTTTGGTTAGGTAGTATTGTAAATACTCCGAAAAAAATATTAAATGCTGGGTAAATTCCAGTTTAGTTTCGCATGTAAAAACAGTGCAAGGATAAGCAAATTGAAAAATACAGAGCTTAGTATTATTTACTGTGCATTTAGTAAGTATTTTCTTACTGTACCTATGCAAATTATGTTATAAGTACTTACCTATTATTTTATTTTAAAATAACAGCATAAACGAAGTTGTAAGTATAGGGTTCTCCATACTAAAGTACCCATTTTAATATTTAAATAAAATCCTATCTAAGCCGAGTAAAAAAATTGTTTTTTCACTACTAACCTTAAAACACTTCATTATTGACCGACATTTGCGCCGTGAAATTATTTTTCGCACCTCTTGTAATAGGTTAATGATGAATTCATTATTGACCTAGGTCAATGATAAAGAATTATCAATCATAAAACAAAAGATTGGAACTCAAGAAACTTAATTTCCGGGTATTCATATGAAACGGGAAACTAAAATTTTAGGTTAGGCGCACATTATTTAATTTAGAGGGTAAAAATGAATAGGATCACATTTCACATTGGCATGTAATATTTACCCATGAAACTATAAGTTGTTACCTGGCTGCTGAACGCTTTTACAGCCGTAAGCAGCGCAATATATGACCATGGTACACAAAAAACTGTTACCTGTGCAAAAACATCTGTTAAGCTCTTCGCATTAGAAAAGGATGGAGATTCGTAAGTAGTACGGGTTGCATACACAACAGAAATGCCTCAAAAAGTTTTCACAAGGTAAACGGCAATGGGCCTATCCAGTAGGGATATACATCATTGGTGAAGCGCAAGTTCGAATCTATGATCAGTCTCAAATTCTTGACACAATTCGTAGAAGGTACGACCGTATCGTCTATTTTTAAAAATAAATTGTTTGTTATGGCATTCCTGGATGCTTCATCACCAAACACAATCGCACAAGACTTCTTGGGGTTCATCTTCAGTAAGTATTGTTTGGATATATACAGGGTGATTTTTTTTGACCGTCTATTAGAAGTATCTGGAGAACTAAAAGAGATATTGATTTGAAATTTTGGCTGTGGCCGAAACCGGGTCGGATCTATTTAATGAAAATACTTTCAAAATGGTGGCATTTCCGGGAATACCGGAAGTTGACACCAACTTTGTTATCTTAAATGGAATGCTACCATTTTCTATTTTTTTTTAGATTCCACGGAAAATTTTAATGTCAATTCAATAGAGGTTCGCTATGTCTAAAATTAATATTTTCGGAGATATAAATTTTTTTCTCAATATTTTGACAGTTGTGGTAGATTATGTAAAAATTAATATCTCGATAACGTCTAGCAGTAAGATGTTCGATTTTTTATGGTGGCAAGACGAGGTGTTGGAGTTACTAATCAGGCAAACAAATTTCCAAAATCTATTACATAAAATTTTCTAATCAACGACATATGTTGATCGCACGAAAGTAGCAAAAAGTCATTTTTCTTAAATAGAATGATACCATTTTCAATTGTTTTTTAGATTCCACGGAAAATTTTAATGTTAATTCTATAAAGGTTCGCTATGTCTAAAATTAATATTTTCGGAGATATGAATTTTTTTCCAATACCTATTTTGACAGTTGTGGTAGATTATGTAAAAATTAATATCTCGATAACGTCTAGCAGTAAGATGTTCGATTTTCGATGGTGGCAAGACGAGGTGTTGGAATTACTAATCAGGCAAACAAATTTTCAAAATCTATTACATAAAATTTTCTAATCAACGACATATGTTGATCACACAAAAGTAGCAAAAAGTCATTTTTCTTAAATAGAATGATACCTATTTAAAGAAACCAATTAAGAAGAGTGAAAAAATGCGCATTTAACAATGTATGGTGTTTCTCTACCTAAAATGCATAGTATTTTAGATATTTGCTGTTTTCTTATTTCATCGATCAAAATTGAAGAGCGCCGCCTTCTAGTAAGTAGACCTTGGCTTGTAGACAAAACAAAATATTCACAAATTTCACAAATAATGTCTAATAAAGGCAATTGGTATTTTTTAGTAATTTAGTATGGTTGGTGTTTAACGAATAGGATATGGCAAATGATAATTATTCTTACTCGGATATTATGCATTTATTCAACATTCATGGAAAATGCGATAAAATAATTAACAGGACATACAGAACATTTAATGGAACATATCCTGAATTACCACCACTGAACTTATTTTAACTAAATAAAAAATAAAGTAGGTACGTGATAGTAAAACAATGTTAAAGAAACTGTTCAAAATGTAGTCCATTAACTTCTACACATTTAATAATTCGCTTATTTACGGCGTGTGTAGTAGCGCTACGAATTTCATGTGGATCTAAGCCTGCAAATGCTGTAGCAATTCTTTCCACCAATTCATCCCTGTTATTGAGTGGATATTGATACACTTTATCCTTTATACGGCCCCAAAGATAAAAATCCAACGGTGTAATGTCTGGAGACCTGGCAGGCCAACTCCATGGACCCAAACGTCATATCCATCTATCTTCAAACATCCGGTACAATTCGTTAGTAACTGCTGCAGAACAATGACCTGGCGCCCCATCTAGTAGGTATCTAAAATACTATTCATTTTGGGTAGAGAAACATCATACATTGTTAAACGCGCATTTTTTCACGTTTTTTAATTGGTTTCTTTAAATAGGTATCATTCAATTTAAGAAAAATGACTCTTTGCTACTTTTGTGTGATCAACATATGTCGTTGATTAGAAAATTTTATGTAATAGATTTTGAAAATTTGTTTGCTTGATTAGTAATTCCAACACCTCGTCTTGCCACCATAGGAAATCGAACATCTTACTACTAGTCGTTATCGAGATATTAATTTTTACATAATCTACCACAACTGTCAAAATAGGTATTGGAAAAAAATTCATATCTCCGAAAATATTAATTTTAGACATAGCGAACCTTTATTGAATTAACATTAAAATTTTCCGTGGAATCTAAAAAACAATTGAAAATGGTATCATTCTATTTAAGAAAAATGACTTTTTGCTACTTTTGTGCGATCAACATATGCCGTTGATTAGAAAATTTTATGTAATAGATTTTGAAAATTTGTTTGCCTGATTAGTAACTCCAACACCGTGTCTTGCCACCATAAAAAATCAAACATCTTACTGCTAGACGTTATCGAGATATTAATTTTTACATAATCTACCACAACTGTCAAAATATTGAGAAAAAAATTTATATCTCCGAAAATATTAATTTTAGGCATAGCGAACCTGTATTGAATTGATATTAAAATTTTCCGTGGAATCTAAAAAAAAATAGAAAATGGTAGCATTCCATTTAAGATAACAAAGTTGGTGTCAACTTCCGGTATTCCCGGAAATGCCACCATTTTGAAAATATTTTCATTAAATAGATCCGACCCGGTTTCGGCCACAGCCAAAATTTCAAATCAATATCTCTTTTAGTTCTCCAGATACTTCTAATAGACGGTCAAAAAAAATCACCCTGTATAGTAAGTAACATTTCGAAATCTTTATTTATAAGCGAAAAAGCATCTGCAGCTTCACAAGAATAGTAAAGTTGAGTATCGTCAGCATAAAAGTGATAGTTACAGTGAAGAAACGATTTGTGAAACATTGAAGTACAAATATTATACAAGATAGGGCCTAGAATACTACCCTGAGGCACGCTGGATGCAAGACTGCTCGGCGAAGATAAGCAATTATTATAGACAACACATTGACTTCTCTCCAACATGACTGATGCAATCAGCCTTACAGCTCCAGGGGCAAGACCGACATATTGCATAATAGAGATCATAATATCGTGATTCAGAGTGTCGAAGGCTTTGGAAAAATCAATTAGGACCAAAACATCTATCTGCATCATTATTATGTTTCTTTACAATAAAACCGTTTAACTTAAAAATTAATTAGTACTACTGGACCGTTCGAACAAGTACTCCTCGGGCAAATACCCCGCCAGGCATTGAATTATAGAACTAAATCCAGATTTTTTGTACTACGAGAGTTTTCAGACTGCTACCCCACCTAAGGTGGCTTTGAAACAATCCTAACTTGTCTCCATGTATACGTACGTGCTTTTAACGAAAGGTCCAGTACTACTAATTAATACCAGATAATTACTCAAAGTAGTTGTCACTTGCTGATATCTGTCCAGAGCGCGGCAGCATATATAGCAAGGTTAAATTGCATGGTTTGAGTGTGTGGAGGAAAGCACCGTACTGATGAGTCCCAGAAGGACGAAACCAGTTGGTCTGCGGTTTTCCTTCACATTCAAAACATGCAATACTTGAACAAAGACCTGCTTAAAAGCACGTACGTATACATGGAGACAAATTAGGATTGTTTCAAAGCCACCTTAGGTGGGGTAGCAGTCTGAAAAGTCTCGTAGTACAAAAAATCTGCATTTAGTTCTATAATTCAATGTCTGGCGGGGTATTTGCCCGAGGAGTAGTTGTTCAAACGGTCCAGTACTACTAATTAATACCAGATAATTACTCAAAGTAGTTGTCACTTGCTGATATCTGTCCAGAGCGCGGCAGCATATGCAGGGTATCCCACGACGACCTTACAGGATCTGTATAAATAGAAAAGTATATATAGTAGAATTACACAAATTTGCACGAATAGGTAATCGAGGATGCTCAATTCGACTAAAATATTTTTGACTTTCTGCGACTTCCGGTTATACCGGAAATAGACACCAACTTCCTTATTTTGAATGGAATGCTCACATTTTGATTACGGATTTAAATTTTTGGTCGAATTTTAAGGTCACCTTATGCCAAACATCATATGTGTAAAGTGCACCCTCTTCGAGATATTAGACGTTAAAAATAGTCATTTTTCAAATTTTATCATTTATAGCTTGGAAACGGTACGAGATAAAGAAAAATGACTTACATGTCCCTATCCCAGTTTTTCATTCTCTATCAAAAGGGCCCGGAAAATATTGCCTCCTGATTGGTCAAAAAAATGACAAAAAGTTGCCAATCAGGAAGCACTATTTTCCAGACCCATTAGGTAGAGAATTAAAAACTAGGATAGGGACATGAAAATCATTTTCTTTATCTCGTACCGTTTCCAAGTTTATAATTGATGAAATTTGGAAAATGACGATTTTTAAAGTCTAATATCTTGAAGAGGGCGCACTTTACACATATGATGTTTTGCATAAGGTGACCTTAAAATTCGACCAAAAATCTAAATCCGTAATAAAAATGTGAGCATTCCATTTAAAATAAGGAAGTTGGTGTCTATTTCCGGTATAACCGGAAGTCGCAGAAAGTCAAAAATATTTTAGTCGAATTGAGCATCCTCGATTACCTATATGTGCAAATTTGTGTAATTCTACTAAATATACTTTTCTATATACAGATCGTGTAAGGTCGTCGTGGGAAACCCTGTATAGCAAGGTTAAATTGCATGGTTTGAGTGTGTGGGGGAAAGCACCCTACTGATGAGTCCCAGAAGGACGAAACCAGTTGGTCTGCGGTTTTCCTTCTCATTCAAAACATGCAATACTTGAACAATAACTTAAAAATGTTTTTTTACTTATCTTATTTTCAAGTTTGTCGTTTTTTTTGTTTTGTTATTATTTTTCTAAAGTGTACTGTGTTCTACTTGTCAAGCCCTTTCATTTGATACCCATATTGAGGGATTGAAAAAAGTAATCCGCCATTTTGTGGTGGCGGCAATCTTGGATTTTTTTCATGGTGTAATGTATTCTACTAGTTAAGCCCTTTCATTTGATACCAATTACGTGGGTGGAAACACGGAAAGAGTTTTTTAAAAACACGTCTTTATTTTAACAAAGCAGTACAAAGAGTGAGTTAATGACACATGTTTTTCATATCGCAAATTCAGGAAAGCAAAGTTAGCATGATGTACTACAAACACAAACTAGGCAATTTTTATATAGTTTTACATGGAAATGATATGATGTAATTTACCTATATTGAGGGGGTTGGGAAAAATATATAATCCGCCATTTTGTGGCGGCGGCCATCTTGGATTTACCATGATACTGAATATACATAATTGTATTGTCATCGCAACTAAAGGTGTGTACCGAATTTCAGATCAATCGGTCAACAGGAAGGGGGTAAAATTTGAATTACTAGATTTGACCCAAACAAACAAGGCAAGCTAAGTAAAACCGTTTAAAAATATGACGAGAAGCAACTCAAACTCGACCCAAGGTTTTCTATTTCTCGGCCACTAAACTGCTGCTGCTAATATTGGCCGTTCTTAAAGTGCGTACCTGTTGTGGGCAGGTGCTTGAAACAAATTTTTTTCCTGAAAATTTGTAGAGACAAGCACCGCCTACCACAAAACTACGAAATCTGACAGATTGCCAGTGAGTTGAATTATGTATTAAAATTTCCTGTATTTATTTGCCGGCTGTAATTAATTGCGAACGAGACAACTGACACTCTAACTCAGGTTTCTCAATTTCCGTACGAGTCCCAGTTAGGGCTCATCACATTTCTCATACAGTTTCTCATTCACAGTTAACCTACTGCGAATACAAGTGCATTTTAAATATTGCATCATACGGATTTACATAGTAGGTATAATAGGGTTCTTGCCGGAGTTACTAATTTACATAAAATTGCCTTAATACTATGGAGATTTAATTATTTAACTAATTTAAAAGAAAAAAAATATATTACTTGTGCGTTTAAACAACAAATCAAATACATTAAATTATTAAATTTGCCTAATATCGTATGTAAGCACATGGCGCAATGACGCCCTCCTATTGGTTCGCGTTAGTTGACGTCGTCCTACAATACATACAACACGAGTTTACATTCGGCAGCCGGCATTTTCATATACGATTGTGCGTTGTGGTATCGTGCTGTGAATTATTCGTGTACCGTGGACGGTGTGTTTTGAACAACTGTGTAAAACATTTATTTAATCTTTGACCCTGACTAACGAAGGTTTCAATAAGGCTCAGTCCTACAATTTACCAAAAATGGACTCAAACAGCCCTTTGTATACATTTGCAGAAATTCGTGGAATAAGGTAACTTTACAAAAAAATGTTATTTACTGCTACCTTCTTTTGGTATACGGTGTATTAGATTTGATACTTATATCATATTTATTGGGTTTCACGATATGTAATTTTAGGTTATTTAAGTGTCAGTAAATGCATGTTATATTTTAAAATTTCGTTTTGTTTTTTCTCAATAACAACTGCCGTTAACCAGATTTTGAGATTTCCTTTTCAGAATATCTTTACTAGGTTCTATAAAAAGCAGTTTTTCGCCACTTGTAACATGCGACATCGCGTTATTGTTTTCATATTTTTTAACAAATTTCAAAACAGCAATAGCAGATTTGTATTTTAAGAACTGTTTGCAAACAAAAACAATTTAATATCACTTTGTTTTTGAAATATTTACAAATAGGCAATCTTCTACCCTGCTCCCAAAATTCCGGTGTGTCGGGCTCTTAAGTAAGACGGTATTTTTGTATTTTAAGAATTTTAAATAGGTTAAGTTCATTGTTTACATTAAAGGCGTATATATTTTAAAATGTTTGGGAGTTTGGGTACATGGGTACTTTTTGGTTTTTAGAAACGGATTTGTAGTCACGTCTTGCAGCATCGAACCGACGTTTCCTACGTTTTTTGTCAGTAGGAACGCGAATAAAAGTTTTTTCTGGTGTCTTGATGCTGGTATTTTTACGCAAAGGCACGAAACAACAATAATAAGTACTCCTTGTTAATGTTTCACTGGTCAAACCACAAACTAAATCTTTGATAATCCACGCTGGCTACTGGGACAATCGTAAACTGGAAACGGCCGCTTCCCGTCTATAGTCGGATGACGTCACATATGGTATATGCTACTCTCGGGTTTTCTCGGGCTATTTCGCCGGGAATTGTCAATCTCAAATTTAATTAATTAATATATTTTGATTACAGCATGAATAATATTAAAAAAAACAATTGTGACTAAAGGACACCCCGAGAATCAAAAAGCCGCATCAAAATCGGTCCATTCGTTTAGGAGCTACGATGCCACAGACATACACACAGACAGACACGTCAAACATTATAACCCCTCTTTTTGCGTCGGGGGTTAAAAATAATTTTCAGCACACTTTTAATGCACATCGTTTTTAGACGTCAAATGTTAAGAGCAAGAAGTGAAAAGTTTCCAAACAGCAAGGAAAAGAAACGGCCATTTTAAAATTGATTGAGTAGTAGGCTATGTCCACTAACATAAGGGAATTAATAATAGGTACGAAGTTGCTACTTCATTTTGCATCTTTTAATCTGGTTTGGCATGGGCCGATTTAGAAACTCCGCTGCTAAATGCTCGCTCCAGAGACCTCCCGTATAAGCAGCAGCCATTTTCACTTTTTTCCGTCGTATAAAATTGCATTTTCACCTTTTACTTACTTATACCTTCGTTTTAAATTATACTTAATTAAAGTGACAGCTTTGTATTATTTGCTTGTCAGTGGACTAAACTTTTCATTTTTATTTAATCAATTTTGACTTCTTCCATTTTAAAAACTATCATGACGTTTAATAAATAATTTAATAAAAATATCTTTGAAATTATCTGTGAAAAAAACCATTAACACGAGATTATGTTTACACCATATTCATAAATCTGCATGATGCAATGTTAAAAATCGGTATGGAGAACCATACATGACTTCCATGTTCATTGTATATAACAAAAGAACACTTAAAACAATTATCTGTTTATTATATTATCGGCAATTTTACGAAAGATTGGTTTAGTAATCACGAGTATCTATCAGATTGACACTATTGGAGGTTACTGCCAACTGTCTACAATAATACATATTATAAACTCTAAAGTATAAACTATATCGACATAATATCTAAAAGAAGAAACATTGTTGCAAAATTTCTTAAAATACGAAAATATTTAAATAAATTTTATTTGCTTTGGTCAAATAACATCTTCATTACATGCGCGTGCTGCTTTTCCTGAATCCCCTAAGAATGTTAATTATTCAAAGGTAAATCAGAAAATTTCGGTTATAGCATCAAGGTTGCTATGCTATGCTATGCTATGTATATTATACGTTTCTATGACGACGTTTATAACTCGCTCGTTGGATAACATGCTCTAATGGTTAATAACAATAAATAATAGGCCTTTTCATTTCGTTCTGTGTTCGTTAGTGCGCATGTGCTGACAATCAGCTGTTCTTAGATTTTCGGACGAGTGTCACTGTCAGCTGTCAGGCGTTACAAACTTCGTGTGGAATATTCGTAAGTAAATAGTAGAATACCAAATAAGGAGGGTGTTTGAAAGACAGAAAATTATTACAAATGTTAGTTCCAAGTGATATCCCTCGTAAAATTGTGAGGCCGAATCCCGAATGCGTGCCCGGCTCCTGGCTCTTGCTTGAAATACGGGAATGTTAACCAAGATACTTCAATCATGTAGGTTTTTAATATAGCTCTGAAAATTAATCAATTTTTTAAAAGAAAACGGAGAAAAAGGATCTAATATAGGTACAGGTGCGTATTTTTCTGAAATGTATGTATGTAACTACAAGTAATTCTTATTTTAAAAACCTAACAAATAATGACATAAAACCTGGAAACGTTCAATACACTTTTCCATTTCGAATCTTGCCTTTTACACATTTTTATCCAAGCAACATCATTTATATAGGTGGAACTAATCCTCACTTCCTCACATGGTCACCAACCTAGTTATTAACTTCGATTTTTCCCAGTATTAGGCAGGGTTTAGGATATGGATAAAATCGTAATCCCAAGCGATAACTTGGCCTTCCCGCACTGTTATCACCTTGGCAGTCACCAAAAGCACAATGCTTGGATGCTCCATAGTGTTTTAGTTCCGAACTATTACTAATTTTGCACGTTTGCTGTAAAATTTTACCAAAGAATTAACACACTTTCAAACAAGCAATACCGCCTACCCCTCTAGGGGATATTGATACAAGACTTTGACATTGACATTCGTCCGAAATTGTCATGGCGCGTTCGCGCATGCGCCTCAGCATTTTTTTATAATGAAAAGTCCGATTGAGTTATGCCAAAATTGATAGTAACATAGTATATTACAGTACAAGTGGAGAAACGGTTTCTCCACGAGTGCTGTATAACGTTTTGTTCAATCCTGCCACTGAACTAAATATTATTTCAAAAATATTCAAAATTAATAATTCAAATTGGTCTGACAATTGGGCAGGCATACAACATAATAACATATAGAGCGTGTTTCATCATTGTTATGGTTACCGTTACTATAAATAATAAACAAGCTAGAAGAAGTCAATTTTTGTACGTTTCAGCTAAATTTGTACCTAAAATAAGATTTTACTGAGAAAATATGGAAAAAATTACGATTTAATTTTACCGGAGGATATTAAAAGATGCTGATGCCGCTGCATACAATTGCCTCAGAAATTTAAAGGAAGGTATATGAACGAGCTGACAAAATTCCTTGGTATGATGCATACAAAGAAAGTTCATCTTATAACGGAGGAAGTGATCTTAGCCTATTTTAATGGATTGGTAGAAAATTACGAGCCATCTTCTTTGTGGTCCACATATCCTATGTTGAAGACAATTTTATTTGTTTTTGAAAAAGTAGATATTGCATAGCAAGTAAGTTTCATAGTGCTATATTTTTTAAAAGTATTGGCTTTAACTCTGTAAAAATTTTCATGTTACCTAATAGAAATGTTGACAGTACCTACTTAATATTAAATAAATAGCTAATTAATTTTGTATGTATGCCCAAATTTATTAAAACTCACACAAATAAATTATTATTTACAGAAACCATCATAAATTGCCATGTCAATTTGAATGATTAATTTTGAATATCTTTGTAATTTTATTGAGAAATGGAGTGGGTGAAAGTTATAAGAGTGAACGAAAGTACTTTCGCTCACTGTTTTCGCCCACCCGCTGTCAAAGAAACAAAGTGAGTGAACGAAAGTAATGCTTACTCGCATAGTATCTAAGGGTGAAAAAACATGTTTTTATGGCAGGATTGAACAAATTTTTTTGGCCTTAAATACGCAACATTTTTTATTTAAACTTTTTTCATATTTCTAATAGTTTAGCTACAATATTTATTTGAAGAATTAAAATGTTAATAACAAATGAACGCCTAATTTAATTATTACTAAAATCAATAGGTCTGGAGTCCTCGTCGAGACGCACTTTTCAAAAAACTTAATTAAAATATTTTAGTTTTAACAGCAGTTACCGAACGCCAAAGAAATTCGGACACACCCACGCACACCCACACACACCGTTCTTACGACATTGTGGCATCACCCGCACCTCGCTTGATTGTGGCCACATGAATATTTCAGTATGAGCGAGATAGAGAATGGTGTTATTGTAACAATGCATAATTGGAATGCTGGTTACATCCAACAGACTTGGATTAGCATTCATAATTGTTCTCTCTATTGCAACCACGTCACGGAGCGAGAGCCGTGGCATATCCAGATGAAGAGAGAAAACCAAGCTTCTACGTCAGAGTGGTGGTGGCACGTCACGCGTTTCAATGGTAGGAAAGCGAGCCTGACCGCCGACCGCCGAACCTATCCGAGTGGCTATAAAAGGAGTCACACATCAGAGGTCAATTAAGAATCTTCTTCACCGGCTTCCGAAGAAGAATTCTCTCCACTCGCGTCCGATAAATTTTAACCGACAGCCCGCTTGAATGAGTTTAATTCACGGCGTGTGATTTTCTGTTCATTCCCGTATCCGATTTATTCTCAAAAGAATAAATACTCAAGAGTCTTCATCGCTAGTACTTAATTATCGAAGCCGAAGGGCTACCAATAATTAAGTTAACTAGACCGGAGTTAGTTGACTTGTAGCGGAAGTGTAGCTGACTTAATTAGTTAGGTCCATTTACCAGTACAGGTGCAGGAAAGTAGAAACCTATATCGTTTGCATTCATTGCGGCGGATTACACAGCCTTGTCGATGTGCAGCGGAGGGTTTCTACTACAATCTGCATATGTCCTGGGGTGGCCTTGTTAGTTATAAAGCTTTTGCACGTCAACTAATAAACTTGTCTCGCACGGTGTTCTAACGTACATCCCAGACATGAAACCGCGACCAGTCGCACTAGAGGTGCTATTACGAAACCGCAAATATCCGGAACAATTAATCATACGACGAGGCTACATCCCGAGGGAATAGTCCACGAGCAAGGCATCTAGCCCAGATCTCGTGCGCTACTCGCTCGAGAAACCGGTTACAGTACCGTTCTGATTTTAATACCAGAATTTCTCATTTATTTTTCATGTATATATATTCCTGTAAATATCCGTTTAATATTCCGTTTAAAATGTAAATAGTTATACTAATAGAAACCCTTTTAATTTGTTTATGTTTTATAATTCACCGTTTAGTAAGCAATAACGAACCCTCCCTTCTTCGACTATTGAGCAAAGGGTATTATCGACAATCCTGACCTGACCAGATGCAACTCCGTTATATCGTTAATAAGATAACGATCCGATTAGCCTAGATATACAGAGCGTACCAGATAGCGATACCGAAACCGAAAGAGCGCGCTGTATATCTGGCTCCAGAGCGTCACTAGGAAGTGTCGTTGAATACTTTCACCGAAACCGATCCGATCTCGTTGCATAATTGACGTCCGACCAGGAAACATCGTTGCATTATAGATTCGACAAACCAAGTTTGAATTTGATACACTCCGCAGAATATTTTTTATTGGCATCACAATATTGTGACATCTTCTGAGTGTTGTGACCTCTGAAGCAACAAATATAGAAAGTCCTACGAAGTTTAAGAAAGATGCCACAAATATAACAAAAGAGGGTTAAGTGTAACAATAATATGTGTTTGGGCAGTAATACTGACATAAGTATCAAATTATTTTAATGATTCTACAGAGTTGTCCAGAAATTCCATATCAAATTCACATTTTATAGGAGTTAAAGGGTGAACTGCATTACGCATTTTATCTTAAAAGACAACTTAACATTTAAATAAATCGCGTTAGTGAAACAACACAACACCTTATAATATGTTAGCCTGTGTCTAGCACGTGCACAAAAAATGGGGACACGCGAAACATCATCATGGTACTTTGGTTTAAGAAGTAATTGGTTAGGTATAGTATTTTTCAGATTTGTTGGCGTTTGCGCCGCCATATCCGATTATCCAAGCAACCGCCAGCAGTTCAGTAGTTTCTAAAATTTTGCTGTTGCTAGGAACCGCGACAAGCGTGTGCGCCGCGACTCTGGACACGGCACACGTCAATGAGCATTTTGACGTTTTCCCTCAAGAAATGTATTCTTTTACCCACAACATTAGCCCGTTCACACAAAAGACACCGGTTATTTTCTAGTTTGTACTTAAATCTGCTATTGGTTATAAACGCTACAAACTTGTGTCAGAAATATCCACTATTTGTTTTGTTTTTAATTTGTTATTTAAAATTTTTAATGTAATGTGTTATTTCTTTTCTTTCATGGAATAAATAGCATTCCTTATTTCGGTTTTAATGCTTTCAGTTACGTCTTCACTTTTTAATTTTGATTTGCTGCCTTTTTCCGGGCGATCCAGCAGACAAACCTCGTTTTTCCTCTCCAACTATGCGCGACACGCTGCGTAGACTTACTTTTGATGCATCGGCCAATCGCTCCTGGTCACAAGTTAAAGGCAATAGGGGACCATTATTTTCATTATCTTGAGTAAAGTATTCAAAAATATTTCGTAAAATTTCTCGACACTATTTGGAAAAAAAATTTCCAGGCATCTTTACACCTGGCAATCAAACTGACAGTTATACTTGAAAGACAATAATTTTTAATAAATTGCTTGGTGACCACTGGATATTGCAAAATAAGCATATTAATACTGAAACCATTTTGTTTCACACAAACATAGTAAGAAAGAGTGAGATCAAATACGGAAACGTGAGAATATTCTTAAATCATCTTACGGCAGCAATTAAAATTCAACAAATCCATTTTACAAAAGGAAGAAAGACATATGAACGTAATGCGCAGATTACTGCATACGCACGCCAAGATATCTGAAAAGAACTATAATTGGTTAGTTGTCAACACCGTCAGTGGTTTAGGTGGGTACAATAGGTAAGTATCACACAGAGTTAATAGTTTGTTGTCCTTAAGGCGCGTCCAGATCAAGCGTGCTTCGGCGTATGTAATGCAATGCAACAAAATTCGCCCTAACTTCCAAATCAAGCGAATGCGCGCTTGTGTTCTCACAGGTTCCAGATAGAGCGCGCACGAACATTAACTTTTCTTTGATGTACCGACAAGAACCGGGAAACATTCGCGAATGCGCAAATTTTCGCATTCGTGCGCAATTTACCGTCCACATTGAGCAAATTTTGATGTTCGCAAGTGTTGCATTACATTACATTCGCTTATGCGCGCTTGATCTGGACGCGGCTTTAGGCTTGATGTGGTCGGCTCCCGTAGAGGTTAATTTTTCTTGCAGTTTTACAGTATCTTTTTTTACAGAAAATGCGTGTGTCAGATTTCCGTCAGTTACAAGTCAGTTAAATATTGTGTGGTAAATATAAACATATGTTCGCAATTCATAAGCCCGCGTTAGCGTGTACCTAGACTCAGCCATTATGTTAGTTTCCTCTACTTTCTGTTCGAATTATCAAGTTATGGAGCTGTATTAGTATTAGGGTGAACTTCATACAGTGCCATCAAGTCAAGTCCGGTCAAGTTAGGTTAGGTAAATCTAATGTAATTTATTAGATTTACCGTACTTGATTGGTGGTTTCAAATATTCACAGGTCAATTTAAAAAATCGTACAATATTTTAATAGTATATTATACACGAGTTTATAATGAATGCTATTATTACCGAGGATGAAGTTTACAACACGAGCGAGTGAAACGAGCGAGTTTTGTAATCATCCGAGGTAATAATAGTATTATTATAACGAGTTGTATACTATACTTTGTCTACGACTATCAAAACAGATTCCCAGAATGAATTTACCTTCATTTCTCTTCTCCAGTGTAAGAAAGATTCATCCATACGCTCTCAGGTATAATTTTCTTGGTTTTTTGGGCAATGAATCTAATGAGGCAAGTTCTGCAGCTTCTTTTATTGCTGGTGCTGTTAAAGAAACCTCGTTTTCACTCTCACTACTCATTATATCTTCTTTTCTAGAATATGCATTTCAAATTAAAAGCAAACCGTGCTGATTTGACGTTTCAATTTGAACTGACACATCGCGATCGCGGCCTACTAGATAAATGTAAAAAAGGGTGAAAGCGATGTTCCTATTGGTGTAGTGAATAATATTCATTAATCACTGCAGTGATTAATGTATATAATTATGATTGAAGAAACAAAAGTATAAAGAGTATATTATAAGATAGTCGTGGACAAAAGTTTTTATTCACCCATAAGTTGCGGGTATGATACAAATTGCTGTAAATATTAAAAGATTTATTAAATTTGCCAAATTTCGTGGCGATTTTGTATAATTACCGGTATTTATACAAAATCGTCGAATTAATCAAAATTACCTTAAAATATACAGTACCTATGTCCCCGAATGGAGTTACAAAGAGGGAAAAAATTATTGTTTTCAATTACCATTAATATGCTCAGATTCGCGGATGATATAGCAGTATTAGAATCCAGCAAGGAAGAATTAGGAAATTCTCTGAACAAAATGGAAGCAGTTTTGACGGAGGGCTATGGTATGAAGATCAATAAAAGAAAACAAAATTTTGGTATGTAGAGGGCGTGAAAATAGGACTAAAACTAAAGTACAAATCGGAAACGAGAAGATAGACGAAGTCTCAGATTTGTGCTATTTAGGAAATAATGAATATCATAACCTCAAAGAAATTATCTTTATTGCTGTTGCTGATTGTATTATTTTTCCAAACAAGACTCGCGATGGTAGGAGCTCTCTAGAAATAAAACAAAGAATAGCGCACGGCCGAGTTGAATTCAATAAAAGGTAATAAATATTATTTAGATATAGGATGGTAGGACACCTGAGGCGCGAAGGCTTAGTTCGCGACATACTAGAGTCAGAGATAGGAATAAAAAGAAGTAGAGGAATAAAAAGAAGATTAAATTACTGCTCTCAAATAGTTAGGTATGTAGGATGTTCAATTTTTGGGGAAATGCGTAGGTTAGCTCAGGGTAGGAAATGATGGAGGTACGCGTCCAATCAGTCTTTGGACTGAAAACTTTATGATGATTCAATTTCTTAGAAAAAATTCACAGCCTTCGCAAAGATGTAACCGTGTGAGGCATTGAAAATGACGAAGCAGACTGTAACCCTTGTGCGTTTGGAATATTTCCGCATACGCGATAGCGTGTTAAATAATTATTCATAAAACACCTGCGCCGATTTATAATAACTGCATTTCTGTTGTGGCATTCTCTCACATTTGCGATGCTAGACGGTCCAACTATGAATGAAGCTTACTCATACTGAGCGGTCTAGCGGCCGCCAGGCGCTCCACGGCTAAACTTTAACCGCTACCGCTCGAGTGCGTGGCGTATGTGGCAAATGCAACACAATCATTTCGGTGAATATCATACCCTATACTAGGATACTAATAACATTTTCAATGTTAAAATCGCTGTTCATAAAAAACTCTGCTTTTTCTGAATCTCCCATGGCACATATTATTTTTTATTCAACTGTTCCAGGAAACATTTTACTAATTTTTTATGCCCTCGTCGACTTTAAATTTTTTCCTTAATACTGACACTACAGTAAACATGTATTTAATTCTGTAACGTATGATACTGGTGAGGAACGCTACCATCTAGTAATTACAAAATTTTCAGAAAAAAATAAGATAAGTTTTTCATGTCGGTACGAAAACTGGCAAACAATTTTTTTGGAAATTGGATAGGTTCAAATTAAAGAAGAAAAAAATAGGCTTAATCAAGATGATGCTATTTATATTTTTTGTAAATATGTAATGCACTATTTGAATACTAAAATATTCACGAAAATATTTTTTTGGTTTAATAATTTTAATAAATATTTTCTGTGTCCAAGAAAACGCAAAAAAATAAAAATAAATTTCCTATAACATTGTTAGTGGAAATGCCTTTTGTTTGATTTTTAATAAACTATACCTTGAAGTTCATTAGTTTATTGCCGGACAGAGCCAAAATGGAATTAGTACATTTATTTTTTTTTATGTTATTATTTTATGTCAAATTAGTTGCTTAGGTAATTTTTAAACATCATGGATATAATGATACTAAAAAATAGAAGTGATTGATGCGCCTACTACCATAGCTACTACTACTATTTCAGATGCCTACTATTATAATATTAAAAACACATTATTTGGTAAAAACAATAATTCTGTCCATACCGGCCGCCTTGAATGTTTCAATACAAAAGTAAAAAAAGAAAAAAAAATACAACAATTAAATTGTTCAATAATTATCAGTCACTGTTCAACAACAAACATAGTTTATTTACCGCCCGTTTCACTGAACCGGTGGATGTTTTGATTGTCACAACACGCACAACACCATCAAGTCCAGGATGCAGGTCCGTGATGATTCCCATTTTCCATAACATTGGAGGTGTTGGTTCACGTAGAAGGACGACTGCTCCTACATTCCAGTGTGATTCGGTTGGATGTTTCCATTTGCTGCGCTGTTGCAACAAATTAAGATAATCGGAGGACCATTTCTTCCAAAATGACTGTTGCAATTGTTGAACAAGTTGGAACCTTGAGAGTCGATTGGCAGGAATATCCGTGAAGCATGGTTCCGGAATAGTGTATAATGAGTTACCAATTAAGAAATGGGATGGGGTCAAGGAAATTGGGTTGTCTGGATCAGTGGATAATGGTATGAGCGGACGAGAATTAAGTATTGATTCGATTTGCGTAAATAAAGTGTGCAATTCCTCGTACGTTAATATAGTATTTCCTATTATCTTGTGCAGATGTTTCTTAGCTGATTTAATTGAGCTTTCCCAGATACCCCCGAAATGCGGTGACCTAGCTGGAATGAATTTCCAGTTTATCGATTGGCTGGACAGGAAATTCGAAATGTTTTTATTATTTTCATCGGTGGAATACAAAGTAAACCATTCTGATAGAAGCTTGTTAGCTCCAACCAGATTAGTGCCATTATCTGAATAAATCGTATGGCATAAACCTCTTCGAGCTATAAAACGCTTTAAGCAGGCGATGAATGCTTCAGTACTGAGATCGCTGACAATTTCTAAATGTACAGCCTTTGTGCTGAAACATATAAAAATACAAAGATATGCCTTGTAAGTTTTTTGTCCTCTGCCCTTGCCTTGGCGAACTATAAAAGGGCCTGCGAAATCAGTGCCACATGTTAAAAAAGGGCGTGATGGAGTTACCCTTGATTTAGGCAAATCTCCCATTATGGGGTTTATTATATGACTGTTTATACGTCTGCATATGGTGCAATCTCTGATTATTTTTTTAACTGACGAAAGACCTGAAATTGGCCAATAATTTTGTCTAATGGCATTTAAAACTACTTGAGCACCAGCATGCAAATACTGAATATGAATGTGTCGAATTATCAAAGTGACTAGATTATGATTCTTTGGCAAAATCAAAGGAAATTTATGATTGTATGGCAAATTTGAATGTTTCAATCGACCACCAACTCTAAGTAAATTGGATTTATCGAGGAATGGGTTCAGTGACAATAGTGTGCTTTTACATGGTAGCTGTTGGTTATTTTTGAGATTACTGATTTCCTGTGAAAAAACTGACAATTGAACAGCTTGTATTAGAAATAACATGGATTCGTCAAGTTCATTAACTGTTATTGAACCCGATATGCGAGTTTCAGGAGAAACTCTACAATTGGAAACGAATCTGAGAACAAATGCAAGAATTCGTTTTAGTCTGCTTAAATGTGAATATTTGTTTATTAATTGTGAAATGAATTCTATATTTAAACTTGAAACTAATGATATTTGATGATTTGATTTTAATTCTGGCAAATCCGCTGCAAATTGTGTTAAATTCGAAATTGGCCAGTAAGAAAAATCTTGTGATAACCATTGGGGACCGTGCCACCAGAGGTTTGATTTTGCTAATATTTTTGGTGAGACTCCTCGCGAAATAATATCCGCTGGATTGTCATATGTGCGAATGTGTCTCCATTGATGGATCTCAGTGGATGACATTATTTCTGTTACTCGATTAGCAACAAATGTTTTTAGTTGATTGGGAGATTTTGCTAACCAAGCTAGGACTATTGTTGAATCAGTCCAGTAGACAAACTCATTGATTGTTATGTCAAGTTGTAAAATTAACTGTTTCACTAAAGTAGCAGACAACAGAGCTGCACATAACTCTAGTCTAGGCAGTGTTATTGTGTGAATTGGTGCAACTTTACTCTTAGCACACAATAAATTAACAAAATGATCGCCATTGGCATTGGTTGACCTGAGATAAATACAACAACCATAACTTGTCTCACTTGCATCTGCAAACGCATGTAACTGAATATAAACTGATTGATCACATAAAACGTACCTGGGAATAGAAATATGTGTAAGATATTCGAAACTTAATTTGAAATTGGACCATATTGTGAAAAGTTCTTGTGGGATTGATTCATCCCAGTGTATGTTCAGTTGCCATAACCTTTGTAATATGATTTTAGCTGTTATTGTGATAGGCCCAATTAAACCAAGAGGATCAAAAATCTTGCTGATTGTAGAGAGAATTACCCTTTTTGTAACCTTGGCTGTAGTTGATTCAAATTGAATAGGAAATTGGAAATGATCTAATTCGGAGTTCCAACTCAACCCTAAAGTTTTTGTGGTTTTTAGTTCGTCATTGAACTGCATTGTAGTTGCTATATCAGGAATACCCCCTAAAAGTCTATAATCGTTTGAGACCCATTTTCTTAGAGAGAATCCTGCAGAAATAAATAATTTATTTAATTGGTTAATGATGAGTGCTGCTTGATCAAATGTATCCACGCTCGCTATTAGATCGTCTACATAAAAACAATTTTTTATTATCTTGTTAGTGTCGGGATACATAGCTTGATTATCTAATGCGATTTGCGTAAGACATCTTGTTGCTAAGAAAGATGCGCATGAAGTACCGTATGTGACAGTGTTTAACTGATAGCATTGAATTGGATCGCTGCGATGTTTGCGCCATAAGATATTTTGATAAATTCTATCATCTGGATGAATTAGCACCTGACGGTACATCTTTTCACAATCACTGGTGAAAGCAAATTTATGTAAGCGAAATCTGATAAGAATTGTTATTAAATCTGGTTGAATTGTTGGGCCAATTAATAATGTTTCGTTTAAACAGATATTTGATGATGTTTTGCATGAACCATCAAAGACAACACGAATTTTGGTTGTACTACTCTCAGCCTTGAAAACTGCATGATGTGGGAAAAAATAGGCCCTGAATTTTTCCTTCTCAGTATACTGAACAGTTGACATGTGGCCTAGCTGTTCATATTCTGACAAGAAATTTGTATACTGTTCTTTTAATGTTATATTACGTTCAAAACGATTTTCAAGCAGAAATAATCTTTTTGCTGCTGTATTGTATGATTCTCCTAACTCACTTATGTTGTTTTTAAATGGTAATCGAACTATGAATCTGCCATCTTTGTTTCGAGAAGTGGTTTGAACGAACAATGATTCGCATGGATTACTTGGGTTTAAATTTGCGTTACTTATGTTGATTTCTTCTAGTTTCCAAAATTTAGAAAGCTGATCGTTTACTGATAAACATGAAATTTTACGCTGATGAACATGAATCCTTTGTTGACTGAATTGCCCTGCTATGACCCAACCAAAATGAGTTTTTTGTGCTATGGGATAGTGTTTGCCTAATGAAATTTGACCTACACATAGTACCTTGAAAAATACTTCAGCTCCCAACAAAATGTCTATATTGTTGGAATGATTAAAATTTGGATCTGCTAACTGCAAGTCAGGTGGTAACTTAAAATTATCAATTCGAAATGATTGTTGAGGCAATTGCTGAGTAATTGATGGAAGGACTAAACAAGAAATGTTACAACTAAATGCATTTATTAATGACGACAATTTTATTTGAGCTTCTCTATTTACCGCTGATGTTATGCTATTTATTCCAGAAATGGGAAAATTGACCTTAAGTGTTTTAACACCCAAAATTCGAAGAAAACCTTCTGTGATAAAATTGATTTGCGAAGCTGAATCTAGTAGTATACGACACTGAATCTTGTTTCCATGTATGTCATGAGCATAAGCTAATGCTGTTGGCAGTAAGACATTTGTGATTTGTTTGTTGGAACAATTAAGACCTACTGGAAATATTTGATTATTATTTGATGAATTTGTTGATTCTTGAGGAAGATTATTGCTTGTTGTTTTACTCAAGTGTAAAAGAGTGTTGTGAGACTGGTTACATATTTTACATTTATATGTTGATTTACAGTCCCTTGTGGTATGATTTGATCTGAAACAATTCTTACAAAGTCTTTCTTTGGTGACCTCATTAATGCGGTCTGGTATTGATAATTTTAGGAAATCTTGGCACATAAATAAAGGATGATTTTGTTTGCAATAAAAGCATGTTGGTTTTTTAATTGTAATGTGAGTGCTACGATGTGACCTTTCAGGAACTGATTGTTTTTTAGGTACTTGGAGCGACTGTAAAAATTGACAGCGTTTCATCAAAAAATTTGCAAGTTCCTTAAAAGTGGGTGTATCTGTTAAGTTGGATTTTATTTTCTCCCATTCTCTTTTTGAAGAGACGTCTAATTTGGAAGCTACGAGATGCACTATTATAAGGTCCCAATGCTCTGTGGGAACTTGAAGCTTTTTTAATGCTCTCAAATGTTTTAATGTATTGGTTAGTAATTGCTGGAGGGAAATATGAGATTCTTTCAAAACTGGTTCTAAATCGAACAAAGTCTTGACATGATTGTTGATTATTAATGGTTTGTTTTCAAACCTATCCTTCAACAAACCCCAAGCTATGGGATATGTTTCTGCTGATACCTCCAAAGATTGTATTACCAAGGCTGCATCGCCTTTTAAGGAAGACTGCAAATAGTGATATTTTTGAATATCAGATAAATCTGAATTTTTATCGATAAGTGAATTAAAAGTGTCATGGAAATTAAGCCATTGGTCGTAATCTCCCGAAAATGTGGGAATTGATAAAATAGGTAAATTGACACTGGAACTGCCTGCTCGAGGAGTATATGAATTGCTATTAGAGTTATCAGTTCTAGAATTTATTGTAATGGAATGTTTTAAATTTTGAATAATTTTGATTGCTTTCGATCTTAAAGAATAGAACAGATTTTCAACATATTCTCTTTCATTTTCATGATGAGCTGTTAGATCGGATGGATCATAAGATTCAATATCACACTGAATTATTTTAAAATCATTTAATAAATTTTCAATACCTGACAAACGAATTTCCAATTCAGTAATCGTTTCTGGATCTTCCATATTTACTTTTTCTACATAGGTTTTAAATCGAGTGAGAGAACACTTAATGACCCCACGTTTTCTAACAAGTGCTTTTAACTCATCATCGGCCATGATAATCTTTTGTGATATGTTTATTATGATGCGAAACTATTTTGTACTAACACTGTGAAGACAACAGGAAATACACTAATATTTTTAAGCAGCAATGCAATTGTTTACATTTACGCACATGAATATGATGGATATGTTTGGTATGTTTGATTGATATGCTTGATCTGTATGTTTTATATGTTTGGATAAAGGAGGGTAAGCTTTTTATTGATGACTCACGTGGCTGACCAACGCAGTGTGTATGATAGACTCTTCCGACTGTCTTGATATTTCGGCTTCTGTATTTGCTGGATGTAACATCCGTTCTTCGAAGGACCAAAATTTGGAAATGCCTTTTGTTTGATTTTTAATAAACTATACCTTGAAGTTCATTAGTTTATTGCCGGACAGAGCCAAAATGGAATTAGTACATTTATTTTTTTTTATGTTATTATTTTATGTCAAATTAGTTGCTTAGGTAATTTTTAAACATCATGGATATAATGATACTAAAAAATAGAAGTGATTGATGCGCCTACTACCATAGCTACTACTACTATTTCAGATGCCTACTATTATAATATTAAAAACACATTATTTGGTAAAAACAATAATTCTGTCCAGTTAGATAAGTACAAAACTAATTTTATTAATAACTCCTTAGTTTTTACGATATTCCGTTGAAATTTTGTACGTTTTTTCATATACCGGTACAATGGTTCAAAGGTATTGTTTTTTATACCAAGCGTTAATTTCTTTTATATTTTTCGCTCTTTTGATTTGGGGCTTGGTTTACGACATATTGCAACTCATTTGACTATGTGTTGTTGATCCACTCGAAATAACAGTCGAAAAGCATAACTCATTGATATTTTTATTACAGGGATTCTTCAAATCATTAGATATCATATATGAAAAATATGGGAATATATATTTTAATTTTGGTACTCCAATATCGAGTAAGAAGTATTTTGATAAGAAAATTGATAAATCTGTGCACAACCTCAGACCATTACACTCTCCGTTAGAAGAAAGGATAAGACAACACATACCTGAATTTGCATCAGATATAATAAGAAAACAGCAAGAATTGTGCATAATAACTCCGTTCAATTTGATTGCATTGTACATGACAGAGAATTTTATTCAGAAGAATGATTTGCTAACACTAAAAAGTGTTATTAAAGAAGTAGTATGGTACAGAAGTATATTCGAGAAATTAGATGTTCAAGTGAACTTGCACGACATTGAACGGGATATACGAAAAGCTATTTATACGCACAAAAATTTAGTACAACTTGATGAAAATACAAATATTATAAGTTTAGTGTGCAATCAAATAAAATTAAGTGATTCACAAAAAAGTCAGTTAACAGCTCATTCACTTCAAGAGAAAACCATGTCTCTGGCTGTCCCATTCATTATGCTGCAGTTGTACGTTAATCCAACCTTGCATGTCTTGATTGACTCGATGCTTGTAATGTTGATAGTGGCAAAGTCAGGTGCAGATTTATATGATAAAGGTAAGTGTGTAATTGGTTTTATTTAAAGGAATGGTAAATTATATGCTGCTTGTCCATGCAAAAATGTATTGATTACGTGAAGTTTAGAAAACATTTGGGATGAAATACATAAAAAGTAAAAAAATTTTGAAACGCCTATTTTTAAAATGTGCTATAATGTAATTCCGTTCATGCCTCCATTAACTTTAATCCTGTGAACCATTATAGAATAAATGAACTTTACTGCACCATTACCTCATCCAATATACTAATCTGCAAATCCTAGGGTTGTTAGAATTTATGCAATTATAGAAAACCAATCGCACTTGTAAAAAAGTATGTTAAATTAATGTCTCTCATTTGGAAAAACGTTTGGTTTACCTGTCCTTTCTATCCCTAAATTTTGTTGGTTACATTTTTGTAGCGCATATTTTTGTATTCCACATTCAATGAAAAATGAAAAATTTTAATTTTTTTACTTTTATTAGTCGTGAAAATGACATTTGACTCATAATGAAATTGTGAGTAGGTAATAGGACTATATATGCCGCCGACTTCCCATAAGAGCCCATGTAAACCACCACCGGATGAATTCCACCACATTGGGAAATATGGCGCGCATAAGAAGGGTCATACAGCTGTATGAGTACATTTCAGGGTCATTGAAATTCGGGGGTCGATGAGCCGAGGTCAGAGGTCATTCCTAATAGGCGTATAGCTTTATGCAGGGATTTTTGGAAAAAATGTGGCGCGCATAGGAGGGTCATACAGTTGTATGAGTACATTTCAAGGTTACTTAAAATTCGGGGGTCATTGACCCGAGGCCAGAGGTCATTCCTAATAGGCGTATAGCTTTATGTAGGGATTTTGGAAGGTGACGCTCATAAGAAGAGACATATAGCTGTATGAGTTGATTTTAGGATTATTTTAAAAAATTCGGGGGGTCAGAGGTCATTAAAGAACGGTATAGAGCTTTATGCGTAGATTTTGGAAAGTGACGTGAATAGGAAGACGCATACAGGGTGGTCCAGTTTATATTATCAGGATTTCACCAGCCGAAAGTTTTTTAAAAAATAAGGGTAGTTTGTCTAATAAAACATGGTTGAATATTACTTCCTTTTTGATGTACAGGATGTTAAAGAAAATAAATTATTTGGTAATAATTTCCTATAAATCAATAATAAAAAAGGTAGCCTTCTGAAATTTTGCACAGATCATTTCTTTTGTATTCTCTATTAAATAGTGGTTGTAATTATTTTATTTAGAACACAGAGGCGTGCGTACGGGTTTTCTCAAAAATACTTTATTCAATAAAACGTACGCCACTGTTTTTTAGAACACCAAATACAGAGACGATTTCTCATTCAATTTAGAAACCCAACTCAAAACAAAAAAACATTAAAAAGTATTCTGAAGTCTAAGAAGTAGTTCCTCCCGCGTAGGCACTGGAGTCGCATAGACGGTGTTTTTAAGATAACCCCACAGATAAAAATCTAAAGGCTATCCTTTTTTATTATTGTTTATAGCAAATGATATAAAATAATTTACTTACTTAACACCCTGTACATCAAAAAGGAAGCAAAATTAGACCATATCTTACGTAGGTCACTACGAAAAATTTGAGATACGGACCTGTTTCTTATAATTTTTCAAAGTACTTCCCGTCACATTCTATACACTTCCCCACATACGAAGAAACCACTTGCTAAAAATCTCTACCCACTTTTGCTGCGATACGTTTGCACATGCTTCGTCCCAAGCTTCAATTAGCTCATCGTCTGTCGCAAAACGGCGTCCTTTTATCTGCTCTTTGATTTAGGGAACATGCCAAAGTCACAGGGCGCAAGATCGGGACTGTAGGGAGGGTGTTCTAAAATTTTTAACCCAGAATTCTGCAAAAACTTTGTTGTTACATGAGCTCGGTGTGCAGGAGCATTGTCCTGATGTAGGCGCCATGTGTTCGGACGAATGTTTTTTAACTTTTCCAACAACCTGGATAAGCAGTGCTCGATATACCATTTAGCGGTGACTGTCTTTTGTTCTTCTAAGACAATCCGCTCAATAATTCCAGTTTTTCCAAAAATACAACGATAATTTTCTTTTTGACAGAACGTGATTTTTTAACTGTGGTCGGAGTGTCTTCATCTTCAAACAACCATACTCTGTTTTTAGATTTTGATGGGACATCATAATAATACAGCCAGGTTTCATCACCTGTGGCTATAGAATTGACATACTTAGATTGCCCAGATTCAAAGGTTTTCAGCATATCCCGGCACCATTTGACTCTGCAGTCCCTTTGAGTATCTGTCAGTTGATGAGGTACCCACAGCGTACAAACTTTTCTTAATCCTAAACTGTCGTGCAAAATTTTGAATACCGCTGGTGCAACGATCCCCAATATCTGTTCAATCTGCCTGTAAGTTATTCCACGATTTTCTCTCAGCAATTTTTCTATGGACCGCACGTTTTCTGGAGTTACAGCTTCAGAAGGTCTCCCGGATCGTTCATCGTCATCTAGGTCAAACAGTCCCCGTTGAAATTGTTTATACCAACGAAACACTGTGCTTCGGGTTGGACAATCATCATGAAAAACTTGTTGCATTTCTTCTCCACATGCTTCAGCACTCAAACCTCTTTTAAAATTATAAAGAATAATCGCACGAAAATCACGACGCGTCATCGACGACATTTTCCAAACTTCAAATTTATGTAACACTAAAATTACTTGACAAGTATTGAAAATTTTCAGCCTACTTGATGCAAATTTTGTTCTCTTTTCAATGATAGTAATTTTGTTCCTCTCAAGTATATTGTGACTGTATCTCAAAATTTACGTAGGACCCTGCGTATTAGACAAACCACCTTTATTTTTTGATAATCTTTCGGCTGGTAAAATCCTGAAGATATAAACTGGACCATCCTGTATAGCTGTACGAGTTGATTTTAGGATTATTTTAAAAATTCGGGGCAGAGGTCATTAAAGAACGGTATAGGACTTTATGCATAGATTTTGGAAAGTGACGCGCATAGGAAGAGATATATAGCTGTATGAGCTCATTTCAGGGGTACTTAAAATTTGGGGGGTCAAATGTCATTTCAGATCGGTATAGGGCTTTATGTAGAAATTATTAAATATGCAGAAAATCGGTATATAGGTATAGAGAAAATTCCTCAGGAAGCAGCTGTCAGGACTCGACCCCGATCTATCTATCCTGCGTAGAAGACCCCAGCACTAGCCAGTGCGAAACCGAGGTTATTTGATGTAGACATTTTGAATGATTATATGTAGGTACCGCGTTTTGTCAAGAAGTTTATGTGTACCTAATTTACTTACAGCAAAAATAATTTCGAAAAGGGCTTAAAAAACAAACACACACCCCCGAGAATAATAATAATAATAATGTTATTAAAAAGGGAAAACATGATATTTCTGCATTGGAAATCTTTAAATTGAATGCAAACTTCATGGAAGTTGCTGGATGACAGTTTTTTCTCATATTTTTGGTCGATATCACATAGATGGCAATGTTTGTGACAAACATAGTTGTAGACACAATATCTGTGTAAAATAGTTTTTATGATTAAATGTACATACGAGAAGACGAGATCCGCCTTAGCAATTGCTGAGCTTTATAATTATAATTCATCCAGCATGTACACATGGTTGAAGTTTCAACCAATTGCGATGCAGATTCCCATTTGGACAACCTATGTTCTAGACTCTTCTAGAGTCCAGCATCATAAGAAGAAATATATACGCTCAATTCGGAACAATCCAGAAACAGTGTCTACGAACAAAAGAATATTTGGTTAACATGCTCTTTAGTAATGAATCTATACTAGGGCCGGCCAAGCAACTCATTTTTATATACCCGTCCGCCATGCTGAAATTTCACATTATCAGCAAGGTGAGTTTCAACCACATTAAATAAAAATCTTCAAGTTTCATGAGGCAATTTTTACTTTCATCCTTGCGTGCAGTTAATATCTGGAATTGAAAACAAGCATTTATATAATAATTAATTGTACCCTCCTGTTTGTCAAAGAAACGTCGTTTACATTATTATTTTTATTAGACACTGGGAAATTTGACTATATGGATTAACATTGCCATTGTAATTTACCCCTCCATTTTTAATTTCCAATGGTAAGTTGGAAGTTATGAATCCCACGCATAATGCTTAAAGTTCCAGTATTAGATAAATGAGAGCCTCAGGCCACATCTGTTGCCAACCCAAAACTCCAGCAACCAAAATCCCTGTTAGTGTCTTCAGCAGCGGCAGCAGCCTCTGGTTCTGTTGCCAACTCCAACACGCAAAAATCCCTGGTAATGTCTTCAGCAACGACATCTGCCATTGGTTGTGGTTCAGGCGCCTGCGCCGGGGCTCTAAATGCACGTGTTGTTCATTGTTGCGCAATAGAAGAATGTTCTGGAAATGCTGATGCAATAGTACACAGACTGAAGGAGTCCTTGAGTCATGTCTTCAGCAACGACTTCTGCGGCAGCCTCTGGTGTCTGGGGGCCTTTGGTTGTGGCTCAGGCGCCTGCGCCGGGGCTCTGAAAGTACACGTGTTGCTCATTGTTCAGGCCAGTCCATCCAGGTGCCATCAATGACCAGAGGCTGCTGAAGGAGTCCTCGAGTAATGTCTTCAGCAACGACTTCTGCCTCCGGTGTCTTTGGGGCCTTTGGTTGTGGCTCAGGCGCCTGCGCCGGGGCTCAAAAAGTGCGCGTGTTGCTCATTGTTGCGCAATGGAAGAATGTTCTGGAAATGCTGATGCAATAGTACGCAGATGTTGCAGAATTAATGTTTTTTCCCCTTCTACGCTGAAGGAGTCCTCGAGTAATGTCTTCAGCAACGACTTCTGCCTCTGGTGTCTTTGGGGCCTTTGGTTGTGGCTCAGGCGCCTGCGCCGGGGCTCTATGAGAGTGGGCGGGGCAACAGCCAATGATAGAGGTTGTGGGCGGCATCCAATGGGTGTGGTGGTGGGTGGTAAGGTTCAACTACTGCTAGATGCCTTTGGATGTGACGTAGGCGCCTGCGCCGGGGTTTTCGCAAACGTTCTGGAAATGACGCCGACCGGGATTCGAACCCGGGTCCCCGCGCACCGGAACCCTCGCTAAACCCACTGAGCTAATCGGCTGCCTACATGCCCGTCTTTTAAATCATCCATATATACTTAGGATTGTAAACAGAAGTTTCTCGGAAATTCCAATGGTTGCAATTGTTTATACTAAATAAATATTGATATCAAAGTTTAAGAAAAAAGCACGTTCGCCGCCGATAAGAGATGTTATAATTGTTTTTATTATGGGTAAAAAACCTTTCAACTCGCCGACAGGATTATGTTTGTTTAGGTTTGCTCCCACGTTCTGTATATGCACATACTACGTTGTAGACACTACAAGGTGACCCGTTTATCTGTTTGTATTATTACAATAAAATAACTTTCTAGAACATTCGTCAGTTTGTTTATTTTGATACGTACTATGTTTTGAAATTACTTGTTATCTTAATGCGTTTCGGACACGTGTGGGAACCATCTGGTGAGTGCTGGAAGTACTAATTGAGTGTCGGTAATATAGAACACATGTAGATTTCTGTTACACTTACTGGAAAGTGCAAATTGAATGTCGGTAATATAGAACGCATTTGGATTACTGCCCACTGCACACGCCCCCTTGCCCCGCCCACTTAGGTCATGGAGGGTATCAAATTAACCAGTTCGATGAGACAAATAGGAATCTATAGTTATTCTCCTACTTCAGAATTCTCATCAGATGTCTGTCTGTCTGTCTGTCTATCTGTCTGTCTGTGTCTGTCTGTCTGTGTCTGTCTGTCTGTCTGCCTGCCTGCCTGCCTGCCTGTCTGCCTATCTGTCTGTCTGTTACATCAGCCGTTCGTGTCAACAACAACATTCAATGCCAATGACGAAATTCGCATACCAATCCACCAACAAGACGTTTACGTACTGCCGCATCTAAGCTGCATCTACATAGAGGGGTTTATCCTCTTTCTATTCTTGCTTGTGTCATCAGCCATGGTGTTTGCGAATAGAGCTGTCTGTGTCAACAGACAGCTGTGTCAACAGCTGTCTGGGTCAACAGCTGTCTGGTGTCAACAGACAGCTTGTCAAAAAAATCACGCTTCTAGCATACATTTATTGGAAAGCACACAGCAAATATTTCTAACATAATGGGGAGTATTATTCAGTAATCAATTCATTAGTTTAGTTAGTTCCCATGGAATACGGTAAATTATATAATATAATTTATTATATTAAAATACATTTTGTCAATTAAAATAATATAATACTGTTCATAATATGATATTATTATATTAAAATACATTTTATTCATTAAAATAATATAACAGTGTAATCAAACTCGTGACGCTGCTTATACATCGTTGACAGCAACAAGAGAAAAATACCATAATTAAGAAATTATACTAGTAAACAAACAAACAAACAAACAAACAAACAAACAAACGGGCGGACAAACAAAGAAATAACTTCATTCATTATAAAAACAATTAATTTTCCACTACTAAAATTGTGAATCCAAAACTGGCACTTTTTATCTACTATCACTGCATATTAAAAAATCTAAATACTTTACCTTACGATTTACAATATTGACCCAAATGACCACAAGTTCACTGCACGATTCCAACAAAATTATCTTGGTTTCTTTCTCCATGAATAGTCCAGAAAATAAAACATTTTCGGTTTCCGTTGCCATGTGCGATACATTTCCGCACATAATCATTTTGGGTTGGTTCTAAAGATAGAAAATAGTTTACAATTATGGAACAGATACGTGATCTTTTTAACTACATATAATGAAATTATTATGAATGAGTTTTATTAACAGAATGCTTGAACAATAAAAGAAATGATTACTGCAAATGGACTTACTTTTAAATTTTCCGGTAAATTTTGGTGGATAAAATGGTACAATAAAATATCTCCAACATCATCTTGGCCAATTACAACATTCATATTGGGAAACTAACTTTTACCGCACCTATTCCGTGGGAACCAACTGAACTATTGAAGTGATTACTAAATAATAATTCTCGCAATTATATTAGTTCTATTTATCTCGCAGCTTTTGCCGAGCTTGCAAAATTTTGGTAACATGCAGAAGTTATCAAAAACAACAATCAATCGAGTGTTTATGTTTCTGGCGGTGGCCTTCAAACTTTTTATGTTCTAGAATGATTTTATTATAATAATACATCTTGTAAAGTTTACGACATAATATTAAGTGCACATGTATTTATTAGCATGCAGAATGGGGGAGTCAAACCAAACAAATATACATTTCCTGCCGGCAAAGTTGAAAGGTTTTTCTAGAACGTTCTTAGCTATTAATATTTCATCATAATAAAAACAATAAATCATAACATCTCTTATCGACTTCGAATCTGTTGTTTCTTTCTCAAACTTTGATAACAATAGTTATTTAGTGTAAACAATTGCAAACGTTGGAATTTCCGAGAAAAAACATTAATTCTGCAACATCTGCGTACTATTGCATCAGCATTTCCAGAACATTCTTCCATTGCGCAACAATGAGCAACACGCGCACTTTTTGAGCCCCGGCGCAGGCGCCTGAGCCACAACCAACGGCCCCAAAGACACCAGAGGCAGAAGTCGTTGCTGAAGACATTACTCGAGGACTCCTTCAGCAGCCTCTGGTCATTGATGGCACCTGGATGGACTGGCCTGAACAATGAGCAACACGTGTACTTTCAGAGCCCCGGCGCAGGCGCCTGAGCCACAACCAAAGGCCCCCAGACACCAGAGGCTGCCGCAGAAGTCGTTGCTGAAGACATGACTCAAGGACACCTTCAGTCTGTGTACTATTGCATCAGTATTTCCAGAACATTCTTCTATTGCGCAACAATGAACAACACGTGCATTTAGAGCCCCGGCGCAGGCGCCTGAACCACAACCAATGGCAGATGTCGTTGCTGAAGACATTACCAGGGATTTTTGCGTGTTGGAGTTGGCAACAGAACCAGAGGCTGCTGCCGCTGCTGAAGACACTAACAGGGATTTTGGTTGCTGGAGTTTTGGGTTGGCAACAGATGTGGCCTGAGGCTCTCATTTATCTACTACTAGTTCCCATTCAGCTTTAAGTCCCGTGCCCACAATAGTTCGGACCTGTCCTTTCATCCGATTTACATGACTAAGTTGTGACTTGGACATGCGAGACATCTTCTTTAAACAGTTTTTGACTGTACGATTTTAGCCACTGCATTTGCTACATAATTTTGTGTCAAACGCCTCTTATACTTTACTCGATCTCATCAGCATCCACTTCTGCTTTAGTCCAATAGACAGAGACCCTCCACTTCTTTTTCAGCTCATCGATTTGCACTATCTTTATGTAATTTTCATCACCAATAAATTTATTCTGGCAGGGTTGTTAAAATTAAAATAAAATGTTTAAAACACCTGTTTAAAGTATTAAAATTGATTTTGAAAGAAATGGTTTTGCAACGAAAAAAATTTAAAGTTCCCTTGGTTACCAGGCTACTGCTATCAGCAATTTTACATCGTTAATAAAATAATCAATCGCATTTTTTTGAGATTATGTTTGAGTTTCGTAGTCTCTTTCCTGAAACAGTCATGACGAATATCATTCCAGCTTAGATTTTACCTGGCAAAGATTGTCGATTGTATTCGAGGTGGCCAATTTTGCGTGTGATATTGTTGAAAAATTACTCAACTGACGTCTCGTAATTTTGATGTCACTCGTAAAATTGCATCGTTACAATCTAAAAATTTGCCAGAAAAATCTAAATTCTTATGACATTACATATGACTATTCCACTAATCGAATTTTAAACCAATCAAATCTCTCCATTTCTGAATATATTGATGTATCCCAGCGGAAAAAGTACCTGCTAAAAATTTTATTGGGAGTACTATGCCAATGGGCTGTTAGGATTCAGCAGTAACCATATGCCTTGGTTTAGTATACAACATGGTTAGTTATTCCGGGAACCAATTTTCGTCGTCATCTGCGCAAGTGGACAACTTGTTGAGAACCGCTCATAGAGAGTAAAATGACAGCTAATAGCATTAGGTGGTCCAAACAGAAGGAAATTGACAAAATAATGTTTCGTCATTTTCTTCGATAAAATATTGTTGCCTCTGATTAATATGTAAAGTTCGTGACTTAGATAAGAGACAGGAAGTGTTTCGCGACGAAGGATACCTACCTGTATAAATTGTTTTAATTCGGTATCTACTGCTCAAGGTATGTAATTCGAAATTCTGCCTCATTTTTCGGTTAAATGTAATTGGCTTCATTCAATTTTACCTAAGTGCGAATAAAATAATTACTTCTATATTTCATTACGTGAGCATCTAGGAATTAGGTGATCGACTTACCGATTTAAATAAAGTAAAAAAAAAAAAACACTTTCCAATTTGATACTATTTATTATTTAGTGGTTGGAATAATTAATGTATATCGTAATATCACCAGGGAATTCAAAGGTCTTTCATTAGTTACAATTACAATGTTTACGTATTGCCCAAATAGGCCTCGACGGCCATATTTCCAGATTTCTTGAAGTTCAATTTCTAGTTTTTAAAATCAGGCCACAAATTTTACTTTCTCAATTCCAAATCCAACTTAACAAGTATTTGTTATTTTAATTTTTTTCATAATTTAACATTTTAAAACCGAAATGTACACTGACGGACAAAAAAAGTGGCGCACCTAGATTTTGTAATAAGTTTGAAGTTCAATAACTTCTGAACCAGACAATCGATTTTAGTCATTCTTTTTTTGCTGTAAGGGGCGACTTTTCTAGATGACTATGAAGTATTTTGCTTTCCACTAAAAATTCTATAGTGCCTTTAGAAGTAGAGTATGTTTTTTAGGCAAAGTTTGATTGACGCTATGGAGTGAAATTGTGAGTTTATTGAATTCTTACATTAGTCACGTAATACCCCGTTTCCTTTTCAATAGTTTTCCTTTTATTTCACCTTTTTAGTCATTTTGTTACCGAAAATGCGACACTTTAGATGAAGCAGTGTAATTTAGGTTATAATTAACAAGGGGGCCATGAAACTACAAAAGCCAAAAAACAACATCGTTTTATGAAATGTGTTGAGGCAGTGTTCGAGAAAGAAGAGCAACAATTTCGTGAACAACTGTAATTAATCGCTTGCCGTGGTCCAAATTAAGCCCAGATATGAATCCTATCGAAAATTTATGAGATGAATTGGGACAAAGTGTTGAGGGTCGCTCTTATAAAAGAATGGGAAAGTATTCCTCAAATCAACATCACAAATTTGACTAGCCAGAAGAGGAGATACTCGTTATTAGACAGCTTGTTTTTCAATTTATTTTTCAGTTTCATCTTGTTGTTATTTGTTGTTTTCTTTATTAATTACAGTTGTTTACGAAATTGTTGCTCTTCTTTCTCAAACACTTCCTCAATGCATTTCATAAAACGTTGTTCTTTGGCTTATGTAATTCCACGGCCTCCGTGTTAATTACAAGCTAAGTCACCCAACTTCGTTTAAAGTGTGGCATTTTCGGTGGCACAAGGACTAAAAAGGTGAAATAAAAGGAAATTTATTGAAAAGGAAATGGCGTATCACGTGACTATTGAAAGAATTAAATAAACTTACAACTTCACTCCACAGCGTCAATCAAACTTTGCGTAAAAAACATACTCGACTGCTAAAGGCACTATAGAAGAAGCAAAAATTTTTAGTGGAAAGCAAGATACATCATAATTATCTAGAAAAGTTACGCTTTACAGCAAAAAGAATTATTAAAATCGACTGCCTTGTTAAAAAGTTATTGAACTTCAAACTTATTGCAAAATCTAGGTGCGCCACTTTTTTGTCCATCAGTGTAGTATAACAGATACGTAATCGTTGTGAAGTCTGACAACAAATTAATCTTCCACTGACAGTGGCAATTTCAGAAAATTTTATTGTTGCAAAACACTGCGGGGTTCCACTTGACGTCGCGGATTTAGCTGCCAGTGGTTTCCAAAACGTGCGCGATGACTAACCATGTTTTATAGTAAACCAAGGTGCTTGGTATATATTTGCGCCATCGCCGTCGTACGGCAACATATCAAACACAAATGCCAAACGTCTTTTGAATTTAAATTGTGGCTTGATCACGAGCTACACGTATTTTCTTAGCATTCTTCTTGGATAAGTTGTTTAAAATGGATTTAATAAGATGACAAATTTGAATGAGTTTTGTGTTCCATAAGAATTACCTACCTTCCATTTTATTCTTAATGTGTAATTGGTTTTTGACTGTGGCGAATTAATTTATTAAGGGTCTTTGAATTTGTTAGTGATTATGTTTCTGGGTAGTAGATAGGTACTGCCAGTAATTTTTTACCTGATATCTTTGTATTAGGTAATATTAACATCGATAACATTTTTACATATTTATACATATAAATAAAACTGAAGTGTCTGTCTGTGATTTCGAAATAAATGCTTTTTTCTAAGCTCATATGATTCTTCGCACGTTACCAAAACCTAAAATCGCATTTTTGAATTTTTTGTCTGTCTGTCTGTCTCTCTGTCTGTTTGTTTGTCCAGGCTAATCTCGGAAATGGCCGAACCGAATTTGATGAGACTTTCATTATCAGGTAAAGGACTTTTCAGAGATTATTATAGACTACTTTTTATTTGGGAAATATTCAGGTTTCCTGCGTAGAAATTGAAAAAATGTAGAAATTAGGAGTCGGATTGTGTCACGCGCGTACTATGAACACATGTTACGTGTCATATACATAAAATAAATAAATAACTAAATAAAATAAATAAATAAATAGGTAAATAAATAAATAAATAAATAAACTTGTGTATGTCAGCTCCGACGCACGACTGGAGTTTACTCCTTACGAACGATTATTTTAACTTCAATCACTTGATAATTTTGTTTATTGTACAGAAATATACGTATCCATAGATACATACATAATTTCAATGTGACAGGTAACGTAACGCACTTTTAGTTACAGCCTTTAATAATGTGAATAATGTTCCATTTCCAGTTTAACTACAAATTATAAAACGTTTAATTTTGCATCTTTACTTATGGAAGCCAATCTCCGTTCATTCAAAATAACAATACAAGTAAAAAGAAAAATGACCGCCATTGGATTTGAACTTCCGTAGCCTGTATGCAATGTCGGTGGGCATGCGACTACACACACTAACCCATTTGGACGTGGTTGTCCTGCTTTTTACACTTGTATTTAAAGTTAGTTGATTCCCACGCAATATATTTTTGGAAATGTCTTACATTTTTTGTTAAACTTTAAAAATTATTGCACAAAAACGTTCTTTGGTGCACATTGTATGTGTCCTGATACTCGGAATATCCTTAAATCACTGCGTATCCATAGATATATACATAATTTCAATGTGAAAGATAACGTAACGCATCGCCTCATTTTTAGTTAACGCTTAATTTTGATTTTACTCCTCATAAAATTTCCGTACCGCGGGCTATAACTGAAAATCGATTCTTAAGGAGTGAACTCCAAAAATAAAAAATAATAAATAAATAAACAAATAAATAAATAAATAAAATAAATATAGATAAATATAAATATTTGCCATTTCCGCGAAGGTTATAGGCATAGTACAATTAACTTACAGTAGGTGGCGCGCGTGTCGTACCGGAAAATGTATTTGAAAGAATATTTCTGCAATTCTACAATACCTTCTTTCCTCTCAACATAATTTAAAAATTGCAGCAAACGTCAAACGGCAGCAACGCGCCGGGTACCAGCTAGTCAATAATAAGTGATGTGTCCGATTCTGTTTAACCATCGCCCCCTTTATACAATAAGATATGTCTTATACCTCATTTGTTCATCATCATAAGGTTTTCAGTCCGAAGACTGGTTGCGCGCGTACCTCCATCCTTTTCTATCCTGAGCTAACCTACACATTTCCATAAAAGTAGAACATCTTACATCCCTAACTATTTGAGAGCAGTAATCTAATCTAAGCCTACCCCTGCCTCTTTTTATTCCTATCTCTGACTCTAGTATGTCGCGAACTATGCCTTCGTGTCTTAGAAGGTGTCCTACCATCCTATCTCTCCTGTCCTTTATTGCCTTCCATACCTTTCGCTTTTCCCCAACTCTTTCTAATACTTCACTATTGCTAACCTTATCTATCCACGATATCTTCATCATGCGTCTGTAGCCACATTTCAAACGCTTCTACTCTTTTTCGATCCGTTTCTCCTATTGTCCAAGTTTCGCACCCGTATAATGCCGTACTCCACACATACGACTTTAAGAGTCTCTTCAGAGTTTCTACATTAACCGTTCCCGAACATAACAGTTGTTTCTTTTTGTTAATCGCAACTCGACCCTGCGCTATTCTTTGTTTTATATCTTTATATCTTTAGTGCTCCTACCATCTCGAGTTATTTTACTTCCTAAATAGCAGAAATCCGCGACCTTCTATATCTTCTCATTTCCTATTTGTATTTCAATTTTAGTTCTATTTTCACTCCCTCTACATACCAAAATTTTAGTTTTCTTTTTATTGATTTTCATGCCGTAGCCCTGTGTCAAAACTGCTTCCATTTCATTCAAAGCCGCTCCTAATTCGTCTTTGCTAGACGCTAACACTGCTATATCATGCGCAAATCTGAGCATGTTAATAGTTTGACCCTGTATATTAATCCCTGAGGCTGTTCTATCCTTAACAATATTAATCGCATCTTCCATATTAAGTTGAAAACTAGAGGTGACAATGCACACCCCTGTCTCACTCCCTTCCGGATATCTACTTCTCTTCGTTCCTGCTCAAATTCTATAACTGCCTTTTGGTCTTTGTAGAGATTATGTATTATTCTTCTGTCCCTATCTTTCATACCTATCTTTCTGAGCACTTCGAACATCTTCCCCAATTGTACGTTGTCGAAGGCTTTTTCTAAATCTACAATTCCTTTATAGACCCTCTTTCTCTTTTCTATTGTTTCTTCTATAATTACTCGTAAAGCTAAAATGGCCTCGCACGTTCCTCTATTTCGTCTAAGTCCGAACTGATCTAATATTTCTTCCGCCCTTTTCTCCATCCTTCTTTGCACAATTATAGTTAAAATTTTTGACGCGTGGGAAGTTAAACTGATAGTTCTAAAATTTTCACACCTATCCGCACCTTCCCTTTTTGTCAAAGCTACTATGATGTTCCGTTCGTAGTCTTTTCTAATCTCGCCTGTCAGGTATATGCGACTAACTAATTTAAATAAGCGATCTATTACCTCTTGACCTGCGCACTTTAAGATTTCTGACTGCAAGCCATCTGTACTTGGTGCTTTATTGTTTCTTAAACTTTTTAGTACTAGCTCAAACTCTTCTCTCATTATAGGACACCCTAGGTTGTCGCCCTTTACGCTGCTTTCGATTTCTAATATATCTCCTACTTCCTGTCCCGCATATAAGTTTCCCAAATATTCTTTCCACCTATCTGGCTTCTCCCCGCTTCCGATTATGATATCTCCTACCTCATTTCTAATGTTTTTGTTATTAGATCCAATTTTCTAAAATTTCTCCTAATTATTTTATATGCTTCATCAGTCTTTCCTACTTCGAACTTATCTTCCACTTCTTTGCATTTATTATCGATCCATTGCACTTTCGCTTTCCTACATTTCCAAATAATTTCCCACCTGTTCGCCTTATATCTTTTTTCCCTCTTTCGTCTAACCTATTTTTATATTTTCGCCTTTCCTCTATTAGACTCACAATATGTTTTGTTATCCAGAGTTGCCTACTTTCATTCTGTTTATGACTCAAAATATCTCTAGCTGCGGAATCTAAACTATTTTTAATGCAATTCCATTCTGCCTCTATGTCCCTAACAATATTTTCACCCGCGCCCTTTAGTACTTCGTTTGTCTTTTTCTCGAACTTATCACGCGTATCATCATGTTTTATTTTGTCTAGGTCAAGATACCTTCTTCCGCTTCGTTTTTTCAAAAATCTTAAATTTAAGATTGGCCTTCATAACGACTATGTTGTGATCACTATCTATATCTGCTCCTGGATAACTTCTACAGTCCCTAACTTGATTTCTAAATCTTTTCCTTACGAGAATGTAATTTATTTGATATCTCCCTAGGTCTCCTGGCATCTTCCACGTATAGCGTCTCCTAACGTGATTGTGAAATAGAGTGTTCGTGACCGTTAGGTTATGTTTATCGCAGAACTCCATCAGCCTAACTCCTCTATCGTTCCTATTGCCTAATCCAAATGGGCCAACCATTCCGCCTTCTTTCCCTGTGCCTACGACTGCATTGAAATCTCCTACAATGATTAAATTTTCGTGCCCTCTCACAAAATCTAGCACATATTCAATATCACTATAAACTGCTTCTACGGCCTCATCACTGTAGTTGGAAGTGGGCATATATACCTGTATTATTACTGTTTTTACAGGTTTCGAATCTAACCTAACCATAACTACCCTGTCACTTTGGAGTAAGAAATTTTCTACACTCTGCCCTACTTTTTTCCGCATAACAATTCTTACTTCCGAATTTCCTCCTACCGATCCTGTGTGTATTACTCTAAAGTCTCCAGCTTCTGGCCATCGCACTTCACTAATACCTACCATGTCTAATGACCTATCCATCTCAATTTTCAAATTTTCTAACTTTCCTACTTTTTCATGCTTCTAACATTCCACGCTCCGACTCGTGAGATGTTACACTTATCATTGCTGATTACTTCCCCCGAAGCAGTCCCCGCCCGGAGATCCGAATGTGGGACTATTTTACCTCCGGAATATTTTACTTCAGAAGGTACCATCATCATAAACTAAAAGTACGCTGTACTAGGGATAGAATAATGTGGTGGTTTCCCGTTGCCTTCCACAACGCAGTAGTGTGTATCACAGTGCCAAACCGACCCTCACGATCTCTGCCACTATGATTACTGAAAGAGCTGCCCCCTTTCAGGGACTTGATTTAGTCTGTCTTCTCAAATGAAAACCCCTCCAATATGGTTAAACCTATGGTTCGGCTCTTTAGAGCATTGAAGCATGCAAGCCATCCCACCCGTTCCAGTATTACTAGAACTGCGTCAAGGTACAAGTCCGTTTAATGACAACTGAAATAAAAGCAACCGCATTTGTTATATTTATTTGAAGCATAAAAAGTAAAAGAAAACATCAAGAGTTAAACATTGAAAATTCCCACTTTCCGCCCGTAACTATCCTTTCAATGCGCTGTAAGCAGTTCTTATACAGGGTGTTAAAAAATAACTGTCGAAAATTTCTGCAGTGTGTAGTACCGAAGCCACCGTAATATAGAAATCCTAGCACATCGCCCCACTCCTCGAATGATACGTCACAAATGGTGGTGGTTCTCCAGGCGCTCCCGGTTGCGATTATTCGCGTGCTTTTTGTTAGTTCTTCGTTTTAATGCATTAGAATACGATAATAATGCAATGGCAACATATTACTTAATTTATTATAACCGAACTCTAAAACGAAAAACGTGCAAGAAAATATGCATAAGCACTGAATTAAATCTATGAAAGCCATTATCGCAAAGATCATTTCGAACTTCAAAAACACTAATGCCCGTTTGCACCAAAGCCGATTAAATGTTAACCCACGGTGAAAGAGACAGCAGTGCAAACGGGTATAAGTATACTTCCTTTTTAACTGACAATCAAATTCTATGTATTGAATAGAAGTAATTGAAATCAATATAAGCGCGCGGAGCGCGTCTCGGCTACCTAGTCATATATAACATTAAGCATGAAGAGAAACCGAATGAACTCCCTCCTAGTTTTACTAACTTGGACATTTGTGTGACCCCTAAACAAAATAATATTTCATTCCAACCTCAAATATCAAATTATAAAAAAATTACTCCTAAATAACTTTAAATCGGTTAAAAATATTCAAAATGTTTTGATCTCTTACTCTTCTGTGTCTGTCATATCCACGATTTTTTTCCTCTTGCGATCCACCACCAAGTGCTTCCCAATTCCATATATTATTCGACCCATCTGAATCTTCTTTTGAATTATATTTCTCTAACTCTGCCATTCCTTGTACTTCTTCATCTGGTAACCCTTGTGTAGCATCGTTTTCACTTTCGTCAACTGATACCTCCTCATCTTCTAAGGCATTTCAATAAATTTTTAAGCGCGAAATGTGGGCATTCGCTACATAATGTCGTCATCCTTTGTCTTTATCTAAGTCCTCTATCCGATATGTCATTTCCTATGTTCTTTACCGCAACTAAGGGTCCTCAATACTTTGCTTGTTTTTTCTTTGATTCACCTGTCGCTCCCGGAGCTCGTTTCATAAGCACAATATCACCAACCTTGTATTTATCTATATACCTTCTTTTATCGTACGTTCTCTTGTATTCTTCTTGTGCTATTTGTACTCTTTCTAGTATTTCTTGGTGTATTCTTCCAACTAAATTTGCAAATTTTGAATCCTCAAATTTTGAGACGCATCCATACAAACTTTTAAATGCTGAAACAAAATTGTTGAAACGTTCCATAATCGAGGTTATTTAAACCAAAGACTTATAGACTGGACCTAGCGTCCTTATGCAACAGCTGATTTTGTTTTGAAGCCTACACGTTCATAGGCCAGCGGGTCGCGGGGATCGTCGTTTGTTATTATATTCAAGCAACGGACCAAGCGAATGTTCCGCGATATTTTGTTTCCGCGGCAGCACCTGTTTACTACACAACTGGTCGGCAGCTTTGTTTTGCCTTTTCCACACACAAAAGCTTAGACTGTGAGTATTATCCCTGCTTCAGCCCTAAATGTAAATAGCTAAGTCCCCTCTACAAGTCTTTGATTTAAACAATAAGGGTGTAATTGGAAGTCCGATGATCCTCGATAATGCGCCTCGCCCAGGATCAAGGTCGAGTGGTGGGGGGTGCATCCAGAACAGAACTGTCTACGTACCTGTCATTTCTAAACTCAAGGTCATTTGCAAGTCAAGGTTAAATACGATTCAAGGTCATTGTCAGCTCAAGGCCAAATCTGTTCAAGGTCATTTTCAACTCGAGGTCAAATGCGTTTCAAGCTCATTGCCAGATCAAGGTCAAATCTGAATTCAATTTCAAATTTAGAAGTTCCCCACTTCCCATATTTCAAGATTATTCATAAAATATATAAGTGTGTGGTAACTGATCATCTCAACATGATTATAGTGTCAGAGATACTGCAGTTTAAAATAAGTTTGTGGTGTACAACAACAACAACAATAACAACAACAACAATGAAAAGATCCTACAATCTACCAAACAATCGTAAACAAGAAAACTTATTATCTGAACAAGTCGAAAACGAAATGGGTAAATATTGGATTATCTCATTCTGTGAATTTTAAACCGGTAATTCAGATTGAAGGTGCTAGTGGTTCTGTAACATTTGAAGAAGATTAATGGTTACAATTTTTAGAAAATCAAGGAATTATTGTCAATTATTTCTTCGTGGAAGAAACTATTCGTGGCAACCTCTAGAAGTGGGAAACTTTTCTATAAACTTCAGAAAATTAAATTAACTAAAGTTATAGTTATATACGTGAGAATTACACGAACCGTACTGTATACTTGGGTTGAGGATCTCTATTTGAGTTATTGGGCTTGTTATCATTAAGAAAGTACAGACACAGAAGACCATACAGAATTGAAGCTTCCGGGTTTCTATCCATCCTGCGCATCGGCAGGGCGCAAGTTGCTGCCATATTGGTTTGAGGCGAGACCAGAACAAAAACTTCTCTGTCTACCTTATTTTATGCGTTCGGTCTATGGTGTACACGAAATTTTTATCATGGAGGAGAAAATATAAATAACAAAATATTGCTAATTGCTTATTTTTAGAGCTCTGTTGTGGCTGCAGATGTGCGGCAGGTATAATTTGTGTTCGAGACAACAGCTGCACAAAAGTTATAGATTGTGTAGTGACAATTATGACACCCTGGCATTTCGCCTCAAAGGCCTCGGCACGCCGGGGATTAAAAACTTAAACGGAGCCGACAGTTACTTTCATTTCTGTATGGTCTTCTGTGGTACAGAGTTGATATTGCACGGAAGCAAGATTTTTACTCTTTCTATATCAATACAGTAAAAGAGGCAACTCGCTGCAGCGGAAATTTTATTTCAACGCTTCCCGAAATTATTAAACCAGAAGAGAACAAGAATAGTGAAAATGCAAGCTCCATGATGGAGATGATATATTTTTGTCCAGATATTATAACATCTGACCAAGGGAAGATCGATTTAATTGAAGTTTGACCTTGAAATATGTGGTGGGAGAGGTGCATAATTATATTCACCTTTTGCAGAAATATTCTTCAGAACGTTCTAGACGTTATATTGTGCTAATTCGTGGCCTGAGGCAAATTACTACGCAATTGAAACATGTTACAGTATCGATGTTTGTGATTGTGAAGAAACAGTAGAAGAATTATTGGAGGCGGAAGAATACTATAGTTTTGCAATGTAATTGTGTGATCAGTATATAGAAGGCGCTATTACACTAGCTTTCTTTCTTCAAAAAGTTAACTGACCGACTCTGAAATGGTACTTATACGTCGTAGAACCGTGTTTGCCATCGGAAATGTTAGGACAAGTACCCGAGCACGAAGAATAAGTGAGAAGCAAAAGTGGAATTAAACATTTAAAATGCAACATTTTGCATGTACTTACACCATAACATTTATTTGTAAGTTATTAATCAGATCATAATTTTTGGATTGTACATCTTTCCCCACAAAAATATATTTTTCACAATAAAAGTTATTACCTTAATGCAACAATTGTCTTATCTTTCCCAAATACGTTTAAAGGTGATTTATAAACAGGGTGTGAAATAATAGGAAATCTACTGAAGTAAAATGTATTTTTTTATTATACAGGGTGACACTCGGGAACCGGATGTTTTTGGAACGCATAGTACAGAGCTTAGCGCGTTTAGAGGAGGGCAAATGCGATGTTACTACCTTTGTAATGTTGTGCCATTTCAGTAACAATGGAGCAGTGGACAGTAGAGCATCGAATGTTTGCATATGACACGTTTATCCGAAATGGCGAGTCAGTGATAACTACACAGCGGCTTTTTCGCATTCACTTTAATATTGGTCGACGGAGAGCTGTTCCGACTTGCAACACCATCATAAGATAGGTCAATAATTTGGGAACAACTGGCAGCATAATGAAGAAAAAGTCACAAGGTACACAACGTGGATTCCCGATTCATGTTCAACTCAATTGCATGTTTTCGGGCAGACCGTGAAGGACTTCTGATGAGCGCCTCTCTCACTCGCTCTATGTTTTCAGGGGTTCTTACAGTACGTTGTGGTCCTTTTGCGACATTTTCTTCATTATATTGCCAGTTGTTCTCAAATTATTGAAGGCTGTGTAGTTATCACTGACTCGCCATTTCGGATAAACGTGCGTCGTACGCAAACATTCGATGCTCTTTTGTCCACTGATCCATTGTTACTGAAATGGCACAACATTACAAAGGTAGTAACATCGCGTTTGCCCTCCTCTGAACCGCGCTAAGCTCCGCACTATGCGTTCCAAAAACATCCGGTTCCCGACTGTCACCCTGTATTAAAAATTGGAATAAAACAGAAAAGATTTATTGAACATTGTTTTTAGAAATCCAAGAGTTGTGAGATTTATCTAGTCCTAACCATGTCACAAAAACTTGATCTCCCTTTCTTCACAGTACCTTCTCTACCAAATAAACGTCTGGGTATGTAACTTTCTGCTGCTCGTGCTTATAAAAACCTCTTTTATATCTTTGTTTCGTTCATCTTTTAAAAAGAAAGTTGTGGTATTGCAACGATACTTTCTGGTCGGACGTCAATTATGCAACGATATCTGATCGATTTCGGTGAAAGTATACAACGACACTTCCTAGTGACGCTCTGGAGCCAGATATACAGCGCGCTCTTTCGGTTTCGGTATCGGTACGCTCTGTATATCTAGACTAATCGGGTCGTTATCTTTATAACGATATAACGGCGTTGCATCTGGTCAGGTCGGGATCGTCGATAATACCCTTTGCTCAATAGTCGAAGAAGGGAGGGTTCGTTATTGCTTACTAAACGGTGAATTATAAAACATAAACAAATTAAAATGGTTTCTATTAATATAACTATTTACATTTTAAACGGAATATGAAACGGATATTTACAGGAAAATATATACATGAAAAATAAATGAGAAATTCTAGTATTAAAATCAGGACGGTACTGTAACCGGTTTCTCGAGTGAGTAGCGCACGAGATCTGGGCTAGAGGCCTAGCTCGTGGACTATTCCCTCGGGATCAGCTATCACTTGAATACGGGTAGTCTCGTCGTATGATTAACTGTTCCGGATACTTGCGGTTTCGTAGTAGCACCTATAGCGCGACCGGTCGGGGTTTCAAGTCGGGGATGTACGTTAGAACACCAAGGGTGTAATTCCTTGCGAGACTGGTTTATTATTTGACGTGCACAAGCTTTATAACTGACGGGACCACCCCAGGGCATATGCAGATTATTGTAAGAACCATCCGCTGCACATCGACAAGGCTGTGTAATCCGCCGCAATGAATGCAAGCATGTCGGTTCTTACTTTCCTGCACCTGTACTGGTAAATGGACCTACCTAATTAAGTCAGCTACGCTTCCGCTACAAGTCAAGTAACTCCGGTCTTGTTAACTTAATTATTGGTAGCCCTTCGGCTTCGATAATTACGTACTAGCGATGAAGACTTGAGTATTTATTCTTCGAGAATAAATCGGATACGGGAATGAACAGAAAATCACATGCCGTGAATTAAATTCATTCAAGCAGACTGTCGGTCAATATTTATCGGACGCGGGTGGAGAGAATTCTTCTTCGCAAACCGGTGAAGAAGATTCTTCCTGGACCTCTGCTGTGTGGCTTCCTTTATAGCCACCCGAATAGGTTCGGCGGTCGGCGGTCAGGCTCGCTCTCCTACCATCGAAACGCGTGACGTGCCACTCCCACTCTTCTCGTGCTCTTGTTTATTTACAATCGTGACGTAGCGGCTTGTATTTCTCTCTTCATCTGGATATGCCACGGCTCTCGCTCCGTGACGCGGTTGCAATAGAGAAAACAATTATGAATGCTAATCCAAGTTTGTTGGATGTAACCAGCATTCCAATTATGCATTGTTACAGTATTAGTTGACTGAACTCTCGAAATCGTAAATATTTCGTTTGACCAATTAGGTGTATCCTTATTTCTGACTGTTCAAAAGCATAAAGAGACGACTAAAAAGCTCTTTGATAAAGTTAAAGAAACAAACGAACAAACAAAAGAGGTAATTATTGACAAAATCAATGAAAAGAGAAATTAACCACCAGATTTTTCTGGTCAAAAAGTAGCTTATATTAGAACAAAATTTAGAGACAAGAAATTGCCAAAATTCAAAAAGACCAATATTACTTACGAAGATAAATAATATCAAACTAAAAACATGTAAAGGAACCTGTCATAAAAACATAGCTAGGAAACCTCGAGCTAAATCAAAATCATTGTTACAAGAATCCGAATCCAACAAAAAAGGATCCATTGATCATATTCCTGGTCTTTCAGGTATTACACGCTGATAGTACTTATGACGTTGATCTGACGACACTGGACAATCCTATTCTTCCTATACGATTAGGGAATAGCAGAGTAATTTATAACAAACGTGCTTTTTGCATTATTTAGATATAGTTATTAAACAATTAACTGCTTTAACGCAGAATTTCAATTCTATTAGAGATGGATTCGATAAAATAAACACGTCAGATCCTACATCCTAACACGGTTTAGCCGAAAACATGCTCCTTTGTACAGAATATTTACTTCAAACGACACATGAGGATGAGGCCCTTATATTCGCAATAAAAGAGAACTAGTTAATGTAATTGGAAAAATTAATAAAAGGCTTTTCGGCAACTTAGACTCAGAAAATGGACAACATTATGACCAGGCTATTAATATATTATCACAAAACTAGAAAATTATAGCACACGAAATTAATTTGCAAATTTCTCTTTCAAAAAAGCTGATTAGTAATTACAATAAAACCATTGAATTTGTTAAGTAATAATCAACAAAAATTAGAAAACTATTTAAAAATGGTTCAAAACTATGTTCAAAACACAGTTACAAGCTGAGGAACCTATATATATAACTTCAAGGCACAATTTCACAAATAATTTTAGACTGGCAGAATTTAATAACATTCATAGATAATATAGAAAATGCCATTGTCTTTTCCAAACTTAATACAGTCCACAATTCAATAATATCTAGCTTGGAACTAGAAGAATCGATAAAATATTGAAGTAAAATTTAAGATGAAAATGAAATTCCTAAATTTAAAAATATATTGACTTGTTATCAGTTCTTGGGAACCCAAGTAACAATATCTGGTTCAAAATTAATTTTTGCGATTCATACCCCGCTATTGACAAAAGAAGTCTTAAATTTTCCACCTTCACCCTATAATCCAAAATCACCAAATATTCGTTCCAAAGTACCCTTATGTGGCACGAGGAAATTCCAACATTTGTTCGCTAAGGACGTATGTCCTTCACTAGAAGAAATGTAGGTACTATTGTAAGGACTCCTGCATCTGTCAACTTATTGATGGAAAATTTTCAGAAAAATGTTAAACAATTCGTATAAGAACCAATCATCGAACAAATTACTTAAGAAAGTGTACTAGTCATTCCCTTTGAGGCAATTTAACTTTTCTCCAAACGCAAAACAAGTTTACTTAACAAATTTTTGAAATACTCCAAGTTGTTATGGATGTGTGTAGATTACTGGGACAGCAACAAGTAGATTCATCTGAATTTTGATTTTCCACAAATTTGTAATATGTAGTTACCTTTACTTTTAAATGCCAGAGTTTTGTATTCAAGTTTACATGGACCAGCATTAAAATTGCCATTTTGTAACATTTGGTGATGTTTGAGTACCTACCTGTTTGCTTTTCACAGGAAAACTTTCCAAGAAATTTGAATTCTTACGCTGTTTCTTTGCCCACGACTTTGTTTTCTGCAAGAGAGATATTTATCAGGTAAGAAATTTCTTATGTGCTTCTGTAAATATACATTTTTAACTAGTACTATTATGAAAAGACTCAGTTCTATTTAAACAAAAAAACTGGGTGCGCGGTCGCCACACGCGGTAGAAGTGAAACTTCAACGTTATTAGAGGAATGAACTGACGCTTGTCTGAGAGAAACAGCGCGAAGCATGACACAGAGCCTAGTTAAAGAGTGGGGCAGTGTCACGAGAAATTAAACGCTGTGGCCTCGTTTCACTGACGCTTTCCCGAGAGAAAGAGCACGAAGCATGAGAGAGAGCGTGGCTAAAGAGTGAGGCGTTCGATATTCCCTTTCTCCTCTGCCCGCCTTCTCAGACTACTCCCGCCATTCGTTTCACTTTTCGTGACGCTCGCATTTGTTAACACATGAACTTACTCTACCGAGACAAAAGAAGTTTCACTTCAAAAATATACACATGGAAAAAGTTTGGAGAAATCATGATTTAGAAAACACATTTGTTATTTATAGTTATACAGGGTGTCCCATTTATGCTTCAAAAAATGATATGCAAGTTCTTCAAGTTAAAATAATGGGTGTTTGTCATAAAAAAATTTTCTCTTAGACGCCTGTTAGCTGAGATACAAGGTGTTAAAAGTTCTGCAAAAAATGTTAAATTCAGCATAACTTAAAATCTAAAAGATATTTTTATTTCAAATTGTGCTCACCTTTCTTATTTTTCCTTGCCTACTTTTTGATAGTGCAATCAATAAAAAAAATAACCAGTGGCGTACAAAATGGATGAAGTTAAAATCCTTTTTGAAAAATAAATAGTACGTCACTGGTTTTTGCAAGTTTTTGTTTAATTTTGAAATCTACCATTGTTTCCTCAAAAGTTGTTCTTACTTATAAAAGGTCTGTAGAACCGTTTTCGAGATAATTAATGTTGAAATTTTGGGTGCAAATGGGAATGAAAAATAAAGTAGGCTTGTGCTTAAGTCAGTTGAAACAAATAGCATTGCATTGTGAAATTTTGATTAGGCTTAAGCTTGTGACGTAACCACGTTGCAACGTCACAAGAGGATCCGGCCGCGACTAAAACCCTAATCGGAGATGGGAGCGGGTAAAAAAACAGTACAATAAATGGGCGCCAAGGAGTTTTTGGCTGATCCTCTGTAGCCGAAACGTAGAATCCAAGTGACCACAAACTCCTAAAGGTCACTAGAAAACAACAGTGGGGGTGTATAGATAACCAAAAATAAAACGTAGTCAAATAGTTTAAATGTGTAATGAATAACAAAAATATATTAAACAGAGAACAAGATAGTTAAACAAAAGTAGCAATAAACAAAATTAATTTTCAAAAAAACAACGTAAGCAAACTGATCCGAAATCAGCCACCCGATACCAACGCTCCGCCCAACCAAGTGAATCAAAAACAGGCGCGGATGACGCGACAAATCCGCTACACGCTTGGAGCTCCGCACGCGCAGACGCACTGACGGGTCTATCGCACGCACACTAACTACAAGAAATGACTTGGCGCAACGCGAGTGTCGGCCGGACTAATAACAGATAAAAAAATTAAATGATCAAAGATAATGACTGAATGACAAAAGAAAATAAACAAAGCAAGTAACTATATCTTAAACAAAAAACTAAATGAACTACGCGCGACGATATAAAAATAATAACCTAAATCTTAACGTTACAAAGTACGTGTGTTCTCAGAACAAAAGTGTGGCCACGAAATGCCATGCCGGGCGTTACACAAGATCCAGCCGCAGGACGAATAACTTCCAAACGTACTGGTGAGAACTATACTAATCTGACCTTAGCTTAGAGATGATAATTGGTCAGCTTCACCGCCTGTGGGAGCTTGCGGTTCGAAATACGCCCTGGTATACCTGCGCTCTTCCTGATTAGTGGGCTGCGACATGAATGCAATCCAAAGCGATACTTAGTAAGAAGGAGTGCTCCCCAAAAAAAACCCTAAAATGCCACAAAGGACAAATTAGAATACAAAAGAAAACGTATAAGAAAGTAGCAGGTTAATGACAAATTGAATTAAACAAACGAAGAAAAAAGAAAAGGCCAAGGCTTACCTGTGAGCGGGGTCTCTCTCTAACTCTCAAGAAAGCCACAGAGCACAGTCGAATCCCGATATGGGTGCGGGGACGGAACAAAAGCCACAACTAAAATACCTTGTACAATCCGTACTCCCAAAAAATAGCTAGAAGAAAATAATCCCCGAAGGAACACAACACGTGTATAAATTATTCAAATAGCCAACCGCACTCTGCCGTAGCTTCTCTGCGAGAGATGAAAGAATCGCGTACCGAGCCTAAGCAAGAAAATTTTGGAAAAAGTAGGTAAGAATAAATTCAGGGCCAAGTACCTTGAAATATCGAACAGATGACAACGAAAATATAAAAGATCCTCGACCAATATTAAGTGCGGAAATAAGACAAAATACAAAGAATAATCATCGAGAATAACGCGAGAAGAAATCCAGGAGAACGCAGCTGTAAACGAAGGAAAAATTCAAGAAGCTAAACGGGAAAATACAAAATAATTAGCGCAGAAGAACTGCATTCAAAACAGTTTAAGCAAGAACGCCGATAAATTAAATTGACAGAATACACATACAGTGTGCATAAAATTAAATGACCGTCACGGTAAATATTCTAAAATTGTTCACTAAACGCGGAAATTCGCTAGATCTTCCGAATTTGTTGCGATATATCTGCGCCCCAGTTTGACACGTAACAAGCTGTCAGTTTAAATAAATGCTGAATGTAACATTTTTTGCAGAACTTTTAACACCTTGTATCTCAGCCAATAGGCGTTTAAGAGAAAAAATGTATATGACAAACCCCCATTATTTTAACTTAAAGAACTTGCATATCATTTTTTTAAGCATAAATGAAACACCCTGTATAGGGCAAATGTCAGCCCGTTCAACATTCTTTTCCCTCAAATAATTTTTCTCAAGTACTGCTGCAATGGGCAACTGGACACTAATTGAATTTGTGGATTTTTTTCTTTTAGTATCGTAGTAGACACCAACTTAACAAATTATGTCTTGATAAAAGTTAAAAATTTATTAAAAATAATTATTTCAAACGCTTCCAAAGATCAGTTTTTTCAAATGGGTTTTTTCACTTGCCTGCCATTGAAACTAAGGGGTCGATTCTGTAAGCACCAACGACATCGTTCACTACCGATTGTCGCCTATGAACGACATCGCAACGATTTTCCTTATTCTGTAATAAACGACCATCGTACGTCAACGACTGCAATTTGTCGTTATCCAGCGACGCCATATTCGCTGTCGTATGTAAACGATAATTCTACTTTTTGGTTGTTTTGATAACACAATTATTGTGGCACGTACACGTATGAAATGAATTTACCAAATAATGAACATGCATGGTTTATTCTCAATTAATTGCGACTCAGGAAAGCAAAATTTTCAACAATAATGTCAGGATCACTTCCATCAAATTAATTTTTCCTGAATGGTATATTTGTTTGCAGTTCACTTAAATAAATTTCGTACTGCTACCCAGTGGTTTTTTGATGACCTCTTGGACATAAAAGAAGAATATAAACTATTTGGTTTGTTTGTCCAGAGCAACTGCATATCATGATTTCACTCTCGTTGGATCTCATCAGTACGCTGCAGCTGGTGTGCAAACAAACTGTTTAGTACACGCTCTCGTCAAGGATTTGTTCTGTAGTTCAATCCCTGTCGGGGTACTTGTCCGGGCAGTAGTTATTTGAGCAAGTTCGGGCCGATTTTTTATCTCTTGGACCTAATGCAACTAACCGTGATATCACAAATTGTATTAATAATGGACTTAGTAGGTAAACAATAAGCTGTCGAAACGCAAAGATGTAGGAAACTGTTAACCACAAATTAATGAAGGAGTATGTGATTTGTCAAATTTATTACCAACTTTAATAGTATACGTCAAATTTTGTCGTTGCTTTATGTTCAAGACCGATATCATAACGACTTGGATACAGAATGTACCTCTCAAAAAAGTCGTTCAGATAGTCGTTCAAACAATGTCGTTATGTAAATATTGTCGTCCGTAAACGATTAGTTACAGAATCGACCCCTTAATGACGTACATTGCATGAAAGTCAATAATTAAAACCCGAGACATTTTAGCTACAGCATATTTGTCATTTTATACACATTAACGCGGATGTTCCGCTCTCCGCGCTACGCGCGCGTCAACCGCCTCCGCGTCTGTTGTTTTCACAGTTTGCGCGTTTGCTAGCGCGGTGCGCGGGAGATCTTGCAGTTGACATTTCGCATGCAAGCACGTCATGATGAGTTCAAAGTCCACGCACCAGAGAAAGTTTTGGGTGCACCCCATTGTTGAACAAAGATGCAGCAAAGGGACGTTCTTCACACTATACGCTAAATTGCGTGACGACGAAAATATTTTTTTAAATTTTTGTATTCCTTGTGAACCTCTGCCTCGGGTATTTTCTCGTTTTTTATCATCATAAGGTTCTCAGTCCGAAGACTGGTTGGACGCGTACCTCCATTCTTTTCTATCCTGAGCTAACCTACGCATTTCCCTAAAAGTAGAACATCCTACATCCCTAACTATTTGAGAGCAGTAGTCTAATCTAGGCCTACCCCTACCTCTTTTTATTCCTATCTCTGACTCTAGTATGTCACGAACTATTCCTTCGTGTCTTAGAAGGTGTCCTACCATCCTATCTCTCCTACTCTTTATTGTTTTCCATACCTTTCGCTTTTCCCCAACTCTTTCTAATACTTCCCTATTGCTAACCTTATCTATCCACGGTATCTTCATCATGCGTCTGTAGCACCACATTTCAAACGCTTCTATTCTTTTTCTATCCGCTTCTCCTATTGTCCAAGTTTCGCACCCGTATAATGCCGTACTCCATACATACGACGTTAAGAGTCTCTTCCTAGTCTCTATATTAACCGTTCTCGAGCATAACAGTTGTTTCTTTTTGTTAAACGCAACTCGGCCCTGCGCCATTCTTTGTTTTATATCTTTAGTGCTCCTACCGTCTTGAGTTATTTTACTTCCTAAGTAGCAGAAATCCGCGACCTCCTCTATCTTCTCATTTCCAATTTGTATTTCCATTTTAGTTCTATTTTCACATCCCCTACATACCAAAATTTTAGTTTTCTTTTTATTGATTTTCATGCCGAAGCCCTGTGTCAAAACTGCTTCCGTTTCATTCAAAGCCGCTCCTAATTCTTCTTTGCTAGATGCTAACACTGCTATATCATCCGCAAATCTGAGCATGTTAATAGTTTGGCCCTGTACATTGATCCCTGAGGCTGTTCTTTCCTTAACAATATTAATCGCATCTTCGATATATAAGTTGAAAACTAGAGGTGACAATGCACATCCCTGTCTCACTCCCTTCCGGATATCTACTTCCCTTTGTTCCTGCTCACATTCTATAACTGCCTTTTGCTCTTTGTAGAGATTATGTATTATTCTTCTGTCCCTGTATTTCATCCCTACCTTTCTCAGCACTTCGAACATCTTCCCCCATTTTACGTTGTCGAAGGCTTTTTCTAAATCTACAAATCCTATATAGACGCTCTTTCTCTTTTCTATCGTTTTTTCTATAATTACTCGTAAAGCTAGAATGGCCTCGCGTGTTCCTCTATTTCGTCTAAATCCGAACTGATCTTCTCCTAATATTTCTTCCGCCTTTTTCTCCATCCTTCTTTGCACAATTCTAGTTAAAATTTTTGACGCATGGGAAGTTAAACTGATAGTTCTCGTTTTTTATGATTTAATTAATAAGTTGAATCATAAGACAGAGGCCCTGAAAAGGTTTACGTTAACTTATTCTTTCTTTAAAATTTTCGAAGACATGTCGATTGTAAAATGTCCCGCGCGGAGTAGGCAGAGGTCAATTTTCCCGTTTGCCATCACACAAACTACCAAATTTACAACCTCTGCCACGCGCTAAAATCATTTAAAAATTGATGTCACTATCCGGCGTACTACTTGTTTATAACCAAAGACTTATAGAGGGGACTTAGCTATTTACATTTACGACTGAAGCAGGGGGAATACTCACAGCCTTAGCGTTTGTTTGTGGAAAAGGCAAAACAAAGCAGACGACCAGTTGTATAGTAAACAGGTGCCGCCGCGGTAACAGAACATCGTGGAACATTCGCCTGGTCCGTTGCTTGAATATAATAACAAACAACGCTCTCCGCGACCCGCTGGCCTACGACCGTGTAGGCTTCACAACAAAATTAGTTGTTGCATAAGGGCGCCAGGTCCATTCTAGGAATCGAAATCTTAGTTTACAACTTTCTCCGCGCGAAATGTCCGCTTGATGTGTGTGCAAGCTTCGATTTGTTCGTGGGTAATTTAGTGAAGCGGATGGACCGCGTCGCGGAGGGGCTGCGCGGTCGCTCCTCCGCCTTGCGGACCATCCGCGCTATTGTGAAAGTTCTAATTACGATAAGGAAACTCCGTCAGCGCGAGTAGCGCGGAGAGCGGTGCGTCCGCGTTAATGTGTAACGGCACTTAGTTTGTCAATTTCTAGTTTCACGTTAGATCCAGATGGCAAAACAGCAAGCAAAGGTTATGTAAACGTCATAAGTGACATCAGGACAGCTGACGTATTCATTTATACTACATAATTTGATAAAATACGAATAACATGCTACCCGTCAAAACCGCTGTGTCGTCATATAATTCAGAGTTGAGTTCAAAAGCGTTTTTAGTTCTTCAGTTCCGTTTTTTCGAAATAATGTTAGGTGGTAGTCATTTTCATGTATACAATTTAAATGAATCGCTATTTATTAGAAAAGTAGAAATAATGATTTCGAGTTACATATGACAATATCGGATGCAGGTGTGACGTCAATTGTGCCAGACAAAATTATTCATTATTTTTTTTCTCCCTTAAAATGAAGCACAGAGAAAAATGCAAAAATAGTGGTCAAACATTTTTATCCAAATTTTCAATACTTACTTCAAATAAAATAAAATTCGGCCAGTTGCCCACTGTCCCTCGCAAACAGTTCATTGGAAGTTTATAAGGTTCCCGTTATAATGGAAATTCGGAAATTTACGACATAACATAGTTGATTCCGTTCTCCTCAGGCAAAATACTTTCAACTTTCTAGCACTTCCGGTTCTACCGGAAGTAGCTACCAACTGTGTTATTTTAAAGAGAATGCCCTCTACAGGGTGTCACAGAATAACTATTCGTAATTTTCAGAAATGACAGAGGGCGCTTAAATAAACATTTTTTATTAATAAACTAGTGTCCGGAAATTCTTTAGTATCAAGTTAAAATGAAAAAAATCGGCTGTCACCCCAGGACTTTCCCGGCGGTATACAATACGTCCCCTTCTCGGGAAAGTAAAAGTTTAATCATAGCAATCTTTGGAACACAACAACTATTTTCGTAGTTGTCATTTTACGTGTGTCACAAATTAGTCCTTATTAGATAAGTGTGTGTAATTTCCGGACACTAGTTTATTATTAAAAAATGTGTATTTAATTGCCCTCTATCATTTCTGAAAATTAGGAATAGTTATTCTGTGACACCCTGTATATTTGTATTTTTTTGAATTTTGAACAACTTTTGCTAACGGTTTGTATACTTATCTTTTTAGCTTTCGAGACAAAAATTTATTTCTGCAGTTTTGACCGCTAACGTTTTGAAAATTCGCTATAACTTTTGTTCGGAATTTGAGAAAAATGTGAATGACGGCTGATATTGTACCTGAAAGATGCCTCTATCAGTGGAATATTTTGAAACTGTAGTTTCTTACATTTATTAGTGTAGAAAATTTTGAATTCGTCATATTTATTTTTTTATTATTGTGGCATATTTTTTATGCCACGTACCGATTGACTGGATAATTTGCTAAAAAAAATATAATATGGTCCTATACAAATATGTTCTATTTCCATAGATATCAAGATACACTTTAATATCGTTGAAAACATGCGTGCGACACGAACATATTTTCCGTCTTAGTCTTAGATGGGTGCATCTATATGAAGACAAAAAGTCAAATCTGACATTCACTGGGAAACCTTGACTTCACTTGTTTCCAAGTGCTCAGTGTTGGTTGTCAAATTAGAAACAAAAAAAATGCGCGAGTACGTGATAGAAGTGAAACTTCTGAGAGAGATTTACGGTGAGAGATAGAAAGAGAGAGAGAGAGAGAGCGCATTTCACGGGAACGTTCAGTCGTTTTTTTGACGCAATATAAGCATACAAACGTCATTATCATTAAAATTTTAATATTTTAAGTATACTTACATAATAACTGTTCACGGATATAATCTGAATTTATTTCTACCTAGTAGGGTGCGTAGATACCCAAGAAGTAGTTGAAACCTTTTTGGTATCCTTCATTTTACCTAAATGTTACTTATTTGAAATTGCTGAAGTTTTGTTTGTATTTTTCAGATCTTTGAGAAATCGATATTGCATTTGGTGAAATTAGATGTTCTTCATGTATCCGAAGCACACGTAGCTTTGGGACAAAACCGTAGACTATTGCAAGTTTTAATTAATTTAATTATTCCATTTATTGTGGCATATAACAATGTTATATTAACGTTGAAGTCGGTGAGGATACGTTTCGAAATAATCAAATCACTTCTTTTATTTCTAAACTTTTTAGGTTCAAATTAGTGGCGTAGAAGAGAATTTTGTTTTAACCAGAGCACAAGAAAAACTAGAAATTGAAATACAAAATATGAAAAATGATTTTATTCACCCTTATGTGTTATCATTGGACACACTGAAAAATTGTCTTCATAGTTTGGTTGATTTGGGAGCAGTTGCTAGACAAAATTTGTAAGTACATAATATGACCAACCAATGTTATTTCATTTATCTTAACCGGCTGTCAAAAGTCAGTCAGTTTTCCCCTAATTACTATTATTCTCTGTACAAAATGAATTTTGGGATGTTGGCAATTATTTATCGTTATTTTAACTCAGTTTTATCAGTAAACCGACAGTCTGTCGTTTACGAAAGTTAAGGAGCGCCCATTGCGGTTTACGTTTGAATGGGTGGGCGGTATTAAAAACCGTGAGCCATTTAATTTGTCACGATGAGTTTAATTCCACTCGCCAACCTAGCTAGCCAGCATGGTGTTTAAGGTTTGTACACCAGCATTAAACAAGACCGAGCATTCATGAGTGAATGGTTAAGACATGGCATAACATTATTTCCCTGAAAAGTAATAGAACTGAAATTCATTTTTTTCTAACACTTCAACTGTTAATCACTGGTGTTAATCAATCATGTTATACAGGCTTCGTTGATAAGATTTTTTACAACTTTGTATTTTATCCCTAATTTTCTATTATCCGTGGATTCTCTCTCGCTCGTTACACCGAATAATCGACCGTCCAATGTATAAATAATAATAATAATGATGACTATTGGTGCAACAAACCACATATACATATTTATTGTTTATTATTGATTATTGTTACACCAAATGACGAAGTTCATCTTGTGGATACAAATATTCTAAAGAAAGCGCATCACTGCGGTTCTGTCGTCCTAAATTGATAGTGACCCGCTCTAGAGCGGGTGATCACTCCGTCTGTTGGGCGGCCCAAGTATAGTACAAGCGTTCTGCACTAGTTGAATCCTACGCCTAGTCTGAGCATCAATACAAGAGTCGTAAAGCACATCTGAGTAAGAAAATTTAGACAGGACCAATGAATCGCACAGTATTTGAATTATACTCTTGCTGAACATTGGCATAGTATGTGATGAGGAATTTCCTCCTTTTCTCCACACATCCTGCAATCAGGATTGTCCTTCACTCCAATAGTGGCATAGTATGTGATGAGGAGTTTCCTCCTCTTCTCCACACATCCTGCAATCAGGATTGTCCTTCACTCCAATAGTGGTAAGATGTCTCATAAGTGAACAGTGTTCCGTAAATAGTCCTACTGCCCATCTCAGCTGGTTCTTACCCAGTCGTATTAACTCTTCAGCTCTCTTGCTGGTTGGTCCGCTAATGAACATCCGCGATTGCCTCAGTCCAGGAGTCCCCATCCAGTAAGAGGTATGTTTTTGTCTTAATAGGTCCTTTATCACCTCTTTGGCTATCTGATATGCCAAACGACACGTAGGTTCCGGCCCTATCAGCGGGACTTTGGCTCCCTTCTTCGCTAAAAGGTCTGCTTTTTCGTTCCCTTCACTTCCTTGATGACCTTTCACCCATCGTAGAATAACCTTGTTATGTACTGCTAGACGAGCCAGCGAGCCCACACAGTCTTTAACTGTTCTGGATTGTATCTTTGTAGCTTCCAGAGCTTTCAGGGCTGCCTGGCTGTCAGTGGGAATCTGGATCCTCCTGTTTTGAAAGGACCTCCTGATCATCTCCTGCGCACACACGGAAATTGCAGTAATTTCTGCCTGGAAAACGGTTGCAAGGCTGCCCAGGTTTATGCTAATTTCAGGCCCTGGGCTTTTGCCAGCAATACCCACCCCAGTACTATGTACAGTTTTAGACCCATCTGTATACCAAATGTTTCCATCCTGTTCTCTCGCCCTTTGTGAATTGCCCTCCACTCCCTCTATCGGTATGGTAATCCGATAAAGTTTGTGAAAGTTTAAGATTGGGACGGTTCTATCCGACTGCATGCTAAGCATGTAGTTCTTGTCTATTTGTTGAAATTTTTCGGTATGGTATCCCGCTCTTGCGAGAGTTAGCCCATAACCGTGGGAGTCCCAGAAGTGCTTCCATGGCCGCAGTGGGCGTTGTTTGCATCGCCCCTGTGATTCCTAGGCATGCAAGTCTTTGCAATTTCCCTAGCTTAATATGAGATTTTCTTTTTCTGGCTTTATGCCACCATATTAGGGATCCATATGTTACTGTGGGGATTATTACCCTAGAGTAGATCCAAGATACCATTGCTGGCCTTAGCCCCCACGTTCTGCCTATCATACCCCTATAAGGCCATAGGCTCCGGGTAGCTTTTTTGGTCAATTTCTCCAGATGGGCGTTTTAGTTTAATTTAGTGTCTAAGGTTAGTCCTAAATACTTAACTTCTCTGCTCAGTTCGATCTCCTGGCCCCACAACCGAAGCCTCTTCAGATCTTGAAGATTCCTTCTTCTCGTGAAAGCTATCACTGTGGTATTAGCAGGCGAATGTCCAGCTCTTGGCGCAGCTAGACATACAAGCTTTGGAGCTACATATGTTCGTAGAACCAAAAGTAATAGCAGATGCACCCATAAGTCTTGTCCTAAAATTTTTTGAGGGGGCCGAACTTATGAAATAATCATGTATGGAGGCACAATAAGCTTGAGCTTCAGTGCTAGGGGCCAGAAACCTACCCCGTAAGAAATAATAATAATACTCTTGCTGAGAATGTCTTTATTTGCGTAAATTAATGTCAGAGTAGCAAATGATTTTCTAATGCAACTGGCTATATGTGATCTGAAACGTAAATCTGAATCCAAAATGATTACCAGATTCCGCACTTCACCAGTACAATTATTTAATTTAGTATTATCCCAAAGGACTTGTACCTTGACGCAGTTCTAGTAATACTGGGACGGGTGGGATGGCTTGCGCGCTTCAATGATATAAAGAGCCGAACCATAGGTTTAACCATATTGGAGGGGTTTTTATTTGAGAAGCCAGACTAAATCAAGTCCCTGGAAGGGGGCAGCAGCTCTTTCAGTAATCATAGTGGCAGAGATCGTGAGGGTTGGTATGGCACTGTGATACACACTACTGCGATGTGGAAGGCAACGGGAAACCACCACATTATTTTATCCCTAGTACAGCGTACTTTAATTTATGATGATGGCACCTTCTGGAGTAAAATATTCCGGAGGTAAAATAGTCCCACATTCGGATCTCCGGGCGGGGACTGCTTCGGGGGGAGTCATCAGAAATGATAAGTGTAACATCTCACGAGTCGGAGCGTGGAATGTTAGAAGCATGAAACAAGTAGGGAAGTTAGAGAATTTGAAAATTGAGATGGATAGGTTAGCATTAGACGTAGTAGGTATCAGTGAAGTGCGATGGCCAGAAGCTGGAGACTTCTGGAGCGGAGATTTTAGAGTAATACACACAGGATCTGTAGGAGGAAATTCGGGAGTAGGAATTGTTATGCGGAAAAAAGTAGGACAGAGTGTAGAAAATTTCTTACAGCAAAGTGACAGGGTAGTTATGGTTAGGTTAGATTCGAAACCTGTAAAAACAGTAATAATACAGGTATATATGCCCACTTCTAACTACAGTGATGAGGCCGTAGAGGCAGTTTATAGTGATATTGAATATGTGCTAGATTTTGTGAGAGGGCACGAAAATTTAATAATTACAGGAGATTTCAATGCAGTCGTAGGCACAGGGCGAGAGGGCGGAATAGTTGGCCCCTTTGGATTAGGCAATAGGAACGATAGGGGAGTTAGACTGATAGAGTTCTGCGATAAACATAACTTAACGGTCGCGAACACTCTATTTCACCATCATGTTAGGAGATGCTATACGTGGAAGATGCCAGGAGACTTAGGGAGATATCAAATAGATTACATTCTCGTTAGGCAAAGATTTAGAAATCAAGTTAGGGATTGTAGAAGTTATCCAGGAGCAGATATAGATAGTGATCACAACATAGTCGTTATGAAAGCCAATCTTAAATTTAAGATTTTGAAAAAAAGAAGCGGAAGAAGGTATCTTGACCCAGAGAAACTAAAAGATGATGATATGCGCAATAAGTTCGAGAAAAAGACAAACGAAGCACTAAAGGGCACGGGTGGAAATATTGTTAGGGACATAGAGGCAGAATGGAATTGCATTAAAAATAGTTTAGTTTCCTCAGCTAGGGATATTTTGGGTCATAAACAGAATGAAAGTAGGAAACCCTGGATAACAAAACATATTGTGAGTCTAATAGAGGAAAGGCGAAAATATAAAAATAGGTTAGATGAAACAGGGAAACAAAGATATAAGGCGATCAAGTGGGAAATTATTCGGGAATGTAGGAAAGCGAAAGAGCAATGGATCGATAATAAATGCAAAGAAGTGGAAGATAAATTCGAAGTAGGAAAGACTGATGAAGCATATAAAATAATTAGGAGAAATTTTAGAGAAATTGGATCTAGTACCAAAAACATTAGAAATGAGGCAGGAGATATCCTAATCGGAAGTGGGGAGAAGGCAGATAGGTGGAAAGAATATTTAGGAAACTTATATGCGGGACAGGAAGTGCAAGATATATTAGAAAGCGAAAGCAGTGTAGAGGGGGATAACCTAGGGAGTCCTATAATGAGAGAAGAGTTTGAGATAGCACTAAAAAGTTTAAGGAATAATAAAGCACCAGGTATAGATGGATTGCAGGCAGAAATCTTAAAGTGCGCAGGTCAAGAGGTAATAGATCGTTTATTTAAACTAGTTAGTCGCATATGCCTGACAGGCGAGATTCCAGAAGATTACAAACGGAACATCATAGTAGCTTTGCCAAAAAGAAAAGGCGCGGATAGATGCGAAAATTTTAGAACTATCAGTTTAACTTCCCATGCGTCAAAAATTTTAACTAGAATTGTGCAAAGAAGGATGGAGAAAAAGGCGGAAGAAATATTAGGAGAAGATCAGTTCGGATTTAGACGAAATAGAGGAACGCGCGAGGCCATTCTAGCTTTACGAGTAATTATAGAAAAAACGATAGAAAAGAGAAAGAGCGTCTATATAGGATTTGTAGATTTAGAAAAAGCCTTCGACAACGTAAAATGGGGGAAGATGTTCGAAGTGCTGAGAAAGGTAGGGATGAAATACAGGGACAGAAGAATAATACATAATCTCTACAAAGAGCAAAAGGCAGTTATAGAAGGTGAGCAGGAACAAAGGGAAGTAGATATCCGGAAGGGAGTGAGACAGGGATGTGCATTGTCACCTCTAGTTTTCAACTTATATATCGAAGATGCGATTAATATTGTTAAGGAAAGAACAGCCTCAGGGATCAATGTACAGGGCCAAACTATTAACATGCTCAGATTTGCGGATGATATAGCAGTGTTAGCAACTAGCAAAGAAGAATTAGGAGCGGCTTTGAATGAAATGGAAGCAGTTTTGACACAGGGCTTCGGCATGAAAATCAATAAAAAGAAAACTAAAATTTTGGTATGTAGGGGATGTGAAAATAGAACTAAAATGGAAATACAAATTGGAAATGAGAAGATAGAGGAGGTCGCGGATTTCTGCTACTTAGGAAGTAAAATAACTCAAGACGGTAGGAGCACTAAAGATATAAAACAAAGAATGGCGCAGGGCCGAGTTGCGTTTAACAAAAAGAAACAACTGTTATGCTCGAGAACGGTTAATATAGAGACTAGGAAGAGACTCTTAACGTCGTATGTATGGAGTACGGCATTATACGGGTGCGAAACTTGGACAATAGGAGAAGCGGATAGAAAAAGAGTAGAAGCGTTTGAAATGTGGTGCTACAGACGCATGATGAAGATACCGTGGATAGATAAGGTTAGCAATAGGGAAGTATTAGAAAGAGTTGGGGAAAAGCGAAAGGTATGGAAAACAATAAAGAGTAGGAGAGATAGGATGGTAGGACACCTTCTAAGACACGAAGGAATAGTTCGTGACATACTAGAGTCAGAGATAGGAATAAAAAGAGGTAGGGGTAGGCCTAGATTAGACTACTGCTCTCAAATAGTTAGGGATGTAGGATGTTCTACTTTTAGGGAAATGCGTAGGTTAGCTCAGGATAGAAAAGAATGGAGGTACGCGTCCAACCAGTCTTCGGACTGAGAACCTTATGATGATGAGTATTATTTATTATAATGTTTAGATTTTCTAACAGAGCGTCGCGAATGGAAGATTTACAAAAAAGAAGTAAGTTCGATTTCAATGGATTAATGATTAAGTTATGATTAAGAGAGGTATGCAATAATGAATTTAAATCACTATTAATTGCTAAATTCGCCTGTAATATATTGGCTGGGTCAAAAGAATATAGAAGTTGGGAATCATCTGCGTAGCAGTGCACTTTACAACTTTTACAACCATGCCCACAAGTAAACAAATTAGAAACATATAAGGAGAACAGAAGGGGACCCATAATTGATCTGCTGGACACCTCAACCCAAGGTACCTTCAAGAGATAACTTGTCCAATTTCACACACTGCTCGCAAAGAACGCAATCGCGTCACCGCTGAAACCAGAATAAGATAAAATAGAAAATAAAATGTTGTGATCTATGGTACCGAAAATTAAAATCGTAGCAAAACCATTGTCAGTTGCCTTCAAAATATCAACCACAACATCCGTTAACGCAGTGACACAACTAAAACGTATCCGGAAACCAGACTGGTATGACTCATACCGTATGAGGGTAAAATATTAGAAAACTGCAAATGTTGATTAACTTGTGTATGGAATCACTTCTCTCCAGCACCTTGGATAACGCAGATAACATACTTATTGGTCGCAGGTCCTTATATTCCAGTGGTTGAGCAACCTTGGGTAGGGGTGTGACATGAGATATTTTCCATTCGTCAAGTACAATATTCTCGAAAATACATGAATTAATTATATTGATTAGAAACGATAACACATACGGACGCAGTACAACATTTTAATTGAAATAGTATCAGGACCCTTAGCACTACTCTTAATAGATTTCAAAAGGTTGTGTATGGTGTCAGGACGAACCAAATTGAAGCTTAGAGGGAAAATCACACTTGAAGTTGTTAGTATAATCATGCATTGTACCAAAAGTACCACCTGTGGGGAAATTGTTTGTGCAGATAATGAAATAGCTACGAGGGTCGTACACTAATTATTGTCCCTAACATAGAAAGAAGAAGTCTAGCACAACAGAAATATATTTATTTTTCTACATAGTCCCCATGGACTGAAATATACTTTGCATATCTGTGTTCCAAAGCTTTGATGCCGCTCAGAAAAAATTCTCTTGGTTGCTCCTCCTACCACCCATTTACAGCCTGGATAGCCGCATTTTCATCGGGATAATGATGTCCACGAAGATGTTCCTTCAGTTTTGAAAATAGGTGGTAGTCACTGGGGGCTATGCATGGCGAATAGGGCGGGTTCTCCAGCAATTCAAACCCAGATTCACAAATGGCACTCATTGAAACGCGACTCTTGTGAACCGGGGCATTGTCATGGTGAAGGAGAATTCCAGCGGTCAACTTTCCTCCTCTTTTCTCTTCAATGGCTTCGCGCAATTTTCTTATTAATCCAGCGTAGTAAATCCCTGTTATAGTGTGTCCACGTTCCAAGTAGTCTGTTAACAAAATTCCTTCGGCATCCCATAAAATTGTTGCCATGAGTTTTCCAGCGGACGGCACAACGCGAAATTTGCGGGGTGGCCAAGTTTAAAATCTCTGTACCAGGTTTTCACAATCTGATAAGTTGGAGCATCGTCTCCTAACACATTTACCATATCTTGATGAATCTCAATTGGCGTCAAACCTTTCTTTTGCAAATACTTTATCACCGCTCGGAGTTCATTTTTATCCATTTTTGTGACACTCTAACTACAAACGTACACAGAAAAGCACTGAAGAAAGTCAAATTAATAATACTTCGGAGTTATAGCTTTGAAAAGTAACAGAATTGAATGAGCCTATTTTGTTTTTTGTCAGACCACGCCAACTATGTTAGGGACAACAATTGGTGAACTGTCCTCGTATTTATTAAATGGGATGTTTTTGTATATTTTAGAAGTTAGTATAAATATTTAAATTAGAAAGCTCCTTCCACATTGAATTTGTCGTGCCTGTCTGTATTTTATAGTTTAAATAAACTCTTTTCTCGCTTATTATGGCCTTGGTTGTAAAACTTCTTACCTGTTTGTAATGGAGATAATGCAAGTCAAGTCCAGTTTTTTTAAAACGTGGCAAAGCCTTATCCCTTAAATTTATTAATAGTTTTGCATTATCAGTTAACCATGGGGCCGGTATTTTTGAAAGTTTACATGTTTTCAGAGAGGCATGTGTGTCCAATAAATTTAGAATCAGATAATTGAAATGTGCCAGCTTGTCATTTATGTTACTGATATACAAAATTTCTTCAAAGGGGATATTACATAAATCATTTTGAAAGGAAGTGTACTGAAAATGTTTGAAATCTCTAAAAGCAATGAATTTTAGTTGAATTTTGGGTTTCGTAACCGTTATGTTAGTATAAATCAATTCATGATCATTCAGTAATTGCCCTATGTGTTTCACTCCACTATCATTGATAAGTGATAACCACCCCACCAGAACAAATAATAACATCGAGAAGCGACATTTTGCTAATAGAGTAACGTGTAGCTTCTTGAATTAATTGTAGTAGACCGAAATCATGCAAATCCAAAAAATTAATATTTAAATCACCCATACCTACATACAATATTTTCGCATGATAAGTGCACACCACATTATGTCTCTTCAAAGGATGCTATGAAATTATCAATATTAGTGTTAGGTGGTCTATACATAATAATAATAATAAATTTATTGACACCAATAATACTGAACAAAAAACAAAAATAAACACAAAATTTACACTGGTGTCAAATGGCAAGCATTCAGGCATCTCCAAATGTCAAATCTGCAGAGCCTCATCTTCTATGCTTGCCAATTAGACTTAAACTAGAAACAAAAAAATTATAATTCTAGAAATTAACTAAATAGTACCTAAATAAGCCGAGAACCAGAATTTAAGGAAGTAAGTAAGAAAAGAAGAGTCTGCAGGGAGAGGCAGAGAAGCAAGAAGAAGAAGAACACAACTACGCAAAACCTACGCAATAAAAGCCAAAAATGGGCAAAAAGGATTGCATAAAAGGCTACTGCTGGTCAATGAAAATTTTGAATAGCTCACGCCTCACGGCAGCGCAACGAACAGTCAAGAACGAGTGAAATTGATTTAGTAAAGACACAACATTACAAGAGAACGATCTCTTGAATATTTCCTTGCGATGCCGAGTAATCGTGAGCATTAGAAATTTACGGCAAGTGGCGATGCCATGTACATCATGTACCCAGGGTAAATTTTGGTAAAGGTAGGTTCTTCAAATTAAAAGCGTTGGTCTTGGAAACACTAACTAAAACTCTATATTTCTGCACACATACGACATACATTGACATACAAAGGAACAACTCGACTTTTGTCAGCGGTACGTAAAAATAACTTCTTGCCGTGTCTCGCTTTCGGCGGACGGCTGCTAACTGACTGCTTGCCCCGCTGCACTCTCCTTGAATACGTGGCACAGTAACTCAAAACCACGCACGCTCGGCACATAACCCCCCTAAATTCTGGGGCAGTGAGCACTGTTGAGCACAACACAGAATTTACAATAACGGTGACAAACATAATACGGACAAACAATTTTTTTTTACGATAACAAAACCAACACTACATGCTAACATAGAACAAAACATTATAAACCAGAACCTTTAAACAAAGCGGTTCTTTCTACAACTTAACAGGTTGAAGACTCTATAATTACCATATAGACTCCACATTGACAATAGCAACAATCAGAAATACATCAGAAATACTCGCCCCGGAGCTAGTTTATTTCGGCGTCAAAACGGTAAGGTTTCAAATTGAACACGTTTTGCGTTCCCAGTGACAACCCCGTTGCGTCCTCAACGACCTCATAAGCATTCGGGAGCGGTATCGAAATGACGGTACACGGACCTCTGTACAACAAAAAGAACTTTCGGATTTCCTTACTCTCAGAGGAAGAGAGATCGTGCGTTCGGACCAACACCTTATCACCCACACTAAATGACACCACTTGTCCCAAGCCGTCGTGACGTGCTTGCCTTTTTTCCGCTTTCGATCGTAAACGATCGCGTGCTAACATTATTATATCGGCTGGTTCAATGGCAGAGGGTGAGAATTCTATATGCCTCAAAAACGGATTACTTTGACTCTTGCCGAAATGCAAATGCTCTGGTGAAAATCCAGTACTATCATGTATCGCGCGGTTAAGCCATTTTTGAACATTAGGTAAAATACAAGCCCACTTTGTGTGCTGATTATAGCAACAAGCTCGTAATATCCGCCCAATCTCCTTATTCGCACGTTCGGTCATATTGCCCTGCGGATAGTAGAGGGAAGTATGAATCACCTTGACCCCATGTCCAGCAAGCGTTTCGCAATAGTTCCGGCTACTAAATTGCGTACCGTTATCGCTTAAAATCGCTTGGGGTTTTCCTACCTCAATGAAATAGCGATTTATTAGGCGATTTAAAATAGCGGCGGCAGTCGCACGTTTTAAAGGAAACAGGGTGACATATTTACTAAACGCGTCGATCACTACGAGCAGCTGAGTGACTCCCCCTCGCGATTTGGGCAATGGCCCCATTAAGAGCCAAGTATCCGATCGCCAACATCAAGATTTTTTAGGGACGTAAGACGAGGTATGCTCCGAAGGCGGAGCCACGGACAAAAACACGTGACTCGGAAGCTCTTCCAGGGTCGCACTCTGGCTTCGCTTAGCAAAGCTTTAATTTCAATTTGTATTGCAGCTTGTATAGGTCTGAATCTGGTTCGGTTTGACGTTTGAAGGGACTATGCAATTGGATTTTTGTCTGTACAGGGTGTCTTATTTTCGTTGTGATTTGGGGGTTTCTCATAGAAGCAGCAGAGATAGAGCCTTGGGATTTTCTCAAACATGAGCTATTTTCTTGAGTATAATAGAATGCCGAAACCAGAATTTGGATATCGTTTTTAGTTTTCGAGAAAAAAATAATATTGATTTTTATCGATTTTCAAAAATTCTCTCCAATTCTTTTTGTGCTAAGCAGACTAAAACTGTTAAGATTGATTCCTATAGAACTTTTTCCAAGGAATTCAGTGGCGTACGTAGTTTTTTTCTAGGGGGCGTATTTTTTGAGTTATGACATAAAGTTCAATTTTTTAAATGGAAATCGCAGCACTCTTTGGTAAAGTACAAAAGCTCTTTTTTTAAGCTATCAACATGTACCTACCTATCTTATATTTTCTAAAGTTACAACTTAAAAAGTACCAAACTCGTTGCCGTTTTTTGAAATAACAATATAAGAGTATATATATTTTGATAGCTTAAAAAAGACCTTTCGAACTAGACCAAAGCGTACCTACTATGATTTCCATTTTAAAAATTCAACTTTATGTCATAACTCAAAAAATACGCTCCCTAGAAAACTACGTATGCTACTGAATTCCTTGGAAAAAGTTCTATAGTATTCTGCTTAGTACAAAAAGAATTGGAGAGATAAAAATCAACATTATTTTCGAGAAAAACGGTATCCAAATTCTGGTTTCAGCTTTGTGTTTGTGTAATTTTGATTAAAAAATTAATGCGCGAACGTAGGAAAGGGGGGGGTTGTAGTACCCACTGACCCCCCAACTTTTCTCTGCGCACGTGTATGGTTCAAAGGTATTGATTTGATACCAAGCGTTCATTTCTTTTATTTTTTCCCTCTTGTAAAATTTTGATTTAGGGCTTGGTTTACGAGATGTTGCAACTCATTCGACTATGTGTGTTGTTAATCCACTCGCTGTTTAAGTCTCCCAGTTTTTCTAAGGTGACGAACTAAGCTCGAGAAAAATGTCCTTGGATGCATATGTTCCTGCATAACGTCTAAGCTTCAGAAAAATGCCCTTGGATGGTACCGATTCGGTCATATTCCTGCATAACGTCTAACAGCCAAATTAGCATTGGAAAGAAAGACGGGTAGGTGTTAAGTTGCCAAAATAATTATTAATAAAAGAGGTACCATCCAAGGGCATTTTTTTGAAGCTTAGATGTTATGCAGGAACCATAGGAACCATAGACGTGCGCAGGAAAAAGTTTGGGGGTCAATGGGTATTACAACCCCCCTTTCCTCCGTTCGCGCATCGATTTTTTCGATCAAAGTTACGCAAACATTTTATCGGTATATGAGAAAATGTTGTACAAAATTTCAACGGAATATCTTAAAAAGCAAAGGAGTTATTCATAAAAATAGTTTTTTAAATTTTATCTTTAACACCCTGTATCTTGAAAGAAAGAAGCCTAAATGAAAAATGGCATAAGGAAAGTCCCATTATTTTCGGTCAGATACCTGTGGTTAACGGCTTGACCTAATTTTTTGTAACACCCTGTATATGCTACGGGCATAGTGGGAAAGTGGGGCAATGCTGACGGTGCCCGGGCAATGCAAACAATGACCGTTCATGCTGTCCGGTCAGGTCTTGTAAGGTCAGGTCACGTTGCCCAGGCGCTAACATCGCCCGATTCGTCACTATGCCCGTAACATATACAGGGTGATTTATACCAGGGGGCGAAAAATTAAAATTAGGGTTCAGAGCCACAAATTAAGTAAAAAATGTCATATGAAGGTGTCCGGAAATGATTCGTTTAAATTTATGCTCGTCCAAACATAATAGACTCCATGTTTGGACGACCATAAATTAGGTTGAAACGATAAGGGATGATTAAAAAATATCTCTTCGAAGCTTCCCTATTAGTATAATAGGTGTACCAAAATTCATCTTTATGTCTTTCTCAAAAGTTGAGAATAATTAGAAACCTAATTTAATAGCCTCCATCTATGGACGAGCATAACTTTTATACGAAGTATTTCCGGACATACCTTCATATGACATTTTTTACTTCATTTGTGGCTCTGAACCCTAATTTTAATTTTTCGCCCCCCGGTATAAATCACCCTGTATATGTATAATAAAGCGAAAGAATATTTCAAGAACTGAGCATTCCGTATTTGTCAAAAACTCCGGACGGTCTTATAAGAGATCAAGGTGTTGTTGACGTTTATGCCCAAAGTTCTTGTAATCTAACCCCGGAAGAAGGTATCGAGAAAAGGAAAATCATATTTTGGAATCGAAACTGGAAGATAAATAAGAATCACAATTACTTTTACCAAATTCAGGGACAATGCAAATTACAAAAAGAGGGTATTGTATCTTTACAGTCTGGACGCCCAAAGGCATAAAATATGAAACGGCTATGAGAGACAATGAATTTTGGAAAATGAAAATGGAAAATCAACTTGTAAACTTTTATACGAATGTGTTACCAGAATTAAATGATAGTAGAAAAAGTAGGAATATGCCTCTACGATGAATGTTGAAAGCCACGCTATTAGAACTCTGGGCGAAATTAGCATTTTTAGTTTGTTCAGAGTTACATTACCTAAATACTTGTTATTTATGAGGATCATTCCATTATAACCCGAAAGATATCTATATTGCAGATAAATTACTTGCAATCTTGAAAATATTTGCTCAGGTCTACTTTTGGATCAATTTACAAATAAATTATAATAAAATCCCCGCTCATGTCAGAACAACCCTCGTATCGGAAAAAATTTACTGGGTTTTCATTCAGAGAATTTAAGTTGTTGTTATTTGGTTAAAGAGAACATTATTTAAGGTGAAATTTGAATTATTTTATATCTTGCTATATGTTCATTACTTTCAATAACAAACGTATTCAAATTGTGTAAATTTACTTTCAGATAAAATCGACTCTAAATTGAACAAAATTATAATAAAAATGTGGGATATGGCAGAGCGCTGCAATTAAGCACAAATACATTAATTCGCAAGACCAAAATTCTATGTTCGCCTATATACGATTAAAATATGTAATGTATGGCGATACAATTATTGAAGTGGGCCCATACAAAAATCACTGAGTTCGTACTAGCAGTTTACCAAGTGTTGCGCGATGAACAAGCAGAGGGCGTTACAACGCAGGGCATTAAATCGCGTTTGCAAGGGCAGCTCTCTTTTCAAATTACTTCCTTATTTATGAACCGATTTTGAAATTGTTTGTTTTATTTGAAAGAAGAAACTTGTGGAAATCGGCCTCTCATCTCGGATTTTTGAAAAAGTAATTTTTTAGTAAGTTATAAGTACACAAAATTAGGGTATATTTGGAGCCGAAAAAGACAAACTTCTATTATTTTTTTTAGAAATCGCCGATGAGACGACTCTTAAGAAATGTTTTCTGTATATGCTTGCAAAATTAGAAAGCAAAATATTAATAAATAACCGTACAGTTTGTAAAGTCGGGAACGTCTGCATCGCTCGAAAATGCAGCAGGGAGACTTGGCTCTTAAGTCCAAGCAAGCCAATTCTCCGCGCCTCTCCACTAATACACTATTCATTGGGCCGCGCATACGGGCGGATGATTTCGATTTTTGGCAGAGATCGCAACGCGATATAATTTTTCGGATAGAAGAACGGAAAATAATAAGTCTCTAACGCCTTGACACACTTCTCTATCCCAAAATGTCCATTATTGGGGAACGCACAATCGCATATGAGGGTTGTCAGCGGACCCCCTTTTAAACAACAAGCCCTCATGTACCACAAACCAATCTCGGAGCCTATTGGCACAACTCTCCTTTGCTAGCTCCCCCTTTACCGTTACACAAAACTCATCCCCCTCTTGACCCTTTCGAATATCGACCAAATTTCTTTTAACAATCCTCCCCAGAGAGCTAAGCTTCAGTAAATACACCTCTATTTTCGTATCCAAATTTCCATCCGCGGGTTGGCTATGGGTAAACCCCACAGGATAGCGAGACAAGGTGTCCGCTATGGTGTTTCGTGATCCTTGAGTATATTCGATATTAAAATTAAACTCTTGCAAATAAAGCACCCACCGTGTCAGCCGACCCCCCAACAATCGACATGATCTCAAGAAGGACAGGGCCTTGTGATCCGTAACAACGGTTAATTCTCGACCAAGAACAAAAGTTCTCCACTGCTTCAAAGCGCAAACCCCCGCCAACGCCTCTCTTTCGGTAACGGAATACGTTGACTCCGGGCCCTTAAGAATTCGCGAGTAATATGCTATCACATTACATCCTCCAACTTTTTCCCCTGGTTGGCACAGGCATGCTCCTACACCATAACCGGATGCGTCCGTATAAATATAATAACCCCGTTTCGGATCGGGATGGCGTAACGAGATAATTTCATAAAACGCTGCCTTACACTCCTCCAACGCTTGCTGTTCCGCGGGAGTCCAGCGCCAGGGCTGGCCCTTTTTCAACATCCGCAGTAGCGGGAGCGTTAACTTCGAGAAATTTTCTATAAAGCGGCGGTCATAATTAATTAGGCCTAAGAACGACCTCAGATCCTTAATATTTCGCGGGACCCTAAAATCCACGACGGATTTTACTCGTTCTGGGCAAACTTCCACACCTAACGGAGACACTATATGCCCCAAAAATTCGACCTTGTCTCGGGCGAAGTTACATTTCTGCAGTTTTATAGTGATACCCGCTACCCTAAATTTTTCAAATAAGCTCCTTATATGGGCCAGATGCACTCGGGAGTCGGGGGATAGACCAAAAGATCATCAACGTATGGTACTACGAAATCTCTTGTTTCCTCTCCGAGTACTCGGTTGAGGCCTCTAATAAAGCTACCCACCGCCGTGCAAAAACCAAAAGGTAGTCGTTTAAAGACATACGTCTCTCCTTCGTACGAGAACCCTGCGTACTTCTGGTGATCCTTTTTGATCGGGACCTGCCAATAGGAAGCAGTTAAATCAAGGGTCAAGAGGCACTGACCTTTTGAGAACTCGTATAACAACTCTGAGGGGTTGGGAGGGACCACGTGATCCTGTTCCATTCTTTTATTAAGAAAGCGAGCATCTAGGCACACCCGCGGCTGCCCATTTTTCTTTTGTACCACGACTAAAGGGCTAACATATTCGGTCCGGCATTTGCTAATAACCCCCCAGTCTTCCATTTCCTTAATTTGTTGACGTACTCGGTCCTTGAATACATGCGGAATAGGATAGGACTTTATATAAAACGGTGAATAATCTTTAAGTATAATTTCATGTTCGTAATTTCGAATTAAACCCGGTCGCTCCGAAAAGATATCACGGTACTCTAGAAGTACTTCGGCCAGATCATCCTGATCTTTTTTACCGAACTGGTTGGCTTTCTCAACAACTGACTGCCTCGTCCACGTCAACGTCCCCACCTAATTCGTTTACTGATGTCTGACTAACTTCGACATCTTCAGGACCGATTTCCTTTAATTCCATACTCTCACCGTCACAAATAGTTTCCTGAAATCGAATAATTCTACGCTTTTCCGCAAACTCACCTTCTAAAATACCCTTTGCAAAGTTTAATACCACCGCGTGATCAGACAACCAATCGCACCCCAAAATAACCTCGCGGACTAAGGTTGGCACAACAATAAAAACGCAGTCAAACTGAAAATCACCTACTTGGACCAATACATAAGTCTGTATTTTCGCTCTTTGCGATTTCCCCTTCAGGGCACCGGGAATAAGTACCCGTTTTACCGGCACACTTAACAACTTAGGATTTTTCTGCTTCAGCTGATTATAGAATTCAAGCGATACACAGGATAACTCGCTACCTGAATCCACTAATATTTCAACGTTTACATCCCCTACGACGCCCTCAATAACAGGTTTTTGCGTAGGGGGCACTCTTTCCGCTTCTTCTTCTTCCAACAAATACTCTTTATCTTCGTTAAACATCGTATTCACCACCAGATTATCGCTTACGATTGCATTGACTTCCACATTTCGAGTCCTTGGGGCAGGCCCCGGATTACGACCCTGCCTATTTCCCTCGTTATCTTCCTCGTTCCTTTCACCCTGCCTTTCCCACCTATCATCCTGGCGATATCTCGGAGCCCCGCGCCAATTTTGTCCAGTAGCACCACCCCGATTGGCGCCGCCATTCCTCACTCTATTTTCGTCATACGTAGCATCTATTTTTCTCAGAAACCGCTCTGTTTCGTCGACATCGCAGATTCCGTTATTTAATATACCCCTCTGTATTTCCGGCTCGAAATGTTCAATGAGCAGCTCCATCAGCTCTATATTATATAACCGTTGCGTTAAATAAGTGGCTTCGCGTGTCATTTTTAAAAAATAATCCGCGCGACTACCCCTCTCAAATTTCCCGTATTTAATTTTGTGATACGTCCGTCTCTCCTCCTCTGTACTCCAATATCGCTTCATAAATAACTCGTAGAAACCCTGAAAACTTATGAAATCGTCTTCCCTTGCGACTGCCCAATCGGCGGCCGATCCCCGTAAACAATTTATTGCCAGCGACACCCTCTTTTCCTGCGGTACTCCCGCATCGTCTAACAAACGCCTCAATTTCCTCATAAACTCAACCGGATGGGTACCCCCGTTTGGAGAAAACGTTAAATTACTTCCCCCCAAATCTTTCCATAAGGCAATATATTTTCTTTCATCTACCCCCTTTTCTGCTTCTACGTTTTTTTCTGCCCTTATATTCCCCTCCGAATCATCCGCTTTAACCCCAAAACAAACTTTCTCCATCATTTCTTGCATTTTTACAACATTTTGTGTCAGATTTTTAACACACATTTCTAATTCGCTTACCCTTGACGGCTCTATTTCGTCGTTAACTGATTGTTTCTGTTTTCTTTGCGGCATTTTTTTTGAAACAAATCTTACTCAAAATAATTCCAACCCATACAACTATACTTACAGTTTAAATCTACCTATCTTTAATTCTATCCCTATAATATTACACATTTATAACTCAAGCATGCACTAGCCACAATAAACTTTGGCTGTTGTACCTATACTAAATATATTTTGTAGCCCCCGTCACTATTCTCGAGCACTATGGTGTTTATTAAACGCAAAATCGCAAAATGTGTATTCAGAACAACTACAATTATTATAGCTCACCGATACGGCAGTCTTCCCACATTCCTTTCCTGCTTTGTCTTACCGCATATCTCGGCCGCTGAGCTGCGCGCGTCGGCTAGGCTATCGGCTCGCAATTCCACTCTACCTCTCCGCGTACGACCAAATATAATTTGCGTCTTAAATATCCTTTTCCAACTTCCAATAACTTTCAATAACAGTTAGCAGATTCTTATTGTCAGCTACTATTTCCTATTACACCAACCCTTTTGCCACGAGTTGAGCGCCAATGTACCCAGGGTAAATTTTGGTAAAGGTAGGTTCTTCAAATTAAAAGCGTTGGTCTTGGAAACACTAACTAAAACTCTATATTTCTGCACACATACGACATACATTGACATACAAAAGAACAACTCGACTTTTGTCAGCGGTACGTAAAAATAACTTCTTGCCGTGTCTCGCTTTCGGCGGACGGCTGCTGACTGCTTGCCCCGCTGCACTCTCCTTGAAAACGTGACACAGTAACTCAAAACCACGCACGCTCGGCACAATCAGCAAGTTTATTGTACAAATATAAAGGTACACGCATCTGAACAATAGAGATGTGCAACTGATACTTTTTTCGGTATCAAATAGATATCGATACTTCTTGTATGAGTATCTGATACTTTGTATTCGTTACTTGGTATCGATTGCCGGTAAACTACAGCGGCTGTACAGCACGGTAACTGATTACTGGTTTAAATACATACTGATACTATTCGTAGTACATGCGGCTACTTCGTGTGATATTCGCAAGTGGTCACTACAAAAACAATTAATTTCCTTCAGTTCTTGAATTTTTTATATTAAATTTATTAAATAACCAAGTTAAAAAATAAATACCTAGGTAGGTAAGACTTGTCTCATTACTATAAATCATGTGGTTTGATTCCTTTCTGCATAACTACTTCCAATTTATGAACCATAAACAAAATACCTAAGGAAATGCCTACAAAGCTTTTGGACACCTGCATAAGCTTTTATCTTTTATGTCTGCTGCCTTCGAGCGGCACTCATTACGATGCGATATGCGAATACAAGACCACACCCCAAAATAAATATGGGTACCTCGATATCGAATAGGAATACTAATAACACTGCTACTGCACGGACATCGGTACCATAAAATATCCGATGCGGTATTCGTTACTCGATACTGATTCATTTCCCACTTCCCGTGGTTACGCAAGTTATTCGTTCGCGTTCACTTCACATCGATACCCAGTAACGAATACTTTCATTTAGCACTACCAGATACTTCGAATCCAAGAGAGTATCTGATACTAAGTAACGAATAGATACTTTTTGCACATCTCTACTGAACAATCTTCAGAAAGAAACAAACCATGTCGAGGCTACGCCTGTTGAACATGTTCAACAATTTCGCGTCTTTCAGTTTATGAGACACTTGCGAACGCGCTCTAGTTCCAAACATTAAACGGATACATGAATTCTGCACTTTCTGAATATGACATTTATCACGAGAGGAGAGACAAGGAACATAGACAGTGTCACAGAAGTTGAAATGAGAAAGAACGAGTGAGTCACATAACGTCCTATTAGTATTCAAATTGAGATAATGCCTTTGTTCATACACGAGTTTCAGTGCGATATACGCCCTCTGCAGCAGAGTGTTGATATGAGGCGTGAAGCGCAAGTTCGAATCTATCATCAGTCCCAAATTCCTGACACAACTTGTAAAAGGTACGACCGTATCGTCTATTTTCAAAACTAAATTGTTTGTTATGGCATTCCTGGATGCTTCATCACCAAACACAATCGCACAAGACTTCTTGTGGTTTATCTTCTGTAAGTGTTGTTTAGATATAATGGGTGCTTCAAAATGAGCGCAAGATATGCTTTTTCAATAAATCACATCATTTACTCGAGATTTGCAAATATTTTTATTCTAATATGAAGTATACATATGGCGATTATGTGTGGAATAGAACATCCAACAAATGACCGCAAAGAGTCGGCTGGCACACTCTTGCTCTTTTAGAGAAGTTCCTGATTACTTTTTCGCACATCTTCCACCCCAACGCCCAGTGGACAAAAGTACGGCGTTGGCTTGATCACCTGGCTTAAGTTCTTCAGTCAATTGGACTTTATACGGATGCAGCTAGAGATCTTTTTTTAAAATTCGCTGTAAACTGCTTGTCGAATTGGCCAGTTGCTGCGACCGGCGGCGACTCAATGTGCCTGGATTCTCAGTAACACTTGCAGTCACTAAGGCAATATTTTCGATGGACCGGCCTGGCCGAGTTCGACCTGATGATTTCTCGTTCTCACGCGAGCCAGTTCGATGGAATTTCTCGATCAGTCTCTTAACTGCCGAACAATTTGGTGCATTTCGTCGACCAAAAATTGCACGCACTCTGCGACCGCTAAACTTTCACCATATTTTAGATACGTTTTCACTATTAAAATGTAAAATCCACTCTTTGATCGTGTTGCATTCCATGACTGATAATCGCAATGCGTCTACTCGACAATTGTAAAATTTTTAATCCAGCATCCTTGATTAAAAGAAAATGCTGAGAAATTTAAATCTTGCGCTCATTTTGAAACACCCTTTAGTAAGAAACATTTCGAGATCTTTATTTATAAGCGAAAAAGCATGACGAGCATCTGCAGCTTCAAAAGAATGGTAAAGTTGAGTATCGTCAGCATAAAAGTGATAGTTACAGTGAAGAAACGATTTGTGAAACATAGAAGTATAAATAGTATACAAGATAGGGCCTAGAATACTACCCTGAGGCATGCCGGATGTAAGACTGCTTGGCGAAGATAAACAATTATTTTAGGAAACGCATTGACTTCTCTCCGACATGAATGATGCAATCAGGGGCAAGACCGGCGTAATGCATAATAGAGATCATAGTGTCGAAGGCTTTGGAAAAATCGATTAAGACCAAAACAGTAAGTTTGTTGAGGTCTAGAGCACGAAATATATCGTCCGTAACCTCCGACAAAACCGAAGCACAACCATGACCCTGCTGAAAACCAGACTGCCTAGCAAAGCAATATTTGGTGGTGTTTAATACTATCTGTACCCAATGTTGCTCAAGACACTGAGATTGATTAACCAATTATATCGCAATAAACGAATGTTCGTATGCCAAACTGCTCGTGCGCGCAAATTTGCTAACGTCTGTACCCACCTTTATGCGTAACTTTGAAGAAGCGGATGCTCCATCGTGCTGGTGCCACATTTCTCGTCCAATATTGAATTGAATATCTCCTAATAATAAAAGAATAGGGCTTTTCATTATAAAAAATGCTGAGGCGCATGCGCGATAATGCCATGACAATTTCGGACAGATGTCAATTAGTCGTTAAATTTGTAATTTTCCGTCTTTCAAACACCCTCCTTATTTGGTAGTCTACTATTTACTTACGAATATCCTACACGCTCAAGGCCTGACAGTGACAGTGGCATTCGTCCAAAAATCTAAAAACAGCTGATTGTCAGTGCACTTCTGCACATGCGCACTAATGAAATGAAAAGGTCTATTGCAATTATTTAACATTTTAATAAATTGACAGTTAACACTTAAAACAATTGTATGTCTATAATGGTATCGTCGTATTTCCGTACATCCCATTTCCGTACAAGGCGAAATCAGTGGCAATTCCGTACACGATGCACGTGTCGCGATACTGAGGATCATTTGTAAGAAACCGTCATTAGCAATAGTGGTAGTTGCGTACAGATACAATCCCTTAGTGACCGTATACTCGGAGAGCATTCTAAGAATCACCCGGGTTGTTTACATAGGTACCTGAACATAGAATTTTTGATTTAGTTCCATTTTGTGCGTTCCCGTTTTGTGCGTCTCCGTATACTCGGAGAGCATTCTAAGAATCACCCGGCCAAAAAAGTGGTGTTGCCCGTCACTGAATACGGTCAAAAAAGCGGTTCCACGGCCTACTATTTCCGGTCTGTGGGCAAGCGGAGCGAGCGAAGCGAGCGGAGCGTTTAAGTCTCCCCCCCCCCCCCAAACAAAAACATTAATATTTGAAAACAGTAGGAGAGATATTTTCATCGACGCACGAAACGGGAACGCACGAAATGGGACTAAATCCAAAATTGTTTATAAACAACGTAAACAACCCGGGTGATTCTTAGAATGCTGTCCGAGTATACGGTCACTAAGGGATTGTACCTGAACGCAACTACCACTATTGCTAATGACAGTTTCTTAGAAATGATCCCCAGTATCGCGACAGGTGCATCGTGTACGGAACTGCCGCCAATTCGTCTATAACAACGAGACGTTTTGATTCTAAACGAGTTACTTCACTCGAATGCTAAGATACTTCTGGTACGTTTTGGGACATCTTGATGAATATGAATTGTGAAATTTTCGTAAAGTGTCGAATCCGCTCCTGATATTTTACCTCATTGTGGGGTGGGAACGTGGAATTGTGACAATTTATATATGGAAATATAATCTCGAAAGCTCATATATGGTGAACCGACAGACGTCCACGGGTTCTCTGATAGCCACCATGCATATAGAAATATATCGAATATAGTGAAAATTTTGATAGCTGAGATAGGTGTTTGGATTGGGTCGCTTTAGCGGCCACGAGAAATTTTTGATGCCAATTAAAAAAATCGTTTCTACCATTTAATATAGTTTCATAGAGCATAATTTTACTGGACAATCCACAACCGTGCTCCTTCACCTCATACCTAATCCGGCAATTCACACCATAAGAAAATAAAAATTTTGAACAACAGCGCATGCAGTGCACATCATTAACTCCGCCCAAAAGAAGTGACACGGCGTGAGTATAGACTTTGAGAGAACTTCCTATATAACAGCTTATGAAATACATAGTCAAAAAGCAAATCATATCAGAAAACTGTATTGTTTCTTTGTAAGCCAGTGTGTTTCAGTTTTATTTAGGTCGGTTGATAATATTAATATCGCAAAAGTGTATTATTTTCTTTTTTTGCAGGAGGGAAGGAACGTACTATGTGAAAAATACCCAAGCACTACAATTTATAGGTTGTGAAATAGGTAAGATTTTGAATACTTATGTAATCAATAAAAATGACCAAAAGAAATGAAATTTATAGTGTAATTTACTGGGAAAAGTGTGATGTTACAACTATTGGTTTTTATTCTAAACATTCTATATGTTGCCGACCGTAGAATTTTGAATGAATTTCAAGAAGCAGGTAACAAGCTAATAGGTGTGTATCACTGCTTCAGGTGTAACGCAAGCAACATTTAGTCGGGGAGCAGACCGCCTGAAAGATGCGTTTTAAACATCCTCTATACAACTCGAACACACACACAAATTAAGCTGATTCTTATGTAAAATGACCTGCCGGATTCGAATTTTGAGGTCGCGAAAAGATCGGGAATTGCGAAAATGCCAGAAAATCGATTTTTCGTAAAATTTCTCTAAATCAATTTTCGACCTTTTTTAATACTTTTCTTGTTGTATTTCAGCAACGAAAAGAGTTAGAGACCTGTTTTTTTCGTGGAATATACGCTTAAGTGTGCTGATCATCACAGTTTACTCACGTTGCCTCTAAAATTTTCCACATTTATGAAAAACATGTTTTCTTGCTAGACAACAAATTTGTGTAATGTATTTTTCATGTAGCGGACAAGTAATCTTATTTTTCGAAATTAACATATACATATGCGAGACCAAATACGGACAAAGGCTCGAAATTATTTTTGGTGAAGAAACGAAACACTAATATTGTTTGTGAAAGAAGTTGCAGCGAGTTAAACACAAATCATTTGTGCGCTCTAGCCGCGCTGATAGGTAGGGACATAAGGGTTCGCGGGCTTTTATCCTTGATACACACATAGCCCCTGAATTAATTTGAAACGTAAACAAAAATAATTCTAACAAATATGTGGATTCAATTCTACATTTTATTGAAATGCTTTATCACATGTAAGGTGATTTTCATGGAAGGAGTACAAGGGCAGGAATTAAATTTAAGAAAATATCCGAAATATTTTTTTTAAAGACCGAAGTCGTCGCAAAATGTGAGAAATGAAGATATCAATAACCAGTATGTCCTCCTCTGTTCTCGAGCAAAGCATTAACACGTCTGTAAATCCAATAAAAAGGTTATTAATGGCTTCCTGCGGTATGTTGTTCCCACAGAGTTGCTTATATAAGCAACTCTGTGGTTGTTCCATTCTTCTTGAGCAGCAACAATTAGCTCCTGAAGGGTGAAAGGGGGGTTATCTCTATTTAAAATGGTCCATTTTAGCATATCCCACACGTTCTCACAAGGATTCATGTCAGGTGAGTTTGCTGGCCAATTCATTCTTTGAATATTCCCTAACTGTAGCAAATTGGCAACCCTTTTTGTGCGGTGTGGCGTTATCGTCCATAAAAACGAAATCCTCTCCAATTTCGTTGGAGAGGTTTGCGGCACTTGAATTAGTGCGGCGACCATACATTATACCCCCCTCCCCCAAACATTACTGTTCCGCTTTGATAAGGAACAACTTATCTGGCAAAAGCAAGACTTTCTTGTCGTCCCGATCCCCTTCAGACCCTTTCACCTCGAATATCACTCACAAACCCAATTTTCGTCTCATCAGAAAAATAATATTGCGCCAGTGGGGTAAAAGCCAGCCCCTATGTTTCTGTGCCCATTGGAGACGTGCGGCTATGTGTCGAGGAAGTGTGCAGTATATAAAACGGCTTGGCAAATAAGTCCAAATATCCCAAACATCCTAGAATATGGATGGTACATGGAAAATGACGTTATTATGCCAATAAAATTCACAAATCGCTCTAAACTCTACTGTGTTACAATAACACAGTTCTGTAAATGTAAAAATTTACTTGGAAAAAATACAAATGTTCTCTATATTAATGCAGCGTTTGTACGCCTGCGCCTAAACCACTTAATACACGGCTAAGCGCGGCTAGCGCGCACAAATTATTTGTGTTTAATTCGCTGTAACTTTTTTCAGCAACAATATTAATGTTTGGTTTCTTCACCAAAAATAATTTCTAGCCTTTGTCCGTATTTGGTCTCGCATATGTATATGTTAATTCCGAAAAATAAGATTACTTACCCGGTACATGAAAAATACATTACACAAATTTGTGGTCTAGCAAGAAAATATTATTTTTTCATAAAATTGGAAAATTGTAGAGGCAACGTGAGTAAACTATGCTGATCAGCCCACTTCAGTGTATATTCCACGAAAAAGCCAGGTCTAACTCTTTTCGTTGCTGAAATACAACAAGAAAAGTATTAAAAAGAGTAGAAAATTGATTTAGGAAATTTTTACGAAAAATCGATTTTCTGGCATTTTCGCAATTCCCGATCTTTTCGCGACCTCAAAAATCGAATCCGGCAGGTCATTTTACATAAGAATCAGCTTCATTTTCTTGTGTGCGTTCGAGTTTTGTAGAGGGTGTCGAATTAGAGCACCTTGCTCCCCGATTAATTTCCCCCTTACCTGATGCTAAATTAAATAACTAAACTCATTAGAGGTGGGAGAGGGATGATTGAAATGAAACGCCATAGTTGACCGCATAGGTACCTCAATTTTTCATATCCTAGCTAACCTCCACATTTGCCCCCAAAAATATATTATCGTACACCCCCAACTGCCAGGCAGTTGAGTGTTTTAGAAGGGAAAATTTTGCACAAAAACCCTAAACAGCAAAGAAACAACGTAAAATTGGCTAAGATTTTTACACAAAACTATTGATCACGTGTTGCTATATGTATTTAATAAACAGAGGTAGAGTTACTGAACAAGGAAAACCAGCGAATCCAAGTATGTAAATAAAAAAATGTGCGATACTAAGAACAAGAGTAAATTTATAGCAGTGGGTCTGTTCAAGAATTCCTTAAACGGAAACTAGATTCAAAAGTAATAGAGAAACGAATTGAAGACGGGATAATGAACCAACTAACGGAAATGTTTCCAGAATTGGAAGAACTTCGAGCGGGGTTTAAAGAAAATAAAGTAGAAAGTAGGTTACTGAAAAAAGAATTCAGGAAGAAAGAAAAGAGAGCATGAAAGAGAGCAGTAAAAAGTGCCGTTTTCATCTACTTAACGTAACATAACTACGTAAAAATATAATTAAGAAAAGTTAAAGTACATTGAAACTTATATAAGTGTTCAGAATAAACCTGAACATAATTTACTTAACATTTCATAAAATTGAACCAGCTTCACCTTTGCTGATTCTTAAATTTATGTCTGCTAATTCCTCCAATCAAATATTTAACGATTGCGTAAGTAACCATCGTATCTGCATCTTGCTATTTTTGATGACAGATGTCAAATTCTAACATTGAAAACCAAGACAAATGTAACCCGAAAAACGTGTTGGTAGGAATTATGCATTTATTTGCATCAATATTGATAACTCGTCGTCATCATTGTTTAAATCTACGTCTCTTTAGCTAGAAAAAGAGTTTTTGTTACCTGTTTCCCAGATATTAAATAGATTAAGGGATTCAGGTTGGCTGGCAGTTTGACATCTCCTACTATTAATTAGACTACTCGTAGCAATACTAATTTAATAAAAAAAAGTATACGGTTATAAATCCTTTTCAAAAAGTTTTGAAAATGATGGTAGAAGACTCACAGGTCTGTAATAATTGTTTAGGGACTCTATCTCCTTTTTTGTAAATAGGCACTACCTTAAGCCGGGTTTTCCTAGCGACGCACATTTCGCGCGACGCTCAACGTAATACGCCCCCCGTAAAACGCTGTAAACTTGTTCAATAAAAATCAAATGGAAGCGTTTTCCTAAACAGCGCAAAACGTTGTACGCCAGCTTAATACGGCTTCGAGATTAGCTGCAGCTACAGGATCCTCATTTGTGGCGTTGCGTCATTTGTGCACTTCACACTATCATCACAAAAATGCCTCATAAGGTCTCGGTTATTATAGGTGATCTAACGTTTTGGTGTAGCACCGACAGCCCGCGATTTTGCTTAGAAGCAGTTAGTCATATGATACGATTTTCGTTTTGAAGATGCACAAATGCACATTTGTTCCATTAACTTGCCTTTCTGTTTTGCCTCGAATTTCAATTTGTCACTTGGTTTAAAAGTAAAATAGCGGATTATCACCCCATCTGGCCAGTACGAGGCAGACAGAACTTTGTCCGCCAGATCAGGTCGCATCCCAAGTTTAAAATAATGCAAGCCTCTTTTATTGTGCCCCATCTTCTTTCATTTACTTCAGAACATCAACTACTGCTTCAACTACTTTGTTTGGTGCAACACTTGAAACACGACTAAGATGCAGCCGGGTTCGTTTCCTGTGAAGAGTGCACTCTCAGGGGCCACCTTTTGATTGCCCATGATAGATATTCTCTTCATATTTCTGAATTTCTCTTGTTCTCTACGCTTGTTCAACCATCGCCATTCGTCGCAGAATATTTATTGCAACTCACCTGCGACTTATTATATTCACCTTCTGATGAGGCTAGATTGATAATTTGATTAGTTTCTACAGCGTTTTGTGCATTCTCGATTGGAAATTTTACTGCTTTCTCACTTATATGGACTTTTTTATCGGATCGGACTGCCGGTTTTTCTTGACGGCCGGGTTCATTATTTACGGTAGGGGCGACAGATGAAACTAAAGACGGCAGAGCGTCAACGTCATCCCTTACACCAAGGCTGCGTTCGAGAACTCCACCCTGGCTTAAAATTTACACGGGTAGCTGTCCGAGAACTGAAATAAAATGTAAAAATTACCCAAAGTTATTATATGGGAAGTTGCCTAATGCGAGGTTCGTTCTTAGTCGGCAGCGATCGGAAATTGACGTCACCGCGGGACCGCAATTTCCTGCCGTACATTCGCCGATAAGCGGAGCGCGTAGAACGGTGGAATAAAATATTCATCGTTAGGTATAAAATAATAATTATTTATTATTAACCCAAAAAGTAAATTCCCGTGAACTTCTGTTTCTGTAGGTATGTACACTGTCTTCGCCATGATGAGTGATGAATCGATGAATGCACAAAATTCAGTACTTACGTACCTACCATATTATTATAGAAACTTCCAGATTAGTTTCGGGAATGATATTAGGCAAGTAGGTACGGTAGTACTTACGTTTTGCTTTCAAATAAACATCGGTAGGTAGAAAATGTTTATAAGTAGGTATTTTTATTCAAATAACAGTACATAATGTTGTCTAACACTATACTGCCTACTACATTTCAACTTATGTGCATAGTTTTTTCAATTTTTTGCTTCGTTTGGAATTAGTCGGAGTCGCTTTTCTCTTCGTTGTTTTCTCTTGCCGGCTATTCTTTACTTTGTTCAGAAAGTCAATTTTAATGAAGGTTCTTTGGCGTACAAATTCTTTGATGACAGCAAGTGGGAAGTCAATCATTCCTGATATACGTGTAACGTGTAATCAACTTCTCGTTAACCTTTGTATCCTTCCGCAAACCGTTCTTATGAAATTTCTCAAAATACGAATTGCACAATTGTATTTTTACAAAAAATTCTTGTGTAGGTTCAACTAAACTGCCATACGTTATTCTTTGAAGCCATATTATTGTCGAATCGTTTGCTGCATTTGAAACAGGTGTGATAAATTTACCTAGATTAAGATTCGGATATTTAGCCAAGAATTTTTTAGTGCTACTGGACCGTTCGAACAACTACTCCTCGGGCAAATACCCCGCCAGGCATTGAATTATAGAACTAAATCCAGATTTTTGTACTACGAGACGTTTCAGACTGCTACCCCATCTAAGATGGCTTTGAAACAATCCTAATTTGTCTCCATGTACGTACGTGCTTTTAAGCAGGTCTTTGTTCAAATATTGCATGTTTTGAACAAAGAATTTTTTGGCGATCCAACCTGCTAAATATTTCAGACCATCAGTACTACACTCCGTTGTTGTCATTTCTAAGCTATCCGTTGTAGAGCTAGTACTGATACTTTTGGGACTTTCGTTTCCGGATAAATGTGCCGTAGATGGTGCGGGTTCTGCAACATCTTTGCCATTAATTTCTATCCTTGCTTTACTCAAAGCATCGGCTGTTAAGAAAAATTCATCCCCATTATCTTTTGTATTTGTATGTGTTTGTACAATGCCGGGAGATTTCCCTAACATTATCATCCTCAATCGGTAAATTGCATCTAGTGGGCTAGGATGATCATTATGACCTCCTCGGTTTCGAAGTTGACTAAACAGATTTTCCAAGACGTCTTGGTTGACTTTATGAGTATGAATATATTGCAAATCAGCATGTCGAGATTTAATATCAGAGTACATATTTTGTAAAGAGCCAATGTTAATTAAAATACCTTTCTGGGAAATCTGGAGAACATTTTTTCCTGAACACTTCATGGTCGCAATTGTGTCGTGCATTTTATTCAGCAGATCATTTTGTTCATTAATATGAACAGCATATGCACGTTTTGAATATGTTCCAAATTTGTTTATGGCATAGCTATTCATCATCGAACCAGTCGTTCACTAATAAAATGAAATTTGCTACACTTTCGCACAACTTTGTATTTCCCCCGGGAGTATACAAATCATGTAAACCTGGCAATGTTCTGCTCTCAAATCATCATAATATTAAAAGCGAACTGGCACAACACTTGAAATACGGGTAGGGATATCGGTCGCTCTGTCTCTTTTTAACTGGCAGGGATCGTATGGGTGAGATCGTGCACTCGATCAGGTGTTTCTTTAACGCAAATAAGAAAATTGCATCAGCATCATTTCGATGGACGCTTGGATCTGCTCAGCGCTGTTCGCAGTCGTAGTTCAACCTGGGGTTCAACTTCGCACCGTATTAAATTAAATTAAATTAAAATTAAACGCAATTAATTATTTAAGAATATTCTATGGGAATATTTTGTGGTGCACCTGGGATGCACCTACGTTTTAAGTATAATTACTACACCGATTCACCACTACGTAAAAGTCGTGGAGCGTAGCCCACGGGTTCATCTAGTAAATTATTAAATTCTGAACTGAAATTATTGGAATACGTCAGTTCAAAATTTTCTTTATAGTCTGTAACTGAGCTGTTCACATCAGTTTCATTGTTTCTACTACTAAATGGATTTTCTTGACAGCGCCTGTTCAGGGTCTTCCGGGGTGTCACTTTCTTGTTTGTTAAGTATTTACGAGACTTAACAACTTCAAAAAGTACGTACAATTCAGTTCAAATTCAATTCAATTCAAATAATTCAATCCAATGCAAATAATTCAATTCAGGTTAATTCAATTCAGCCAATTCAATTTAATTAAAAAATAATTCAATCCAATTCAAATAATTTAATTCAATTCGACCAATTTAATTCAAATAATTCAATTCAACCAGTTCAATTCAGGTTAATTCAATTCAATTCAGACAATTCAATTCAAGCAATTCAATTCATATAATTCAATTCAATTCAGCCAATCCCGCGCGGGATAGCATGTACGCGCTGCATAGCTAGAGACGTTCGTTTGTACTTCTCCGTGTTATTTGAGTTAACTGTGTAATAATTATGAGTACAAGAAGTCGGTCAGGTCAAGCTAATCCCCCGAGTTTGGATCTAGATTCAGTTGCAGAGAAAATGGTGGAAAAACTGCTAAATAGTGACAAATTTATGGAAAACTTATCAGGTATGATACGACAATCGATTAGAGATGAGCTCAAATCTGTAACTCAAGAATTTCAACGCAAAGTGTCGCAGTTGGAAGAAACTTACATGTCACGTATAAATGAAGTGGAGGCTATTCTAGACGCTCATGAACAATATTCTAGAATAAACAACCTCAGGATATTTGGCATTCCGGAGAAAGAGAATGAGGTTGCATCGGAAGTGGCCTTGTCTGTTTTTAAAGATAAGTTGGGTCTGGATCTGTCTCATAATAGTATTGACATTGCACACAGATTAAAAGGAAAAGAGGGCAGCCATCGTCCTATGATAGTTAAATTTGTGCAACGTACCAACAAGAAGTTAGTTTTCAGCAATAAAAGCAAATTGAAAGGTACTCGTATTGTGATTAAAGAAGATTTAACCTGGAAACGTGCTAAATTACTTCGGAGAGCGTCTGAAAAGTATGATGTAAGGAACTATTGGACTTGCGACGGTAATGTTTTTGTTAAAGTGAATGATGGTGTTCATAAAATAGTGACCGATCGAGATTTAGACAACCTTATTAATACTGTTAATTTATTGAATATTATGTGATTGCGATGGAGAAGTACGTACAAGCAACCTCTGTTTTCCATATATTAAAGAACCGATTCCATCTCTACACAGGTATACCTATCTGATATTTCTATACACTTTGGAATAAACATTTTTTATTTTTCCGCTTTTTCATAAAACATTTTTTATAAATTTTCTTTGCTTCGAAAATAATTGTTTTGGAATTTATTCTGTGTACTTATACCTATTGATTTTTGTTTTCGAATTGTTTTGAATTTTGTTATTATTGTTATTATTATGGTTTAGTACTTATTTTTATAATCATGCTATGCTGATTCTGTTTGCTTATTCTCTAAAATGAGTAATTTTTTAACTATTGCCCATCTCAATGTTAGGTCGCTACTTCGTAACTTTACCGAGCTGCGGATTCTGTTGTCAAATGGCAATTATGATATCCTTGCATTGTCTGAAACGTGGATTGGGTCGTTGGCGACGGAAAGCTGCTTTCGGGTTGAGGGATACAGCTTTTGCCATACCGATAGGGGTACTAGGGGGGGTGGAGTTGCGTTTTACGTGTCATACAAGTTAAAATATAAAGTATTACCTTCGGCTCACAACATTGAGCAGCTATGGATCTCCGTGGTGTGCTGTGGTAAGGTTTTGATTTGTGGAGTTGTTTTAGACCTCCAAATTTGGACTATAAAAACTTTTGTGACCATTTTGAAAACTCTATATTACATAATTTAACGATCTCTGATAATGTTTGCTGCCTGGGAGATTTTAATATCGACATGCTACGGCCAGAGAATCCAAGTACGCGTTTTTTCAGTAATCTTTTAGATACCCTGGGTTTGGAGCAAATTATGAACAAACCAACTCGAATTTCTTTGAACGCTGCCACACTCATTGATTTGATTGTTGTATCTGACCCAGCTCGAATTCTTTCTTCTGGAATTCAATCTGTTGATATCTCTGATCATGAACTGATTTTCTGTAAATATAATATTGATGTACCTGCCTTTAAACCGTTCTCCATTACTTATCGTTGTTACAAAAATTTCGACCTGCCCTCCTTCATTCATGACTTACACTTATTACCTTTACAAGAGATTTTCTATATACGCGACATAGAGGAAAAAGTTAATTTTTTTACACATAATCTTTTATATTTATTTGATATTCACGCTCCTTTAAAAAACATTAAAATCACTCGCCCGAAGGCTTACCCTTGGATTACCGACAATGTAAAATATCTGATTTCGTTAAGAAATAAAGCTAAAAAGAAATTCCAAAGAACGAAATTGGCTGCCCAGTGGGAATATTATAAACAACTAAGAAATTTTACTTCTGTTGCAATTCGAAACGAGAAGAGAGCTTATTTCCAATTTAAACTGCGTTCAAATGATAGTAAATTGCTTTGGTCTGAATTAAGGTCTCTTCACGTTAATGCAAGGAACAAGAGGACTCTTCCTGACCATCTTAAGAAAGTGGATGAAATTAATACTTACTTTATGAACTCTGTACCTCAACAACAAAGTATATCTTATGAGTTATTGAATTATTACAAAAATAATAAACATCCTAATTTTCGTAATTCTCTAGAGTTTAGCTTGGTGTCGTGTGAAACTGTTTGTAAGGTCCTGCACAGTATTGTATCCAACTCCGTTGGATCGGATGGTATTAACATACAAATGCTGAAGTTATGCTCTCCCTACGTGATACCCTTTTTTACAAATATAATTAACAGTTGTCTGCTTGAGGGTAGAGTTCCGGCTGTGTGGAAGCAAGCTCAGGTCAGACCAATACCTAAGATCGACAGTCCAGTGGATTTCAAGGATCTGAGGCCGATTAGTCTATTACCCTGTATGTCGAAGGTTCTGGAAAAGATTGTTTGTTGCCAACTGAGTGAATATCTATTGAAGTACAATATGTTAGCTTTACATCAATCAGGATTTCGCAAACATCATAGTTGCACTACAGCATTGTTGAAGGTAACTGATGACATCTTGAAAGCCACTGATATTAATAAAATAACCATCCTTGTCCTATTAGATTTTTCGAAGGCGTTTGACACGTTACAACACACAATTCTATGTGCTATTCTAGATTATGTGGGACTGAGTTGCGGATTCATTGATTTTATAAAAAATTACCTGACGGATAGAACGCAAGTTGTCATGATTGACGGTGTTTGTTCTTCTGTGCTGGATATTCAATCTGGTGTACCGCAGGGATCTGTCTTAGGACCTGTTTTGTTTCAATTTATACCTGCCAACTTAATTCTGCCCTGAAATTTTGTAATTCACATGCATATGCGGATGATACTCAAGTTTATCTTTCTTTTTACCCCAACGAGCTTCGATTGGCTGTTGAACATATTAACAAGGATTTGCTAAATATACGTTCTGCCTCCAAGGAGCATAACTTGTTTTTAAATCCTTCAAAGTGTCAATTCATAGTTTTTGGTCGTGAGCATACAGTTAACGCAATTCCTGAAAACTCTATTGCATTATCAGTCCGCAATGTTTCCATACCTAGGGTATATAGTGTGAGGAATTTGGGTCTGCATATGGATAATACCTTCAGATATCGCAAGCATATATCGAATTGCATTCAAAAAGCAGTCTTTGGTTTGAAGCTCTTGTTTCCCCACAGGCGTTACCTTCCTCAAGAGACAAAAGCTATGTTGTGTGATTCTCTCATCTTATGTCATTTCACTTTTTGTGCTCCTGTCTTTGCCTCGAGTTTGGATTCTCTGACTGCGCGGCGTGTCCAAAAAATTCAAAATTCTTGCCTAAGATACATATATGGCATTCGCAAATACGAGCACATATCTCATAAGCTGCTTGATGTTGGTTGGTTGAACATGAGTAACCGTTTTTCTTTGCAATCACTTTGTCTGTTCCATAGTTTAATTGTAAATAGAGCTCCTACATATCTTTTTCATAATATACAATTTCGTACTGATGTTCATAATTTAAATGTAAGGTTCAAAGGACTAGTAACTCCACCATTTCATAAAACAGCTATTTATGGCCGATCCTTCTTTGGTTGTATGCCTAGAGCTTACAATGGGCTTCCACTCAAACTGAAAACTTACAGTGGAACTTTCAGAAAACAGCTTAGGATTTACCTTGATAATTGAGATGGGCGGTATGCGACAACATAAATGATTGGTGATAGTGTGTATGTGTGATTTATTATCATTATTATTACTTTGGTGTCATGTTGTGGAGGTGATTTAGATTAGTTGCTAGATTTAGGCATTTGTTTTTGTTTTTTTTTCTGATATGTCAGGGTGCAAGTGGCAGATTGGGGGACGATTTTTTTATCTACCTGAACTTTCACCTTGTGGTTTTCCATTTTGGACAATGTTTATGTATTTTTATGTATTTATAATGTACTTAATCCCAAAAATGGAAAATAAATCATTATTATTATTATTATTATTATTATTATTAATTCAAAAATAATTCAATTTCATTCAGCCAATTCAACTCAATTCAAAAATAATTCAACATAATTCAAGTAATTCAATTCAATTCGGACAATTCAAAAAATTCAGTTCAATTCAGTCAATTCAATTCATTTCAATTCAGCCAATTCAGAGAGAGTGTACATAACAATTCAAAAGTTGTTATCCCCCTGAGTATTTAGGACAACTAGGAAATATTGTTGGAATCGTCCCTTTTTTTTTAATTGGGGCCTTTAATACGGTACTTTCACCTTGAATTAAATCAACTTATTGTTAATAAGAAAAAAATGTCGTTGAGTTTCTTACATTATTAATTTTGTCACGTTCAGATTCGATATTAGGATTTGGGGAACTTGAGGTTTAAAACGAGTTTTCACTTTCATCACATTCTATTTTAAATAAGCATAACATTAGTTCTATTCTGTATTGTCATTCCATTAATTTAATGATTGTGTTTTCATCCATCTCAAATATTTTAGGTTAGTGAGTATCACAACTTAAAAGGAGCGAACTGTCTCCGGTCACGTCGCACGGGTTATTAATTAATTGTTGGCGACTGCGCCCTCAGTACTCAGTTTATAACATTTTTTTCTTTTATTTCCTTAGTTGTATTTCGCAGCTGTTATTAGGTTCCCTTTACTTGGTTTAATTGTCCTTATATTCACGATTTCCGATATAGATTCAATATTTTGACTTGGTTGTTGTCGCGTTGAATGTTTATGTACCTAAAATGGTTTTCTTGCTTAATACCTCTATTCAATTAGGTTTGTTTACTTACCTTTGGGCCCGTCCCGCTTTTCTACCTCTTTATTATGGCTAGTTCCCATCTTTTGTATTGGAGGTTCCACTATATTTTCCGCATTTACCTTCTGTGGGTGACATCTGACCGCGGCACTGGGTATTAATCTGTCAGGTTTCGGTTGATAATTCTCCTTCATGGGGGTTTATGTCTTTTCTTCATATGCTTTTCTTGCTGGTTCTGTGGCTTCGGTTCATTTTCGTCCACCTGAATAGGTTATATCGATTTATGGTTTAAGTGTATCCGTTCTGTTTGGCTTTGATTTAGGATTCTTTGAGTCGTACCCTCTTCTAATGTGCCGCCCCCCTTCTATGACGCCTCTGATTTCTTTTAAACTCATCACACGCAGGTGGGTTCCGTTCGCTTTCGAGTTTCGGACATTGACGTGCATGTTGGTGATCGACGGAATTTTTATATTCCATTAGTGCCTTTGTGCGTTCTTCAATTTGTGGGATTTATTCGATCATCAGCGTTAGGAATCGTCTATATTGGGTTCTACGTTGTGTATGCCGTTTGTGTTTAGACGATTCCTCGGATTCTTCTGGATTTTCGTGCACGTGTCCGTTCCCGAGGTTTCGAAAACCCTCTCAAAGGGTTTTATCCGGGGGAGTACTGACTCCGACCACCCCCGCTCCTGGTGCGTTTCTTACAGCCAGAAGTACGTGGCATAAAGCCGTAGTGGCCCTCCGAGCCCACGCTAGAATTTACCGCCAGGGCCTGGACGACAGTGATTCCAGGATTATATAAAATCTAAGGTTAGACCAGTCCTTACTGTTCCTGCTAATTGGTTCCGTGTCGCGGGAGCTAAGAGCTCCGCTGTCCAGTGTAGCCCGTCGCGGCGTATCGTGACATAAAACTTTCCATTTTCCCATTTATTATTTTGTTTTGTACCTTCGCATCTAACTTAGTCATTTTGAGTATTATACATAATTATATTTTGTACCTCTTTCATTATCACTCAGTAAGAACAATTTATTCATTCCTTATTTAGCTATTAATTATTATTAATTTTGTAACGTCGTAATCGCCGTGCTTGGGTCGCGTTTTGATTATAGTTTTTGGTACGGGTGTACGGGAGCGCCTACGTGCATCGAAGCTTCGACCGCCTTGCGTCCTTGCGTCATCGCGTCTTGTCTAATTTACGGGTTTGACCCCTGCACGCAGACTTGGGTCACGGCATTGCGTCGACTTATCTTATTTTGTTCACTGCTTCACAGCTCATATTAGTTCCTACTTCATTGATTGTGTTTTCTAGCTACTTGGTTTTGATAAGTATTATTTTGCGTATTTTTGCGTTATATTGTACATGTATTATTTTCCCTTATGTAAGAACCTTGTGCTGGTTCACATTGTTAATGAATATATTGGGTAAGTTCAACTTATCTGCCTGTGTTTCTTTTCGTCCCGCTATTATAGGTACCTCACTTTCTTATCTTTTCGTGATTTTAGTTATAAGTAGATTGGAGGCGGTGATTAAGAAAATCACGTGGCGCCCGCAGTATTATCCTTTTGTGTATCTTAGCCCACCCCTACTCTCCGTATGTGCTAGCCGCTGCCTCTATCTTTCAGGACATTTGATAGTTTAATTTTCAGTTTTGTAACGTGTCCTTTTGGCACGTTATAAATTGGCGCCCATTCGTTTAGGCCTCGAGAAATCTGCCTCGTTATTTATTTTGAATTCTTTGTTTTTTAGTCGAGCTGTTTTTGCCATTTCACCTTTTATTTCAGGTACTGGAGGTTGTATTGTTGATGCTAATAACACAGCGTGGTATTGCTTTAATATTTTGTTTTTCCTAGCGTCCCGACGCCACCGACGCCTTGCGTCGATTTTGAGTTTTGCGCGTTTTCATATTCCTTTCGTTCCGTTTAGGTTTATTTTGCTGTTCTAACGCCCCGACGCCACCGACGCCTTGCGTCGATTTTGATATTTTCGCCTTTGCGTATTCCTTTCATTGCGTTTGAGTTTTCTTTGTTGTTCTAGCTTCCCGACGCCGACGACGCCTAGCGTCGATATTGATTTCGCTTGCAATTCTTGTTGTATTGGTGGAGTTTGGTTGGAGTTTCATATTTTTAGATTCCGACGTTGCCGACGCCCGGCGTCGATTACTTGTTTTTCCTGGGTTTTGCTTTGAAGTTGTCTTTATCACCTGTGGCTTGCTTGAGTTTTGGTTTGGAGTACATTATACAGGTTTTGTTGTGGCTTTTGAACTTGTCGAGATGTCCGATTACCAGATGGAAGTGAACCGTCTGAAGAAGGACGAATTGCAGTACGAACTAAGAGTACGAGGTCTTCTACCTGGTGACAAGAGTGTAGCTGATCTGCGAGCGGTCCTTCGCCCATTGTTGCGTCTGGAGGCATTGAATCAATCCTTGACTCAGCCTAAGTACGACTTGGATCCGGATGCGGAGTTTCAGGTGATTGGCGATAAGTTGGCTGAGTTGTCAACGTTGATAAGTGATTTTTCTGGTGAGTCGCAGGGCAAGGATTATCGTGGTGTCCAGTCGCGGTTGGCGCATCTCTTAAAGCGCACCGACAGAATTCCTTCCACTAGATTGACTGCTGAGCAGAGCTCAGGGAGATCTGATTTATTATCCGCGACCCTTGAGCGTTTTCATGCACTTGAGAAACGCGCGAAGCCTTCGTCGTCGAGGAGTGCCGCCGACCTGTCTCGTGTTTTGGCAACCCATACTGGTGAGACTGAAGAAGATACCGCCTCCGATTCCAGCGAAGGCGAGTTGCTGCACAACTCTACTCCTGTCCGTTCGAGCCATTCCTCTCGACATTTTCCCGTCTATAAGTGGAATCTGACATTTTCGGGGGACCCAAAGGGGATGTCCGTGCATAATTTCCTGGAGCGGGTCGAAGAGCTGCGAGTTGCCCGCGGTGTCACTTCTGCAGAATTGTTGGAGCAGGCTCTTGATCTGTTTGATGGAAGAGCTTTAATGTGGTTTAGGGCTAATCGCCATCGATTTGCTGATTGGGCGAGTCTGTCCTCCTTTTTTTTTTGAGGGGAAACCTTTTATAGGCACCCCCAGTCCTTCGCTGGGGGAGGTGTGGGACTCCTTCTCCCATCCGAGAGAGCCTACCCACTAAAACCCCTCCTCCTTTCTCCCTTGTGTGACACCGGAACCGCGTAAGCATTACTTCGGTGTCACCGGGGTGTCTACTTGTTTTGGAGCATCATTTCATCGTCTCTCCTGCTCCTGCCTTTCTCTCTCATCCCTCTCCTTCTGTCTCAACACGCTCGATATCATCCCGGCTATTCTCGTCCATCCCTCCTCCCTCTGGATCATGTGTTTCACGATATTGTCCGGCGTTATCCTTTCCCCTATCGCAAGCTCCATCCTCATTTTTTGCCTCTCCCATCTGACACACATAAATATTGTGTGCTCAACACTGTCCCTCTCCCCGCAGTACCAGCACTCCTCGGTGTCTGTCAAATGAAACCACTGGAGATAATCCCCGAAGTTTCCATGGCCAGTAAAAAATTGGGTCAGATAATAGTCCGTGTCTCCGACTTTTCTGGTAATCCACACCCGTAAATCAGGGATGAGCCTCATGGTCCATTGTGCCTTGTCTGTCATGTCCGACCATCTTTTCTGCCATTTAAGTATTGTATCGGCTTTAATGTTCCCAGCCTCTGTCCTTCCCTTTCTGTATACTTCGCTCCTTTCTTCCGCCAGTAAGTCCATGGGCGGAGTATCCGCCAGCACCTGCAGCGCCTCCGAACTCACGGTCCTGTATGCACTGGTGACCCTCATCAGAATACGCCTCTGCACTCTGTTCACCATCATCCTGTACTTCCTTAGTTTCATCACCTTCAGCCAGGTCGGGGCCGCATACAACACCGAAGAGTGCACAACACTTGCAAGCACCCTCCTACGGGTTGCCCCGGCTCCACCAGTTCTCGGCATTAGCCTGCTCAAAGCTTTGGACATCTTGTCTGCTCGTTCCGATATTTTCTTTATGTGCCTGGTCATTTTCAGGTCCCTATCCAATGTTACACCCAGGTACTTCATAGATTCGCTTGTTGCAATGATTGCGTCTTCTATTCGGATTTCTATACCCGTCACCTTTCTTCGTCCCACAATCATCACGGCCTCGGTCTTCTCTGGAGCCACCGTCAGTCTTTTGCAACTTAGCCACTTCACTATTCTGTCGACGGCTTCATTCGCCTTCAACTCGAGTGTCCGCCTACATGCTCCCTCCACCAACACAGCTAAGTCATCCGCGTAGGCTATAGTAAGCACACCCTGCGGCATTTTCAGTCGTAGTACTCCATCGTATAAGATATTCCACATCACCGGTCCCAGAACCGACCCCTGCGGAACACCACGCGACACCTGCAAGACTTCCCTACCCACTGTCAACGACCGCGAGCTCAGATAATCCATCGAGATGCGGATCAGGTAGGGCGATATTTGTGCCTCCCTCATGCTTCCAATTATCTCGCCCCAAGGTGCTGAGTTGAAGGCGTTTCTAACGTCTAGACTTATCATCACACAGAACTTTCTCTTTCTATATGGTCCGCTATTTACACGCTCCGCCATGTTCCTCACTCTCTCCAGTGCGTCAATTGTTGATATACCTTTACGAAAACCAAATTGTGAGTCCGATAGTCCCCCTTTCCTCTCCAGTTCCTCATTCAGTCTTTCAGCAATTAGTGCCTCCATCATCTTGCCCAGTGTGTTTATAAGACACACTGGGCGGTATGCTATTCTGTCGGTAGGATTCTTTTTTGGCTTCTCGATCAACACCAGTTTTGCCACCTTCCAACATCTCGGGAAGGTTCCCCCTTTAATCGTCCTACTTACCATTTCCAGGAAGTAGGCAGGACAGCTCTGTACCGCAGCTTTAACTATTTCTGCCGGTATATGGTCCGGTCCCGGCGCTTTCCTCGATTTCATCTTCCCCACGGCCAACTCCAGTTCCTCCTGCGTAATGGGTGGAATATCCTCTAGTACTTCCGGGTAATCCCAGAGATTTATTTCATCCTTTGGAAAGAGTTTTTGGGCCTCCTCCATTAGGTCCTTCTGCGTCAGTTGGACCATTGGTTGCGATATCTTTTTGCATACTATTTTATAACCCTGGCCCCATACGTCGTCGTCCACTTCCTTGCATATGTCTCCCCACGCCTTCCGCTTACTGGCGTGAATATATTTTTTTAGGGTCTTTTTTGCCTCTGCATATTCTAAATGGGCATTTTCTTTCTGTACCGGTGTCGTCCAGCTTTTCGCATTTAATCTGACCATTTTTCTTCGGTTTACTAAGCATACTCTCCTCGCCTCTTCTATTTCCCCATTCCACCAATACTTTGTGAGATGTCCTCTCTGGTAACCACTTTTTTTCCTCATGAATGTCTCGTCACATGTCTCCCTAATTGCATCAGTTATCTCTTCGGCAGTATAGTCCATTCTTCCATTCTTCCCATTCATGCGATGTAAGAACCGAGTTGCAAACATCCCCAATTTTTGTGTCTCCATTTTCCACCCCGCTGACTTTCGATTTTCTTTGGGTTGTCTGGTGTTCTCAACCTCTATGTTTACTGTAAACACTATGTCACAGTGATCACTGAGGTTCTCCGACTCACAAACTTGCCATCCCCCAGTCCTCGCTACCAGTCCCGGTGTGCACATGGTTATATCTATATACGAGCACATATTTCCCCTTCTAAACGTCGGTGTCCCCCCGTCATTTAAAACGTTCAAGTCATTTTCCCAAATCCAATCCACCAATAATATACCTCGTTCATCGTCACGTGGTGATCCCCACTGAGAGGCTTTGGCATTAAAGTCCCCCGCAATAATCATATGTTTTGCATTATTCATGTCCTTCGTTATTTTTATCCTCCTCAGGAAGTCAGCAAACTCCTCTATATTAGTATTCGGCGAGTGATAGCATGACATCACCAACACATCATCCACCCTTGTCCATACCATACCCTTGTCTCTTCCGTGACTTCTGACTTTATGCCTCTTATTCATAATTTTTATGGCCGCATCTCCTTGCTCGTCCGCATACCAGCCTCCTTCCTGTATAAGTTTCTTGTTAGGTTCACCTACCAGTACAACATCAATATTTCTTTCATACGCTGTTTGGTATTGTAAATCATGTGCGAGTCTACTGCGGTTCATATTGCCTTGTAAGAAGTTCATGTTACTGAACATTTCCAAGTGTTGGTGTCCCCTTTTTCCGACTGACATATCGAGGGCACATGTTTGCACCCGTACGGTGGTCTGTTCCGGAACAGTTTATACATCGCGGTTCATTTTTGCAACTAGAAGCCCAGTGTCCCTCTTGCCCGCACTTTCTACACAGGTTTCCCCGATCTGGTCCCTGGCAGCCAATTTTATTATGTCCGGTCTCCCAGCATCTACCACATACTGGTGTCGGGACTCTCTCCTGCACCCTGCATCGGGTCCATCCAATTTTAATTTTTCCCTTTTGCTTTAGTGCACCGGCCACTGCCTTGTCAGCCTTGACCGTAACCACCTGCGTGTCTCCTCCCGCGGGTCTTAGGGCCGACAGCTTAAACTTGCCCTCTGGAATGCCCTCTCTAACCAGCGCCTCGGTTATCTCTGTCTCCTTTATCGTTGGGTCCAGGTCTCTTATATGGTATACTACACTCCCTCTATTTCCAGTCTTTGTTTTAGTCCCATTCATCTTTCCTTCGATATCCAACCTCAACTTATCTGCATCACCTGTCCCTTGCCTTGTAGTTATTAGGATATCACCCCCTCTGGTTTTCCTTATCCCGCTAATACTGACGCCCAGTTCTGTCGGGTTAATTTTCCCCTTCATTTCCCTCATCACCTCAGCGTACGTTCGGTCTCCAGTTTCTACTATTATGGCTTCTTCTCTAGTTTCCCTATTTTTTGGTTTGGGAAGAGATTCTGGTGGAGCAATCCCAGTCTTGTTGTATTTTGGGCCGTATATCATTACTACAATGTCAGTGTGCCTAAAAACATACTCGCATATCTGCCTGGTCGCTTTTGTGTCATCCTCAGTCATATTCGGTATTGCGACCGTCTTCCTACCGTTCATTACCATTTTGTCCCTCAGTTCACACATCCCCTTGAAAATGTCACTATAATCAGCATTCTCATATCCCGTCTCTGTCAGCAAGATCAGAAATAGATAGTGCTCTGTGTAGTTGATTTTGTCACTGTCCTCCTTGTTGCAGCAGCATTATCAGCCTCCCGATTACCGGTCACGTTTATTTCAGGAAATTCTGAGTAGGACTCGGCATCCGACTGACCCCATTGTGGAATACTTGTCGTGTATGACATGAATGTTTAATAGATACGGTAATGTTCCTGATGGGGTTCGACTTGATATAGTTTCCAGGAATTTGTGTCCTTTTTATGTCATGCAGTTACCGGTGGTTGGTTCCATGAAGGAATTGGAAGAGGCTTGCTTAGAGCTGGAAGTTAAGAAGTATCGAGCGGAGCATTACGCCCCTCCGTCGCAGAAGCGTGCTGCTTGTGTGGAGCCCAATTTTGCTTACATATCGCATGCGTCCCCTGGCTCTACTGTTGAAACCGCAAATATTTTCACTCCTAGTGTGGCTGAGGTGTCTGCCGTTCGTTCCTCTACCGTGACTTGCTGGAATTGCAAACAGATGAGTCATTCTATGAGAAAGTGCCCGCATCCGAGGCGGAAGTTGTGTTACCGTTGTGGAAAGCTTGGTGTTACCGTCAGAACTTGTCCCGTTTGTGCCGGTTCGGGAAACTTCCCGCGGAGGAGTTAAAGGGTTGTAAGATTTCCTCCGAGCGACATTCGATGACGACCCCAGAAGCTCTTCGTAACCAAATTCTGTTGGATTACGTTCTTCAGCATGCCGGTGATGATCAGCGTCCCTATCTTAGAATTACCATTTTGGATTATCCCTTTCTTGGCCTTCTCGACTCTGGGGCCTCTCGTACCATTGTTGGGAGCACAGGATGGCTTTTTTTGCAGCAGTTGGGATTGAAACTTCAGAGAGACGAGACCCATTGCAAAGTGGCTAACGGACAACGTTGTACCAGCCTGGGTCATGTCTCTGTTCCTATGTGCTTAAATGGTAAAGTTCGTGTAATTGATGTCCTTGTGGTTCCTGAAGTGCCCCATCAACTGATCCTGGGAGTTGATTTTTGGTTGTCCATGGGTGTGGTGCCTGACTTGCGCCAGGATGTGTGGCATTTTTCGAGTGAGGAGGATGCTTGTGAGCTTTCGAGTATCCCGGATGAATCCACGTTGACTACGTCACAGCGAGCTGTGTTGAGTGAGCTTATCAGTGCTAAACTTGGAAATACGGAAGAAAAGTTGGGTATAACGACTGCGATAGAACATGAAATTGAGCTTCTTCCTGATACTAAACCTATTAAGCAGCGGTATTACCCTGTATCTCCGCCGAAACAGAAGATGATCGATCAGGAACTGGATGTTATGTTGGAACAAGAAATAGTTGAACCCTGTAAGAGTGCCTGGTCCTCTCCCGTGTGTCTGGTACCCAAGAAGGATGGGTCATATCGGTTCTGCATCGATTTTCGACGATTGAATGCCGTCACGCGTAAGGATGCTTATCCCCTTCCATATATCTCGGCTATCTTGGATCAATTGCGCAACGCCCGTTACCTGAGTTCTATAGACATTAAGTCTGCCTATTGGCAGGTCCCTCTTAAGGAATCAACTCGTGATTATACCGCGTTTACCGTTCCCGGTCGTGGATTGTACCGATTTCGACGTATGCCTTTTGGGCTCACTAATGCGCCGGCAACTTTTCAGCGATTAGTAGATTCGATTCTCGGTGCCAATTTGCAGCCTTCGGTACTGGTATATCTTGACGATATAGTTATCGTATCTTCAGACTTTGAATCCCATATGCGTACCCTCAATCTAGTGCTGGACCGTTTATCCGATGCTGGACTTACCTTGAGTGCCAACAAATGCCAATTTTGTAGACCCCAGCTTAAGTACCTGGGTTATGTTGTCGATCGGCATGGTTTGAGACCGGATCCGGAAAAGGTTGAGGCCATTTTAAACATACCTCAACCCAAAAATGTGTCCGAGATCCGTAGATTGATCGGAACTGCCTCGTGGTACCGGCGATTTATCAAAAAATTTTCGTCAGTTTTGGCCCCTCTTAGTCATTTGACCAGAAAGAAAACTAAGTGGAATTGGTCGGATGAGTGCAGCGCTTCCTTTCAAAGCATTAAAGAGGGTCTCGTTTCTGCACCACTTCTTAATTGTCCTGATTTCAGTAAAACGTTTATACTGCAGACTGATGCCTCTGGATACGGTTTGGGAGCCGTCTTGTCTCAGGAATACGAGGATGGAGAGAGAGTAATCAGCTATCTTTCTAGGTCTCTCACGCGTCAGGAGCAAAGATATTTAACGACTGAACGCGAGTGCCTCGCCGTAATTTGGAGTGTGGAAAAATTGAGACATTATTTGGAGGGTGTTCCTTTTGTAGTCGTCACGGACCACCATTCTTTGCTGTGGCTTCACAGATTAAAAGACCCACAGGGTCGATTGGCGTGTTGGGCTTTACGCCTTCAACCCTATAATTTCAGGATTGTTCACCGGAGGGGTAGGGATCACGTGGTGCCGGATCTGTTGCCTCGGAGTGTTCCGGCGATGGTTGACGTGATCGAGCAGCTCGATGTCCCTGAGATAACGGATAAGTGGTATCTGTCGATGTGTAGGAGAGTTGACGAGAATCCCCGTAGATACCCTCAATGGCGAGTGGAAGGCGGAAGATTATGTAAGTACGTCCGTGATAATCATCCTGAGTTATCTGATGACTTCGATAACTGGAAGATAGTCGTTCCCAAGCAGCAGCGTGCTGAGATTCTTCGACAGTGTCATGATTCGGTGACTTCTGGTCATGGAGGGATTCACAAGACATACCATCGCGTCCGCGGCAAGTACTGTTGGCCTAAGCTAAAAACCGATGTTTACAATTATGTCCGTAAATGTCGGAAATGTGCAGCTCATAAGACTGAACAGCGACTTCCTGCCGGATTGATGGGTAGCCGTCCCTCGGTGACTCACCCTTGGCAGATGATTAGTGTCGACTTTATCGGACCATTTCCCCGTTCTGCTGCCGGTTATACCCAGGTCCTAGTTGTGACCGATTATTTCAGCAAGTTTGTTCTGGCGTTTCCTGTTCGAAATGCTACGGCCAGAATTGTCGTGAAGCATCTTGAGGAAGGAGTTTTCCTCACCTATGGAGCTCCTCAGTATCTCATTTCTGATAACGGCACTCAGCTTAGAGCTGAAGAGGTTCAGACCTTGTTAAAAAAATACAGTATGAAACATTTCTATACCGCCTCATATTATCCCCGGCCAAATCATACAGAGAGAACCAACCGTGTTCTGAAAACTATGGTGTCCACTTATATTGAAAATTCTCATCGTCAGTGGGACAAAAATTTGTCGGCTCTTGCGTGTGCCATTCGTAAGGCGAAACACGAAACCACCGGATATAGTCCCTACTTTGTTAACTTTGGTCGCGAAATGAAATTGTCTGGATCCGAGTTCGATAAGATTGTGCAACCCGATTTGGAGGGAAATTTGGAGAGTGAAGTAAAGCAGCGGTTGTTTGGAGAGATTTCAGAGAAGCTGAGATTGGCGTCCGAAAGGAACAAGCGTCTGTATGATTTACGTCGTCGACCGCAGCAATATGTTATTGGTCAAAAGGTTTGGAGGCGTAACAAGTGTATTTCCGACGCCGCTCGTTCGTTCTCGGCTAAGCTGGCTCCGAAATTTGTCGGTCCTTTTGTTGTCAAGTCCAAGACTGGTTCCTGGACCTACGAGTTGCAGGATGAGCAGGGTATCGCCAAAGGTATTTGGCATGTGCAGGACTTGAAACCTTTTATTTCGGATGATCACGGTTAAGCGTATTTATGGCGCCTTCTGTTCGTTGTCGGTTATTGACCTGGCCTTGTGTTACCGGATCTTTGCTTTTCCTATGTTGTGGTTGATTAGTGTGTTGAAATAGTTTGTTCTGGATCGTCAATGAATTCCTTCCGGACTTCATTTCCTTTTGAAGAAGGGGGATGTTATAACATTTTTTTCTTTTATTTCCTTAGTTGTATTTCGCAGCTGTTATTAGGTTCCCTTTACTTGGTTTAATTGTCCTTATATTCACGATTTCCGATATAGATTCAATATTTTGACTTGGTTGTTGTCGCGTTGAATGTTTATGTACCTAAAATTGTTTTCTTGCTTAATACCTCTATTCAATTAGGTTTGTTTACTTACCTTTGGGCCCGTCCCGCTTTTCTACCTCTTTATTATGGCTAGTTCCCATCTTTTGTATTTTCCGCATTTACCTTCTGTGGGTGACATCTGACCGCGGCACTGGGTATTAATCTGTCAGGTTTCGGTTGATAATTCTCCTTCATGAGCGTGCATATGGGGGTTTATGTCTTTTCTTCATATGCTTTTCTTGCTGGTTCTGTGGCTTCGGTTCATTTTCGTCCACCTGAATAGGTTATATCGATTTATGGTTTAAGTGTATCCGTTCTGTTTGGCTTTGATTTAGGATTCTTTGAGTCGTACCCTCTTCTAATGTGCCGCCCCCTTCTATGACGCCTCTGATTTCTTTTAAACTCATCACACGCAGGTGGGTTCCGTTCGCTTTCGAGTTTCGGACATTGACGTGCATGTTGGTGATCGACGGAATTTTTATATTCCATTAGTGCCTTTGTGCGTTCTTCAATTTGTGGGATTTATTCGATCATCAGCGTTAGGAATCGTCTATATTGGGTTCTACGTTGTGTATGCCGTTTGTGTTTAGACGATTCCTCGGATTCTTCTGGATTTTCGTGCACGTGTCGGTTCCCTAGTTTTCGAAAACCCTCTCAAAGAGTTTTATCCGGGGGAGTACTGACTCCGACCACCCCCGCTCCTGGTGCGTTTCTTACAGCCAGAAGTACGTGGCATAAAGCCGTAGCGGCCCTCCGACCCCACGCTAGAATTTACCGCCAGGGCCTGGACGACAGTGATTCCAGGATTATATAAAATCTAAGGTTAGACCAGTCCTTACTGTTCCTGCTAATTGGTTGCGTGTCGCGGGAGCTAAGAGCTCCGCTGTCCAGTGTAGCCCGTCGCGGCGTATCGTGACATAAAACTTTCCATTTTCCCATTTATTATTTTGTTTTGTACCTTCGCATCTAACTTAGTCATTTTGAGTATTATACATAATTATATTTTGTACCTCTTTCATTATCACTCAGTAAGAATAATTTATTCATTCCTTATTTAGCTATTAATTATTATTAATTTTGTAACGTCGTAATCGCCCTGCTTGGGTCGCGTTTTGATTATAGTTTTTGGTACGGGTGTACGGGAGCGCCTGCGTGCATCGAAGCTTCGACCGCCTTGCGTCATCGGGTCTTGTCTAATTTACGGGTTTGACCCCTGCACGCAGACTTGGGTCACGGCATTGCGTCGACTTATCTTATTTTGTTCACTGCTTCACAGCTCATATTAGTTCCTACTTTATTGATTGTGTTTTCTAGCTACTTGGTTTTGATAAGTAATATTTTGCGTATTTTTGCGTTATATTGTACATGTATTATTTTCCCTTATGTAAGAACCTTGTGCTGGTTCACATTGTTAATGAATATATTGGGCATTTCTGTGCTCCACGACCCAAAAATCACAACATCTCCGGCATTTTTGGAGTAAACCTATTATGCACAATTTTTGGTCTATGGGCTCCTGGTCTAAAAGAGCCTCACAAAATAGTTCATCAAACTATATGTACCTAGTATTGAATTTACACACAAATTTTACCGTATTAGCAAGATTTTAATAACATTTAAGTGTCGTACCCGTACCTAGTGTTCTTTTACTCTGTTTAAAAGTAATATTACATATGGAACGGATTCTGTCTCCGGCTTCACGTCTTTAACGTGTATGCGGTCCACTTCTCTTCCACTTTCACCTCGCAACTTCACGATGACCGGGGAGATTACTCGGCTTATCTGGAACGGCTCTGCGTATTTAGATGCTAGCTTGGCCATGAATCTTCGGGTGGCATCAGAGAGCACGTGGGTACGTTTATAGACCACGTCTTCACCTTTTGGGCGATACGGTCGCCTCCTCATAATGATAACCTTGTTGAGTGAACGCCTTCGCTAAGTTCACTCGAACCATCTTGTAGATGTAATGCAGCTTCTGGAGGTGTTTTCGATATTTTTCAGTATTGGTATCCTCCAAATTCACCGGTACATCTTGATTTCAGAGAATTCCCGGCGCGGTCATCTCTCCCGAAGTTCAAGTACGCCGGTGTACATCCGGTTGATTCATGCTCCGAACTATTCATTGCGAACATGAATTCTGTTAAATGCTTCCGATATCCGAGACTGGGGTTGCGAGCGTTCCGAAGCGGTATACTATACTATCCGCTCTTTGAAAACCCGGATTACGGTTCTGGCGGTGGCTCTCGTGATCACCTGGATTAATATCCGCTTCCATAATCTGTCCTAGAAAACAATTAAAACATTCCCCTTCGAGGAGCGGGGTAACGGTCCAATGAGGTCAGTACTCATTATGTCCCAGGGTACTGTCGATCTAGAAAAAATAATTTTTCCTAGGGGCTGCTGCTGAAGTAGGTACCTTGTAGCACTGGCGATTTTGGCATTTTTCAGATATGTTTTTATATCCCGGCCAGTGATATTTTTGGACTCGGTTGAATGTATTTGCGACATTCAAGTATCCAACAGTAAGGGTACAAACACAAAGGAACCAGATTGCCCGCTCGCTGGTTGCTGGCGCCGACATCGAAAAGAATGCCGAATGATCGGAGGATGGCAGTAATACTTGATACCCATCTACATAAAAAAGCGGACACCACACCAATATTGCAAATTAACGGCCATTATCTTATGCGTGACCTACAAAAGCTATAAATGTATACCAGAGGAAAGTTAATGATAATAGTAGAACACATGTCAAAATATTCTCAACATGGCTTCAGACCAGGTAGGTCAACGCAAGTCTGAATTTTCGTTCGGGCAAATGACTGAAAGACACCAACCTCAAAAATATTATATTTATAGCCATTGTCAATTCCAAATACGTTTCTAGGTGGTTTGAGGAAAACAAAAGTTTATCAAGATCCATTTTTCCCGTAAAATGCATATTAAATAAGATTTTTCCTTTTTGCAACTCTATCCGTGGACACATCATAGGCCTTTCCCCTCTCGTTGATATAACGACTGCCTGGCAAGCGACAGATCTGAGTCTAACTCCTAGTCACTTCTATACCCGATATTAATCCTAACTATTGAAACATAGACCCACATTAATGTACTAGTTAAATAAAAGGGAGTACCTCCGTAGCCGGCGGCGGCCTTGCGTATAGTTACCGGCGCGCTTCTATTTGGGGACGAAAAAGACTGATAAAACGCATTTTAAACAGACCCCTTAACTGCCCTCTCGCACCAGACACACGCATTTTTTGCAAAAAAGATAATGTAAAAACGCGAGAAAAACAACTAACCTATATGGGAGCCGATCCCACCCGATCCGAGAATACCGAACTGCCAGTTCTGTGCGATACGCTGCTGGATGCGTTACAACTAACAAGGTACTTAAACTGCCCTATCATTAATTCGTAAACTTACACGGCCGTCCGAAGTTATGGAAACCGGCTCCGGCAACAATACACCTATAAAACTGTAACTGGCGCCGGTTACGGAGGCAATACCTAAATAAAATAAATGTACTTGGTTGTTTCACAAACATATTAGTAAGATTATTTTTTTCATCGTCAAATTGACCAATAGGAACACTTCATTTGGGTCTAGAAGCGTGTTATTATTTGACGTTTCTATTTTCCAATAAATGAACAGTATTTTTGATCACGCGTTTAATTCTGACCAATTAAATCATTATTATAGTGAGAATTTTTTACCCAACTTGTCCCAGCGGGAATTTTTTTTAGTATTTTGTTTTTGTTGATAAAACGACTTGTTTTCTGGTTTTGACATATGTCATATGTTTTAATCACAAATTGTGACACTGAAAGAATAATATTGAATATTGAAGAATAATATTCGGCAATAGCCACTCGAGCCCTACGGGCTCTCGTGTCTATTGCCTGGCGACAAGTTTTCGAAAATCTGTCTAATTATTTTCAAGTTATTCTCACTCTCTTGTGATATTACGTACGGTAATTTTTTCGATAATACCACTGTTGATAAGTTGTCATGGTTTCGAATTTGTAGGTGCATTTATAATGTACAATCTAGTCACTTTAGTACCTGCCGAACGTCAAATATTCCCAACAGATTTCTTTGTATATGAATTAATTGGAATAAAATTTCGTTTTGACCTACCTTGCTTCGATTCCAAAAATAATCTAGTTAAATAGAATTCGTGGTCTGGAATCTTTAGGTAATTTTACTCAAGCTGTTTCTTTTACTAACCACTCGTGTAAATTTGACAGAAGATCACTCGCGCAAGCGCTCGTGTTGCAAGTGTGTAGCAATCTTACCTCATCTGTTACAAAATTATGATTGTGTGCTACACAATGATCGGCGAAGCCTTCGGTTATTTTATTACTTTTAATGTCTTTTTTGTGTTCTTTTAAACGGGTGCCTTAATTTTTACCACATTGACCTATGTAAATAGCATCACAGGAGTCGCATTTCAACTCATAGTTATTACGTTCGTTTTTGTTTGTTATTTTCTAATTTCTTTAAATTTAGTTTATTAACACTGATACTAATAATAATAATAATAAGATTTATTGCTACACAAAAAAAAGATTACAATTTAAATGTTAACAAACGGAGAAATGCAGCAATGGGCTGAGAATTTAGTCATCTGTAATAACAGGGACTATTCTTCCATTCCCACCCTTGGAAAAAGACAAAAAAAACTTAAAACAAGCCCAAAACAAAAAAAAATATACAAATGCACACACCCAGCAAGCAGAATGCGGACTTAAATACGTACATACATAAAGAATAGAAGAAGGAGCCAAAGGAAGAGAAAAAAAAGAGAAGAGAGACAGATAGAGAAGGAGAGAGAGGGACAAGAAAATAGGATACAAACCCACAGGTACTACTGGAGAACAAATAGCGACGATCTATAGTTTCGAAGAAATGTTTCGCAAGACATAGCGACGAGGTCAGCTGGACGAACTTTATTCATGCAGGTGGCAATGTTGTAGGAAAATGATCTTTTATAGATCTCCTTACGGTGTCTCGGTATGGTAATTAGTCCCCTGCAGCGAATATTAATATTATGGATGTCTGTTCTGAAAGTTAACTTTGTGATCAGATATGGCGAAACTTTAAATTTAAGTATCTTGAAGAAAAAGCACGCTCTATGAAGTTCACGCCTATTTCGCTTATTCAGCCAACCCGCTTTCTTTATTTTATGAGAAATATGGTGCCCCCTCCTTACCCCATAAACAAGGCGCAAACAAGAATTCTGAGCCTTCTGAATACGTCTGGCATCAGAACCATCAATGCACGGCCCCCAAACAGAATCTCCATAGTTAAAGTAAGACAAAACTAAACTGTCACACAACATTATCTTTATATTTCGATTCAAAAAATGTCTTACTGGGTAAATAAGTTTCAATGCAGTATAATTAAACTAGTAACATGCTCTTTGAATCTAGAAAGATACCAAGATCTTTTACGCAGTCCCTGAAAGGGACAACCCCACCACCGACAGAGAACACAAGCTCCCCCAGGGCAACACTACTCAGGCTGCCATTACCAAACATGATGACAGCCGATTTCCCTGCGTTTATCTTCAGTAAATGACTGTTTGAAACTTTTAATATACTGCTGAGGTCTTGATTAATTAGATAGCACGCTAGAAACCTATCTGAGAAATCAAAAGAGTAGAATAGCTGCGTATCATCAGCATATAGATGGTAGTTACAATATTTGATATGGTCACAAAAAGTGGAAGTATATAATGAGTAAAGGACCAAGAATACTGCCCTGAGGGACACCACACGTCGTCATCAACGGGACCGAGGCCACCCCATCCAACACCACAGCCTGCATCCTGCCCGATAAAAATGAAGATATCATATTCAGGGACCGCACATCAAAGCCACAATAGCGCAAAACCGCCTGGAGAATTTGGTGGTTAACCATATCAAACGTTCTGAAATAATCCAACAGAATCAGAACGCTTAATTTACCATCATCCAGAGCCTCGAATACACCATCAGACACCTCTGCCAAAGCAGTGGTACAACTGTAGCCGGGTCGAAACCCAGACTGCCTCCCAGGCAGAATATTATTATGAGATACAAATAACCAAGTTTGACTGTAAATATGTTTTTCTAAAATTTTGGAAAACACTGGCAATATGCTTATTGATCTTAAATGGGAAAATTCTGCAGGTTGCCTTGTTTTAGGCAATGGAATAATTTTCGCATGCTTCCAAACACCCGGAAAGTATGACACTGAAATACATTTATTGAAGATATAAGTAATATATGGAATAACATGTGGACAACATAAACGCATCATGTCAATATTTATATGATCCAATCCGTATGATTTTGATTTCATATCATGGAGTAGTTTTAGAACATCCAATTCAGACACCTTTTCCAGTGAAAAGTAACCCTGAATTCCCTTTTTGACCCGAGAATATTAAAATTTCAGCAACTCACTACTGGGACTATTTTCATTTTTAACGGAATTAATGAAATATTCGTTGATAGAATCTACGTTGGACAACTCAGCCGGCAACCGCACTCGATTATTTTTGTTTTTTGATATATAAAATTTTTTAGTTTCGACCATTTATCCTTTTGAGAACAATTTCTCAGCTTATTCTCCAAATAAGCCTTCCTTTCCCACTTTATAGAAGATGTTGTTAGGTTTCTTAATTGTTTGTAATAATCCCAGTGTGAAAGTTGTTTTGTTCGTTTGAAACGTTTCAAAGCGTTATCCCTCAATTTCTTCATTAATCTTATATTATCAGTCATCCAGGGAGTACCAGGTTTATCCGTCTTGTGAATTGTTGTTCTCAATGGTGCATGTTTGTCAAATATAGATAATAGATTAGTGTTTAAGAAATTAATCATGGCATCAATATCATCAATCCAATATATCTGATTCCAATCAATAGATTCAAGATCCCGCTGAAAACTTACAGTGTCAATACCCGTTAACGACCTGAAAGTTGTAGATTTAGGTAACGGCTCGTCCGCACTAAGGCGAATGGTGCAGAAAACGACAGCATGATCGCTAAAATTATTATCAATGATTGCAGAATCCACAACTAATTCTAAATCAACAAAAATTAAATCTAAAAGAGTACTGGATAAACGGGTTGTACGAGTTGGCGTATCTATAATTTGTGATAGATTAAACGATTGTGTTATTGACGATAACTTTTCGACACTAGCATTATCAATACTTAAATAATTGATATTAAAATCTCTTAAACAAATAATTTTATCAAATTCCGGAAATTTATTATACAAGGTATCTTCAAATATATTCAAAAAGTTATCAAAGTTTGAGTTTGGTGGCCTATAAAAACAACCAATAGCAACAGTATATCTGGATATTATCAATTTAGTCCACAGAAATTCGCAACTTTGCGCACAAACACCATCCAACCGTGGGATCTTGCTGGCATGCGCGAGTGAGTAGTCGTTAATGCTCAGCAACAGTGCCCGCGGTTTGGCTATGGATGGGTGACTCATTTCTGCGCTGTGGCTAGGGCGCGCCCTGGAACGCCTATCCAGCTTTACCTAATGAGGTTTTCCAGGTTTTCCTCATTCTCGCACTAAATGGTGGGTAGAGTACTAACAACTGTAGGTCGTTCCTGTGACGCACCTGCGGCCAATAGTAATATGCCGCCTCCTCCGTCCCGCACAAGCTATATAGCTTCTGGGGCTAACCTTAGGGTTAGTAGGAGTGAGTAGAGATATTATTATATTATTATTATTATATACAAACATATTCCACCTCCTCTACCCCGACGATCCATACGCAATAAACCGTAATTCTCGATCTGTAGCAGGTCACATGAGATTCCCTCGTCCAGCCAACTCTCCGTCACGCCCACGACATCAAAATCACCGTCCAATACAAACTCGGAAACTCACGAAATTGCAAACCAGCGACCTGACATTGACATGCGCTATCCTCATTAAAAACTGGAAACAATAAAATAGTAGCGAAGAATCAAAGAAAACAAAGAAAAACAAAAAGATAGACAGTAAAAGAACATAATTGATTATATGTAGGCAACAACCGGAACGTGGACCGCAAAGTAATTAAATGTTAAATGCTGCACTCCGGCACCGAAATCTTGGCGTAAATGCATAACACAACAGACACTATAAACATACTTCTGTACGTATCCAACAGATATTTAGTAAGCAGTCTCTAAAATCAATACCAAAATTCTGCACCGATGCAAAACACAACAAACAATACAAATATATTTCTCTGCGTATTAAACAAATATTTGGTAAGTAGTCTCTAATATCAATAACAACAAAACTACTTTTAAATTTTATAAAGAAATCACAACAATATGCATACCCCAAAAAAAAAAGAAAAATAAATCTCTAAAAGTGGGACTATGAACGGTCGTTACAAGAAACTAAATCTAAGCAATAAAAATAAGAAAAAAAAAGAAATCAACAACATGAAAAAGAAATCCCATGTAGGTACATATCGAAACAAGATAACGAAATCAATACACCCGAACAGGTACCTATTCTACAACCAGATTTATGCACTGTGAAAGGCACAACGACACAAAATTCTTGAAAAGTTAAGAAACTTGGCATTAATTAGGTGATTCCCAGATCCGATATGTCCGTAACCATTAGTCTTCTGTTATTTGTATCATTGCCACCCGACACAAACACCTGTCCATCATGCGACCACACTCGTCCCCTTCCGAATTTAGCCACCATCTCCATTTACAAATCAGCATCTGAATTAAGACGCAACCTTTTTCCATTTTTCATACAAAAAACAACACCATCACTAGACCACACATTCTTAATACCGTAGAGTTTAATCGCTGCATTTTGTAATTCCAGTTTTTTCTTGGTTAAACCTTCACGGATCACAACACACGCGGTTTACCATTACTACTACGCCCAACCCGATGACATCTATCTATTTGATCCTCTGTAATTTGGAGATCCATTTTCTCAGCAAATATTTTAGTAACGACTTCACCTAGATTTTCTCGCTTGTTTTCAGAAACTCCAAAAATGCAAACATTGTTCCTTCTAGAATACTGCTCGAGATTGTCCAGTTTTTCAGACAGTTCCTCATTTTCCTCTTCAAGGACGGAAACTTTATTGTCCAAGACAGTACATCTAGAGACAATCTGGTCAATCCTCTCTTCCAGCCAGTTTATTAGCCAAAGCTTCAAGGAAATTTGCATCACTCACATACTCTTGTACAGCGGTTTTAGTTATAAACTTATATTCATTTTCTTGAGTTTTGGTGAGCACCATCATAAATGCACTGGACAAATTAATAATATTGAAGATATGCACAAAACTTATTTCTAATAGCGCCGGAGCAATCGATCACACGTCTACTCGCCGCAGCAGCACATAGGAATAATAATTGATACTTATTTAGTTTCCTTATTTTTTTTAAATAATGAAGTCAATGTTTGGGACATAATTTATTGAACACCGGGTCGCGTAATTCCGAACCCCGGTTAATTTCAGAGCAGCGTTGTTCTGAAATGAACTTGGGTTTGTTAATTAATACGGCCGTTTGTCGTCTTCCAAACACCAGCGCAGTACGGACAAGATGCGCTCGGTCTTGCCAGAGGGTTTTGTAAGCCTAGGATTGTTTTTCTTCGGAACAAAATGCCAGTAACCATTATCTTTATCTAGTTCGCCTGTTTTTTAAGATTATATTGTTCGAAGAATATCACAAAAGAAGTTTATTAAATATTTCTAATTCAATACGGCGCAGATTGGAAATTACATAGCTACTTACTTAAAGTTTTGTCAAAAATCCCGAAACATATCTAAATTACAGGTTGTCTCATTATATTTTGACTCATTTTAGCACCTTACATCTACCGAACCGCTTGAGATATTAGTGTGCGGTTTTCACCAAAGAGTTATGTATGACTTCAAGATTTTTTTTACTACTTTGAAAATTTTTTGCTATTTCCGTTGGTATACAGGGTAGTCCACAACGCGCGCGTCGGTCAATAGTCGCTAAACCGCTGGACTTATGGAAAAATATTTTTAGTAAAACTTGTAACGTTTCATTTTTGCTGTAACTGAAAATTATTTTCAATTATACAGGTTGTCCCATTTCTTCTGCGCAGTACCTAACTCTATTTTTTTAATGGAACACCCTGTATTTGATAGGGTTTTGGAATTGTTTGTTGAATTTAAGTGCCACTTTGTTAACCGTACATTGGATCCAAGTCCCACAGTTTCAAAGTTATTTGATGTTAAAAATCGTCATTTTTCAAGTTTCGCCATTCGTAACTTGTAAAAGGTTCGAGATAAAGAAAAATGACTTACGTGTCCCTACCTTAGTTTTCAATTCTCTATCTAATGGGGCTGGAAAATACTGCTTCCTGATAGGTCACTTTTTGCCATTTTTTGACCAATCAGGAAGCAGTATTTTCCAGCCCCATTAGATAGAGGATTAAAAACTAAGATAGGGACACGTAACCCATTTTTCTTTATCTCGAACCTTTTACACGTTATAAATGGCGAAACTTGAAAAATGACGATTTCTAACATCAAATAACTCCGAAATTGTGGGACTTAGACCCAATGTATGGTTAACAAAGTGACACCTAAATTCAACAAAGAATTCCAAAATGCTATGTAATATAGGGTGTTCCATTTAAAAAAGCCAAGTTAGGTGCCGTGCAGAGGAAATGGGACAGCCTGTATACTTGAAAATAATTTTCAGTTCCAGCAAAGATGAAACGTTACAAGTTTTATTTAAAAAATTTCCCATAAGTCCAATGGTTTAGCGACTATTGACCGACGCGCGCGTAGTGGACTACCCTGTATAAGGACCAGAAAAGGTCACTTTTCATATTACTGCAATTGCAATTTTTTTAATAGGACACCTGTATATAATTGAATGTTCAAATAGTCGCATCTTTTAGCTATCCAGCAGTAGGTATACTAGATTTGATCATCGGTAAGGGTATATCTGAGATTTTGGACGGTTTTATAGTTACAGTATACGTAATTTCAAAATTTTAAAAACTGAAAACAATAAAATTAACAACTATCTACAACAAAATTTAACATTTAAACATTTAATTTTCTACGTGTCTGCCTTCTGCAGTTCCTTTTTTAAAATCCAAAATCTTAGCTATCCCCTTACCGAAGATCAAATCTAGAGTACCGTTGGACAGCTAAAAGATGAGACTTTTTAACATTTACTTATATACAGGATGTCCTATTAAAAAATGCAATTGGAGTGATATGAAAAGTGACCTTTTCTGGTCCTTATGAACCGGAAATAGCAAAAAAATTTCTAAGTAGTCAAAAAGTTTGAAGTCAAACATAACTCATTGGTGCAAACCGCACACTAATATCTCAAGCGGTTCGGTAGATATAAGGTATTAAAATGCGTCAAAATATAATGAGAAACCCTGTATATCAATTGGCTGAAACCGTATTTTAAGTAGAATCTGAATTTGAATCTGACGAATGCATGATAATTTAATTTTTTTTTAATTTTGTGAATTTCTTGCATAATTTATGTAGATACTTAGTGAATAAATAACTATAACGATCTCGATAACAATATAATATCGACGTTTCGCCCCCGTTCGGGGGCTTTGTCAAGATTAATTTATTAAAAACGTGTAAAGATATAAAAAATATTTAGACAAATTTTTTCAAACAATCAAAAATTATATGGTAACTACGACATAAATATAAAACTTTAGTTACCATTTATAATTTTTGATTGAAAAAATTTCTCAAATATTTTTTACATCTTTACACGATTTAATAAATTAATCCTGATAAAGCCCCCGAACGGGGGCGAAACGTCGATATTATATTGTTATACAGTTATTTATTTACTAATATAATTATATCCCAGAAATTCACAAAATTTTAAAGAAATTTAAATTTGAACTGGCACAAGTTAAGCAAGAATTCACAATAATTTAATTCAAAATATTGAAGATAACAAACCAAGTGCCAAAATACATTAACGTGTGCAATTTGGTATTAGAGTGCAATTTCTCTGTGTTTAAAATTAAAGAAACATGCCTTTCATCAAAACATTATTACGTTACACTTAAAATAATTAATTTTACAATATCATTCTAAATAATATTTTGGTATCCTAAGTACTATGTTTATTTCCTTTTCGTCCCTTCGTATTTACTGTATAAAATTTGATTTGTTGCTTTTTGTATCTTTGGGGATTACCTACTTCAATTTTTCACCCTTTTCTAAAGTAACTATTTTGTTTGTAGATTATTTCAACATAAAGTAAATAGTCTTTAATCAGTATCTATTGTTTTATTTTTATGCCATTTTATTAGAGGTTAGAGTAGATAATATGAACGGCCGGCGCCTGCCGTGCTGAATTGTACTTTTGTTTGTAGTAACATACGCCCCTTTTAAGTTTCACAAAACACAGTGCGTTGCAGACTCTGTATTTAGTCGGGAATCTGACTCTCCAAAAGACGCTTCTAAAATGGTGAACTGTCAACTCAAAGATATAGTTTTAAAAAAATAAGGGCAACATGGGAAATCGTTATGCGCATTCCTGTCTAGAAGGGCGCAAAAGTCCGGGATTGCAAAAAGCCAAAAAAAAATATTTTGTAATTTTTTTCTTGCGAATTCGAAAGTGTTGATTTTTTTTGAATCGTATTTGCGAGCGTAATATTTGACGTACAGTAATAATTTTTACATAAATAGAAAGCTTATTCTCTGCACTTTCCGCTGGTACCAAGCTCGTTTTTATATTATTGTTAATAAAACCTATATAAATTGTTTAATTAGAGAATGTACAAAAAGTGTATTGCAAACTTCAGCATCGAGGGAATTTCCTAACTATTATAGTCAGCTGCATACATGTATCGTATCGAATGTTCCGAAAAGAATGTGGAAAATTTTGGTGAAACAATCATTTCAATAACGTTTTTGTAGCAAAAGTTATAAACATTTATTTACAGCGTACCGCTGCCCGCTGTCGCCGGGCAAACCCCAACGCAGTTCAGTTCCTATCCCTATCATGCCTCGCATCATGCTCACGTCTGTCTCTTGTTAATCTGTGCGTTATCGCGTAAGTCTGTCTCTTTCTCACTAGCAGAATGTGTGACAAGAAATAAATTTTCGTCTTCGGTCAGCCTAAATACTTTAATTTTAACGTATAAAATAACCTACATATTATTACACGTATTATGATTAATAAACATAAACTGCAACTTTTACATAGGTAACTAAAAAAATATAAATTTGGAACAACATTTACATATTATCACCGATCTAGTACGACGGATGGCGACATCAATTTTAAAATGATTTTAGCGTGTGGAAGAGGTTGTAAATTTGGTAGTTCGTGTGATGGCAAACAGGAAAATTGACCTCTGCCCACCCCGCGTCGGTTATTTTACAATTGGCATGTCTTCAAAAATTTAAAAGAAAGAATAAGTTAACCAAAATCTTTTCAACGCCTCTGCCTTATGATTCAGCTTATTAACTAAATCATAGAAAACGACAAAATATCCGAGGTAGAGGTTCTGAGCAGTCCCTGAGCAGAGGCAGAGGTTTTGAAAGTGTTTGGAAAATAGGCCTACTTAGATTCAAACGAGCTGAAATGACTAAGTAGAGCTACTTTTCTAAACATATTTAAAACGTCTGCCTCTGATCTGAAGCTGTACAGGATCTCTGCCTCAGATATTTTCTTGTTCATGATTTAATTAATAAATTGATGTAATCAAATGACAGGGGCACTGAAAAGATTTAGGTTAACTTTTTTCTTTTTCATTTTTGAAGACCTGCCATTTGTAAAATGTCCCACGCTGGGGGCTCGCACATGATGGATATTCCTGATTTCCAACAGACAATTTACAATTTTATATGAATACGAAGGGCGCTGAAATCAGCTATAAAAATTGTCACTATCCGGAGTACTAATCACACATTCCTTCACAATAACAACCGATTATGCAATTTATATCTGCTACAATTACAATCTCTTGAACAATTACCCACCTTTACATTTGCCGAATACATTGTCATTTGTTTCTATTTGCGGCCTAATACTTATTGTTACTTTGGTATGTAGGTATATGTTATCTTTGAAAATCCATCCGAAGTTTTCGGGGTTACGGATAACAGGATTAAAAGTTGTTGAATTTTTCCAAACAATAAGCTCGAGAATAAACTGGTAAGCGCCGGCTCTTAACACATGTTGATGAAAGGCATCTTCTGTTGGTAGTAAATTTCGAATGTCGGATTTGCAATTGTGAAACAAGTGAGCTCTCAGTTTATTTAAATTTTCAATTTTCTTGAAAATGAAGCTTACTATGTCGCATCCACTTAAAACATATGCAGTCAATAGTAAACCAGTATTTTGCGATAGTTCTCTAATAACAACATGAATTGGTATAGACAGATCAAATCTACGGATCCAAAACTCTGATTTGAATTCATCATGATACGTGTAATAATATGTAGTTTATTTTATACGTTAAAATTTAAGTATTTAGGCTGACCGAAGACGAAAATTTATTTCTTGTCACACATTCTGCTAGTGAGAAAGGGACAGACTTACGCGATAACGCACAGATTAACAAGAGACAGACGTGAGCATGATGCGAGGCATGATAGGGATAGGAACTGAACTGCGTCGGGGTTCGCCCTGCGACAGTGGGCAGCGGTACGCTGTAAATAAATATTTATAACTTTTGCTACAAAAACGTTATTGAAATGATTGTTTCACCAAAATTTTCCACATTCTTTTCGGAACATTTGATACGATACGTGTATGCAGCTGACTATAATAGTTAGGAAATTCCCTCGATGCTGAAGTTTGCAATGCACTTTTTGTACATTCTCTAATTAAACAATTTGTATAGGTTTTATTAACAATAATATAAAAACGGGCTTGGTACCAGCGGAAAGTGTAGAGAATAAGCTTTCTATTTATGCAAAAATTATTACTGTACGTCAAATATTACGCTCGCAAATACGATTCAAAAAAAAATTCAACACTTTTGAATTCGCAAAAAAAATTAGAAAATATTTTTTTTTTGGCATTTTGCAATCCCGGACTTTTGCGCCCTTCTAGACATGAATGCGCATAACGATTTCCCATGTTGCCCTTATCTTTTTAAAACTATATCTTCGAGTTGACACCCCTTGATCGATTTTCGACCTTCAGATTCCGTACTAATTGTTTGTGGAATTGGAGTAAGTATTTGTCATTTGCGTTCTACGAAGCAGAGTTGAGTACAGTATATTAGACGTTGCGTGGCGCTCTGTATTGCACTGGGGTTCGGAATTACGCCACCGGGTCATATCCATCTTGTTTTGCATATAAAAGTTTTTATTTTCTTTCTGTGTTTGTTGAGAATCAATTTATCCACTTGTCCAATTATGTTTCACCAAGTGCCAAGCGAGACCTCTCTCAATTCCATATTAATGTGTTTTTAGGAATAATGTATCTTCCATACATTTTACTTTTCCTTTGAATGCCAAAGGAAGACAGCATTTTACTTTTCTAATTATGTGTCCATGTCCCATAGAAAGCATTATAATACGAACACTATTTTTACTTACCTCACACTCCCTAAAGTTCTTAAAGTTGAGAACACCTACAGTGGCCACACATTATGTTATAAAGAACATGATAATTTGTCACAACCTTGTAGGTAAAACAATACTTACATATTTTATTTTATACGGCTATATCATTCTTAAGAAAAGGGGAATATTTTGGTTGCGTAGGTAGTTTTTAGCACTAACAGAATTGACTTCTATTAAACAAGCACTATCTGGTTTTGACACAAGTGAGGGAGTTTGTTTAGAATGAAAACTGACATCACAGCTTTCCGTCTAATTTTTAATGACAAGGAAGACTTGAGTCAATAATAACAACTGATTATAATCTGTTATGTTTTAGAACAACTTTTAGAAGAAAAGTGGTCATTTGATGTACCAACGACTTTAAGAAATAAATTGTAATTAAGGTCAGAAAACTGCTCCTGAAAATGACATGTAAAAGGCGAATTTCATTTTTGTAATAATAAGTAAAAATTTTTAGAATGTTTTTTATTAACCTACTGCTACTCTAACTTCATCACCTAATGCATAGGTGTTTTACTCCAGGGGATCTGGCCACTTTCTTCGCAAGGACACATGCAGATCGCGGCCACCAAGGTATACGGCCTATTACCTACCTACGTATTGCTCTCTAGCTCGTCAGTGTTTCTTACTGAGGGAAGTTTGAAATTGGAAGAGGCCGGCAATGAACATGCACAGTAGACAGATTCTAGCATAAGGTCTAGATTAAAAGCAGCATTTAGGTACCCTGAGAAATGGCGGCATTTTGGATGCTTAGGTACCGTTTTACTTTTGGTGAAGTTATTATACGAGTTTAAAGGACAGAACTTTACCCTGGTATACAAAAGTGAAGTTCAATCTCCTTGCAATCTATTTTAGTAAAAGCGTTATTTCTTGTTAAATGCATAAATTGGATCGATTTTCGCAGACAAATTATATGAGAGAAAATATAACTCCATTATTTGGTAGTTACAACTATGATATACAAGCTGATTCAAATTGGAAGGCCACCATTGGAATCTCACTTTTTTGAAAAGCTAGAAGGTAATTTTAACTTTTGCAGAATTTGGTGCTCATTAATATGCCGCTGATAATAACAGAAAGCTTGTATTACACGTTCCGATCTATTATGAAGAATTATTGGATTTATATAAATTATTTCCTATTCCCGATTGGCTTTACGAAACAAAATTTAGAGTCATTATTCCAAAAGCACAACATATACTCTTATCCAAAAATCACCTTGCCTTGGAAAACGATATCTGTGAATTAATAAATGGCCAATATTATTGTCCACAAGCATTAATCGAAAATTCGCAAGGACCCTGCGAAGTGCAGCTGATCCGCAGTCAAGATCTATCCAATTTCTCTCAAGAAAATCAAAAATACGGCTCTCTGGACATTGACCTCTCAATACGAATCCGAAATTCTATGTTCGTGCCCCACCAATCAACAAATTAAAAAGCTTCAAGAAACGTTTTTAATAAAAAGCAGCAAACCATGTGAACTACAGATCAATCAAGAAATAGTTCACCCAATAAACGATTATTCAACGAAATCAGCATGCCTAGCGAAAAACAATGAAACAATGAAAACCATTAACAAAATAAATTTGGACAACCTAGAAGAATAATTGAAATTGAGAAACAACTTTCGACTCAGCAACAACTTGAACCAATCAACCATCATCATAACTACATTTCATATTCGTTAATTACAATTATTATATTAATAACAATATTTCTGTTTTTCAAGAAATAAGTGAAAGAAGGATTCGTCAATCGATTCATGGACTAATCATCTCCTGGAAGATTGCCCGTTCCGCTTCCTCGAAATGTTATCTCCGGAGCAGAATCTTCGGCGGGAGGTGTTATATGAACACTTTCCCATGAATTCAGCATTTTAGTTGCGACAAGTTACTAACAGTGCTGATGTAGTGTTTTTTTTCTCCCCTTCGGGCCTGCCTGCCCTTAGGCTCAGATGCACTGCAGCCACAAAATGGCCTTATTGTGCTCACCCTAATTCTAAGTCACACCCATTCCATGAACTTGGTGCCTTGGACAAAACGGTACAAGTCAAACATTGAATGCGTGGAAAATTCTTCCGGTTCCATCAGACATCGTCCGAAAATTCGTTGCCTCTTCTGGTCTAGAGCTTCACATCTGCACAAGATGTGCATAGCTGTCTCCCGTTCCTTATTACACAAGCGACAGTTAAGGTCTCCGTAATATTTGCCAATCTTCCACAGGTCGCTGTATATACAACTTGCTGTGCCTGTGTCCTGGAATCATGTTCCAGTAATTGTGATGTTGAGCGCGAATCCATCCGTTTACTTGGTGTCTGACTGCACTCTTAGTTATGCCTAGGGCAGGTTCCGGTCCAACGAAAGGGTCGTTGGAGCCCCGCTTTGCTACTTTATCTGCTTCCTCGTTCCCTATCAGCACACAGTGACCTAGAATCCAAAGCAGTCTCACTGCGTTCCGCATGGCTAGGATATTAAGTTGCTCGAAGCATTCCCACACCAGTCTGGAAGATATCTTTGGGCTTCAAAGCTGCCTGGCTGTCTGATAAGATAAAGATCCGCTGATTTTTGTAGCCCCTCTTAATGTTTTCCCGCACACATTGGAGTATCGCGTAGACCTCTGCTTGAAAGACAGAGGCATATTTGCCCAGAGAGGAGCTAAGTTTCACTCTTGGTTTATCTCCAAACAGTCCTGATCCAGCACCTGTGTCGGTCTTAGAACCGTCGGTATACCAGATTAGACTGCCGGAAGGTATGCTGTTCAGAATTTGATTCTTCACTCTAGGGTTTTCGATTCTGACCTGAAAGAGTGGTTGTATGGTGTTCTTGGGGGACCATGTAATCCGTCCTCATGTCTGTACCCAGACTGACACGGTAAAAAGAGTTTTACAGTCTGTATAGTGCCAGTCTCACCTCCCCCTGTATCAAGAAGTGGAGAGGGGGAAGATCCAGAAGAGTCTCTATGGCTGCAGTTGGCGAAGTCCGCATCGCCCCTATTATCCCTAGGCAGGCAAGCCTCTGAATTTTGCTTAGCCTTAGCCTAGTAGTTACCTGTTTGACTTTGGGCCACCATGCCAAAGCTGCATACATTATTCCTGGTCTGACCACTCTGGTGTACAGCCAGTGCACCATTGCTGGCCTTAGACCCCATTTTTGTTATATGTTCGCCTAACTACTTCAAGAGTAGTTTCCGACTTTCTGACTATTCTATCGATTTGTTGATTCCAGGTAAGTGTTGAGTCCAGTATAAGCCCAAGATACTTGACCTCCCTTGACAATGGGATCTTCCTACCACGGAGATATAGAGGTCCAAGAGCCTCTATATTTCTCTTTCGCGTAAATGGAACTATTGTTGTTTTTTCTGTACTAATGGTCAAGCCTTCCTTTTCAGTCCAAGCTGCTACAATACTCAGGGCCATTTGCATACGTTCCCTAATCGTACTACTAAATCTTCCCTCGACTGTGATGACTAAATCATCTGCATATCCTAGGGGAGAATATCCTTCATCGCTGAGTTTCCTAAGCAGTCCGTCCATAACTAGGTTCCACACAAGTGGAGATAGAACTCCACCCTGCGGACAACCACCTGCCACCCTGACTGTCAAGGTCTCATCAAGCAGTGTAGTAAACACCACTCTATCCCTCAGCATGCGATCTATCCACCTGCAGCACAAAGCCTCTAGTCCTGTTTGGCCTGCAACTTTGGAGATACTATTGAATGATGTATTATCAAACGCTCCTTCTATGTCCAGAAAGGCGGCTAGGAGGATTTGTTTGTTCTCCAGCACTTTCTCCACTCTCCAGGTAAGGTGGTGTAGAGCAGTTTCTGTAGACATTCCTGCTCTGTATGCTAACTAGTTTTGATGTAGTGGCCTGTTTACCAATACGTCATCCCTTATATGCTTGTCGAGCAGCTTTTCCATTGTCTTAAGCAGGAATGGCATAAGACTAATGGGCCTGTATGATTTTGCCCTAGGGTAGTCCGTCCCAAAGTTATTATATGGGAAGTTGCCTAATGCCCGTAAAGCGCTATAGCACCGCGTGAAGTACGAGTGGGGGAAGCAAGTGACGTCAGCGATGGACCTCGGCCGCGCTCCGCACACATACGTGTAGAGACGTCTGCATGTGTTTCCCGATACCCGCGTTTTATGCTTGCCTTTGATAGCATAAATTTATGTATAACCTGTAATGTTATGAAGTTTGATCGTTCTGCAGTTAATGAAAAAGTCAAGGTAGATTTATTTTGTTCCTATATTTAAAGCAAAAGAAGGTCCTAAAGATAGGCACTTACCTACCCCAAATTCCTGCACTAAATTTCCCACACTTATCACTTACGTAGGTAGGTAATTGTAAAAACGGCGGATCATTTCATCGAGATATCGTCAGGTTCAAATTGGAATTTCTGTCCACGCATTCTGCAGTTTCTTCTGGGCGTGGGCCTGACTATTTCTGGTATACCTAAGTTTATTACTGAAGTTTATTACTGAAAGTGAACTACCTAATTTGTAAAAATTTAAAGCAAAAATGATCGTATTCTAATATTGGAGAATGGAGAGTAATTTAGATTTTTGAATTAGCTATATGTTAACCTAATGAAGCTAAACCTAGATTGAAAACGAAATCGCCCTCGATGCCGTTCATTTTTAACAGTACCTATTATACTGAAAACATTATGTACCTAGTTATTTGAATAAAAAAATACCTCGAAAATACCTACTTATAAACATTTTTTACTCGGCGATGTGTTTTGAAAGCAAAACTTAAGTTGTATACCTACCTAATACCTACTTACGTTCATACCTACTACCTACCCCAATAAATACGTACCTACTTGCCTAGTATCATTCCCGAAACTAATCTGGAAGTGTCTGTAATAATATGGCAGGTACATAAGCATGGTTGAGTATACTCAGCCATGGTACATAAGTACTGATTTTTGTGCATTTATTGATTCATCGCTCATCATGACGAAGAAAGTGTACATTCCTACAGAAACAGATGTTCACGGAAATCTAGTTTTAATTATTTTAATTCTTATTTTATACCTAACGGTGATTATTTTATTCCCCCGTTCTATGCGCTCCGCTTATCCGCTAATGTACGGCAGGAAATTACGGTCTTTGGGTGACGTCAATTTCCGATCGCAGCCGACTAAGAACGAACCTCGCATTAGGCAACTTCCCATATAATAACTTTGAGTCCGTCCGACCAGTTTTTGGTATGAATACTACTCTGGTAAGTCTCCATATTTTTGGTAGATAACCTAGAGCCAGACTGGCCCTAAATAGCATACATACTTTTAACAGCAAAAGGTCCGATCCCTTCTGCAGCATGATTGGAAGAAACCCGTCTGGTCCCGGTGATTTGTATGCCTCAAATGAGTTTACTGCTTGTTTAACTCCGTGGAACGTTGCCACACTCCTCGCAGTGCGCCAGTCATCTCTTGTTGCCCTGCTTAAAGGTGCATCTAGCTCCTGGCCCCTCCAATCGAGGGTGGCAACATCCACGGTATGTGACCCAGGGAAGTGTACCCGAAGTAGTTCGGTAATTGTTTCACTTCCCGTGGTTGTGAATATACCTGCTTCAGTTTTCAGGGTATGTATAGCCCCATGGCAGTCTTTAGAAAGTATCTTCTGGAGTCTTGCACATTCTGTGGTAGATTCAATCTCCTCACAGTGCCTCCTCCATGATGCACTTCGAGCCTTTCTTAATGCTTTGTTGTAACCTGTGAGAGAGCCCTTGTATGCCTCCCATTACCCAATTCGTTTCGCTTTGTTGAATAGCTTCCATACCTGTTTCCTCATCTCATTAAGTTCGTCGTTCCACCAGGGCACTCTCCTGTTGGACTTCCTTACTATGAGAGGACAGTTATTATAGCTAGATATAACTGCATATGTTAATTGCTCTACAGCCATTTCTAACTCGGTTCGATTACTTATAGTGTTCATACTCCCCGCTAAATTACGGTCTAAGTCTGCTTTGAAGGCTCCCCAGTCTGTACGCCGAGGATTACGATAACTTTCTGCCTCCTGTTTCAGGCCTGTCAAGTCAAATAGAATGTATCTGTGATCCGAATAGCTCTCCTCATCAGACATATGCCACTCCTCAACAAGGTTGCTGACAAATGAAGTTCCCAATGTTATATCAATAACCTCCTGCCTTGTTCTAGTTACAAAGGTAGGTTTAGCTCCCTTATTTAATATGGTCAGATTTTATGCCATTATAAATTTTAAAAGTAGCTCACCTCTAATGTTAGTGCCGCTGCTACCCCGCTCGATCTGCATTGTCTCATCAGCTCCTCCACGGCATCAGTCGGAACCTCAGTTCTCATACGGAAGGTAGGCCGATCCGAGAATTATCTCCCTCGATCCACCTGTCCCTAGCTTGATTTTAACCACCGAGAGGTCCCGGGAACAGAAACTGATCAAAGGCAATATTTTATAGGGTCTTTTGACCAAGATGCAGGCCCTGGGCCTATCAGAGGATTTGTTATATATAAACTCTCCGTTGATTGCTCCAAGGCCGCAGATCCGCCCCTTGCTTACCTAAGGTTCCTGAATGAGGGCAATGTCGCGGCCCTCCATCAACTTACATAGAGCAGACGATGCTGCCCTACTGTGGTGAAGGTTTACTTGGACCACTCTCATTCTTCTTGTCCTTTTCTTTCTCCCTCGTCTTCTGAAGGGTCTTGAACGTTACAGTCCTCAGCCCATAATAGAGCTTGAACTGCCCCCGCTCAATCTCCCTTAAGGAAGTCTCGTCCATAGAGAAGGCCAAATACTCGCATTCCTTCTCTTCTTTCCTACTGAGCAGATGCCAGTCGGTTGCTCTTAATGCAGGATTCTGTCGTTCCAGTCTCACCATTACTTCCTTGGTCTCGGCCTTGCCCGGGATCCAAACCAGAACCCGAGGGCGCTTCGGGAGGTCCTTGGACTCAACAATAGTCAAATCCGCACCATCCCAAAGCCCCCCCCCCCCAGGCCCCCAACAACGCCACGAAGCCAGTTCTTGGAAGGCTCGCTAGCGCAGGTCAGCCATAGAATGCCTCCCACGAAGCGGCTTCCCTCAAACTGCGGCGGGTCAGCGCTCCCGGCTGGAATTCCATAGACCGCAGTTTCAATTTTTACTCTTACCAAGTCCGCTTGCTCTTGATTGAGCATTATATTGGGGTGAAGTCTGGGAATAACCGCCACCCTCAGTTCCTTAGCAGCCGCACTATACGACCCAGTTTGCTGCTGAGAGCTCCTGGGTTTTTTTCAGGCTGCTTGTTTGTGGGGGTTGGAGAGTCTGAATGAGGCCTCTTCGAGCTTCCACTCGCCTTTTCTTTGATCTCCCCCTGTTTCATTGAGGAAGGCTTTTCCTTCGTCCAAGGTATTTTGGGCCGCAGTTCCATTCCACTGACCCCTGCGGCCACTTCTCCCTCAGCAGACACTGCATCTGACAGGCTAGCAGACAATTCTGCTTCCTGCCTCTGCTCTGTCTCCTTTGTGCTTAAGGTAGAAATCACACTGGTGGTGGAGTCGCTCATTATTGAGTCCTCCTCCTGTGGCCTGTGAACAGAAACATTTTCTTTTTCTCTTTCAATATTACTTATGTCCATATTGATCCCACGAGTATGGGGGAGCCCCCTACTGACGTGAAGGGCATTCATACAGCGGATGCGCTAGGTGCCCCGGGTGTAGCCGCTAGAAGTTGGACATCCTTCCAGCCATGCATCCCTTCAGCACGTGCAATAACTTGGGATTCGGGAGGTTTTTATAGTGGTCCTCATCCACGTAGCCCGGTCGATGAAGCCAAGGTCCCCATGCCCTTTGCCAGTACTATCCGGCTCAGGCTTGTGAGCCCGCTACCGGAGACGTTGCACCGCGCAAGCGGTTTACGGTATGAGTCATGAGCTGGTCCGCGGCAGAGGCTTTATTGGCTGCCAATCAAGTTTTTACATTCGATGAGCCAACTATGCCCCCCACTACCCCAAGTGTATGATCATTCATAGGGGCGATGCTCTATCCGCCACCCGGGGACGCGCCTGATGGGAAGCTCATCCACACAGGGATGTAGTGTTTTACGTTATTAGTGAGAATTAGATTATAGAAGTTAGCTCATAGCAATAAGTTCACTTTTGTAACAAATAAAATTTTTTAAACCAATAATGGTACCGACGTTATTTAATTTGTATGGCCTGTGGCGACATCGGGGAATGGGTATTTGTTTACCTTAATATTGTGTGAGACTCGACTACCAGCGAGGATACTACCTACCTAGTCGTCTTATTTACTTCAACGAGGCCTTATATAATTCAGATCGAACTTCACATAAGGCAAATTCGTTTGATCTGTTAAGACAAAATTAATTAAATTCGCATTTACTGTCGTGCAATATATGTATGCCTTTGTGTGCCGACCACACTGATGACCTTGAAGGAATGACATTTCGTGCGCAGATGCCTAATAAGAAAAATACTATTTCTGAGGAAACTGAAAAGAAAGTTCGAACGACACAGAAGTATCACTTCACAATTGCGAAGTTTAACGAATTCATATTTTTTTCTGAATTTCGTGGATGTATTAAAGCTCATGATTAATAGTCTGTCTAGTATCACATAGGTACTTTCCTAATGGCAAGTACCTAGCTCCCGAGTAGGTACTTAATTTGCCCCAAAATTCTGCATGCCTACACCTCAGATAAGCTGTTACGGGTAAATTTTGTTTTAGAACATTTATGGTAGGTATAGAGCTATTTAGACAAAATACGCATAGCTAAAAGATTAAAATATTTCTTTATTGAGATAAAGATACATAAATAGTAGGTACTTACAGTTAATTTGTTTATTGCTCTATTTTATTTGTCTTCTAACATTTCTGGGGTTAGTTCTTCGTCCCCTTATCATTTAAACTATTTCTGATGTTTACCATTTGTACCTTAAAGTATTGGAATAGTTAAGATCTCAGGTTGCAATTGTTATATTATTTGCGCTTACCTTATTGTTGAATTCTTCACCATCATTTGTTGTTTTCTTTCATGTGTCTGTTTGTTGTTTGAGGTTATCTGTCATCTGTTGCTATTGGTAACTTCGTTACCGCTCGTTTTCAATTGTCACCCGGTTAAGGTCATTGCACTCACATTTGTTTGATGCTCAGTGGCGTCCAGGTTGATTTGCCCCTTTTGCTAGTGTGTTTCTTCTGTTATCCTTTTCTTTCTTTTCTTACTTTCCGCTTGGGTTATCGTCGAATATTCATTATAAATGAGATTAGTTTGTGTATTTCTCGGTTAGCCGTTCCCAGGTCATCTTTTGTCTCACTCCCATCTTGACGGAAGCGACGCCTCTGTCGATTTCTGAATTCTCATTCTGAACGAATTTCATAGGCTATCTTCTCCTACCTACGTTACCTTTTTTTGAAAATGCGTAAAATCTTGCCATCGGTCGATTTTGGCATTCTTCTCTCGCGAGTACTCTGCAAAGCGACGGTTGTTTTCTGGGGTAATTTGATATAATTTCAAGCCACGTTTGTGGGATTTTTCTCTTCGAAAACTATTGAGACAGTTTGGATTAAGTATATTATTGCGATTGTTAGTAATTTGGATCCGCTGTCTATCCATTAAATTGGGATTTTCGCCGTGCTGCGTTTGAAGCATTTGTGAGAAGGACAAAAAACCCTTTTTCTGAAGGTAGGCCACGTTTCATATTATATTTTCTTTCTTTCCTGATTTTCCTTTGTGTGTTCTTATTTCGTTTGATTTTTAGGGTTTTCCCCGAGGGTTTTCCTCCTGGGGTACATTTGATCAATTCAAACCTGGTAGTATTCACCAACACCCAGAGTAAAATTATTCTCTATTGGAGTTTTTTTTCTATTGTGTTTGCGACGGCTTCAGCGTCGGTTTGCCATTTTTGGATCATCCGATCATCGCACTAAGGTCAGATTACTTATTTACTTTATTTTTCCATCGTCGTCTGGAGCGAACCAACGAATACGTGTGATTTGGCTCTTCAAGTTTTTAGTTTTTGCTAGCTTGACTTTTGTTTATAGCCTGGTAGCGGCGTAGCGTCACCAAAAATATTGTAATTTGTTTATATATGTACTTACCTTTTTACTATTATAGTAGGTAGTTTAGCTTAGCTAATTTGAATGTATGTAAATTAGATAACGTCGATATCGTTATTTGTTTTTAAAAATTTTATTTCTTACAAAGTTCAACTTATTGCTACGAGCTATGCGATATAACTAACTTCTACAATTCTAATTCTTGCTAACAGCGGAAAACACTACATCAGCACTGTAGATAACATGTAGCAACTAAAGTGCTGAATTCATGGGAAGGTGTTCATATAACACCTCCCGCCGAAGATTCTGCTCCGGAGATAACATTTCGAGGAAGCGGAACGGGCAATCTTCCAGGAGATGATTGGTCCATGAATCGATTGACGAATACTTCCTTGACTTTTTTCTTGAAACACAAAAATATTGTTATTAGTATTATTAATGCAATAAACGAATATGAAATGTAGTTATGATGATGGTTGCTTGGTTCAAGTTGTTGCAGAGTCGAAAGTTGTGTTCTTAATTTCAATTCTTCTAGGTTGTCCAAATTTATTTTCTTAATTTCGAGCGCTGGTTTCCATTGTTTTTCGCTAGGTATGGTAATTTCGTTGAATTCCATGATGAGGGGTTGACTGGTAGAATAATCGCTTATTGGGTGAACTATTTCTTGATTGATTTGTAGTTCACATGATTTGCTGCTTTTTATTAAAAACGTTCCTTGAAGCTTTTTAATTTGTTGATTGGTGGGGCAGGAACTTCGAATTTCGGATTCGTATGGAGAGGTCAATGTCCAGAGAGCCGTATTTTTGATTTCGTGAATTTGGTTGATGTCTATGTGTATCAGATCTTGAGAGCAATTGGATAGATCTTGACTGCGGATCAGCTGTACTTCGCAGGGTCCTTGCGAATTTTCGATTAGTGCTTGTGGACAATAATATTGGCCATTTATTAATACACAGATATCGTTTTCAAAGGCAAAGTGATTTTTGGATAAAAGTATATGTTGTGTTTTTGGAATAATGACTCTAAATTTTGTTTCGTACAGCCAAACAGGAATTGGAAATAATTTATATAAATCGAATAATTCTTCATAATAGATCGGAACGTGTAAAATAAATACAAGCTTTCCGTTATAAATATAGGAGTCTACTGTTATTAAATTTTGAAAATGTATTAAATTTCCATGATTAATTTGGAAGGGTAATTTACTTGATTTTAAGTTGGATTTAATATTTAATAGAGCTTGGTACAATTCTGAGGTTTTAATTATGCTGGGGTGCATTATGTGCAACTTTGTAAAAGTTATTGCATTAAGTAACTTGGTTAGAATATTTTGGAAACTCTGGAACATAAACTGAATTTGGTTTAATGTATTTGCTATATTGTGAATATTATTAAAAGTAATTTCGTCTTTTAAATAACTTTCAGCTTGAAGAAGTCTGGACTGCAAGATTACTTCGTTTTGATTTAATTCGTGAATGGTTTTATTGAAATTTTCGATAATTCCGAGAGAAAGTCCATGTTCTTTTAAAATATTTTCGTGTATGATTTTCTGATTACTCTGCAATTCACTTATTAATGATTCAAAACGTTCGCCGTCTGTACTATCTAAATTTCCTGTTATAGATTTGAAAATTGACCCAAGGCCGTCAATTAAACCTCTTTTAGTTTTTTGTGTTGGTAAAATATCGTGAATCATTTCACCGATATCATTTTGAATGTAATTGATTGCTTTAAAATAATTACTAAATTCTCCAAAATAAGCTGAATTGTTCAAAGTGCTTTTGTAAAAATTATTGTACTGAATGTTGAGTTTTTGAATTTGAGGTAAGAGTAAGGAGATATTGTAAAAGTGTATCAATTTATATGAATATTCTTGAATTTTCGCCGTTCCCAGGTGGACGGGTAGCAATCCTGGATTATTTTTGAGATTCTGTATCTCGACTTGTGCCAGGCTGTGGCGAAAGATTGAGGTTGGGGTGGTTTGAACGTTTGCCTTGTACTGACACTCATAGGCGTCGGTGTTGGAGGCTTGTAATGGGGGTTAGGTTTAAAAACATTTTTATTAAATTGATTGGGGTTATTATTCGAGCCAAAAACTTGTTTGTTGGTGAAGAATCTCTGTTGAACAGGACGTGGTTGTACGTTTATAGGTTGAGAAGGGAATGGTCTATTAGGATTAGGGTTGAATTGTTGGTTATGATTAAATTGATTGAATCGTGGTTTTTGTACATTATGTTGCGCATTATGCTGTACACTATGTTGTATGTTATTTTGTTTATTATCTTTTTGATAATAACGAACGTTAGCTTCTTCATTAATGAATTGCAGAGCACTCTGCAAATCATTTGGCCGCATAGCCCTAATAGAACTACCTAGGGGTTCTCTTAGGCCAGCTAGAAATGTTTTTAGACACAATTTATTATACAATTGTTGTTTGATCCTCTTACCTTCTTCGGTCGGTTCATTGGTTTTGACGTATGAACAGAGCAAATTTAGAATACTTATACAATTGTCGTAAAACTGCGTCGGCTTTTCATTACTTTGTTTTAACAAAACAAGGTCTCGAATTAGGCAAACTTCATCTCTTTGGTCGCTAAAATTACGAACCAAAGTTTCTTTTAATTCTGTCCAAGTACTTATAGTTTGAATATTGATTGCAATACGGGCATTCCCGTGTATTTTATTTATAATTGATTTTAAAATAAATGTATTTAAGAAATTTGCCGGTTCGGCGAAATTACAGAAAGTATTTATTATACTTTCAGCTGCACCTATAAATTCTAACAATTCATTTGCGTTACCGTCAAATGTCGGTACGCAAGACAAATATTCAGGTTTAAAAGCTAATGTAGCCATTGTACTATTTTCGCTTACAGGAAAGCTTTTATTTATTTTTTCGTCCTGTGCTAAACCAGTAGCAGAGGAGGAAATATTAAGATTAATAACAGATTCAATTAAATCGTCTAATTCGAACATATAATTTTATGAAAAAATGCACTTACCCTATCACGATGATCTGGAATTGCATGGGCCAGCAGGAATCTGTCCACAGTGGATGCGGCTTCTCGAATTTTGATGACCGTCTCAGGTTCCCTGGGGGTGATGTTCTCGATTGCCGGTTAATCGTTAAAACGAACGCGATTTTCTACGATTGATTGATCGCCCGTCAATCCTACCGACTGCGCCAATTAGATAACGTCGATATCGTTATTTGTTTTTAAAAATTTTATTTCTTACAAAGTTCAACTTATTGCTACGAGCTATGCGATATAACTAACTTCTACAATTCTAATTCTTGCTAACAGCGGAAAACACTACATCAGCACTGTAGATAACATGTAGCAACTAAAGTGCTGAATTCATGGGAAGGTGTTCATATAACATGTATAGCCTGACAGCGGCGTAACGTTGTCAACCACTTCGCTTTTTGGCATTTATTATTTTCTTATATTAAGTAGTTACCTAGTTAATTAGTTTCATATTTCTTTGCTTTGCTTTTGCCTTTTTACATTTCATTAATTCTGTTTTTGTGCTTGATAGTGCTGGTGTTAGTAGCGGCACAGATTGTTGCGATTCGCGTATCTTTCGTGCGGGTTCGTGAGCGTATTGTCGGGTTATCTGCGAGTTGTTAATTACCGTCTCCTTTTTTGGGCATCGTTTCGTCGGGCCGTTGCTGATTTTAGCATTCTTCGAGCCATTTATTTTGTACTAAACCATAGTTTATTTGTTATTTTTGTTTCAATATTTTGCACTTATTGTAAACAGTAAGCACTTTCACGTATAATCAATAAACAGCACACACCGCGTCAATCATTCCCATCAGTCAAGAAAATGGTTGAAATATTTATGTTAATATTGCAGAGAGATTTCTGACACGTGTCCAAAAATTATATTACTAATTCAAGAATACAACATAATGTTTAGTTTTCGTATAGTTATTTATTTTGGTATTATTTTGAAGTCGTGTTATTTGTTGAAATGGGTTTTTTGAAAGTGACAGATGAGCTTCTTGAGCCGCGCGCTGCATGAGTAGTAGTCGTACCAGTACTCGTTGCTGCTAGTTTCCGAATTATAGTATTCACAAAAGTCGATGTATTGTCATCGAATTAAAGTCGCGAGTGCATTGTTTCTGTTGTGTTACTTGATCATACCATAGCCCATATAACTACATCCATCGATCCATCCCCGGTCGCCACCACAGCCAGGCGACGGCGAACTCAAGGAGCGCTCCGCATCAACCAAGACACCACGTCCAGATAAGTGGGGCGATTTCCTCGTCCACATTCTAATTCTTACATACAGTCCGCAATATACACCCCATTTTTTGGTCCTACGAGCCGTATTGTCGGTTCCCTTTAATTAAGTAACATAACATCGTTTGTTTAGTTTTCGAGTTTTAACATTGGAAATGTTTATGTTCGTATATGGGGGCCAAGTTACGAGTTTTCGTTCAAGGCCAGAAGACAGCGGTGTCGCTTACGTCACGTAAAGAGTAATTTTCGTTTTTCGCCTGTAACGCTTTTATTTGTAGAGTTAGAAAAAACGTTTCAATACCAAAAATGCTTCTTATGATTCGTTTTATATTCTGAGAATATAAGGTATCCGAATTTCGCTAAGTTGAGCTGGAAAATAATTATTTTAGTTCCAGAATCAGATCCGCTGCCGGTGTCACCACGAACGCTGCAAAAACGGTGCAAGATAAAAGAAAATTGCACATAAACATTTTTGTAGAGCGGAGGATGTAAGTACCTCCAATAGTTAGGAGTTACAGGTGCCCAAATGTATGTAAGATTTATTCGCACAACTTTGGACACCCGTATCTCCTATGCTAGTGGAGGACCTTACATCCTCCCGCGGACTTTTTTTTAGTAAATTTTAGAAAGTGACAAATTTCATACGAGCTTGATATTTAATGCACGAGGCATAGCCGAGTGCAGAAAAGAAATCACGCGAGTGTAAAGGAAATACACTTTCCATCGAGTTACGTACACTATTTTTCCCACGATAAAAAGTTAATTATGTTTTATTTATGGTGTCATCATTTCCAATGTCCCGATGGTTGCAAGGATTGCGAAATCTGTGAATTTTTGTTGAAGGTCTGGATACTTTCCAAAAAAACCCATCGTTTATTTTGGATAATTATAGTTAATTTATCGTCAGTATCCATTAACTTGGTGCAATCATTATTGAGTCGATTTATTTTATGTATTTCATTTTCCCGTGCATTATTTCTCAATCGAATTTTGTATCGAAATTTATAAAATTCGGTGTATAAATATTGGTTTTTACGTTTTCCGTTTTTTGCGTACGGAGGTAAAAATGTCAAGTTCGAGTTTATCGATCCGTGCCCTAGTTCAAAAGAAATTGCAAAGAATTTTGGATGCCGCGCAAAATGTTCAAGCGGCGAGAGATAATTCTATGATAGTTTCTGAATTTAAACTTAGGTATGAGGCAATTACTCAAATTTGTAAAGATTTTGAAACGGCTCATATTAAAATTGTGTCTGAAATTGTTAAACCTGAGGAGCTAGCGCAACAAGATAAGATCGAACAGGACTTTGATAGTTTACATTATACTATTAAATCGATTTATGCGGATATTTTTAAGGATGCAAATAATTGTGCAGCTCCTTTGAAAGCTAGCGTAAGGCTGCCTAAAATTGGTTTACCCGTTTTTAATGGCAACTTTAAAGATTGGTCGCATTTCAGAGATTTGTTCGAGAGTCTTGTTCATAACAATGGTTCGTTAACAGATGTAGAAAAATTTGAATATTTACGTACGTCTCTTACCGGCAAACCATTGTCGCTTATTAGAAAACTTCCGCTTTCAGGCGAGAATTATAAAAATGCTTTTGATGTACTTTGCAAGCGTTATCAAAGTAAACGTAAATTAGCTTTCGCCCATTGGGAAGAAATATTAAGTGTTACGGTTAAACCTAAACAGTCGAATTCGTTGCGCATGTTGTTGGATTGTTTTTCGGAAAACTTAGCAGTACTAACCACTTTAGGCTTCAACGTAAAGAATTGGGATTTTATTTTGTTCCATTGGTTGATAAATAAGCTCGATTCGGATATACGCGAATGTTTCGAGATTCATCACGACTCGTCGGCAATTCCTACGTTCGATTTTTTGATTGCATATTTAGAAACTCAGTGTACTGCGAAAGAACTATCTGAACCGGTCTCTACTCATGCACCTTCAAAGGGTTTGGTTTTGAAAGTGGGGAAGGTATCATATTCTTTTGCTGCCAGTGTGCAACGCTATTTTTTGGTCGGACGTCAAATAAACACATTTGAAGTTTAATAACTACGAGTTTTTAGTGTTAAATCTGCACCCTATAGCGGCTGAAGTCTGTCTCCCTGCTATTCTTACTTAACTCTCGCTAGTTCACACATCTCCCACATTTCTGTAGGTACTTGAAACTAGTGTTTCGTATCAGTGTGTACGACACCAAATACTATTTCTGAGATTTCGCAGCTTCAAGGGAAAACCCTTTAAATTTAAATATCTTATATTTTGGGAAAACCTATTGTGAGTAACAACCCATTAAACTTTCTGTGGGGAAACCTCCAAGTGACATCAGTGTCTAAAATCTAACACTTTATGCCTCTTTCGGCTGCGTTTATGTATATTCCAACTAGGTTTTGCCAATGCAACGTTTTAGCGTGCTATTATTCCTTTGTTTTCATTAGTACCTAATTGCGAATTTTCTTTAAAAAATACCTTTCGTGACGGGACACCGGACACAACACAACGAGTGCAGAATTCTGTAAATTACTACAAACTTTAGAAGAAAAAGGATTCGCTTGGTTTCGAACAAAACCTCCATTTTCGTTCGGAGCCACGACCACCACTTGCATGACAAGAAGTTGAACAGTTTATTAAACCGCGTGAACATGGAAGTAGCCTACTTTGCAAAACCTAGCTCTCTATCTTGGTTATACAACCAAACATACATGTATCGCAATGTTTGGTTATGTAAGCAAATTTACACCTATAGACTAGTCCGATCTTCTTCAATAATGCATAAACCACTCAGGAATATGTACCTATATATTTATTTAGAGAACAAGGAAAATATCGCATAAAATTCACACGGATAGGAATTGTACCAAATACTAGTACAATAATTTATTATATAGATTAAAGTTATAGGTACATATGCTGTTTAAGTTTTATCCAATCATTTGTTCTCTGAGTGAATGATTTATTTTCTGTTAAAGCCTTAGCTACTTCTTGAAACTTGTCTTCATTTCTCCGCAAATACATAATAGCATCTCTTTCTAAATTTTCTAGTTTCTTTGAATCAGTTTCTACCATATTTATCATTTCTGTCAAATAGGGATTGAATCTGTAGTACACTTTATCAGGCAAAAGGTCATTTAACATTGTATGCACAGCTAGAATAAAATATCAATATTTATTTTAAATACAACATAAAAGTAAGTTCACCAACCTTCAGTATCTGTAGCGCTATCTAGAATTTTAAAAAATTTATTGGCCCAAGTTGTATTATTCAAAGACTGGGTTTCTTCAACAGTATTTGGACTTGGCAATACACGCCCTGTCCCAAATGATACAATACAGTGTATTGGACAACCTGGCCACAATAGCTTAGCTTCATGTAGCCCAATAGCAGTCGGGTTATTTACCAAAATTCCTCCATCCTAAAAAACAACAGAAATGATGATGTACTTAGTCATACCGTGTCATCTAAAGTAACATGAGTACAGTATCTTGGTAGGGAGTTAAGTTGGTGATACTGTACGTAGAATAGAGATGTGGGTTAACTGTCAGAGAAAATGTAACTTGATATTTTGATGGAAAAATAAAATGGTATATTAAAAGACCGGGGCTACAACGTAAATGACGATGAGGATAAAAAGATTGGCTGCGAAGGGAAGCAGTAACAAAGAAGTTATAATTTAAGATATTTCTAACATCTAAGAAGGAAAGTACTTTAAAACGGACGAAGAACAAAGGACAGTAAATGTATCGGCAAATAGTGGTAGACTAGAAGAATATAATGTACAGGAGGACTGGCAAATGTATTATGAAAGGCTGGAGCAGTATTTTGTAGCAAATGGGGCACCGGAAAAAAGGAAGGTGACAGCTTTACTAACAGTTTTAGGCACCCAGGACTACTAAACGTTACGAGATCTATGCGATCCAGTATTACCAATCTCAAAATCATTTGAAGAACTATGTGGTATTTTAGAGAAAGTTTCACCGAGAATATCAACTTTTAGAAGAAAGATTGAATTTTATAATTTGAAACAGTCGCAGACTATTGCTGATTATTATGTAAGGATTAAAAATGTGGCTGCCAAGTGCAAATTTGGAAACAGATTGTTGGACGTATTGAAAGATAAATTTGTGATGAAACTAGCACTAGGATTTGTGAGGAGGATGAAACAAGAGCATTAGAGCAGCTAGCCGAGATTACATTAAAGAAGGAAGCCACTGTTAAAATGGAGAGGGTGGAATGTGTGAATAGAATGGAAAAAAGAGTGACAAAGATGGGACGGGAAGAGAAGAAGACAAACAAAGTGAAGAACTTATAAGTGTGTTCATTGAGGTAATGGTAGACATAGTTTTGCATATTGTAAATACAAGACATTTAGAGTAACAAAGATGGGACGGGAAGAGAAGAGGACAAACAAAGTGAAGAACTTAAGTGTGTTCATTGAGGTAATGGTAAACATAGTTTTGCATATTGTAAATACAAGACACTTAGATGTATTACGAATAAATGTGTGCCCCGAACAACAAATGGCGGCCTGTCAAAATCAGGAATTCTAGAAGAGTCTATCGACAAACGAAAATGAAAATTAATATGCTGTAGCTAAAATGTCGTGTGTTTTAATATTGGTTTTAGCGCAATGTACGGTAGTAGTTAGAAAATGACAATTCTGGACCAGGCCCCGCGCCGAGGCGATCGATCGCCTCGGCGGGAGGAAGCCGGGCGCCCGTCTTTCTGGCCGGAGAAGCGATCGGGCGCTCGAGCCAGCCCGCCAAGGCGATCGATCGCTTCGGCGGGAGGAACGCGGGCGCCCGGCTTCTCCAGGTGTCATCCACGTCTTCGGCAATGGCTATGACAGCCTCAGATCAGTCCATCTAGTTTTTCAGGTGCCATCCACTTCTTCAGCAACAACTTCTGCGGCAGCCTCTCTCAGAAGAAGCGAGTGTCTTTCAAGGTCATTGCCGAAGAATGCGCACCCAAGCCGCCATTTTGGCTGTGGCTCAGGCGCCTGCGCCGGGGCTCTAAAAGTACACGTGTTGCTCATTGTTCAGGCCAGTCCATCCAGGTGCCATCCACTTCTTCCGCAATGACCAGATGCTGCAGAAGGAGTCCTTGAGTCATGTCTTCAGCAACGACTTCTTCAGCAGCCTATGGTGTCTTTGGGGTCTTTGGCAGTGGCTCAGGCGCATGCGCCGGGGTTCTGGTCACAGGCTATGAGAGTGGGCGGGGCAACAGCCAATGAGAGTGGTTGTGGGCAGCATCCAATCAGAACTGATCTTGTTGTTAGGTGCTGTTGGGCCTTTGGATGTTGTGGCCCAGGTGCCTGCGCCGGGGTTTTCGCAAAAATAAAAACGTTGAATATATTTTTACATCAATATAATTAAAACTATAATCTGTATACAGAGTAGGCATGCGTGTATTTTCTGGGCAAATCGAAGCCCTGCTTCTCACACCACTCTCCTGACCGATTCATTACCCGGTGTATACTCAATGATGCGGTCATGCAAGATAAGACAGTATGCGGTTGTGTTGGCCGGAAAATTCTCGCTCGACTCAAATTCTAGACGCATATCTATGGGTCCAGACTTGATGCTTTCCGATTGCGTTGATGCGTCAATCACCACGATGGGAGCTAGATCCTTGAACTCTTCACGTCCGTACAGTGGTTCGTTGACCTTTCCATAGTATGAACTCTGGAAGTTCTCGTATATTTCGTATAGCAGGGCGTATTTCCCCGTGGAGAAATCCAAGTATAAATTCTCGTAGGGGAAGCACTCAGAATTCAGGTACAGTTTGACGTTTGTCAGATTGCAGTGGTCAAATTTGCTTGAATCCGTGTCCAAATTCGCTTTGCGATTCGTCTGGAAGGCAACAATAACGTAGCGGGGTTTCTCCAACCGTGTTGCAGTCTTGACTGCCCACGTTTGTTTCGTAGCTTGCGGCAACACCGGATACTCGTACAGCTCCCAGCTGCGAAAAGATATCTGCAACGTTCTCTCTTCCTCGACAATATCGAGAAGTTTTAGGTATTCAGCATCCGATGGATAGACGTACGGCACCCTCCTATGAACCTTGGTCAACTCAATTCTGGTGTCCTCGTTCCCAACAAAAGCGTTCCTATCGTTTTTCGATCGAGTCAAAATGAGCTCGTGACACATATTTAACAGAAGTTTGGGGTAGTCTTCCAAGTATCCCAGCAGGATTCTTACCGGGATGCACACGTTAAAGTTCCCGTTCGCGTCGAGAAGGTGGCTCGGTGAGTCTCCCGTATTCCTCCAGCCGGCATTCTCCAGGGCACGTACTTCACCCTCATTTAGAGTAACTACACCCCTCAGTCTGCTAGTGATGTCCACGTTTTTTGTTCGATCTACCTCCACCCCGTTTATTTCATAGCGGACGTCTTCAAAGATGACACTGAGGGCGTTATTTGTTAAATGCGGCAGTACGTAAACGTCTTGTTGGTGGATTGGTATGCGAATTTCGTCATTGGCGTTGAATGTTGTTGTCACGAACGGCTGATGTACGTGCACCTCGATACGGCGTGCTGACTGATCCACAGCAGCACCATCCAGAACACGAAACGTGTCTACGTTTATGTGTGTCATTATTCAAATACTAGCCTTCTCTTGTTGAATCACAAGTACTGATAGCGCCGCTTGCTTAAATAGGTACTCACCATACAAGATGAAACCGCGCGCATGCGCAGTCTACCAGATTCAACGGCCTTGAGGAGGACAGACAGACGGACAGACACACACAGACAGACAGGCAGACAGACATACAGACAGACAGACAACTGATAAGAATTATGAAGTAGGAGAATAACTATATATTCCTATTTGTCTCAACTAGCTGGTTAATTTGATACCCTATATGACCTAAGTGGGCGGTGCAGCGAACGTGGCCGGGGGCGCGGTCAGTGGGTGACCACCCCTAAAACCACCCCTAAAAGCACCCCTAAAACCACCTCTAAAAACCAGCCCCAAAAACCACCCCTAAAACGTAGCCGACCGATAGTTCTAGCCTGAACACAGCCCGCGTGACGTCACAACTGAAAACGGAAGATCGCACGATATCGCTATGCATTTATAGAAGCTCATCTTTCCATTTGTTATTTGCATTATTTTGCAACGATTTTTCACGAATGCAAATATAGAGGTGCACATAATATTGTAAAAACTTTAGAATTGTTTTATAAGTATTATAATAAGTTGTTTTTAAGAACAGAATAATCAAATTAAATTTTGTGATTAAAAAACCCACATGCTTTCCAAATATATTTTTAATTGATGCAATCTAGAATGCAATGTTATAAGATTGCGTTAATCAATAAAAATAAACTTCTTGCTTAAAATACTAAAATAACAACACAGCATCGCCGATAATAATAATAATTCTTTTCTAAAGGTAATTAACAAAAAATAAACTCATTCTTAAAATTACATCATTAAATTAGTAACACAAATAAAAAAATGAATGTTTCTCTGAAAGGTAATGAATAAAATAATCTTCTTTTTTACAATAACATAACGTTATTATTTAATACTGCTTAGTTTTTCCACAACTCTTTTTGTCTTAATATTTGTCTTTTCAATTACAGCCTTTTGGACTTTAGAATAATCGTTTAATAAAATATTTGTGAAGTGGCCAACACATTTTTCAGCCAATGTAAGTCAAAAGTCAAAAGATACACTTTGGTAAGTAAGCATTTCTAATGCCAAATATTGTACAACTTGCTTTTGTGTATCACATTTCAAAGAATAACTTTCCAGTCTGTCATCTATTAAAACCATAAACAAGAGAAACACGTTTGATAGTATTTGTACAATAATAGGCGGGGAGGCGGCCGTAAAATCACTGTGCTCATAGCTTTAAGAATCAATTCTTTTAAAAACAATTGGATAAGTAACGACAAAGTAAAGGCGCTTTTGGTGCCATACGTCTACCTGCCGAACACCTAGGTAACATGCCACTTCCGGTACGATTGTTAAGTGTTTAATTGTTTCGTCGAATTAGAGCTTAAAATTATCACCAGATTGTAAGGCTCAATGAGTTTCATCAAAATCGGTTTTTTACCTTATCAAATCCTATCCGATCCCATTGGCAACCACTTTGAAATATTTATTTTTTTTATGTTGACTATGCTGATCGAATTAAAGCAAAAAATTGCCGCCAAATTAAAGGTTAAACCGTACTCTAATCGAATAATAGGCCCGTTTACACGGACAGTTCAGCGCAGCAGTTTTGGAGTGACAATCCAGAATGCCACGCCAGAGTTCGCGTTTGGAGTGTACGCATCTGGCGCGTGATATGAAAATGATCAACAATCCAAGACTGCACGCCAAACTGTTGATCAAGAGCATACACGTCAAAAGCGTCAGTGTGAATGCAGAATCTTAAGGTTTTGGAGCGGCGTGTGGCATTTCCGCAGAGTTGGAAAGTTTTGCGTCGCGTTCCAAACTTTAGAGTGAAAAAGAGTTACTGCGTTACTGGAATACGATACGCACAGATAGGAAATCCCTTGAATTTTCTTAGTAACAAAGGCCTTGTTGACAGACACTTGTCTTACAAAACTCAACGAGCTTTTCATATAGGCACGTCCTTTTAGATTACGGTTTTTGTAATCGTCTGATTTTATTTTCCATAAGCAAGGCAAACTTCTGTATAATTCAAAAAAATTTTCCAAAGTTTCCTTCGGCCAAGACATGATTACAAAATAATAAATAATTTGTTACAGTAACGCTCCAGACCTGGGATCTAGCACTGATGGAAATTTCGTTACAGCAAGTCCAGACGTGCAGTTTGGATGCACGCATCAGGAGCGCGCTCCATGCCTCTTGAAAGCCTAGCATTTACACGAACACTTTTGGCGTGCGCATCTGGAGTGTACGCGCCAAAAGCGTCGAAAAACCTCTACGTGTAAACGGGCCTAATAAGGTATGCCATCTCTATACTTGGGCCGCCCAACAGACGGAGTGATCACCGTGCAAGCATGAGCTCTAGACGGGACCACTATCAATTTAGGACGACAAAACCGCAGTGATGCGCTTTCTTTAGACCCAACGAAGTCGCATCACTCCAATTCGGTCGTCATAAATTAATATTGGCCCCGCTAGAGCACGTTCTTGCAGGGTGATCACTCCGTCTGTTGGGCGGCCCAAGTATAAAACTGCCCGTAACGTCAAGCATACTAGATTTTCATTTTATAACAACAGATGACAAATGTTAGTACATACCTATATGTAGGCAGCTGTTCCGTTGAACTCATTTCATTGTTAGGTAGGTGTACGTCTCAAATGTGGATTCTGGTAAGTTATGGAAGGAATGTTTAACACAAGATAAGTCAGTTCGAAATAAATACCAACTAGTGCTGTACGGATCCATAAATTTTGACGGATCCGGATCCGTTTAGAAAAAAACCCGGATCCGGATATATCCGGATCCGGATTTTATTATAGGATCCGGATCTCGGGATTAGGATCTTGGATCCGGATCTTGAATCCGGATCTTGGATCCGGATCTTCAATCCGGATCTTGGATTCGGATCGTGGTTTCAGATCCGGATCTCGCGATCTGGTTCTGAAAATTACGTTGTTTTCTCAAGACAGTATAGTTATTACTTAATAAAAATGAAAAAAATAGAAAGTGCATTGAGAAATAGGTGTAATAGAGAGATAAAATTTGTAACAAAAAATTTAATTTCATTCTAAAAACAAATATGCCCTTATATCCTACTATTGTCTTAAAAAATATACCTATGTACCTTAAAATATATTAAAGGTGCCTACACACGATCAAAATGCCGGGTGACGAAGAAATCAAGCTCACCCCTATATCATTTTTGTTCCTTAAGGTAACTATTAATTTGAAATTTGGTGTGCTTCAGACAAAAAATTTAACTTAAATAATTTTTAACTGAAAATTAGATTTTGTATCTAGATAGCAATGACTGAACAAAAAATGTCAATTTGGGATTCAAATCATCAACTAAATTTAAAATTTTGAAAGTTTGGGAATAAGAATTTTTTAAATGGAACCAAGGTGTCTCATGGTAGTACATATTGCAATGAAGCATTTTTTACATTTTGATACAAAACGCGACGTTATTATTTCATAAATAACTCCCAAAACATTTGCCAAACAACAATAAAAAAACGCACTCAAAATTTTACCACTATTATTTATGTGATTGATAGAAAAAGCCGCCACAAAGCTGAAAAGCTGATAGAGCCACCGACCAAAAAGTCGGCTTTTCTTTGTTCTTTGATGCCGACGCTACCCGCTGGAACTCAAATAAGGAAATAACAGCACCAGCCCAGCGAAAAGGATTCCAAATCCGAGATCCGGGTCCAAGATCCGGATCCGAGATCCGGCTCCAAAATCCGGATCCGAGATCCGGCTCAAAGATCCGAATCCGAGATCCGGATATCACTTACCTAAATCCGGATCGATCCGGATACGGATTTCGCTGTCTGAGAAATCCGGATCAGATCCGGATCTAATCCGGATTTGAAAACGATCCGGATCTGACGTACAGCACTAATACCAACCCAAATAAATGGAAAATAATGACGTTTATTTAAAAAACTAATTAGATTAAAGAATACAAAACTTATGATTATACAATATCAAATGCTTATTACAATGTATACGACATATACAGGGTAGAACTTTCTAATGGAATAAATTCAGTAAAAACTGAACTGCTAATATTTGATCGGAATCCTCGGACTCGTCGATTTTTGATTTTAATTGCGCACCTTCTAATGTAAATTTCATCACCATTTGGTCACGTGACTACGAGTTATGACGTCACAGTACATTTTTAAATAGCAATGTATGTTAAATTTTGTAGCGTTGGATCGTTTCTTTCGAGAGAAATTCAGTGCCGTCGTCTGTTTTTCAATGCCTTTATTAGCTTTCAAGAAAAATCGTTTCAAACTGCAGGAACGCGTACGTCATGAAAATAAAGCTGGCCATTTACTTTGATTGAAAATACAGTTTAAGTAAATTTCTTGCTACCACTTCGTTATCAACAAATTACTTTACTTTAAAAATTCCATTTTAATAATAAAAATACATTTGTTTCATGGCCAGCTTTATTTTGTCCCTGCAGTTTGAAACGTTTTTCTCGAAAACTAATAAAGATATTGAGAAACGGAAAACAGTACTGAATTTCTCTCGAAAGAATCTATCCAACGATATAAAATTTAACACACCTTGCTATTTAAAAACAGTATCAAAAAGCACAAAAACTTTTTGAGATATTCCGTGATTGTACCTCCACAAATGACATGAAACATTTTTTTATTGACGCTATTGTTGTCTGAGATTATACCTGATAGCCAATGTTCGTCAATATTTCTAATACTTTTAGTACAATTTCATGTAGGAAATCGTATTTTAGTGTAGAAATCGGGAACAATCCTACTACGTCTTCATTATTTGAAAACACTGACGATATCATAAAGGTTTGAATAGTTGTTGCTGGTAATTTTTCATTGCTTTCACTATTAGATTGGGACGCGAAACCCTCAATTTTTCCACCTTTGAAAGTTACATCTTTTTTAACATAAATTTCATCTAACATTAAAATTACGAACTTTTCATTTTCCTTCAACATTTTCAGTTTTCCCTTCAAGTAATTTATGTGACTATTATCAATGCCAGAGTTTTTCGTGCCCACTTTCAATAATAATCGTTTTAGATGTCTTGGGCTAGGAAGTGCTAATAAATTGCTTTTCTCAATTAAGCAATAAACGCCTGAAAATGTAAAAAATAACGTGCTAGCCCATATTAAAGTGTCTGTCGAATATTTTATCTGTTGGCAGTTAATAAGTTTAATTTGTTCATGACAAAATTTAATTTTGTCCAGTATTACAGGACATGTCGTCTCGTTCTCAACTTTACTTAAAATTTTACGAATATATGTAAGTATCCTTAACATTATAATCTTTTATATAGTCTAATAATTTGATTAAAACTGACCATCTATTACAAACTCTGATCTTACCGATAATTTCCCTAAATTCTTTGTTATCAATTTCCACATTTTTATAAAAAAGTCACACGCAAATCGATTTGTATAGTTAGGCACTTTTCAATACAAGGCAAATCGCTATTAAATTCGTCTTCAATTAATAATACAAATTTTATTTCGAAAAATTTTTAAAGTAAATTCGTCTGTAGTAAACAATTTAACTTTTTCAATAATTTTATTTTTAAGATCTTCGAAACCCGAAATACTGTCTGCTTCTTTTTTACGTCCCTCTTAAATTTTCTTGTGTTTTTCTTCTTCTAAATGTCTCAAAGTAGGCGATTTTCTTTTAGGTGGTAGAGATGTGGTCATATAAGATGGCTGGTTTTAAAAAATTGTAGGATACGCATCCTCAGTTAATTTAATTTGTTTTCGCGGCGTTATTAAAACTGAACCATCCGGCCTAATTATTTTGTCTTTCCGCAAAACAAAATGATTGGCAAAATGCTTGATGCAAACGCGAGAATACTCAGAAATTGCAAAATCATCCCTATGAATAGATTTTACCCATTTTCTTCTGCGAGTTTCATCTTTAGGGAAACGGAATACAGAAACATTACCTTTTGCTTCATAGTTGCTTTTGCATCCTGGCACGCAGGAAGTATTAGGCATATTTCAAAAAGCGAAGGCCACAATTCATTTTTGTATAAAGCATAATACATAGTTTTAAAATTACCTGCTAATTAATTCACAAACAGGGAAGACAACCCACTGCCGGTAATGCACTGCATGTGCACCGGCAACGCGCGACTTGTCTTCAGTTGTGACGTATATTAAGTGGAGGGGATTTGTGTCTACGCTAGAACCATCGGTCGGCTACGCCCTAAAACCACCTCTAAAACAACTCTCAAAACAACCACTAAAACCACCCCCCAAAGCCACCCCCAAAAACTACCCCTAAAAACCGCCCCAATATTCCGATACCTCTCGTCGAGTCCTTTAATTTGATTCCCCATCTGACATAGTTTTTACGTAGGGGTTAGCCTAGATTTAGACTACTGTTCTCAAATAATTAGCGATGTAGGATATTCTACTACCGAGAACTAAGATGTTTGCATAGGGGTTAGCCTAGATTTAGACTACTGTTCTCAAATAATTAGCGATGTAGGATATTCTACTACCGAGAACTAAGATGTTTGCATATCAATAACTATAAAAATGGTCTCTTTAAGATTCCACATGCGTTCTATATTACCGACATTCAATTTGTACTTTCCAGTAAGTGTAACAGAAATCTACATGTGTTCTAAATTACCGACACTCAATTAGTACTTCCAGCACTCATCAGATGGTTCACACACGTGTCCGAAACGCATTAAGATAACAAGTAATTTCAAAACATAGTACGTATGAAAATAAACAAACTGAAGAATGTTCCAGAATGTTATTTTATAGTAATAATACAAACAAACAAACGGGTCACCTTGTAGTATCTACAACGTATTAAGTGCATATACAGAACGTGGGAGCAAACCTAAACAAACATATCCTGTCGGCGAGTGGAAAGGTTTTCTCTCCATAATAAAACCAATTATAACATCTCTTATCGGCGGCGAACGTGCTTTTTTCTTAAACTTTGATATCAATATTTATTTAGTATAAACAATTGCAAACGTTGGAATTCTCTAACTTCTGTTTACAATCATAAGTATATATGGACAATTTGAAAGACGGGCATGTGGGTCGCCGATTAGCCCAGTGGGTTGGAGCGAGGGCTCCGGTGCGCGGGGACTCGGGTTCGACTCCCGATCGGCGTCATTTCCAGAACGTTTGCGAAACCCCAGCGCATACGCCTGAGCCACTGCCAAAGGTCCCAAAGACACCAGAGGCTGCTGAAAAAGTCATTGCTGAAGACATGACTCGAGAACTCCTTCAGCAGCCTCTGGTCATTGCCGAAGAAGTGGATGGCACCTGGATGGACTGAACCTGAACCTGGACCTGAACAATGAGCAACACGTGTACTTTTGGAGCCCCCGGCGCAGGCGCTTGAGCCACAGCCAAAATGGCGGCTTGGGTGCGCACTCTTCGGCAATGACCTTGAAAGACACTCGCTTCTTCTGAGAGAGGCTGCCGCAGAAGTCGTTGCTGAAGAAGTGGATGGCACCTGAAAAACTGGATGGACTGATCTGAGGCCATTGCCGAAGACATGGATGGCACCTGGAGAAGCTGGGCGCCCGGCTTCCTCCAGCCGAAGCGATCGATCGCCTCGGCGGGCTGGCTCGAGCGCCCGATCGCTTCTCCGGCCAGAAAGACGGGTGTCCGGCTTCCTCCCGCCGCGCCAAGGCGATCGATCGCCTCGGCGCGGGGCCTGGTCCAGAATTGTCATTTTCTAACTACTTACGGTCGTGTTTAAATGATGCACGGCGAAAAGGTTAAAATGAAAAAGTTGATTTTTGGAAGCGTTTTAAGCAATTATTTTTGAGAAATGTCTCACTTTATGAACGCGTAATATGTTAAGGTGGTATGTAATACGATATTAAAAGAAAAAATCCCACAAATTTAATTAGGTAGTGTCCAATTGCCCGACTATGAATAATATTCATCATTATTTAGCTGAGAAATAATGATTTTGTTAAGCTAAGCCGATCTTTCCAAAGTTGTGCGAGGGGGGGGGGAGGTGTAATTTTACGAGTACATTCTGAACAACTTTTCTTAATATGATATTTTGCCGTATTTAGAATAGAAAAGGTATTTTACCTGGGTACAAGTTTTCTTATCTACCGCAAAGGCCTCCTTAATTTAAAGAACTGAAAATATGCTTAAAATTGGTTTCAACCCAAGCAGGCTGAATCTATAAATATGAAATTGCAATAAAAAATTATTCCATTACATCTCTTGTTGCATCAATCCGTTGACACACTGTCTGTATACCTGCATAAAATAATTCTTGCAAACGGCCTCTATAGTGTCACCTTTTCTTACTTTTGTTAGAATACCAAATTTTAAAAATTTAAGTTTCACAGCAGAATGGAGAGTGACGAAACGCGCGCTCGATCAAGTTTTGCTGGACGTACCGTGGTTTCTAGGCAATAAAGACGCGTGGGTCCATTTTCAGTGTAGGATTATTGCGGCGTCTTGTTTTTAATAGTATATTATACACGAGTTTATAATGAATGCTATTGTTACCGAGGATGAAGTTTACAACACGAGCAAGCGAAGCGAGCGAGTTTTGTAATCATCCGATATAATAATAGCATCATTATAACGAGTTGTATACTATACTTTGTCCACGACTATCAAAACAGATTCCCAGAAAGAATTTACCTTCATTTCCCTTCTCCAGTGTAAGAAAGATTCATACATATGCTCTCAGGTATAATTTTCTTGGTTTTTTGGGCAATGAATCTAATGAGGCAAGTTCTGCAGCTTCTTTTATTGCTGGTGCTGTTAAAGAAATCTCGTTTTCACTCTCACTAATCATTATATCTTCTTTTTTAGAATATGCATTTCAAATTAAAAGCAAACCATGGTGATTTGACGTTTCAATTTGAACTAACACATCGCGATCGCGGCCTACTAAATAAATGCAAAAAAGGGTCAAAGCGATGTTCCTATTGGTTTAGTGAATAATATTCATTAATCACTGCAGTGAATAATGTATCTAATTTTGATTGAAGAAACACAAGTATAAAGAGTATGTTGTAAGATAGTCGTGGACAAAAGGATTTTTGCAAACTCGACGACTTAATGATGAAAGTAAGTTACCTTTATTTAGTTGTGTGAAAGAAAGTGACTTGTACCACGGTTCTCGTTGAAATTTATAAACTTTGGTACCCTCCACTGGGCTGATTTTTCAATATTTTAAAATAAAATTTGTAGAAAAATTAACTTAACAGACTGACAGAAACCGAATTTTGCAATTTGAATTTTCACATTTTTTAATTACCGAAAATATAAAACAAAAATCTCAAGTTTCCGACTTAGATAGTGTGCAACCGGTGCCGAAGCAGATGGGGTCACTGACGACGAAATATTCCGTTCTCCTGTGAAACGATTTATACCTGATGAAGTAAGGTTCCTATTTTGAATTCTTCAAAGTATGTTGGGGCTGCAGCAGAGGCACGAACAGCCTGCCAAATTTCATGACAGCCACCACCATTATAGTAAGACTGCACTTTCCAAGGTAAGGAATAATTTCGAAAAATATACGCTGATAGCCGACTTTGATTAACGATAGCAGACACAGCGCACAACTGCAAATTAAAAATAAGAATCAATTACAAATCGGCTCTAATTCCATAATAAATCAAGTACAAAAAAATCTGGATTCAATCTATAATTCAATGCCTGGCGGGGCATTTGCTCGAGGAGTAGTTATTCGAACGATCAATCAATTTTGCCCTAAATCAATTATTTACTAAGTTATTTATTAAGTTATTATTAATCATTACAGTATGTTATCCAACGAGCGAGTTATAAACGTTGTCATAGAAACATATAATACACATAAATAAGCTCTCTTGAATTTCTGGGACAAGTAAAATATAAATTTGACTCTCCTTTCATAGCAACATTGATGCTATATCCGAAATTTTCTGATTTACCTTTGAATAATGAACATTCTTAGGCTTCAGGAAAAGCAGGACGCACATGTAATGAAGATGTTATTTGACCAAAGCAAATGAAATTTATTTATTTATTTGGAGAATAAAAGTCCGTTTATATTCCTCGACATTTCTTATTTATTTACAAATAAATGTGACCGGTTTAGGGTTCATCTAAACAGCCCATTATCAGACCGGAGAAGTGGTCACAAAGACATTATATGGTACCAAAATGTATCCATTTGCGGCACCAAATACTTGCAAGGAAAGTAAAACATCGGTATAACGATTAAATTAAAATGGAAGGTTAAAATTTTTTAAATGTAAGATCGATAGGAAAGCTATCTGATCCACAATATTGCACACTGGCTTTATTCAATCAAACATGGTAAAGCGATTGTATGTGGTGAAGCCCCATCCCAAGCGATATCAAAATGTTATGTGGGGACACAAGTATTTGTGGCAAATCCCTAGTTGGCCAATAGGGTTCTTTGAAGAGTTACTAATTTACATAAAAATGCTTTAATACCATAGAGATTTAATTATTTAACCAATTTAAAAGAAAAAATATATTATTTGTGCGTTTAAACAACAAATTAAATAAATTAAATTTGCCTAATTTCGTCTGTAAGCACATGGCGCAATGACGCCCTCCTATTGGTTTGCGTTATTTAACGTCATCCGATAGTAAATACAACACGTGTTTACCTTCGGCAGCCGGCATTTTCATATACGATTATGCGTTGTGGCATAATGCTGTGAATTATTCGTGTTCTGTGGCCGGTGTGTTTTGAACAATTTGTGTAAAACTGTAAAACATTTATTTAATCTTTTAACCTGACTGACGAAGGTTTTAATAAGGCGCAGTCCGACAATTTACCAAAAATGGACTCCTTAATGATTGCGGAATTTTTTGCAAACAGCCTTTTACATCTGCAGAAATTCGTGGAATAAAAGCTGAGAGGTAGGTAACTGTACAAAAAAATTGTATTTACTGCTATCTTCTTTTGGTACACTGTGTATTAGATTTGATACTTATATCATATTTATTGGGTTTCACGATATGTAATTTTAGGTTATTTAAGTGTCAGTAAATGGATGTTATCTTTTTAAATTTCGTTTGCGAATATATTTTTCAATTTTGGAGACAGTCAAAATAATTCCTTATATTATATTCTCTGGTAACACTGTGGAAATTTTAACTCAAAATACCTATTATTCCTAGTAACGCAGGAATTTAAAAAATGTTATAAAATAAAACAGCTTGGTACACAGATTTGCGAGCAGATTTGTGAATTAAGTTCAAAAATCCAAATTATACAACAATAAGATATACTTATGTACCTGCAGACCAATCAAGTGCTACAACCTCACTTGTTTGTCTTGCAAGATATTTTTGACAACGGGATTTTTTGCAATGTTTGTTCTCAATAACAACTTTTATATTATGTAATGGCATTATTTTGCGGCGAACTATACAATTTCACAAGGTGAACTGTTGAACATCGTGCGGGACAGCTCCACAGCCTTTAGCCATCAGTAGGTACTTTATTGCAAAAACAATTGTACGAAATTCTAGGGAGATGACTATTGTCCATGACATAATCTATCTATCCTAGGTGTGAAGCGGCAGGACAGTAGTCGATACGGTGGCAAGCTCGACACATCATGGTATCTTTGTAATATTATTTGTTCAGTTATTAATTATTATATTGGGTGTTCGGGTATCTTTATAAATACATACGTGTTGCTATATCCCGGATCTCATTTAATTAACCCATAGTTAACAGTGCAGCGGCGGGATTGTGAATCCGTGTGCAAGTCACGCGAGAATTTCTGCATTTTACTTAATACGTAAGTAGATCTTTATTGTCTTTCTAATATACACGTTATTAGTGCAAAAGTGCATTTATTTAATTAATAACTGATATTTGAGAGTATGGGCATTTATTCATTTTCATAGGTGAACAATAAATTGTGTAACCGATCTGAAAATAAAAGTGGTCGAAGAAATTGTTTTTCCTTTTTTGTATATGTGACTATTTATCAGTCACTTTTGTAAGAAACGTTCTTACGCATTTTATAGCTAGTGAACTAAACGAGTCGGAGCGTGGAATGTTAGAAGCATGAAACAAGTAGGGAAGTTAGAGAATTTGAAAATTGAGATGGATAGGTTAGCATTAGATGTAGTAGGTATCAGTGAAGTGCGATGGCCAGAAGCTGGAGACTTCTGGAGCGGAGATTTTAGAGTAATACACACAGGCTCTGTAGGAGGAAATTCGGGAGTAGGAATTGTTATGCGGAAAAAAGTAGGACAGAGTGTAGAAAATTTCTTACAGCAAAGTGACAGGGTAGTTATGGTTAGGTTAGATTCGAAACCTGTAAAAACAGTAATAATACAGGTATATATGCCCACTTCTAACTACAGTGATGAGGCCGTAGAGGCAGTTTATAGTGATATTGAATATGTGCTAGATTTTGTGAGAGGGCACGAAAATTTAATAATTACAGGAGATTTCAATGCAGTCGTAGGCACAGGGCGAGAGGGCGGAATAGTTGGCCCCTTTGGATTAGGCAATAGGAACGATAGGGGAGTTAGACTGATAGAGTTCTGCGATAAACATAACTTAACGGTCGCGAACACTCTATTTCACCATCATGTTAGGAGACGCTATACGTGGAAGATGCCAGGAGACTTAGGGAGATATCAAATAGATTACATTCTCGTTAGGCAAAGATTTAGAAATCAAGTTAGGGATTGTAGAAGTTATCCAGGAGCAGATATAGATAGTGATCACAACATAGTCGTTATGAAAGCCAATCTTAAATTTAAGATTTTGAAAAAAAGAAGCGGAAGAAGGTATCTTGACCCAGAGAAACTAAAAGATGATGATATGCGCAATAAGTTCGAGAAAAAGACAAACGAAGCACTAAAGGGCACGGGTGGAAATATTGTTAGGGACATAGAGGCAGAATGGAATTGCATTAAAAATAGTTTAGTTTCCTCAGCTAGGGATATTTTGGGTCATAAACAGAATGAAAGTAGGAAACCCTGGATAACAAAACATATTGTGAGTCTAATAGAGGAAAGGCGAAAATATAAAAATAGGTTAGATGAAACAGGGAAACAAAGATATAAGGCGATCAAGTGGGAAATTATTCGGGAATGTAGGAAAGCGAAAGAGCAATGGATCGATAATAAATGCAAAGAAGTGGAAGATAAATTCGAAGTAGGAAAGACTGATGAAGCATATAAAATAATTAGGAGAAATTTTAGAGAAATTGGATCTAGTACCAAAAACATTAGAAATGAGGCAGGAGATATCCTAATCGGAAGTGGGGAGAAGGCAGATAGGTGGAAAGAATATTTAGGAAACTTATATGCGGGACAGGAAGTGCAAGATATATTAGAAAGCGAAAGCAGTGTAGAGGGGGATAACCTAGGGAGTCCTATAATGAGAGAAGAGTTTGAGATAGCACTAAAAAGTTTAAGGAATAATAAAGCACCAGGTATAGATGGCTTGCAGGCAGAAATCTTAAAGTGCGCAGGTCAAGAGGTAATAGATCGTTTATTTAAACTAGTTAGTCGCATATACCTGACAGGCGAGATTCCAGAAGATTACAAACGGAACATCATAGTAGCTTTGCCAAAAAGAAAAGGCGCGGATAGATGCGAAAATTTTAGAACTATCAGTTTAACTTCCCATGCGTCAAAAATTTTAACTAGAATTGTGCAAAGAAGGATGGAGAAAAAAGCGGAAGAAATATTAGGAGAAGATCAGTTCGGATTTAGACGAAATAGAGGAACGCGCGAGGCCATTCTAGCTTTACGAGTAATTATAGAAAAAACGATAGAAAAGAGAAAGAGCGTCTATATAGGATTTGTAGATTTAGAAAAAGCCTTCGACAACGTAAAATGGGGGAAGATGTTCGAAGTGCTGAGAAAGGTAGGGATGAAATACAGGGACAGAAGAATAATACATAATCTCTACAAAGAGCAAAAGGCAGTTATAGAATGTGAGCAGGAACAAAGGGAAGTAGATATCCGGAAGGGAGTGAGACAGGGATGTGCATTGTCACCTCTAATTTTCAACTTATATATCGAAGATGCGATTAATATTGTTAAGGAAAGAACAGCCTCAGGGATCAATGTACAGGGCCAAACTATTAACATGCTCAGATTTGCGGATGATATAGCAGTGTTAGCATCTAGCAAAGAAGAATTAGGAGCGGCTTTGAATGAAATGGAAGCAGTTTTGACACAGGGCTTCGGCATGAAAATCAATAAAAAGAAAACTAAAATTTTGGTATGTAGGGGATGCGAAAATAGAACTAAAATGGAAATACAAATTGGAAATGAGAAGATAGAGGAGGTCGCGGATTTCTGCTACTTAGGAAGTAAAATAACTCAAGACGGTAGGAGCACTAAAGATATAAAACAAAGAATGGCGCAGGGCCGAGTTGCGTTTAACAAAAAGAAACAACTGTTATGCTCGAGAACGGTTAATATAGAGACTAGGAAGAGACTCTTAACGTCGTATGTATGGAGTACGGCATTATACGGGTGCGAAACTTGGACAATAGGAGAAGCGGATAGAAAAAGAGTAGAAGCGTTTGAAATGTGGTGCTACAGACGCATGATGAAGATACCGTGGATAGATAAGGTTAGCAATAGGGAAGTATTAGAAAGAGTTGGGGAAAAGCGAAAGGTATGGAAAACAATAAAGAGTAGGAGAGATAGGATGGTAGGACACCTTCTAAGACACGAAGGAATAGTTCGTGACATACTAGAGTCAGAGATAGGAATAAAAAGAGGTAGGGGTAGGCCTAGATTAGACTACTGCTCTCAAATAGTTAGGGATGTAGGATGTTCTACTTTTAGGGAAATGCGTAGGTTAGCTCAGGATAGAAAAGAATGGAGGTACGCGTCCAACCAGTCTTCGGACTGAGAACCTTATGATGATGAACTAAACGTTAGTTGATAAGTGTTGTTTATATAAATTGTGTGTGCTTTGTATTTTCTTTGTCTTGCCTTCAGCGAAAGAGAAATTAGTTATGGGCAAATCACGCCGTAATAGACGTTCCTCCTCTTCATCATCGTCATCGTCGTCGGATTCATCTGCAGATAGGCCTAGACATCGGTTACGCAAACCACAAACCGATAGCCGTGAGAGGGATAGCACGTACATCCCGGATGAGGCAACACGTGCCAATGCTGCTAGTCCTATTGTCGTTCCAACTCCGAGTACATCGGATACTACAGCTGAAATGCGGTTAGAGAGGCTAGAACGTCTAGTAGAAAAATTAGCTGGAAATGACACATGTCACAGGACTGACCGACGCGACCTGACGGAACTAGATATGCCATACGCTCCGATTGCATTCCGGAATTTAGACCCGGAAATCCCAATCTAACATCCAGGCGGTGGTTAGATAAAGTAGAGCAGTTGGCCGAAATACATGGTTGGGAAGAACGTACCAAAATTTACCACATGCAGAATAGATTATCTGGACTGGCTCGAACATGGTATAATGGACTAGCGTCATACGATCACACATGGGAAGAGTGGAAGACCCTCTTCCAGACAACGTTTCCAGACCACCATGATTTCGCAAGTACGTTAAGGAAGCTCATTGCACGTGTAAAGAAGCCAGAAGAGTCATGGGACCAGTATTACTTCGACAAAATGGAATTGGTTCGTGCGTGCAAGATTGAAGGGAAGGATGCTGTATCCTGTATTATAGATGGAATTAGCAATGTCGCAACTCAAACAGGTGCAAAAGCAGGAAGATACAGTACGCCCGAAGAACTTTATGTAGAATATCTATCTACATTGAGATTCGAGGAAAGTCCTCTAGATAAACGTCGGAATGAAAAGAACGAGAAGACTGTTATGCAACGCCTTGGACCCTCCAGAAACAATTATCCTAAAGAACGTACTCGCCCTTACAGTAAGCTGAAATGTTTTAATTGCAATCAAGTAGGACACCTTGCTAACAAGTGCCAAAAACCAAGAGTCGAGTGTACAATTTGCAGAAAACTGGGGCATGTCGCAGCGTCTTGTAAACGTACAAGCACTGTCGTGACAGCTACGGCGTCCATTACAAACCGAAACAATAACAGCGAATATTTTATGGACTGTAAAGCGAACGGTCATCAATTGCAAGGGTTTGTTGATTCCGGATGTTGTGGAGTTCTAATTAAAGAGACAGTAGCCAGAAGACTTGAATTAAGATTTCAATCCACGGGAATAGTGATAAAGGGCTATAATGGCGGTGTAACCAACGCTTTAGGAGTATGCAGGGTCACTCTCGAAGTCGACGAAGCCAAAGGTGAAACAGAAGCCTTGATCGTGAAGGATGAACTTCAAAGAATTGATGTTTTTATTGGTCAGTCCTTTATAAATCAAGATGACAAAGTAATGTTGGTTAAGGACGGGACTGTTCGGATACTTAATAAAGAAGCTGTTTCCTTTCCCGAAGTAGGGAATTTGCCACCAAAGCGTGTGACAATGTGGTCTAAAGATGCAACCGTAATCCCTCCACATTTTGTAGAATGCGATTCTGCGTTTACGGGCGATTTGTACGTCGAAGAGCACTACCGACCGAAGCAGAGAATGGAGCATTTCATGCAGCGAAGTGTTACATCATCCAAAGAAATGATTTCTATAGCTAATGTTTCGGAGAAGCCGTTAGAGATAAGAGCAAGACAGGTGATCGCCAGGGCGGAGCCATGTTTTCAGGTCCAAGACGAGGAACAGGTGGTTAGTGTTCTTAACATACATAATTTTCCTAACATTAACTTTAGCATGGAGGACCTAGATCCTCAAGTAGATGTATAATTACAGTATGCGGACAAACAAAAGTTGTTAGATCTGTTAAATGAGTTTCGCGATTGCTTTTCTACAAATACGAAAGAGTTAGGTAGAGCAGGGGGTACAGAAATGACCATTAACCTTACCGATGATAAGCCTGTCACGTATAGGCCGTATAGGTTAGCACTTTCCAAACGTCAGAAAGTGCGTGACATTGTCCAAGATTTTCTGGACAGCGATGTAAACCGTGAGTCTGAGTCGGCATATTCAAGTCCCATTTTATTGGTAAGAAAGAAATCTGGGGAAATGCGAATGTGCGTCGATTACAGGGCTTTGAATGCAAAGACTGTGAAAGACAAGTATCCTCTGCCACGAACCGACGACTACCTTGATAAGCTGAAGGGCTGTCAGTTTTATACGGGATTGGATTTAGCCTCGGGGTATCACCAAATACCAATGGCAGAGAAATCAATTCAGAAGACCGCATTTGTGACACCAGATGGTCATTACGAATATCTTTGCATGCCATTTGGATTGGTTTGTGCTCCAGCGGTGTTTCAGAGAACGATAAACAAAGTGTTGGGTCAAATGAGATATTCTGAAGCTCTAGCGTATATGGACGACGTTCTTATTCCCTCACAAAGTGTTGAGGCTGGCCTCGAATCACTGAGAAAAGTTCTCGTGAAGTTTAGAGAAGCTAATTTGGCTTTACGTCTGTCAAAATGCTACTTTTTCCGTTCAAAGATAGAGTACCTTGGTCACGAAATAAGCTCTGAAGGCATACGGCCAGGTATTATTAAGACTTGGGCTGTTAGTAATTTCCCCGCACCTCGTAACGTACATGAAGTTCGACAGTTTATCGGACTTGCAAGCTACTTTAGGAAATTTATTAGAGAGTTTGCTACTGTAGCAAAACCACTGATGAACCTCACCAGAAAACATGTAAAGTTTGAATGGAGAGAATTACAGCGCAAGGCCTTTGAGACGCTCAAAGAACGATTAGTTAGCAGACCCATCCTAGCAATATAAGACCCTAAAGCCGAAACTGAGCTGCATACGGATGCCTCAAAGTGGGGTATAGGAAGTATGATGTTGCAAAGGCAGCAAGGTGGCACTCTAAAGCCGGTTATGTACTATAGCCGCCAGACAACGAAAGAGGAGCAAAGGTATCATTCCTATGAGCTCGAGACTCTGGCGGAGGTAGAAAGCATAAAGCAGTTTCGCATATACTTATTGGATATAAATTTTAAGGTAGTAACAGATTGTAACGCCTTACGTACCACACTCTCCAAACGGGATCTAATGCCCCGAGTAGCTCGCTGGTGGCTAACGACTTTAGAATTCGATTATACGATTGAATATAGACCTGGCACAAAGATGGCCCATGTTGACGCACTCAGAAGGAATCCGGTAGATCGTCACGATGATATATGTGCTTTAACGATAAGCATAAACGAAGATGATTGGATACTGGCTGCGCAAAATGCTGACCATCGATGTAAGTACTTGATCGAAGTGCTTTGTCGTACACCTGGCGATGCCGAGGAAAGATCGATACACCACGATTATGAACTTCTGGAAGGCAGAGTTTATCGTAATCAGGCCGGAAGTGGGTCGTGCCTAGAAATGCAAGAAGACAGATTGTAATGTGTCATCATGACGGTAAAGGTCATTTCGCTCTAGACAAGACTTTGAAGTCCATAAATGTGAACTACTGGTTCGCGGGTATGAGACGCTACGTTCGTAAGTATATTGCTAGCTGTCTGGGCTGTTTGTATAACAAGGAGCCATCTGGGAAACGTCCTGGTCTGTTAAATCCCATAGAGAAAGTCTCTGTTCCAATGGACACACTGCATGTGGATCATGTTGGCCCATTTGTTAGGAGTAAAAAGAAGAACACTTACGCCCTTGTAGCAATTGATAACTTTACTAAGTTCGCCTTCCTTAAAGCGGTGCAGAGGACCAAGATGGGTGCTGTGCTGAACTTTTTAGAGGGTATCATTGAAGTATTTGGCGTGCCGTGTCGAATAATTTGTGACAGAGGCACATGTTTCACCTGCAAGAAGTTTGTAGAGTTTATCCAACCGCTGGGCATTAAACTAGTTCACACGGCGACGGCCACTCCTAGGGCAAATGGCCAAGTAGAAAGGTACAACCGAACTATTTTGTCTTCGCTGTGTGCCTCCATTACGGAAGAAGAAAGATGGGATCAGAGTGTCAGCACTACAGCGTTTGGCCTAAATTCAACTGTGAATACGGTCACAGGTAAAACGCCATATAAGCTTTTCTTTGGGTATCAACCGAGGGGGGTAGCAGACGCTTTCTTAGCAAGTAGCACAGCGTTACCTGTGCATGATACGGAACTACCAAAGACACGGGAAGACGCGGCCCAAAGAATACGAGTCTCCCAACGTGCTGCAAAACGGCGCTACGACGAAAAGCGTACAATCGGGCATGATTATCACGTAGGGCACCAAGTTCTCGTACGAAGAGATATCGATACAAACGATGGGCGCAGTAAAAAGTTATTGCCGAAATATAGCGGGCCCTTCGTGGTAACGAAAGTCTTGGGCAACGATAGGTACGTTGTAGAGGACTTACCTGGCGCTCAACGTACGCAGAAACGATACAAAGGTGTCTGCGCCGTCGATAGAATGAAGCCGTTGGTAGTATCTTATTCAGACTCTTCTCAAAGTGAGAATGATGTCACAGATTATAGGTCAGAGGACGGAATTTAATAAATGTTCTGACTTCTGTTTGTATTACAGGTCCGCATGAGGACTCGCGAGGGCGCGATTCCGGCAGCATGGCCGACTGTACGAAATTCTAGGGAGATGACTATTGTCCATGACATAATCTATCTATCCTACGTGTGAAGCGGCAGGACAGTAGTCGATACGGTAGTAAGGTCGACACATCATGGTATCTTTGTATTATTATTTGTTCAGTTATTAATTATTATATTGGGTGTTCGGGTATCTTTATAAATACATACGTGTTGCTATATCCCGGATCTCATTTAATTAACCCATGGTTAACACAATGAACATTAAGTAAGACCGTATTTTTGTATTTTAAGAATTTTAATTAGGTTAAGTTCTTTGTTTACATTAAAGGCGTATAAATTTTAAAATGTTTGGATACTTATATTGAAATGATTTTCACAAGCATAAACAATACTGTTTTTAGAAATTGATTTGTAGTCACGTCTTGCAGTATCGAACCAACGTTTCCTACGTTTTTCGTCAGTAGGAACGCGAATAAAAGTTTTATCTGGTGTATTTATAACAAAGCCCTTTTTTCTCTATCTATTTAACATGTTTGCCGAGCGGATGCAACTAATAGGGCCGTTACATGTTCTACTGATGAAATTCATCAAACAAATATGACTGTTCGAACCCCCCTGATATATTACTAACTATACTCACTCAAAACACGCTGTGGCAAGATTAATTAAGTTCCTGGAGTTTTTCTCATTCCATATCACTTTATAATACAAACCACGGATCACCGTTCCCTTCTGAACCAATTGGCCTTGGAACTACTCTGAGACGTCTCCTTCCGCGACGTAGCACACCCCACACTTTATTCTCGCGCCTCTTAGCGATATTTGTGTCAGGAAATTCTCTATGAAAAACGTGCAACATTTCGGACCACAGGATTTATTATTAAACTGTGGCATCAGTACGCCACTAGAGAAACATTTGACCCACTTGTCGCCGAAGTGAAATCAAGCACACAAACGCTGACAGAACACATTCCTATTATAGTAACCTTTAATGTAATGTAGACCGCTTACTTAGCATTTGTAAATATATAAATAGCACGCACTGTAAATCTAGAACAGATGACATTATACACATGACTTGATATACACAATAAACGATTGTCAGTCGACACGCATCTTTTCTTCATTCTCGCCAACGAACACAATATTATATGGACCAACGCCCATAAAGTGGTGACCCCGACGTGATAGATGACCCCGACGTCGCAAACTTCTCACAAAACATACTATAATAAATGGTTCACTACAACGGATGGTGTGATCGTACCAGAATTTGCAGAAGCTACTTGAATAAATGATTGTGAAATAATTCATTGACTTTACCACTTATCTTGAATGAAACAAAACCAAACAGTGATTAAAATTAAGGCAATTACATCTACTACTCCGATGGCAGAACAAACATAACAGGAAAACAACACACAAAAAGTTAATAAAATCACATGCTCCCATGATCGGAACAAACAATACATAATATTAATAAAATAACAAAACCAAACAAATTTTAAAGAATCTCCATAAGCAAATAGCAAGAATACCTTTTCCACAACCGAAAACATTGACATTTATTGAAATGATTTACAGAAATTTAGGAACATTTAACACAACACTGGCTAAACCCAATAAGTGACTCATTACGAAAAGAATAGAAGATTCAAACACGTCAGGAAGATTTGAAAGTAAATTTGGAACTAAACTTGATTTTGTCGTGCTTAAGGGTGCGGAATTTGAGCTCTATAAACGGGACATGTAGACACATTTTCATTACAACACCATTCTGAAATTAAAGTAGATAGGGCGTTAAATAAAAAAAAGATTTATCAATAAAGGATCAACTTAGAGACTCCCACTACTTTTATAGTAATATTTTTCGTTCGCCTTAAATAAATCTCCCTCAAATTATTGAAAACTCCGTCATAAAACCGTCATAAACTCTACACCTTTTTTACTATTTGTACACATATTTATCGTAATTAGAAAGTAGGGTTGTCTAAGTTAATTATTCCTTATTCATTTTCGACCAAGAACGTCTTGATACGTTGTTTCGTTCAGCCAGCGTGTTGGAATAAAATTTTTATTACATTCTCTAGATCTTGTGCATATTTGGCCAAAATGCACAGCAAACTGCACGTTTGACAGTAGTAGTAGTGTGGCCACGGCAATGTAGATGGCGGCAGCGCTTCAGTTAGTTCTCATATTTCTAAATAGAAAATAATAATTTAAAGATAGGACCGCCGACTAATCCTCTTAGATTTATTCTGTTGCCGCTAAAGCAAAAACCTTGAAAATTCCAAGCTATAGAGGCTCCGTCTGAAGAGTTTGCAGCTGTGACGCAAACCAATCATACTGTATTTTACATCATACTAATCACACTTTTGGGCGATAGGTGGCAGCACTTTATAGACTAACAGCTGATAAATCCCAGCCTTAAGGCTGGCACATCCCTATGCATTTAGGTATGGGGGAACAACGCTTCATAAAAAGCACTTAATCTCATGAAATCCTTATTGTATACCAGTAAATGAAAATTTCCTTGAAAGAACACAGTCGTACCATCATTTTAAGCTATTTTTAAGTAAAAAGAAATGCCATTTGCCACATAAAACATGCAATCAAATTCATACAATTGATGACCACTTTTTTTTCCGAATCATTGTGGAAATTTTGATACCGGAGTGAAAAATATTAAAACGTAAAATACCTTACCGGAATATGCATGTTGTAAGCTTTCATATGAGACCAAATTTATTACATTTGATTACCTATTTTTGGAGAACGAGTGCTTTCTAATCAGAACATGCCATTTATTATGAAACTGTCATTATGGTCGAAAATCCAGCATCCCAAAACGACAGCGGCAGTCATATCACAGATTCCTGCCGTAATTTAGCGCGGGAAAGTTTGGTGGCGCTCTCACCAGAGGCGCCGACTTTTGGTATTTCCAGGGGGGGCACGAAATCGTAATAATAATAATAACATCAATAACCTTAATCCTTAATAGTAATAATAATAAAGCAAGTACGTACCTAACATTTTATTCGCCCAGAAAAGAAACGGAAAGTTATACATAAAAATATTAAAATTTCAAATTAAACGAATTTTCAATTAATGTCTAATACAACAAGTCAGGAAAGGTAAACGAATTATGTTTCAATTCATGGAAAACGTATTTTGACGAACTTTGGCTTTGCAAAAAAATTCATTTGCTGCGTCATTAATATTTAAATTGAATGCTAAATCTCCATTAATGTTTAAAATTGAAACACTATTAACCTTTCCTGACACATGGTTGACCTTAAGTGGGATTTCAAACATCTTAAGCTCGAAAATGACCTTTCAGCCGTACATGTCGCAATCAATTTGACAATTTCAGGCAACATTTCTGTATTGTAGACGTTTTCTAAAAAAATTGCAAACTTCCATATTATTGAATAAAAGTTAATATTGTGTGATGGAACTGGATGAATTTTCCAGGGGGGGCAGTGCCCCCTCTGATGTTCTCCTGGGGGGGCACGAGCCCCACTGCCCCCCCGTAGTCGGCGCCTCTGGCTCTCACATTTCTCATTATTTGTGCGGCTATTCAAATTCCGCAAAGAATCAACATGGGCATACTTGAATTTCTATTTGGTTGCCTCTAGATATGAAAGTTAGTGTTATTGACATGCAAGTTCTTTTCTTAGACTGAAGATGATTTATCATTTGAAGACAGGGTAATAGAAGACTGTGTACTGTGTTTGAAGGTAATGTAACTATATTAAATGTTTGGTCTCAAAATAAAACTCAAACAGAACCAACAAAAATTAAATATAGAAAAATGCCACCACAAGTGAGCCGTTTTATTTTTTTGATGCGTTTAACTTTTCGGATTTCTAAGTTTTGGGATCAGTGGTGTAGCAGAAGGGGTTCAGGTACAAGTAAAGAAAAAATTTTTAATTACCACTGCTTGGATAATGGCCTATTACTGTCATTCGAGTTATGTAATGAAAAGCATTACACACATGAGGAATGATTTTGAGTTGCATAGTATACAAAAAATACAATAATAATAATACAAAAAATATTGATAAAACCGTTTATTGTGGAAAACTGCTATTTATACATATCAGAAATACTGTCCAAATAATATATGATACAAGTACAACCCTTATACATACTGCATAACCTCCCCATTACTATTGCAATATAAATTCGTTAGCTGCTTCAGAACACTAAATTTTTACAGGACAAATGAGGATGATAATGACTATGCTCTTTAACATATACCACTCCAGATGCTGCATTATAGCTATGACCATAACTACGCTTCGACCAGCCGCCATCCAACAATACAGTTATGAAAGCAACACCAGTCTCAGTTACATCACCCCTTTGAACTGCCATTTCATACTCTTCGGCACCTGCTTTATGCATGATGTCCCATAACGACTCCTTCCAAACCTACAATAATTAAACAAAACATCACGATTGCCGTATAAAAATTTGTTGTAAAACTTACAGGGCCCAAATTTCGTTGGATTTGAAAGAACATCTTGCTTCGTATGGTAGGAATATCCATAACACTAAGTAACTCGCATAAGTGTGAATATGTACCTCCTGTAGACAGAGTTCCCCAAACAGCGGCAGCATTTATATCAGTCTTTCTATTCCTTGTTTCTGGCAGATCTGCAGGCTTTTCTGATGACACAGTAAATTTCTTTTCACAACCAGTGCAACTAAAAACAAATTTACTGGCAAGGACTTTTTGAATTTCTTCAAACAATTCCACTCTTCCACCAGTACAAACTTTACTGTGATTACTCTGAAGATACAGGACATTTTGCAAGAAATAATCAATTTCGATTATTCGATAACCACTAACTTTTGGCTTTCGCTTTTCTACTTCTACTTCCAATTCATAATTATTCACCCTAAAAACCACAGAACTAAATAATGAAACCTTCATATTTACATTTCGCTTACTCTTCATATTCCTTCGTGGATCCCCATGTAAAATTGTATTCATCATCACTTTCATCAAGTTCCATACCAGACACTTGTATATTCGATCCTTCAGCATGAGTGGATGTTGAGGGAGATAGTGAAAATTGTCCTGTACTACTGGGAGGACTTTTACATGCAGTATTTATTATGTTGCATATAATACTTCTGCAGAATATTCCAACTGCTGTATGCATGGGTATGCTGGCCACAATTTCGTCCAAAATAATCGTCACCTGTTCTCTTGCGTAACGTCTTATGGTCCCAATTTTGGATGCAACAGCTCTTTTATTCCTTTTTCGTTGTCGCCCAGGAATAGAGGTCACTCTGGTACGCTTAGGCATTTCTGAAATGAATTTTAGAAATATATACATTTTTGTCATAGGTAGGGGAATGAACCTGTTGTTTTGAAAACTTGCATACATACCTACCTTATTACTAAGGTTGGATTTCCAAGAAACATTTTCGTAATTCTAGCACTTCTGGTTAAAATGGAACACCCTATATATCACATTTTATTACATTTTTGAATAAGATCGATTCTCCGAAGAGTTCCCTACAGGCAGGTAAGTATGTGCAAATTTTTAAAACAATATTCTCACTGATCTGAGATACCTACTACTAACGTTCACATGTATGCACGCCTAATCCCTACTTACCAGCAAAAAATATTTCCAATTCCGAAATTCAATACTACACAAGTCTTTGATCTCAAACAAATAAGTAGGTTTGTAACCGATTTATAACTATTTTGCACAGACACTCCAAACGATTCACCTCCAAATGCAACAAACCAATAATCAATAAAGTTAAAACCAGCGGTAAGCACGAACCACGAAATAAAAAGTCTTTCACTCAAATAACGAAGTATGTAGATTGTAGAACTATACTTTACACTCGTACTCCAAATGCAAACAATGGAACAATCAAAGTAAAACTGGCGGGAAACGCTAAACCAAACAAGAAATAGCAAAAATGCGGAGTTGAGTGATCTGACGATCTGAGCATGAGCAGAATAAACAACAAAGACAGCTGGGAGCTGGGCGCTGCAGAAACTCCAAAATCGGAAAAAAGGGGCAGGGCCGGCCCTAATTATTTTGCCGACCCCGAAAATAAATTTTCTGACGTCTGACCGACCGAGTTCTGAAATCTAGCCGCGACGGTTCTATAGTCGTTTCTTTATCTAACGCCTCGGCGGATCACTACTCACTTTGCGGTCACTTAGTTTACAGATCTGTAAATTTAAATTATTTTTCTTCTCAAAATTTTAAGAATGGCTTATGCGTTTAGTTAAAAATGAAATAAGTAATAGAACAAAATTACATAAAAATTAAACATTAAAAGAAGTTTTCGGTTTGTCGCACATATAACGAAAAATAATCGATTATTTCGATTTTCTAATTAATCGATTAAATCGATTTATCAGGACAACTACGTACTAGTTTTCGAATTGTACTTTCATTGTTGAACGCCAAAAGTAATTGCGCTCGATTTAGTTGCCCGCAATGGACGAGTTTGTGGTGCGTATTTTGCGTTTTCTCCAGAGCGAGTGTTTCGATATAAATTAAATATGGCGAACTATTATTATCGAGTAATGTGTTAATTTCCAATTTTACAATTTTTTGTGAAAAATTTCAGCCAGTTTTTCCTAAAAATAAATTTAATATTTTGAAACACTGCTTGTACAAATGTACATAGATACATCGCACATAAAAACTGCTCAGATTCCTGCAATGATATTACGACACAATTCAGTATATGTATGTACGCATCGCAAGTCAGTATGCACACACAGATGGCGTGTCTGTAGTACGAGGTCCTCGCACTGTATCCGTAAAAAACATTGAAACATTGTAAAGGCCACGTTTCATATTTCTTTATTTTTCTAATGCACCTAGGTACATACTCGAGATCCTAGTATTATGCATCTGATGCATATCTGATCAGCCCTAGAAAATACGCAAGTCCTACCCTGGAAAACAGACCACACAATTATTACAAGTTTGGAAGCATTAGTAAAGTCTGTAAAGTTAAAGACTGGGCTGTCACGTGATCAGCGCAATAGACCTGTTTTCGTCCGAAGGCGGAACTCGTAAATCCAGTGGCGCCGTCAAGAACTTCAAGATTACTGTGCGTCCATTGTTGTTTTATTGACTCATGTTTGAGTGTGCTTTTTTTAGTGGATATTCTGTTTTATTTTGCGTTTTTATTGTGAGTGTTGCTTAAAAGACTAAAAAACTATCATCTTTATTCGAAAAACGGAGTTCGAGGTAATTAATACTACAAATTCTTGTAACTGAATTGAAGGTTAAAATTTTTTGTGTTTGCAGATTATTCTGCTTATTTTGTGATCTCGGTGTTATTTAAAAGACTTTTGAAAAATCGTCGATAGTATTTGTTATCCAGGTAATACTACAATCAAAGTAATTTTACACATTAAATCCAAGTTGAAATTTTTGACGTTTGTAGGTTAGAAATGTCTCCCAAAAAAATTGGCAAACCCGGCATGGTAATTCATAGCCAAGGCCGTGAAATTATCAGTAACGTGATAAAGTTTATGCGGGAAGAAGCGCAAAATGGAATTAGGATTCCTTTAAAGAATTACAGGTATGTACGTACCCACTTCATAATGAGCTTGATTATTGTTAAGATCCAATTGTGTGTTTAAGGCAAAGAGTTATAGAAGCAACAGGTGTTTCGAGAAACACAGTAGCGAAGATTTTGAAGGAATCGAAAAGCGTAGAAGCTGAGCCTAGCACCTCCTTTGCTACACCACATAAGGAACGACCGCGAAAGAAGCGTAAGCTCGGCCTGATTTCTGTGGGAGAAACGGAAACAATACGGGAAATTATACATAATTTTTTTATTTTGGAGAAAAGGAATCCCTCTCTCAATTGTAAGTACATAATTACCATTATAAAAAAGAAAACTTCGTTAAGGTGTGTTTTCATTGCAACTGCTGGCAGTTGTTACTTGTCAAATACGGGGTGATTCATTGTAAAGTCTGCTGAACTTCTTTTTTCATAAATAGAGGGAACGTGGTAATAAGAAAGTTCAAGATATTTTCGTGTATTTTTTGGATATAATATCAAAAAACCAATTGGGTGCTGCTGTTGCGTAGCCAAGTTATGAAAGTATGAATCGCACTTGCATTTTAGTAAATGGAATGCTTTGGATATTTAACTTCCTGGATTCCGTCTTCGATTGTAGATAAATTTCAAGAAACTTACTTTCTGTTGAAACCCAATGATTTTTCAGACAATTATATTTCACGATGTGTTTTCAATGTGTATAATGTATTTTTCATCGAAACATGAATGAAATATGCAATGACGGAAAGTGATCCCAATAATCAGGGGCTATTTGAACAAATTATTCTAGGAACAAATGGCAATTACTGCTTTTTCGTTAAATAACAAATGCTACATTTAAATACCTACCTATCGCATCATCTAGCCTAATATCACCTTGTATTCCAGGTATTCTACAGAAGATTAAAGATTCTGAACTTTCTTTTTCTGGCTCGAGGCAGTCGCTATGGGTTTTTCTGAAATCTATTGGATTCAGGTATGGCTGCTTTTGTATATCCAAAGTCAAAATATTTCGGATGCCGTTACTACATGCATATTCAAATTTCCGTTTCATTAAATGCTTATGTTTTGAAAATACTTTTATAACAACAGATAGCAAAAGTGAGCCTGCTTGAGTGGGACACCTCGTTTACTTCTATTTCCATTTAAGGTGGCGAAAGACAGAAGACAACCGTAAGATTTTAATGGAAAGCCATGACATTCGCCTGAAAAGGGTGAAATACTTGAAACAAATTCTGCAATACCGGGAAGAAGGCCGAACCATTATATATACGGATGAAACGTATATACACAGCAGCCATGTCCAGCCGAAAGGGTGGTATGATGAGTCTACTAAAAACTTAAAGAAGCCGATTTCTAAAGGCCAAAGGCTGATGCGTTGCTCATTTTTCGGTCAGGTAACACATACGTAAGTAATTTTAATATCAAAATGTAACCAAACATTGTCTCTAGGTTCTAAATCAGGAGATTACCACGATGACATGAATAATGCCAATTTCATGACATGGGTGCAGAAACAATTACTGCCCAACATGCCGCCTAATTGTGTACTTGTGATTGATAATGCATCGTATCACAATGTCCTGGTGGAAAAAAACCTGACATCTGCGAGCCGAAAAGGCGAGATGGTGAAGTGGCTTGAAGAACGTCAAATACATTTTGATGGCTCAAATACAAAACCTGAGCTTTATGGTCTTATCAAACAAAATTTGTATCGATTCCCAAAGAAATACAAATTGGATGAGCTTCTTGAAGCCCATGGTCACCGAGTGTTACGGCTTCCTCCTTATCACCCGGAATTGAACCCCATAGAGAAGATATGGGCCACTGTAAAGAACTGGGTAGCTAGCAGAAACGTTACTTTTAAATTAGGTGATGTGGAGGAATTAGCACGTGGAAAATTTTCCATTATTAGCTCAGAAGAGTGGAAAGATGTATGTGGCCATGTGCAAAAAGTGGAAAAAACTTTCTTTGAGAAAGAGCATCTGATGGACGATGCATTGGATTCGTTAAAGTTCACTGTGAACACAGGATCATCTGATGATGAGAGTGAAGATGAATATCAAGTCACAACTGAAGATGATGGTGGTGATGATGATGATGATGATGATGATGATGAAGACGACGAAGACGAGGATTTAGGAGTACAACCACTACCAAGTGATTAACCCTTAGTTGATAGAGTGTCCAAGCGTCCTTCCAGCAGCACGTATTTTCGACCCTATTGTTTTCAGTACATTTGCGTCCCCATATGAGAACGTAACCACCACCATCGGATTTGTCGTAAAATTTTGCCTATCTAAAGTGTAAGTTTCATCTCGTTCAGACCAGTAGGAGGCAAGCTACGGAGAAGGAGACAACTCTTGAAAAAAATCTCGCACGTACAGTGGCTTGCACGCTAATTATGCCGCGGGTTTTTCAAAAGCAAAGAATTTTGATAAAAAACCAGATTTTAAATGGTGTATGTCCGCGTTTGGAGACAATTATTTGAGCGCCGTATGCAACGGAAGAGTAACTAAAATCTCTGGGTCTCTGGGTCTTGTGACAGTTCTGCGAGACTTGAACAATACAAAAACGAAAATTAGTGCTGAGTTATTACAAAAGAATGGCAAGTGTTTAATTATACTATAGGTAATAAATTAGATTAAAATTTCCTATTTTACGCAGATTTAGGAAACAATCAGCATCGCAGGCGCAGTGTTATTTTTTAATGTTTTCCAAGTTATTTTGTACGAGAATAAATAAAAATGTTTCTCAGCAGATGTTTTATTTAATAAATAGCAAAATTGTTACGGCGCCTATGAAATTTGGGTCCGTACTGCCGAAAGCTGCGCACGTACTGCCGGCAGGACAATCCCATTTAAAAATAATGTCCTGCTGGTAGGACTAGCGGCTCTGTCCAGCTGTCCCGCCCGAAGCTCCTTCCCGCAGGACAAATGCCTGGACGTTCTATCATTAGACCTTGTGCGACATGACATACCTCAAGCACCAAGGATTCTTATTTTTTGAAAGGTCAACAAGGCGTTTAGTTCTTAATATATGTGAATTCCACTTATTTATTTTTGGTAGTTAATAGAACTCTCTAAATTTTTAATAACAATAAGTTTATTGGATTATTCGGCTTCCTTTATGATTTATTCTAATTTTCTTTTGTCACATAAGTAAACAACTTGTTCAAAAACCTGTTTTCAACTATAACAATTATGGAATTGAGATTATTTGCACATAAACATGCCGATTTCGTAATTGACATAACCTCACACCAAACGTCACATTTATAATTTATCTGTACTTATGACGAAATCCCCTTTTCTTAAGTTCTTCTTAATGTGTTTCTCGATTTTTTCATGCCTTAAAATGCTAATTTTCCTGTTTTGAATGTAACTTTTATGAATTCATTGTTAAAATAATAATAAATTTCACATATACGCCGGTACGGCACTGTTTCTGTCAAAATCATATTTCCCGCTACATTTTCGCGCAGCCACCATCTTGTCCGGGCCCAGTCTCTAACTTTACAGACTCTAAGTTAGAACCTAGAAATCCGAATATGCCCAAATATTATTTTATTTCTTAGCACTGCACCTGCATGTCATTAATCACAGTAAGCTCCGCCCTCCTGTCAGTTAAGTATTCTGAAGCGGGAAGCCTTGCTATAGGTATCTATTTTAAATTACCAGTAGTAGGACTATTTTACAATAGATGGCAAGGCAGGACAAGACGCCCTCTTTATGTTTTCTGAAGAACCAGGCTTCTGTCTCTTTTCTTTGCATAAAGTGAACTTCTCACTCAGAAGCGGCAGCCTTAAACAAGTGATGTCGGAAAGGGAGTTGACTTTAACTTGTGATTGTTCTAATATCGGCAAATTTCTGCATAAGACTACGTTTCCAAAATATCCTTATTGAACGTTTAAGGGAGGAGCCACTTATGTATTATGGCCCTTTTGGCAACAGCCCCTAATTGGCTTGCCTGGGGCAGACAACTGCGAACTGTTTGTTACTGGTTTTTGGTATTCGGTTATTTGCCCTAAAATCACGCCTTCACACCATGTTCGTAACATTAACTAAAAACTCCTATCTAAAGATCAAAACAACAAATAAAACTATCATCAATGAACATTACCCAAAGTAATTGCAATCTAAATTTACCTTCCGGAGGGGAAAACCTAGAATTGTTTACCTAGGGAAAAACCCGTGTTATTTGCTAGTCAGACAACAATTTAAACCCTAGATCCGGCGGCTTGAGGGTGCTTCTCAGAATCTTAACAAACAACAAAAAAATGATTTTTTTTATGAGCGCCGCGAGACTTTTACAAGGGGTTTTAAAGAAATTTGAAAGTTACATTCTTGCAGAACAATTCAGACTTAGTCACGCATCTATACTGTCGAAATATTGATTCAATAAAAGTAAAACGGCCACAAAAAAGGAAGATGCCATTGAAAATCAGTTATCACTCCAGATGCATTGTTTGTGAGTTGACTTTACAATTTAAGGGTCTCTCTGTGGATTTCCTAAACAGGACACAAAGAGAAACATGAAACGTTACCCGTCCAGTTTATCACCACTTTATGGTATATTGAAGGGAGCTCTTTTTTTCAGAACCTGGCAGTTCTTAGAATGAAAGTTTAACGGAAAAAAACATGTGCGGCTATTTTGCTACGTATATCAAATCAATCGTAGGGGACGTCAGGGATAATAATCTTTAATCACCTTCCGACACTTGTCACGGTTGCACCAACCCTTTTGCAGTTTAAAAGGATATTAAAAAGCTTCCTGAAGAAAAATTCGTTTTACAGCGTGGAAGAATTCTTCATACACCCACATACAAGTTAACAAAATAAATAAAAAACTAAATAAAATAAAATAAAATTTGAAATAAGTACCTACTAAATAATGGATGGTTTTCCCAAGCGCATGCAAGGTGCTCTGTGATGTGGGACATGTCTACGTATGGTATCAAATTGTGGTATTGTACCCTTGTTAAATGTCTTCGCATCATAATCTGGGAAATAAAGCTTTTCTTTCTTTCGTTCTTTCTTTATTGATGCTGGTATTTTCACACATAGCCACGAAACACCAATAAGTACTCATTGTTAATATTTCACTGGTCAAACCACAAATTAAATCTTCGATAAGCCAAGCTGGCTACCGGGACAATCGTAAACTAATTAATAATATCTAATTAATTAATATCTTTTGATTACAGCGTGAATAATATTTAAACAAAAGCAATTGTGACTAAAGGACACCCCGAGAATCGCTTGAAAGTATAAAAAAAATATTGCAAGAACCCTATTATCTGGCGGCAATCATTAAACAGGTTGAGCAAAAAATTCTGTCGAGGAATCATACATATCTGTATATGGTTTCGCAACAACAGTGACCATATTATAGTACGCCGGATAGTGACATCAAATTTAAAATTATTTTGGCGTATGGCAGAGGTTGTAAATTTGGTAGTTTGTGTGACGGCAAACAGGAAAATTGACCTCTGTCCGCCTGCGTCGGACATTTTACAATTGACATGTCTTCAAAAATTTTAAAGGAGGAATAAGTTAACCCAAATCTTTTCAGCGCCTCTGCCTTATGATTCAACTTATTAATTGAATCATAAAAAATGAGAAAATACCCGAGGTAGACGTTCTGAGCAGTCCCTGAGCAGAGGCAGAAGTTTAGAAAGTGTTTGGAAAGTAGGCCTACTTAGATTCAAACGAGCTGAAATGACTAAGTAGAGCTACTTTTCTAAATATATTTAAAACATCTGCCTCTGATCTCTGATCTGAGGCTGTTCAGGATCTCTGCCTAGGGTATTTACTTGTTCTTTATGTTTTAATTAATGAATTTAACCAGACAGGGGTACTGAAAAGATTTAGGTTAACTTTTATCTTTCGCATTTTTGAAGACCTGCCAATTGTAAAATGTGCTGCGCTGGGGTCTCGCACATGGATATTCCTGATTTCCAACAGACAATTTACAATTTTATATGAATTCAAAGGGCGCTGAAATGATTCATAAAAATTGTCACTATCAGGCGTACTGTTAATTACATCACATTACAATTAAACAAATTAAAATAGTCAAAATATTAAATGAAAATGGAAGGTCAAAATTTTTAAAATGTAAGATCGATAGGGAAGCTATCCGATCCACAATATTGCACACTGGCTTTATTCAATCAAACGTGGTAAAGTGCTTGTATATAAGCGAAATCTAAATGTTATTCACTTTGGTGGAGACACAAGTATTTGTAGCAAATCCCTCGTTGGCCAATTATCTGGCGGCAATCAGTTGAGCAAAAAATTCTGTCGAGGAATCAAACAAATCTGCATATGGTTTCGCAACAACAGCGAATTAACTTTTCGGTTCGGCCGAATTGCTTTTTAAAAAATATTTTATTGACAAAGTTTGGACCGTTCTTTATTAAAACAAGAATTACAAGTGTTATTCGTTCTAAGTGTAGATAACTAATGTAAAACAACATCTATAGTTGCAAGTACAACAGAAAGATAAAAATGTATGCAGTCAGCGGTCTCCACGATCGCCGCTGAGTTCTTAGGAATTTCCCAGAATTCGGGTAGATAACTCCTCCCTCCTTAAGAATTGGCCCTAGGGACCGGTATGGGTACGTTGGGTAAATTGATGATTTCTTCCACGTTTCCCATTTTTCTTTTCTTCTGATATATTCGATTCCCAAACTTGAAACATACATAAATGATAAAAATAAAAATTAAGACAAATGTAAATGTGATCCACAATTTATTCCACGATTGATTGGTTGATATTTCTTCAATGTATTCTATTTTGTTTCTGAAAAGTGGGAAGTGCTTGAAGTTGTTCTTGAATTCTTCTACTGTTAAATTTAAGTTTGCTCTTGATATTTTCGGGTTCTTGACTTCGAACTGAAATGTGTCCATCTTGTTTAGGATTCTTTCTTGATTTATTAGAATTTCTTTAGGTGTTTGAATTTGACAATTTTGTGGGATTACTAATGAAAATGTTCCTTGAACTAATTTTTGTGATTGATGATCGTTACAGTCTAATTTTAACTGAGTGGTATTTGGAAATATTGCAATCCATTTATTAGAGTTTTGAATTTGAAAAGTTATTGATTCGATGATTGGAGCTTCTATTACATGGCAGTTTTCATTTGAAGTCTTCATGGTTAAGATTGACATCTCGCAGGTGTTCTCGGAGTGTGGAAATTGTTTCAAATTGGCATGTTTGCAGAAATATTCTTCTTGGAGTCTGGTGCATTCGATTGGGTCGTATGCAAAGTACATTTCAGAGTATAAAATATTATTTGAAGTTGGTATAATTGTCGAAAATAAGGATAGGTCATGATTTATTTGTTTAGGTAGTGGGAGTAACTGAAAATACGTGAAATCAGTTTTATATGTGATAGGAACAGATATAATAAAAGTAATTTTCTTGTCGTAAATATAGCTTTTTACTTCAGCCAATTTTTCGAATAGGTATACGTTGTCCAAATTAAGTGTGAATGGTAATTGATTTGAATCCAATTTAAATTTGGCAATCTCTTCGAAGAGATCGTTCTGAGTAATTATACTTGAATGCAACGTTTGTAATTTTGAAAACGCTATAGAATTTTCTATATCTTGTAGTTTTTGTAGAATTATTTGATAGATGTTTATAAGTTGAAAAATAAAATCTTTTATTGTAATTAAAATGTTTGTTTGGTTTTGGTCATTTATGTAAGTCTGTATAATTAACAATTTTGACTGTAGCACAAGTTCGTGATGATAGACTTGATTCAGACCGTCATTGAACTTTTGTATTAAAGTATTGGAAATACTATGAGTTTCTAAAATTTGCTTTTGGAGCTTATTTTGGTTGTTACTTAATTGCTTAATTAAGTTCTCAAAATGCTCACCATCTGTTGCGTCTAGATTCCCTGTAATAACTTTGAATACAGAGCCTAGGCCATTAATTATTCCTCTTTTCGATTTTTGGTTATAAATATTACTTATAGGTAAGATTTCGTAAATTTTACTTTCAACCGCAAATTTTGTAGTGTTTAATATCTTTGCGTAATTTGATAATTCTCTCTCATAATTCGGATTTCTTGATAAATTAGAATAAAGGTTTAAAGTATAAGTATTTAATTTTTTCAATTCTGAAATTATAGGGTTTAGATCCCTGTAAAATATGAATTTCCTATCATATTGTCTCAACTTTGCATTGCCCAATTTGTTTATTAAAAGTCCTGGAGTATCGTTTAAATCTTCGATGGTAATGTCTTGGTCTTGTCCATGTCCGAGTGTTAGTCGGAGTCCGAACCTGAAATTAAAATTTTTCTTTTACGTAATTTTGGTGGTCGTTTGATATTTGTCACGTGTATTTTTCGGTCGTCATTAGTCGTCAAAACTTTTCGCAGTGGGTCATAGTTTTTCACTTTTGTCGTGGTTTTGAATTTGTTAGCACATTTGTTTCGCGAGTAGTTCTTTTCGTTTATTTCTTGGTCTTCTTCGATTTCTACATCCTCGCGATTTTCGTTTATTTTGGAAATTATTCGTTCTTTTTCTGTATGCAATTTAGAATTTAGGTGCGAATACAAGATTTGGGTCGCATTTTTATGTTTTGCAACATAATCGTTTAAAAGTTCGTGTTCTAAATTTAGGTCAAATGGGTCTTCGGTAGTTATGTGTCCACTGATTATGTCTACTGGTTTTAGTTTTGTCGCTGAATGAAATGAATTATTGTATGCAAGAATGGCGTACATCATTTTCGTTTGTATTGTCTCATCATTAAAATTTTGTGAATTTAATAGACGTATGTGTTCCAAAAGTGTTGAATGTAGCCTTTCGACAGGGCTGTTTGATTCCGGGTGATGTGGTGTTATGAAGTGTAAATTTATTTTATGGAGGCTTAGTAGTTCTTTTATAACAGAGTTTTTAAACTCGGTTCCATTGTCTGTATTAATGGTGATTGTTTTCGGAATGCCATGATGAGTGAAAAATATTAAAAGTGAGTTTACAATTTCTATTGAATTTAAAGTATTCAGTGCGTAAGCTTGCGCGTATTTGGAAAATGTGTCGATAAGTGTCAGAAATTTGTGTTTTTCCACCTGAAAGGTATCCATGTGTAAAATTTCGAAAGGTTTTGTAGGTGTAGGTGTAATATTGAATTTAGCTTTTATAGGGTGTCTGTCATATTTACAATTTCTGCAAAGTTCACAGTGATTTATAAATTTTTGGATAGTTTTCCGGAGTTGAGGCCAATAATATTTTTGTTTAATTCGGTTTTCTGTTTCATCGATACCGCGGTGGTTTGTTTTACCTTCGTGGTAGTTTTTGATTACATTTTCAATTTCGTCAGGATCTTCAACATCAACTAGTTTGGATACGGTGCGCTTTAACTTGTACGACGGATATTTAAAAGTTTTGCGTATAATTTCGCAAAAAGGTTCATATAATTTATTATTTTCGAAATAAAGAACGTATAGTGCATTGGGTGCCAAATATTCTTTTACAAATTGTATAATGTCTTCGTCACAAGATACCTGGACGTATAGTCTCTGTTTGTTTTCGAATAATTTCTGAATTTTCACCTTTGCAGGAGAGTGATGAACTTTCGTAATTATTATTTGGTTTTTTGCGTAGTTGATTGGTGTGTCTGTTATCGGAATATCCACTATGGGATTTTCGGATTCGTTGGTATGTACGGTTAGGTCGTCACGTTCGTCTTCGTCTACTTGTACTTGTAAGGATTCGGAGTCGTCGGGTTTTCGGGTTTGTTTTGAAGTTCCGGGTAACAGGTTTTCGTCGAAATTGTCGATATAATAATCGTTAGTGTTTTTATTTTGTTCTTTCACGTGGATCTCAATTCTGGATAGTGCGTCCGCGTTTGAATTTAATTTTCCTTTTTTGTATTTGATTTCGTAATCGTACTCTTCTAGCTTTAACCGCCAGCGTACTAATTTTGAATTCGGTTCTTTAAGAGAAAAGAGCCATTGCAGTGGCTTGTGAGCAGAAAGAATTTGAAATTTAACTCCGAATAAGTAGGGTCGAAAATATTTAACTGCCCAGACGATCGCAAGTAGTTCTTTTTCGATAGTCGAGTAATTTCGTTCGCTGTCGTCTAAAGTTCTCGAGGCATAAGCCACGGGAAGGTCGCCACCTATAGGACCCTGTGATAGTACAGCGCCTATAGCAAAGTCACTTGCGTCAGTAGTCAAATTGAAAGGTTTGTCAAAGTCCGGGTATTGTAAAATAGGTCCGTTCATTAGTAGGTCTTTACAAATATTAAAACAGTTGATAAATTCTTTAGTACGTTCTATTTTTGCACCTTTCTTAAGACATCTAGTTAATGGTTTAGTAATTTTAGATAAATCTTTGATAAATTTTCGGTAATAACCGAGAAGTCCTAAAAAGCTCTTAAGTTGTTTTTGGGTTATTGGGATTGGAAATTTTTTGATAGCTTGAATTTTTTCAGGATTTGGTTTTACACCGTCCTCTGTAATAATATGACCTAAGTATGCGACCTCTTTACGTAAAAATTCTGACTTGTCGAGTTGAATTTTGAAATTCGTTTTTCTCAAACGTTCGAAAACTTCTTTTAAATTTTGTATGTGCTCTGTCAGAGATGTCGAAAAAATTATAATGTCATCTAGGTAGACTAGGCATTTTTCGTTATGAATTCCTCGGAGGATGTTATCCATCACTCTTTGGAACGTAGCTGGTGCATTTTTTAAACCGAAGGGCATACGCTTAAATTCGTAGTGCCCGTTTTCCGTATTGAAAGCTGTTTTTGGGACATCATCGGGATGTACCTCGATTTGATGGAACCCTGAGGCCAAATCGATTGTGGAAAAATAATGCGCCTTTCCCAATTTGTCGAGTACGTCTGTAATGTTAGGTAATGGGTATTTATCGTCTATAGTTTTGTCATTTAGTTTACGGTAGTCGATTACTACACGCCACTTTCTCTTACCGGAAGCGTCCAATTTCTTGGGCACTATCCAGATAGGTGATGACCAAGGCGATTCGCTAGGTTGGATGATGCCCTGATCCAGCATGGTTTTAATTTGTTTTTGAACCTCTTCCTTGTGCACAAATGGGTAACGGTACGTTTTTGTGTAAACGGGAATTTCGTCTTTCGTTTTGATGCGGTGTTTTATTTGATTGGTAAATGATAGGTTTTGATTTTCGTTATGAAATAGGCCTGAATATTGTTGAAACAGTTTTAAGAGTTCCGTTCTCTCTTCGATATTTAAATGATCAAGACGTAATTTATAAAAATCTAGTTTATTGTCACTTGTTCCTTTTTTATTACGAAATTCATGGAATTCGGCGTTAAATAATTCAACAGCTTGCCTTTCATTAAATTTTTCTACCTGGATTGGATCAAAGATGCTAAAATTAATTGTTTTTTCAGAACTATTGAGTATTGAAGTAAGTGCGAAATTATTTTTACATGATGTCAAAGTCTCCGGTATTTCACATTCGTGAATTTGTGTATAAGGAATGGTAACATCTCCATCAGGGACGTTTACAGGAAGTTTTATTATTTTTTGTGTACGGGGTGGTATTGAATAGGAAAGAAGGGGAGGTTTATTTGAGCGGATGTAATTCAAAGAGATAGAACAATTTGGAGTACTTAACATCGAATTTACAAGATCTAAATTTGCTTCAATTTTTTGGAGAATGTCTAGACCAATAAGTCCGTCAAAATAATTATGGAATTTAAGAAGGTGAAATTTTATAGTAGATTGTTCAGGAAGTTTAAGAAATTCGAAAGGGGGTATCTCGATAGATTGTGGTATTATTTCTTGTTGAAGAACAGATGTCACGACTATGGGGTCGTTTTTGATGTTTTTACTGAAATATTTCGAAGCCAAGCTAGGGTCTAGAAACGAATTAGAACTACCAGTGTCTATTAAAAGTTTAAGGTTTAGATTTGGTACAAAGATGAATGGTAGTTTATTATAGTCCACATTATGAAATTCTACTATGTCAAGTTTTCGTTGGGGTGGTCCTGAGTAAAATTTGACTGGTCAGAAGGTATTTCTTCGGGCGTCTCGTCAACGTATTGTGCATTCTCGTCTTGTATGTCGTCGACGTATTGGAGATTTTGGTCATATTGATCGTCGATTATATAACTTTGATTTTGCGATTGGTCGCTTTCCGTGTTGAATAATTCCTCGCTAACGAAATTCGGTCTTTGTTGGTTTACTACCGGTCTAGGTCTAAAAGTATGACCGGTTGAAATTGACATAGGTGTTGGGTTATAATTATTTACATAATTTTTATTGTGCTTAAAGACATTCAGAGTTCTATTCGATGGTCCTGGTTGATTAAACACCTGTTGATTGGTGAAAAACTTTTGGGGTGCACCGTTCACTTTGGGTTGAATATTTATTGGCTGCGATGGGAAATTTTGCCTCGGAGCCGCAGTATTCTGTCTAAAATTTTGTGTGCCTGTAGGAAATGTTGGCCGAAAATTTGAGTTAAAATTCGGTCGGAAATTCTGTGACGAAATTGGTGTCACAAAATTTGGATTAAAAGTTTGCCTGAAATTTTGTGCTGAAAATGGTGGTGCGAAACTTGAAAATGGGGTATTCGGTATTTGCTTTTGTACAACAGGTCTAAATTTAGCTTGATTCTGCGGTAAATTGTAATTTTTGAAGTGATGCAGGTTTTCTTCTTGGGTGATTAACTGTAATGCTTCATTCAAATCACGCGGTCTCATGCCACGAATTATTGTTCCTAAAGGATCTTTTAATCCTGCTAAAAATGTGCGCAACGTTAAGGTTTTATAAAAATCGCGCTTACAAGCTTTGCCTTCAATCGTATGTTCATGAGAATCTACGTAACAACAAATGGTGTTAAGCAGATGTAAACACTTGTCGTAAAACTGTTGGGCGTTTTAGACATGGCTCATCTCTTTGGTCTGCAAAATGTGAAGTTAGTACTTGCTTCAATTCCAACCAACTTCCTACGTTCTGAATATTTACTACTAATTTTGCAGTTCCTGTAAGCTTATTAACTAAAGAATTTAAAATGAATGAGTTCATGAAATTTTGTGGATTTTGTGTGTCGTAAAAATTGCTAATTATCGACTCGCTAGTGGTTAAGTACCTTTGGAGTTCCGTCGGATTTCCGTCGAACTCTGGCACGCATTTTAAATACTGTAGATTAAATTGATTTTGAGCCATATTTGTTAAACTAATATTTAGGTTACTGTTACTATTACTATTTATTTGTCTTGACGATTCTACCAATTTCAAATTATTAAAAGTATCGACGATTTCGTCGATTGATTCTAGTGACATATAGTTATAACAAAAAAGTGCATAAAATGCAATTAAATGTACAAAGCAAAAATTTGGTAGACTGAAATGTACTTACACTAATGCCCAAACAATGCCGATGCCTAACATATGGTGTCCCTTGGGTGGTGCAGATTATCGAGTCCGCTCCTGGTCCTTGGGTCCGCAAGATGAGGTTATTGAACCACGTCCTCTTGTGAATTGCTGCCAATATCGATCAACAACACTCCACTAATACAATCCTTGCCGTTCCGATCTCACAATTCCCAAAATTATCGAGTTTTGGAAATTTTTCGAAGTTTCGCAAATTTTCCGGAATTGCCGATTAATTGTAGAGACAAAAGAGATATCGATCTCTTCGGCAATCCTACCGACTGCGCCAATTAACTTTTCGGTTCGGCCGAATTGCTTTTTAAAAAATATTTTATTGACAAAGTTTGGACCGTTCTTTATTAAAACAAGAATTACAAGTGTTATTCGTTCTAAGTGTAGATAACTAATGTAAAACAACATCTATAGTTGCAAGTACAACAGAAAGATAAAAAAAGATAGACGCCATTGCTTCTGAAAGTTTTCATTTTACTTATTCTAACATGAAATGTCTTTTGAATATTTTAATTTGTTTAATTGTAATGTGATGTAATTAATATGGCCACTGTTGTTGCGAAACCATATACAGATTTGTTTGATTCCTCGACAGAATTTTTTGCTCAACCTGTTTAATGATTGCCGCCAGATAATTGGCCAACTAGGGATTTGCCACAAATACTTGTGTCCCCACATAACATTTAGATTTCGCTTATATACAAGCGCTTTACCACGTTTGATTGAATAAAGCCAGTGGGCAATATTGTGGATCGGATAGCTTCCCTATCGATCTTACATTTTAAAAATTTTGACCTCCTATTTCCATTTAATCGTTATACCGATATTTTGCTTTCCTTGCAAGTATTTGGTGCCGCAAATGGATAAATTTTGGTACCATATAATGTCTTTGTGACCACTTTTCCGGCCTGATAGTAGTAGTTGAACCCGAAACCGGTCGCATTTATTTGTAAATAAGTGTCGAGGAATATAAACGGACTATCATTCTCCTATTATACAAGAACATATCTCGATAATATGGAGCAATTCAGAAGATTCAAACAAATTTATTTAAGAATTTTAGTATTTTAAGAAATTTTGAAAATTGGTTCTTCTTTTAGATATGTCGATATAGTTTATACTCTAGGGTTTATAATTAGACAGTTGGCAGTAACCTTCAATAGTCAATTTTATAGGTACTCGTGATTACTAAACCATTCTGTCGTAAAATTGCCGATAATAAACAGAAAATTGTTTTAAGTGTTTATATACAATGAACATGGAAGTCATGTATGGTTCTCCATACCGATTTCTTGTCACTTCGTGACTTTTCTCTCAACGAGAGATAAAGCTAAAACAAGATCCATTCTGTAAAAAAGGTGTGAGTAGGTACCTAAGTTTAATATGCATAGTGTGCGTGTCCGATTGCTAAAAACTGAAGCGAGTACATTTTTCAGCAACTCTGATCAAGATTATCCTGGTATCAAAGTATGACCTCTCAAATTTTAATTTAAAACTGCTTGTGAAGTTACTAATGTACCTTTGGACAGGCAGGATCTCTAGCAGTTCGTATAAGAAGTTCGCTTCCTAACTGCTCTTTAAGCATTTTCTCCCATAATGATGTATCATAGTAAGAATGGCTCCAAACAAGATTTCCTGTACCCCAAAGAGGAGACTGCTTAAAAACTTTCATACTAAGTTCTTTATATCCACTGGATATTTCATCCAAACTTCTGCGATGAATGCCTGAATAAAATACAGTTTAATGTGTAATATGTTCAATAACTTTGTCAGAGAATAACTTATAATGCATTAACTAAATCACAGATTTCAATTCACAAAAGACTGTTAAGTTCATCCCTAATATCAAATTCACAATTCTCAAGAACCTACGAACTAAAAGATGCCTACTCTTAAAAATTTTCACTTTCTAAAATAGGTATATCTTAAATGCACTCTTTAGGGAACCAAAACAGAAAATTTTCATTACTGACAATGCAGACTATACTGTATTTGGGCTAATCATGTTAACTAGCCTTTGTTAATTTCATATTCAACGAAAAATAATTGCAATCAGGAAAGTGCAAAAATATTAAATGCAAGACTTAAATAACCGGTGCGTTTCCTAAACCGGATAAAGAGCATATAGTATGAAATGTGTTCAATTTCGTAGTGTTGACACAATAGTATATTACGTAACGAGCATGGAAAGTGAGAAATTTCATACGAGTGTGAAATCACGCGAGTTTATATGAAATACACTTTCCATCGAGTTATGTACACTATTTTTCCCACGACCCCTTAAGAAGATAAATTTATTCAAAAAACAGTAATTTATTTTTAAGGATATGTTGTCTATATTAACAGATGTCAACATTTCCAAGTAGCCTATTAATTTACTATGAGCATAATATTCTAATAATTCTGACCGGCTCATGAATGACACGTTGATTTATCCTCTTGCCCGCCAAGGTAAAATAATCCCACATGTGGATCTACGGGCTGGGACATTTCAGGAGTCGGAGCGTAGAATATTGGGAGCACGAAACAAGTAGGAAAGGTAGAAAATTTGAAAATAGAGATGGATAGGTTATAGCTGTTAGGCATAGTAGGTATTAGTAAGATGAGATGGCCAGAAGCTGGAGATTCTTGGAACGGAGATTTTAGAGTAATACACACAGGGTCGATAGATGGAAATTCATTGTTATGAAGAAGAAATTAGGGAAGAATGTAGAAAATTTCTTACAGAAAAGTGACAGGGTAGTTATGGTTAGGTTAGATTCGAAACCTGTAAAGACGGTAACAATACAGACATCTGCCCACATCATCTAATTACAGTGATGAGGCTGTAGAGGCAGTTTATAGCGATATCGAATATATTTTAGATTTCCGGTTCATAAGGACCAGAAGACTATGAAAACCGAATATACGTCGTAGGAAATTTTAATGCCAGAGTTGGCAGAAGAAATGTCCAAAACCAAAAAGTAGTGAGTGGAGAAGAAACCAGAAACAACAATGGACAGAGACTGATAGATTACTGCATTGAAAATGAACTATTGGTTGCAAATACTTTTTACGCACACAAGGATATACATAGATTTACTAGAGTTAGAGAAAGTAGAAATGAAAAATCAATAATAGACCTAATCCTTGTAAACCACAAACATAGAAAAGAAGTACAAGACGTCAGAGTGTATCGAGGCTCGGAAATAGGAAGTGATCATCATCTTCTCAAAGCGAAAATAAGTATGGGAATACAAACACCAATACTAACAAAGAATAGTGTAGCAAAAAGTAAACTGAGAAACGTATCAATAAAGACATATAAACTGAGAAACGAGGAAACAGCTTCAAGTTTTAGAGACAAAGTAGAAATCAGAGTAAATGAAATAGAGACAGATAAGTACGATGGAAGTATAGAAGACCTTTGGAAAATCTTCAAGGAAATAATAATAAGTGCAGCTGCTGATACATGTGGAACCTACAGGAAAACGAATAATAAGAGACAAACAGTTTGGTGGAATTATGGCATAAAAGAAGAAGTGAAGAAAAAGAAAGTGATGTGGAAAGAATACCTAAACAGCAAAACGCAGGAAAGCTATAACATATATAGAATACAGAGAAACAAAGTTAAGGTTTTGGTGTTAGAGGAGAAAAAGAACGCATGGGAACAGTTTGGTAGAAAATTAGACGAAGATGCGAAATCTAATCAGAAATTATTCTATAGGTCATTAAAGAACCTAAAGAACGAAAACCATGATAAGATAAATTTTATTAAGAACAAAGATGGGAAACTAATAAAAAAGGGACATGACATAATGGAACGATGGAGAGACTATTTTAGTGAATTGTTAGGAGGAGAGAGGGTAGAGAAAGAAGAGATAGATCAAGAAGAAAGAGAAGAACGAGGAAATAAAAATGGAAGAATTAGAAGATTCAATAAAAAAGCTGAAAAATGGCAAGGCGGCTGGGGACGACAAGATAACAACAGAAATGATAAAAAACATGGGACGAAACGGAATTATGCTGTTAAAGAGGATCATTGACAAAGCATGGAAAGAGGGAAGAGTGCCTAGTGATTGGGAAGTGGGGATAGTCATGCCAGTACATAAAAAAGGCGATAAGATGACATGTGACAACTATAGAGGGATAATTTTACTCAGTACAATAACAAAAGTTTATGAAAGAATCCTGAACACTAGGTTGCAAACGTACATCTAATCGCAAATGGAAGAAACGCAATCAGGAAAGAGGGAAGAGTGGCTAGTGATTGGGAAGTGGGGATAGTCATGCCAGTACATAAAAAAGGCGATAAGATGACATGTGACAACTATAGAGGGACAATTTTACTCAGTACAATAACAAAAGTTTATGAAAGAATCCTGAACACTAGGTTGCAAACGTACATCTAATCGCAAATGGAAGAAACGCAATCAGGTTTTAGAAAAGGAAGAAGCATTCAGGATAATGTATTCACAATAAAACAAATAATTGAGAAGCTGCTAAAGCAAAGCAGACAAGGGTACACGGTTTTCTTAGATCTGGAGAAAGCTTTTGATAAAGCTCCAAGGGAATTAGTATGGAACAGCTTGAGGAAAAGAGGAGTAGACCAACAACTCAGGAAAGCTATACAAAGTATGTACAGAAACAATAGCAACTATGTAAGAACAGCAGACATGGTGTCTCGACAGTTTGATGCTAGAGAAGGCTTGAGGCAGGGTGGAGTACTGAGCCCTACGCTTTTTACGATGTTGATGGATGACATAACAAAAGAAGTAAAAAAGAAGGTAAAAGCTTTACATGTGGGACATTATAGATTGAAGCAAACAGTGCTTAGTGAGTGTCCATTCGCGGATGATGTGGTGATTTTCGCTTACACAGAGACGGAGTTGCAGCAAAATATAAATGAGTGGAATGACGTATTCAAGAGGAAACAATTGACAATAAACAAGGTAAAGACAAAGGTGATGGTTCTAGGGAGGATACAGGAAAATATAAGAATAGAGATCGAAGGAGTGCAATTGGAGCAGGTTAACTCTTTCAAATATTTGGGAGTGCAGATTGATAATCGAGCAAGTTGTGAAACTGAAGTTAAAGCAAGAATTGAAGCAGCTGCTAAGATGTACCATGCATTGAACAGAACATTTCTGAATCAGAAGGTTATTTCTAGAAAGACGAAGATGTCTGTATTCAAATCTGTGTTTGGGCCGATATTAACTTTTGGTAGCGAAAGCTGGATTTTGTCAAGTGCCTTAAAAAGTAGTGTACAAGCCATGGAAATTAAATACTTGAGGAAGGTGATAGGAATAACCAGAAGGGATAGAGTAAGAAACGAAAAAGTGAGAGAGGAACTAGAAGTCGATTCAGTCTTGGAAAAATAGAGCAACACCAGCTAAGATGGTTTGGACATTTGTTGAGAATGAAAGACAAGCGAATGGCAAAATGTGTCTGGCAAACGCGAGTTCAAGTCAAAAGAGGAAGAGGTCGACCACCAGAGACATGGGATGGAACTATCTGTAAAATATTGTCAAGAAGGGGTCAAACGTGGGAAAGCGCGAGGGAGATGGCAAAAAACAAGAAAGAGTGGGTGAAATTTGTTTATGGACGTTAGATAAGGGAATTTATTATTTTGTTTTACTCTTGTATTTTTATGGTATGTACTACCTTTATACTCTTACACCTACGGGTAGATAGAGTTTTGATTATATATATATATATATATATATATATATATTTGTTCTCCCTACAATCGTGCGTCCCTATATTGTGCAATTACATGCAATCCTGCGTCCACCGTAATTCTGCGTCCATATACGGACGCAGGATTGCCTGCCCATAGTAAACGATGGCGGGGAGGGGTAGCAGCCTGCAGAAACAAAATCAGATGGACGTCAAATTGTCGGTATAATAAAATTGATCAGTATAATGAAGTTCACAAAATTTCCGCTGCGAGGCGCTGCGGAATTTTTCTATATACACGATTCCGTATATACATAATTTATGCTTCCGCGTATTCTGCGTCCGATCGATATACTTACTTTCACGATGTGGTGGTTACTGCTACCGAAGAGAGTGGCAACAGGGTTTTTATTCTTTATCATCTGTCTATGAGGAGCTGGTGGAAAAAGTCTTTTAATAATCTTGCCTCAGCCGCGCGCAACTAAATTTCAGAAATATGTAAATCTAATATTGAATAATGAATTTATTGCTTCCCATTTGGGATTACAATTTAAAATAAAGAAACAAATGGAACAAATAAAAGTAAAATAAAATTATTCTCACAATTCATTTCAGCATATCTCAACTCCCATTCATGTGTAATTCACCCTCCATCTCCTTTCTTCCCCTCTGTATCAATTCCATCCACTTCTCCCCTCCGCTTTCCTCCAGTATCATCTCCACTCTCACTTCTTCGGAGTTCTCTCTCCACCAGCACCTCTCTAACACATGTTCTCATGTCTCCTCCGCCTCGTATACCCTACACATTCTTCTGTCTTCGCTTTTCAAATACCTTCCATCTCTCATCTCATTATATAGATATTCGACCCGGATTTGCTCCAACAATTATTTTCCGGGCAAGTGCCCCGACAGGCATTGAATTACAGAGCAAATTCAATGCATGTAGAGGTATTTGCCCGGGAAATAGTTGTTGGAGCAAATCCGGGTAGAATTTTTATATTTTTGCTCTTCGACTTTAAGAATAGATGCTGGTTTGGTTTGTTTGTACATAGCTGATCCATACTGATGAGCTCTAATAAGAGTGAAATCATGATATGCGGTTGCTGTATGCAAACAAACCAAACAGTTTCTATTCTTCCTTTGTTCTCATCTCATTTCCCAGCTTAAACCTCGCCACCCTTATTATCCTCTCCTCCCTTCCGCTTCTTTGTAAATATCCTGGCAGTCCCTCTGCTCTTATCTCATTGTATTTATTGTTGTATCTTGATCGTCTTCTCTTCTTTATCCTGTTCTTGTATTTGCCTGTCTCTCTCCTCTACCTCTCTCACTATGTTCCATCCTGATGTTCTAAAGTTCCCCACTTCTGCTGATGTCTACCCTCGCTCCTGGTAAAAATATTCTTGCTTCTCTTCCCATTTCGATCTTTCAATTCCTCTCTTCCGTACCTCTTCCTAACACTGCCTGGCTAACTCGTTACAGCACCCACCTTAACTTTTCTTCGTATTTCATTGTTCTCGTTCCTGCCCTGATTCTCAATTTATCTCTGTTTGTCTCCTCTCTTATCATGTACCCTGTCGTTATCCAATTTAAATCCAGTGTCGATCTTTATGTACTTCTCATGGAGCCACTCTATTTTCTCTCTCTCTCTCTCTCTCTCTCCTCACCCCCAAATTTCCGCTCCATACATTCCTACGCTCCTCACTAATGCGTCAATCCACTTTACTATTCTCTTCCAGTCCCTCAAACATTCCTCTTTCCCAATCCCCATACCTACCTGTTTCATCGCTATTGTTGTCTTGCTACATCTCTTACATGCTTCTTTTGTCGCCCACTTTGTAAGGTGAATCCAAGGTATTTAAACTCTCATTTCTTCCAACTCTTCCCACTTCCAATTCTCTATGCGACTTCTTCCTGAATCTCATAATTTAGTCTTCTCAGTGTTCAATGCTAGTTCTTTCCTCTCCAAACATTCCATTCTTATCAGCATCTAATTGCGTTCTTTCTCTTCCTTTGCCAAGAGGACTATATCATCCGCATATGCTGGTGCCTAATATTCCTTTTTCCCTATCATCACTCCTCCCGCCTGCCCCTCATTACCTCTTCTAAATATGACTTCTCTATCTACCCGTCCAAAATACTTCACTTAGCCGTCCTCCCACCCTTACTATGTTTCTTGCTCTATATGTTTCTTGCCCTGTATTCCCTCTTAATTACTTTCTTTCTCTCCAACAATTTTTTTCCTGTTAATTTTGGCAAATGCTACCGTCAGATCCACTAAGTATGTCATTATTTTCCCTCCCTTCCTTTTCGTTTCTATCCCTATTACATGATTCAGTGCGTAAATATTTTCAATCGTACCTCCCTCTCCCTTTCCTGAATCCTGATTGCCCTTCTTCTCCTCTAACTTTTCTTCCAGTATATTTGCCAGTACTGGTGCATATTTTTTGTATATGTTTGCGTCAGTCTCACTCCTCCGTAATCTGCCGTTTCCCTCCCATCTCCTTTCTTTCTTATTGGCAGTATCAGTCCCTCCCTTCACATTCCCATATTCCACTGCATATCTTCCTTATCATCTCCAGTGTTTCCTCAACTTCATGTGTCTTTACTTCATTTTGTAGTTCGTCCACTCCTGCAGCTTTTCCTAATTTCAATTTATGAATTCTTAATAAGTTAACCCCACACGCTAAAAGACATCATCATCATCATCATAAGGTTCTCAGTCCGAAGACTGGTTGGACGCGTACCTCCATTCTTTTCTATCCTGAGCTAACCTACGCATTTCCCTAAAAGTAGAACATCCTACATCCCTAACTATTTGAGAGCAGTAGTCTAATCTAGGCCTACCCCTACCTCTTTTTATTCCTATCTCTGACTCTAGTATGTCACGAACTATTCCTTCGTGTCTTAGAAGGTGTCCTACCATCCTATCTCTCCTACTCTTTATTGTTTTCCATACCTTTCGCTTTTCCCCAACTCTTTCTAATACTTCCCTATTGCTAACCTTATCTATCCACGGTATCTTCATCATGCGTCTGTAGCACCACATTTCAAACGCTTCTACTCTTTTTCTATCCGCTTCTCCTATTGTCCAAGTTTCGCACCCGTATAATGCCGTACTCCATACATACGACGTTAAGAGTCTCTTCCTAGTCTCTATATTAACCGTTCTCGAGCATAACAGTTGTTTCTTTTTGTTAAACGCAACTCGGCCCTGCGCCATTCTTTGTTTTATATCTTTAGTGCTCCTACCGTCTTGAGTTATTTTACTTCCTAAGTAGCAGAAATCCGCGACCTCCTCTATCTTCTCATTTCCAATTTGTATTTCCATTTTAGTTCTATTTTCACATCCCCTACATACCAAAATTTTAGTTTCCTTTTTATTGATTTTCATGCCGAATCCCTGTGTCAAAACTGCTTCCATTTCATTCAAAGCCGCTCCTAATTCTTCTTTGCTAGATGCTAACACTGCTATATCATCCGCAAATCTGAGCATGTTAATAGTTTGGCCCTGTACATTGATCCCTGAGGCTGTTCTTTCCTTAACAATATTAATCGCATCTTCGATATATAAGTTGAAAACTAGAGGTGACAATGCACATCCCTGTCTCACTCCCTTCCGGATATCTACTTCCCTTTGTTCCTGCTCACATTCTATAACTGCCTTTTGCTCTTTGTAGAGAATATGTATTATTCTTCTGTCCCTGTATTTCATCCCTACCTTTCTCAGCACTTCGAACATCTTCCCCCATTTTACGTTGTCGAAGGCTTTTTCTAAATCTACAAATCCTATATAGACGCTCTTTCTCTTTTCTATCGTTTTTTCTATAATTACTCGTAAAGCTAGAATGGCCTCGCGCGTTCCTCTATTTCGTCTAAATCCGAACTGATCTTCTCCTAATATTTCTTCCGCCTTTTTCTCCATCCTTCTTTGCACAATTCTAGTTAAAATTTTTGACGCATGGGAAGTTAAACTGATAGTTCTAAAATTTTCGCATCTATCCGCGCCTTTTCTTTTTGGCAAAGCTACTATGATGTTCCGTTTGTAATCTTCTGGAATCTCGCCTGTCAGGTATATGCGACTAACTAGTTTAAATAAACGATCTATTACCTCTTGACCTGCGCACTTTAAGATTTCTGCCTGCAAGCCATCTATACCTGGTGCTTTATTATTCCTTAAACTTTTTAGTGCTATCTCAAACTCTTCTCTCATTATAGGACTCCCTAGGTTATCCCCCTCTACACTGCTTTCGCTTTCTAATATATCTTGCACTTCCTGTCCCGCATATAAGTTTCCTAAATATTCTTTCCACCTATCTGCCTTCTCCCCACTTCCGATTAGGATATCTCCTGCCTCATTTCTAATGTTTTTGGTACTAGATCCAATTTCTCTAAAATTTCTCCTAATTATTTTATATGCTTCATCAGTCTTTCCTACTTCGAATTTATCTTCCACTTCTTTGCATTTATTATCGATCCATTGCTCCATTGCGCTAAAAGACAGTAAGGATTAATCTTCAACTCCTAAGGATGCTGACGTTGTCAGCGAAACACGTGTCGGGTTTCATTACTGTGTCACTGTATTTTGGCGTGTGAGGTTAACTTATTAAGAATTTATAGTGAATTTACGTCAAAGTTCTCGATTCAACCACTCTGTGCTCTTTCAATCTGTTTACCACGTCTCCGACTTCCTCCAGTTTATTGTCTCTACTTGTACCTCTTTACTTGTTTCTTCGTTCATGTCATTCTCATAATTTTCTCTCTCCCCCTCCGCCCCCCCCCAGTACTTTTATAAAGTGCCTCTTCCAATCACCCATTGTAATTCTTTAATCTATCTCTCTTCCTCGTTTCCTCTCTCTACTTATTATATTCCATACTTCTTTTTCTGACTTCACTTTTCCTATTTTTTGCAATAGCTTGATACTTGCCCCTTCCTTTTCTTTCGGCATAAGTTCTTGTAGGCATTTTTAGCTTCCTAGTCTAAGCTAGGTAGCTATTGTGATAGTCGTTTTTTGACCATGGTGTTTTTTCATCAAATGTGGACGTTTCAGGTCATTCTAAGACTTTTTGGCAAGGTGGCACATTTCCGTCCGTATGTATGTGTGTATGTCTGTTGGCACTTTTACGGGAAAACGGCTCCACAGATTTTGCTGAATTTTTGCATACATATATCAGAGATGGTTCATAGGAAACTGGCGGGGCGGGTTTTTTTAAACACTTTTGAGCCGAGATATGACGTCATAGAACATTTTTTTCAATGAGACCGTATATATTTTTGTATTGCATCGGCTAGAGGGTATTTTTCTCTACACGATGTGCGAAAATCGTAATAGGTTGTATAAGGAAAAAAATTGAGAAAAAAATTACGAAACGGCGCGCGCGCGCGCGCGCCAAACGCGCCTTCCAGTTCAGTTGTGGCTGTGGCTAGGAAGCTGTTCTGTCAATGCGTTGACAACTAGTTTTCTGACCTACCTATACTCTTCCAGGCTCATCTCCTCTTCGACATCTCATTGCTTTCCTTACTTCTCTATATCTCCCCACTCCCTGTCCCTCCAATTATTTGTCCTTCCTCCCCCCTTACATCCTTTTGGATAGTTTTCCATCTTGGTGCTCCCCTTATTATCTGTTCTATCTCCTTCACCATCTCATCTGTATTTTCTTCTCTGACTTCTTTTCCTCTGATGTTCTTCTTGTACTCCTCTAATCCTTCCTCCGACCAACCTATCACTGCTTTTTCCTCTTGATCTCATTTTTTTTATTTTCGCCATGTTGCATTCTTCTTTTAGTTCTGCAATTGTCGGACAGTGGTCCGAGTCCACGCTGTCTCCCACCTTCAGACTATCTTTACCAAGCTTCCATATTTCTAATGACATAATCAGTTACAGAGGTTCCTCTTCCTCCCACATAATAAGTTTTCCCTCCATACCTCCTCTGTTCATTCCATTCATTATTCCCCAACCTTCCTCTTCCACTAATTCCAGCACTAACTTTCCGTCTTTGTTTATGTTTTTCTTGGATTCCCGCCCCCCAGTACTTTTATAAAGTGCCTCTTCCAATCAGCCATTGTAATTCTTTCATCTATCTCTCTTCCTCGTTTCCTCTCTCTACTTATTATATTCCATACTTCTTTTTCTGACTTCACTTTTCCTATTTTTTGCAATAGCTTGATACTTGCCCCTTCCTTTTCTTTCGGCATAAGTTCTTGTAGGCATTTTTTTCTGACCTACCTATACCTACTCTTCCAGGCTCATCTCCTCTTCGACATCTCATTGCTTTCCTTACTTCTCTATATCTCCCCACTCCCTGTCCCTCCACTTATTTATCCTTCCTCCCCCCTTACATCCTTTTGGATAGTTTTCCATCTTGGTGCTCCCCTTATTATCTGTTCTATCTCCTCCACCATCTCATCTGTATTTTCTTCTCTGACTTCTTTTCCTCTGATGTTCTTCTTGTACTCCTCTAATCCTTCCTCCGACCAACCTATCACTGCTTTTTCCTCTTGATCTCATTTTTTTCTTTTCGTCATGTTGCATTCTTCTTTTAATTCTGCAATTGTCGGACAGTGGTCCGAGTCCACGCTGTCTCCCACCTTCAGACTCTATCTTTACCAAGCTTCCATATTTCCAATGACATAATCAGTTACAGAGGTTCCTCTTCCTTCCACATAATAAATTTTCCCTCCATATCTCCTCTGTTCATTCCATTCATTATTCCCCAACCTTCCTCTTCCACTAATTCCAGCACTAACTTTTCGTCTTTGTTTATGTTTTTCTTGGATTTCCTTGCTGTTTCTTCCTCTTCGTCAACTGTTGCCATCATTCCTCCTCTTTCACCTGTTCTTGTATTGAAATGGCCTCCTATTAATATGTTCTTCACCACCTCTTCCCCGCCTCTTATTTATTTTAACACTCTTATCTTCTCCTGCATATTATTAGTCACATTAAATAAATTACGCACTGGGTTTACCCTACGGGAAAAATTTAAGAAACCTGAAATAGAAAATGCGTGGCAAGAAGCATTTAAAAAAATACATTTTTCGTTTTTATCCAAAGTAGAAGAAGTCTTGTTTTACTTACTTTTGCGAGTTCCAATAAATTGTCCTATCATTGGCACCACTTCGCAGAGGAATAGACAAAAAAGTTACTTATACTTACCAGTGTTGGCATTCTGGATTAGAATCTTCGACGGCTTCCACAACAATTATTCATATCCCTACATATCTTTCTCTTGCTTCTCCAGCGATCATCCGTACGAAAGCGCTGAAGATTCAACCTCTCACTTTACTTAACCCAATCGATGAGCTTAAGTTTAATAACTGGTGAATATTTAAATGGCAACGTCGCGGAGTTCAGCTGCGCCATTAAGTAAAACTGAATATACAATCGGACGCTCAAAGAGGTGGACGGTGAACTGGAATATACGGAGGACGCCTTAAAACCCTACTCATAAAAGGACGTCTTACTACATGAATAGTAAACTTTCCGTTATCTGACAGATTTTGAAATATCTTTGGCGGTTTTCCTTTTCTCCAGTGGTATGTGACTCTCTATCCTTGTTTAAAATTGTATATACACCATTAGTTCATGTGGACGCGGGATTGGGGAGGTAGTGAAAGGACGCGGCAATGATAGAGAGATGTATATATATATATATATATATATATAGTAATGAGTTTTATCGGCATAGCAGTCAAGAGAACTACACAGGAGGCTCTCTCTCACGAAAAATGTGAAGCAGGCGCCGACCGGGATTCGAACCCAGATCTTTCGCATTCATGGCGACTGCTCTAACCTGCTCTAACCTGTGTTCTCTTGACTGCTATGCCGATAAAACTCATTACTATTTTCATATATTCAGTCGATAATTTAATATTTGTATATATATATATATATATATATATATCAGGACCAGAAAAGGTCACTTTTCAAATTACAGTAACTGTAATTTTTTAATGGGACACCTGTATATAATTAAATGTTTAAAAAGACGCATCTTATAGCTATCCAACAGTATGCTCGATCTGAACATCGATAAGGGGATAGCCTTGAAGAAATGCTAGTGGAAGCATTTGATAATTTATTAGTGCGCTTCAATGAATTCGTCTTGCAAGAAGGCAGACAAATGGAACATTTGTTGCAGATAGTTATTAATTTTATTTTATTAACTTTATAAAACATTTTAATTTATTTCAAATAATACAAAATTGTAAGCAGACATTTCACAGCTTGTCATTGTTGAATTGTTTATTGCAATTAAGTCACAGCACACTTTTGCACATTTAATTATATACAGGATGTTCCATTAAAATATTGCAGTTACAGTAATTTGAAGTGACATTTTCTGGTCCTTGTGAACCGGAAATAGCAAAAAATTTCAAAGTAGCGAAAAAAACTTGAAGTCATACATATCTCATTGGTGAAAACGGCACACTAATATCTCAAGCGGTTCTGGAGATATAAGGTGTTAAAATGCATCAAAATATAATGGACACCCTGTACTTTTATAGTGGTCTTTTGACACATAGGTACAGTATCTCTAAACAGTTATTTTCTCAATATTTGGTTCATTTTTCAAAAATTACAAACTTTAATTAGGTATTAAAACAACAACTCTTTAATATCAACGTCTTTACTAATTGTCAGAAGCGATGTGATGAGGTAATTTCTCCATATGCCCATAATAGTGCATATTCCATACTCTAACATAGCAATGCAGTGCGTTTTTTGGGCGCGGTCTAGATAAATAGTTCAAGATTTAATTCAGAGTTTACTTGAACTCAGAATGAAACGTTTTAGGTGTAATTTTGTTCAGAATATACCGCTCTAAATAAAAATTCCGTGCACTTTCCTCATTGACTTTTATGGAATATAATCACAAATATTAACGCCATATTGTAACTCACCTATTGAAAATGCTAGAATGGCTCCAGTACTAACACCACAAATAAAATCAAACAGTTCGTGAACTCGTTTGCCTGTTAATTCTTCCAGCTTCTTTAACATTTCCAGAACCAATAACCCACGAATTCCACCACCATCTATTGAAAGAATTCTAATTCCTTTTCCAGGTAATGGATCTGAGTAACCTAATAAACTAAGTGCTTCCCTTATTTCTGCTTGTAGGGCATTATCATTTGTGTTTGCATGAATTCGGAGCAAAATCTGTATTGCGCCAGCCTGTTGAAAAATTAAATAGGTACCTTTAAGGTAAAACTTGATTAGCGACGTAACATAAAAATTATGGAGGGTTTTAGGGCACACTATCGCTAAAAAGCATCATCCTGTGTGAGAAATGTTACAATTTTAGCATTAAATAATACTTATGTATGACCAACCAAGGAAATACAACAAATATGAAAATGGTGAATCATTCAGTCTCCGTGATACTCTTTGGCGCCATTTATCTCGAAAAAGAAGCGACCTTAAAAAATTCATTGATAAAGTAGCAAAACTTAATAAATACACAGTTGCTACAGCTTCTGACGTTAAATATACAACAATTCACAGCAGAATATACAACGGTGTGTTGCTGAAAATTCTAAACAAATTTAAATGTAAAAATTACAAGGCAGATATTCTATTAACCTCTAACGTAGTATATTCTATACCTTGCAACAACTGCAATTTAGTTTACGTAGGTCCAGACCAAAGTTATTATATAATATATTATTATAATAACTTTGGGTCCAGACTAGCCAACAACTTAAAGATAGAATCACTGGTCACAAAAGCGACCGAGACCGACTACTAAAAGACAAGCGTGTATGTTGTCAGTACACATAAATGAAATAAGACATCATGCCAACTAAAATATTAGAAATGGAACAAAACCTTAGTAAAAGAATGTTCCTAGAAATGATTTGAATGGTTCAAAACCCTATCACCATGAATAAAAGATCGGACATAGGTCTAAACGTAATATATTCATATTTGTTACAACTCTAAGGAAATAAATTATAGTATATTAAGTACTGAGAACGGTAAGGGTAGTTTACTGATCGAATACAAAAGTTTGGGGTCTGATTGAAGGGAAGGCCCCATATTTGTCTGAGATCAGTAAACCCTTACCGTTCGAGATGCTTATAGCGTTTCTTGCATGATCATAGGTAAAATAAAACAAAAATTCGCTAATTTACTAAATAATATTGGTGTTTATAATGACATCTATACTTGGGCCGTCGAACAGACGGAGTGATCACTCTGCAAGAACGTGCTCTAGCGGGGCCAATATTAATTTATGACGACCGAATTGGAGTGATGCGACTTCACTGCGCATCACTGCGGTTCGGTCGTCCTAAATTGATAGTGGTCCCGTCTAGAGCTCAAGCTTGCAGGGTGATCACTCCGTCTGTTCGGCGGCCCTAGTATATTTGATAATCAGAGTCAGCTTTTATAAAAGTAAAACAGTTTGTTCAATCCTGCCATAGAAACATGTTGTTTCACCCTTAGATACTATGCGAGAAAGCATTACTTTTGTTCACTCACTTCGTTTCTTTGGCAACGGGTGGGCGAAAGCAGTGAGCGAAAGTACTTTCGTTCACTCTTATTACTTTCACCTGCTCCATTTCTCAATAAAATTACAAAAATATTCAAAATTAATCATTCAAATTGACATGGCAATTTATGATAGTCTCTGTCAATAATAAACTAGCTCAATTGTCAAAAAATTTTATTTGTGTGCGTTTTAATAAATTTGGGCATACATTCAAAATTAATTAGATATTTATTTAATATTAACTAGGTACTGTCAACATTTCTATTAGGTAATATGAAAATTTTTACAGAGTTAAAGCCAATACTTTTAAAAAATATAGCAATAAAATTGTCTTCAACATAGAATATGTGGACCACAAAGAAGATCGCTCGTAATTTTCTACAAATCCATTAAAATAGGCTAAGATCACTTCCTCCGTTATAAGATGAACTTTCTTTGTATGCAAGGAATTTTGTCAGCTCGTTCATATACCTTCCTTTAGATTTCTGAGGCAATTGTATGCAGCGGCATCAGCTTCTTTTAATATCCTCTGGTAACATTAAATCGAAATTTTTTCCATATTTTCTCAGTAAAATCTTATTTTAGTTACAAATTTAGCTGAAACCATAATATAAATACAATGGTAAGCTACGGCGCATATATCGCTCCTTGCTCCTCCCACTTCGATGACGTAAAATCGAGGCGGCGCGGCGATTCGAGAGACACCAACCACATACCTACTTAGATCTACATATGTGTCAAAATAAAACTTCAAATTGGCAGTGAAAAATGTTTGATTCAAATAGGAAAATTACAGTAATTGAGAAAAGTGTTTGTATGGAAATTAAGAAATGGATTGTTGGAGATGAAGATGAGTAATTTTGGATGGGGGTGAGCTTATTGAAGAAAATAATTACCTAATTGAGAAGAGTTTGACAGCTACAATTTTTCGGCAGGGGAAATTTTGGACTTTTTTCTCAGAATTGTAGAAATGTGTTCAAAACATGAGCCTCAGGCTCGCTGAATATTGTACATGTATGATTATGGAACTGATAAATAAATAAATAAATGCAAGATCTGAATTATTACACTTCACTTCACAGGAAAATTTTTCTTGGTTTGAAGGAATTTGGACACGTTTATAGGTACCTATAAGAAACTGCTTAAGAACTTGAAACTCCGAGGTAGAAATGCGTTTATTACTGTAATAGTACAGGCGAAAGACAGAAATTTAAACGCATAATGGCATAATTAATCAAAATGTCCACGGCCGAAATAATAAATAGATAGTTTCCAAGAAGACGCACTTGGAACGGGATTTCGAAACATTATTCCTCAAGATGTGCAGTTCAGATACTTGCTAAAAGTAATTAATAAACTTTATGCATCCGAAGTTGATATGAACCATGCAAATGCACTTTTTTGCGTACCAAGTTTAACATTGATTTTGTCTTCACGCTTACATGCGATAATCCATGCTTTCTGCATATCATTGTGTTTGGGAAACGAAAAATACCTTATGTTTGTGCCTTTTGTGTTCTTATAATGATTGTGGCATTTAGCCATCGCACAATTTGCCATTTTGACACTTGTCACTTAACGTTCGCGCCGATAAAGCAAAAACACATCCGCCAACCGGATCTTTCGGAGACTTCGCGCCAATAATTTCGCCTCGATGTGACGTCATGCGCAGTGCGAGACGGATTCCGGTCGGCAGCGTAGCACGGCATGGCTGAAACGTACAAAAATTGACTTCTTCTAGCTTGTTTATTATTTATAGTAACGGTAACCATAACAATGCTGAAACACGCTCTCTATGTTATTATGTTGTATATCTGCCCAATTGTCAGATCAATTTGAATTATTAATTTTGAATATTTTTGAAATAATATTTAGTTCAGTGGCAGGATTGAACAAAACGTTATACAGCACTCGTGGAAAAACCGTTTCGCTCACTTATTTGCCTTTGCACATTCGCCTGGCGGCTCGTGTGCAAATCTGGCAAATTGCGAAATTTTCAGTTTCTCCACTTGTATTGTAATATACTATTCCACGGTGTTTTACAAACACACATCTCATTTTGTAATTTTTTAACATCGTCAGTTGTGATCGTGTTTTTGTGTAATAAAGCTGCAATGAGCGATTTAGATATTTCAGACTGAAAATATGGATATCGATTTAGAACAAGCATGGAATTTCGGGTACTCTGCGATAATTCCTGACAAATCAAGGGAGCGCTTCGAAACTACCTCCGGCTTTTCAAGGAGTGGTGTCCCACAAGGAACAGAAATGAGATAAGCATAAAAGTCGTGTTGGATTATTTTGTAAAAAGAAATGAAAAATTAAAGTCTCCAGGAAGTTTGCGGGCGAAATGTTCTATGTTGAGGTCAAAAATTTTTCTTCACGATTCGATTAATATTTCGAAATTTTCCACCCTTATTGCGTTCCTGAAAGGAAAGAATGTGGGAACAAGCCTAAAAAAGCAAAGGTTTTCACCAGAGAAGACGTGCTTCAGTTTTTAACTGAAGACCCAGATGAAAAGTTTCTCATTTATAAGGTAAATTTCAATTACTTGCAAAATGTGTTCTACCTACATATATACAGGGTGGTCACTTTTACAATGTACACCATTGGAATCTTCTAAACCCGAAGAGATTCAGAGTTGGTCAAATGGTAAGAAAGTTGCACATTTTCATGCTCTTTAAGGATCTGAAAAGAAATTCTGGATAGCTCTCGTTGTTCCTGAAATATCCTGAAAAAATTGAAATATTGCGTTTTCTTATTTCTTCCATATATTATTTATTACTCAAGCGAATGTGATGACCTTTGGCAGGTTTACATAAGTGGGTATGGGTTTTCCACTGGATGTTTCAAAATTTGTCTAAGCCTACTACATCTTCAAGTTTTCACGGTCAACTTTTGAATTTCTTATGGGCGCCATATTGGATTTTCATAAGGTTGGATAGAGAAAAAAAATACAATTTCAACGATGTATCGCACATGGGTCATCTAACTTTCTGGAACACTAATTTCACTTCTTATCTACAAAATCTAGTTGCCATGATTATGAAAACTCAAAGATGTAGTAGGCTTAGACAAATTTTGAAACATCCAGTGGATAGCCCATACCTACTTATGTAAACCTGCCGAAGGGCATTACATTTGCTCAAGTAATAAATAATATATGGAAGAAATAAGAAAATGCAATACTTCAATTCTTTTCAGGATATTTCAGGAACAACGAGAGCTATCCAGAATTTCTTTTCAGATCCTTAAAGAGCATGGAAAATGTGCACGTTTTCTGTAATTTGACCAACTCTGAATCTCTTCTGGTTTAGAAGACTCCAATGGTGTACATTGTAAAAGTGACCACCCTGTATATACAGGGTGTCAGTAGTTAGAAAATGAGAGTACTGAATCAAGCCATCGAGTTCTCCAGGTGCCATCCACTTCTTCGGCAGTGACCTTGAAAGACACCAGAGGCTGCTGAAGGAGTCGTTGAGGCATCCGAAGAAGTGTCTTCAGCAGCGGCATCTGCAGCAGCCTCTGGTGTCTTTCAAGGTCATTGCTGAAGAAGTGTGCATATCTTCAGCAGCCTCTGGTATCTTTCAAGGTCACTGCTCAAGAAGTGGGCATGTCTTCAGCAGCGTCTGGTGTCTGTCAAGGTCATTGCTGAAGAAGTGGTCTTCAGCAGCATCCAGGCGCATGCGCCAGGGCTATTCCTCAGATCAGTCCATCGAGTTCTCCATCCACTTCAAGTGGGCGTGTCTGCAGCAGCCTCTGGTCATTGCTGAAGAAGTGGTCTTCAGCGGGCAGCCTCTGATGTCTTTCAAGACCATTGCGCACCCAAGCCGCCATTTTGTGGTCTTTGGTTGTGGGTCAGGCGCCTTCGCCGGGGCTGTCGCGTACAAAGCACGTGTTGCTCATTGTTCAGGCCAGTCCATCCAGGTGCCATCCACTTCTTCGGCAATGACCAGAGGCTGCTGAAGGAGTCATGTCTTCAGCAACGACTTCTTCAGCAGTCTCTGGTGTCTTTGGGGGCCTTCGGCCGTGGCTCAGGGGCCTGCGCCGGGGCTTTGCCTTCAGCAGCTTCTGGTCTCTCATGCTGTTGGGCCTTTGGATGTGGCTCAGGCGCATGCGCCTGGGTTTTCGCAAACGTTCTGGAAATGACGCCGACCGGGAGTCGAACCCAGGTCCCCGCGCACCGGAGCCCTCGCTCCACCCCACTGAGCTAATCGGCGACCCACATGCCCGTCTTTCAAATCATCCATATATACTTATGATTGTAAACAGAAGTTACAGAATTAATGTTAATTTTCTAGGAAATTCCAACGATTGCAATTGTTTATACTAAATAAAAAATATTGATATCAAAGTTTAAGAAAAAAGCACGTTCGCCGCCTATAAGACTTGTTATAATTGTTATGGGGAAAAACCTTTCAACTCGCCGACAGGATATGTTTGTTTATGTTTGCTCACACGTTCTGTATATGCACTTACTACGTTACAGACACTACAAGGTGACCCGTTTGTTTGTTTGTATTATTACAATAAAATAACATTCTAGAACATTCTTCAGTTTGTTTATTTGAAATTACTTGTTATCTGAATGCGTTTCGGACACGTGTGGGAAAAAAATATTCTAGAACATTCTTCAGTTTGTTTATTTGAAATTACTTGTTATCTTAATGCGTTTCGGACACGTGTGGGAACCATCTGATTGATATATGCAAACATCTTAGTTCTCGGTAGTAGAACATCCTACATCGCTAATTATTTGAGAACAGTAGTCTAAATCTAGGCTAACCCCTACGTAAAAACTATGTCATGTGGGGTATCAAATTAAAAGACTCGACGAGAGGTATCGTAATATTGAGGTGGTTTTTAGGGGTGGCTTTTGGGGGTGGTTTTAGGGGTGGTTTTAGGGGTAGTTTTTGGGGTGATTTTAGAGGTTGTTTTGAGGGTTGTTTCAGAGGTGGTTTTAGGGATAGTTTTGAGATGGTTTTAGGGGTGGTTTTTAGGGTGCCCCCGGCCACGCTCCTTGCCCCGCCCACCTAGGTCATGTAGGGTATCAAATTAATCAGCGCGATGAGACAAATAGGAATCTATAGTTATTCTCCTACTTCCGAATTCTTATCAGTAGCTGTCTGTCTGTCTGTCCTCTTCAAGGTCGTTGCATCTGGCAGACTGCGCATGCGCGTGGTTTCATCTTGTATGGTGAGTATTTAAGCAAGCGGCGCTGTCAGTACTTGTGATTCAACAAGAGAAGGCTAGTATTTGAATCATGACACACATAAACGTAGACACATTTCGTGTTCTGGATGGTGCTGCTGTGGATGAGTCAGCGCGCCGTGTCGAGGTGCACGCACATCAGCCGTTCGTGACAACAACATTCAACGCCAATAACGAAATTCGCATACCAATCCACCAACAAGACGTTTACGTACTGCCGCATCTAAGCTGCATCTACATAGAGGGCAGGTTCATCAAGGGTGCAGGAGGCGGAGATGCGGCTTTAACAAATAACGCCCTCAGTTTCGTCTTTGACGACGTCCGCTATGAAATAAACGGGGTGGAGGTGGATCGAACAAGAAACGTGGGCATCACGAGCACACAGAAGGGTGTAGTTTCTCTGAATGAGGGTGAGGTATGTGCCCTGGAGAATGCCGGCTGGACGAATACGGGAGACTCACCGAGCCACCTTCTCGACGCGAACGGGAACTTTAACGTGTGCTCGTGTGCATCCCGGGAAGAATCCTGCTGGGATTCTTGGAAGACTACCCCAAACTTCTGTTAAATGTGCGTCAAGAGCTCATTTTGACTCGATCGAAAAACGATAGGAACGCTTTCGTGGGTAACGAGGCATCGTGGTGATTGACGCATCAAAGCAGTCGGAAAGCATCAAGTCTGGACCCATAGATGTGCGTCTAGAATTTGAGTCGAGCTAGAATTTTCCGGCCAACACAACCGCATACTGTCTCATCCTGCATGACAGCCCCGGCGCAAGCGCCTGACCCACAACCAAAGACCACAAAATGGCGGCTTGGGTGCGCAATGGCCTTGAAAGACACAAGAGGCTGCCCGCTGAAGACCACTTCTTCAGCAATGACCAGAGGCTGCTGCAGACATGCCCACTTGAAGTGGATGGAGAACTCGATGGACTGATCTGAGAAATAGCCCCGGCGCATGCGCCTGGATGCTGCTGAAGACCACTTCTTCAGCAATGACCTTGAAAGACACCAGACGCTGCTGAAGACATGCCCACTTCTTCAGAAGTGACCTTGAAAGACACCAGAGGCTGCTGAAGATATGCACACATCTTCAGCAATGACCTTGAAAGACACCAGAGGCTGCTGCAGATGCCGCTGCTGAACACACTTCTTCGGATGCCTCAACGACTCCCTCCGCAGCCTCTGGTGTCTTTCAAGGTCACTGCCGAAGAAGTGGATGGCACCTGGAGAACTCGATTGCTTGATTCAGTACTCTCATTTTCTAACTACTGGTGTCCCAGAATAACTGTTCATAATTTTCAGAAGTGATAGACGGCAAGCAATTAAACATATTTTGATAATGAACCAACGTCCGGAAAAACTTCAGTTTGGAGCAGGGTAATAAAGACAGGTATCCGCACGGAGCGCTCGCCCGTGGAACCTTTTCGTTGCCAGTCGGATTAGAGAGAGACAGAGCATAGAAGGGGCCGGCCACAAAACATTTAGTTACCCCGCTTGCGATTTAAAACTCATAAAATTTGATAATAGGTAACTGGACTGAGTTTATACCGAGGTTTATACATTTAATCGAGATAAATAAAAAGGAGCTTACCGGATAGAAGAAATACTTTCATATAGTGGTAGTTTATCATTTCTATTTAAAGGCATATCTATACATGTATTCGATTTCATAATGAGTAGGCGTTCATGTTATAATGGGTATGGGAAGGATAAATAAAATAACGCAAATTGGACTTTGTGAAAGAATTATTACTTTTTGGAATAAGTAGGTAGGTAGTAGGTACCTACATTTTTAGAACAAAAAATAAGCACATTATATTAGATCTTAAGTACTTTGTACCTACTTCTTATAACACACAATAAATAAGATAATATGATTTCAATTACAATGCATCTAAATTAAATCAAATTGTAATCTTCGAATACACATAGAAAAGGCGACTCATAATATAAATATGTCTCACCAACTTGGCGTAATTGTCTAGTTCCTCAAAGTTAACCAAACGTTGAAAAAGGAGTAGAATAGTCTATTGCATTTCCCCATGTGGTTACCTTTTTCGGCAACTGGACAATTACGCCAAGTGGAGCGATATACAGGGTGATTAATAACGAGTGTAAAAGATTTCGAGGGCTGATAGAGGAGGTCAAAATAATAAGAAAAAAATCGATGAACGTATGTCCTAAAATTATTTCCAACAAGTTTCTCGAAAAAAACTGATTATTTTCAATATTTCCGAAACTAAGAAAGCTAGTAAATCACGTCTTTGCTAGTTAAAGATATATCTTTCCTGGGAATTTTCTTTCCCCATTGTTCCAGTTTGTCTTTTGGTGTAAAAAGCAACGACGATATTTTATTAGCATTGGAGGCATAACCGCTACGACAGTTCGGTACGACAAAGCACTTTCCCATTTTCACAACACAACACCTGTCCTAAATAGTTACAATAGTTACATAAATAGTTACATAGGTAGGTACCTAAATCAGAACATTATCACATTTGCTAAAAAGTAAAAACAACTCAGTAACTGCGAACAAGTGTCAGCCGCAATTTGACATTATTAGTTTAACTCATCTGTTTTATAGCATTATTGATACAATTTTGCCAAAAACTGACAACATTAAGTACCTATATTCAATAATACATAATACAATAACGACATACATATACTAAATCATATTACATATATGTAGTGATTGCAGAATTGCGAATAATTAAAATACAAGAGCTTAACACAGTAAACCCACATGCACTTCTGCACATAAGTTACATTGCCGCGCTTTCGAAGCACGCACTCTATGCTCCGTCCTTTTCCATGCCTCTCGCTCGCACACTGACTACGACTTGGGTCCGCCACAGCATGCAGCCCAGGATAGCTCGTGCGGATACCTGTCTTTATTACCCTGGTTTGGGGGTAAAGCGACCTCATCGAAATGAGACATTGAAAATAATTTCAATGAAAAAAGTACAATTTTTGAGTACCTAGGTACTATTAGATTATTATTTATTAAACATATCAGGAATCTATTATTATTGTATAACTGTTTCCATTTTACACGTTGGAATAGCTCCTGGTAGATCACTTGGCAACTGTTTCATTCTTGGATCACTCACTTTTACTCGGCTACTTGATTGTCGTTGTTTGACATGTATTTATAGCTCAGTTTCAAATGTGAACAAAACCCAAAGTGGTCTTAATTGTTTAAAGTACTTTTCATATATTACTATGGCAACAAACATGTTATTTATTCTAACTTATGTGTAGAAAATGAGGGCCATAATTTTAAACAAAATATACAATATTTGTACACTTAAGTAATTTAATGTCCAACTAAAAATAAATACGCAGAGATAAATTTTTCGGTACCTACCTCATTATTCGTTTAGGTCGCTTTAACTTGACAGTGAAGCATTTCCGGATACTAGTTCATTATCAAAATATGTTTTATTGCACGTAATCTACCATTTCTAAAAATCATGAACAGTTATTCTGGGACACCTCTATACAGGGTGTCCCGGTGAAGGTTGGAAATCTCTCGGGTGTGTATAGATTACACGAAAATAACACCCGAAGTTCATATAAAGTTTGTGACGTCACCCGAATGACAAACGCCACAAAGGAGGATCCTGCCGCAGCCAAGCTCTAAGCCGAAGATGGGGGTGGGCAAAAAAACAGGAAAACTGGTAAAGGGCGCCAAGGAGTTGTTGGCTGATCCTCCACTGTACACGCAAATACAGCGGTCACAGCTCCTAAAAACCGCTGACACACAACAGGGTAACCGCACAAAAAAAATAAAACAAAAAAATATAGTCCAACGGTAAAGCCAGCGTATAATGGATAGCAAATGAGAATGACAGTACAATATAAAAAAAACTAATGGTAACTCAAGTAGTTAATAACGATTATGAAAAATAATGTAGAACAATAAAACTGCGGGAAATTTAGACTCCCGGTACTAGGTTGCGTCAACCAAAAAGGGAAACCAAAATAGGCGCAGTTGACACGGTAAATACACTACACGGTTGGAGCTCCGCACGCGCAGCGCACCGACGGGTCAATCGTACGCACACTACTCACAAGCGCAAATAGACGCGACGGAAGTACCGATAGTTGAAAATCCCGTTACAAAAAAAATATATATCTAGGTACTATAAGGTGAAGAAGAATATACGGCAAAAAGAACTAAGTGACAAAAAAAAATTGATAACTATTACACTGGCAAAATGACTGAACTATGAAAGAAAATTAACAAAAACTACTGAAATTATATTAATGCAAATAAATTAAGTTTGGAAAAATAAGTCACAAAATTATGTCCAAAATGAACAAACAGGTGACCACAACAAGCCGTGGCCGGGCATCTACATTAAAACTAGCCGAACGGAGGTGAATCACGAACGGACTAGTGACGCGCAAACACGAAAACGACAATTACAAAATGGCTACAAAAAGCTGTGCCGGGCGCTACATAAAAAAAACCAGCCGTTGGACGCGACGTTCCAGACGGACAGGCGACTCAGTAATCAAAATTTATATCTGACCTTCCAGGAGATGGGCAGGTCAGCAGCTACAGTAACTCACTATCCTCTAGTAGCTCGGCACCAGGTGATCGGCGCGTCATACAACTTGGGGAAAATGCAACAATCTTGAAATTTGCACAGTAACAGAAAATCGCTTCCAGAGGGAAAAAATTCGCTCCCCAAAAGAAAAACCCTAAAATGCCAAGAAGACAAATTATAAGAAAAAAAGAAAAAGGAAAGGAAACAACACCGATGACTGAAGATTAAAATAAAAGATGAAAATTAAGACACTCACCACGAGGGGTTTTTTCCTCACAAAACCAACTGGACTTCAAATGCGAGTCCAATCCCAAAAGGTTTAGACGACGATTCCAAAAATTTGCACGCCGCAACCAAATCGTCGTCCTTAAAAGGTAGTGACCCGAGAAAATCCCAGAAACTGGCTAGAAATTAAATTCCACAACAACTCAGCGTCACAGACCACTCACACGAAGAACCGCAGGCCCAAAAGTGCCGTCCGAAAGCAAATCGGAAATTTCCAAAAAAACCGCCGACTATAATCCAAGGTGGCCCTATCCGAAACTACAAATGAAATGTACCCAGCAATACCCTAGATTTCCAAATCTTCCAGAGGCGTCACCGGTGATGGAGAAATTATCTGAAGAAAAGAAAGCTTAAAAGGACTGGCAAACCCAAAGGAAAAGAAGATAGCAATAAGAAAAGTCATAAAGAGGTCTCCAGAGACAGAAGAATAGATGAGACAATGCATAAATAACGGAAATATGAGACAGGGAACAAGAAAATGAGAAGGCGCGCCACTGAACATCTAAATGGGAAAATGTCCTACACAAGTTGGCAGAACCGAAAGTAACTATCACGACGAAAATTTAACCTCAAAAAAATTTGACAACAGAAGAACAACAAATCTGATGCTACTAAATGAACAAATACACAACGAAATCTTTAAAAGTAAACGACAAACCTCCCAAGGTAGGCTCCGCAAATGATAAATATGAAAGATGAACAATTCCAAGACTGAAAATGAGCAAAAACATGAACATACAAGATACAAGGTACAGAGGCAATAAGGGGACGCAAAACTAGCAGGTAAGTGAGATAAACCCTATAAGAATAGAAAAGTTAACTAGAATTAATAATTTTAAGACAGTTCTACCCTCAAACAAAATTGATGGAAGCTAAAAAAAAACAATGGCCGGAGGCATGATCGGAGAGCAGGAACAAAAACTGGAAACACTGACAATAAAAGCAATGAGAGGCTAAATTTTAAGTGAGTGACCAAAAATAGGAATACAGTATGCTATCCGGAGCACGATGTCAGAAGAATCTTATAATAAAACGTTGAAAATAAAAAAGAATGTTTTAATTGGAAAAACTTCACGTTACAAGTTTTCTCCTACGACCTTCCCCTGCCGAGATATTCTCCCTTAAATTGGAGAAATAAAAATCATTTTTTTAACATAAAATTTTTATTTTTAATTGTATTTCGATAATTTTCTTGGTGACGTACTTAGTGAATGAATGTCGATAAAATAATGCGGCCCGTTTTTTGATAGTGCATCAGGGAAGCAAAGGGTGAACTACCCCTTACCTTCTGAACTACCCCTTACCTTCTTAACTTCATATTTTTTAAGGGGCTGGATATTTTTAAGTTTTAACCGCATTTTTTGTTTCCCCGGACATTTTGCTAATGAAAAGTTACTCTTGTTAGGTTTCGATAAAATGAAGGGTTTACGAGAAAATTAAACTCAACGAGCAAGAGGTACAGTGTTTCTAAGATTTTCGTCTTTTATTTTTTCTGGTATTATTTTCAAAGATATCTAAAATTCGAAAGCTCTTTTAATCAATTATTTCTTAGGAATTTTTTAAATATGATTTGACCCTACATTAGCTTTTCTTTTGAAATTCATTAAAAAATTTCCAGGTCCGTATTAAGAAAAAAATAAAATTGACGATGACCACAACAGACGAAACGTTGTACAAAAATAACGTTAACAGTCTGCGAAAGGTAGTGAAAATTTACATTCAAAAATTGCTTTCGGTTTTTCGAATGCCCGAAAAAATGAAAACGAAAATCGTAGAAACACGGCACCTCTTGCTTGTCGAGTTTTATTTTCTCGAAAACGCTTCACTTTATCGAAACCTAACAAGAGTAACTTTTTATTAGCAAAATATCCGGGGAAACAAAAAATGCGGTTAAAAATTAAAAATATCCAGCCCCTTAAAAAATATGAAGTTAAGAAGGTAAGGGGTAGTTCACCCCTTGCTCCCCTGATGCACTATCAAAAAACGGGTCGCATTATTTTATCGACATTCAATCACTAGGTACTATTTTTATTTCTCCATTTTAAGGGAGAATATCTCGGCAGAGGAAGGTCGTAGGAGAAAAGTTTATATGAACTTTGGGTGTTATTTTCGTGTAATCTATACGCACCACAGAGATGTCCCACCTTCACCGGGACACCCTGTATATTTATGAAATTTTAGGTGGCAATGATATTAAGAATATCGGGAGCTTGCAGAAGGGAAGAATTGTATAATATGACAATAAAGGATATTGAAGATAGTGGTGGATTAATTATCGTAAAAATCCCTAATACAAAAACCAACATTCAGCGGGCGATTTTTCGCTTCTTATTTAAGATAAATTGCTAGGCAATACTTTTTAAGTGCAAATTAAATGTTATTAAACTGTTGTTAACCGTGAAGATGAGAAAATCCATTATTCGGATATTTCTCGAAAATATTTTCTACTTCGACCAAGTGATGCAAAATCATAACATCATCATCATCATAAGGTTTTCAGTCCGAAGACTGGTTGGACGCGTACCTCCATTCTTTTCTATCCTGAGCTAACCTACGCATTTCCCTAAAAGTAGAACATCCTACATCCCTAACTATTTGAGAGCAGTAGTCTAATCTAGGCCTACCCCTACCTCTTTTTATTCCTATCTCTGACTCTAGTATGTCACGAACTATTCCTTCGTGTCTTAGAAGGTGTCCTACCATCCGATCTCTCCTACTCTTTATTGTTTTCCATACCTTTCGCTTTTCCCCAACTCTTTCTAATACTTCCCTATTGCTAACCTTATCTATCCACGGTATCTTCATCATGCGTCTGTAGCACCACATTTCAAACGCTTCTACTCTTTTTCTATCCGCTTCTCCTATTGTCCAAGTTTCGCACCCGTATAATGCCGTACTCCATACATACGACTTTAAGAGTCTCTTCCTAGTCTCTATATTAACCGTTCTCGAGCATAACAGTTGTTTCTTTTTGTTAAACGCAACTCGGCCCTGCGCCATTCTTTGTTTTATATCTTTAGTGCTCCTACCGTCTTGAGTTATTTTACTTCCTAAGTAGCAGAAATCCGCGACCTCCTCTATCTTCTCATTTCCTATTTGTATTTCCATTTTAGTTCTATTTTCACACCCCCTACATATCAAAATTTTTGTTTTCTTTTTATTGATTTTCATGCCGTAGCCCTGTGTCAAAACTGCTTCCATTTCATTCAAAGCCGCTCCTAATTCTTCTTTGCTAGATGCTAACACTGCTATATCATCCGCAAATCTGAGCATGTTAATAGTTTGGCCCTGTACATTGATCCCTGAGGCTGTTCTTTCCTTAACAATATTAATCGCATCTTCGATATATAAGTTGAAAACTAGAGGTGACAATGCACATCCCTGTCTCACTCCCTTCCGGATATCTACTTCCCTTCGTTCCTGCTCACATTCTATAACTGCCTTTTGCTCTTTGTAGAGATTATGTATTATTCTTCTGTCCCTGTATTTCATCCCTACCTTTCTCAGCACTTCGAACATCTTCCCCCATTTTACGTTGTCGAAGGCTTTTTCTAAATCTACAAATCCTATATATACGCTCTTTCTCTTTTCTATCGTTTTTTCTATAATTACTCGTAAAGCTAGAATGGCCTCGCGCGTTCCTCTATTTCGTCTAAATCCGAACTGATCTTCTCCTAATATTTCTTCCGCCTTTTTCTCCATCCTTCTTTGCATAACGTTTGTTTCTAAATTACCGCAGTGGTAAATGTAATAATCAAGTAGTCGGAAAAGGCACCATTGGAAGCTGGCCGTCCAAAATTGCAGAATACTTAAAATTACAAGATCCAGTCAGTTACACCGGGCATTTATTTCGACGTACTTCGGCTACATTATTGGCCAATAAAGGTGTGGACGTCTTACAGTAGAAACGATACGGAGGGTGGAAGTCTGACTGTGGCGGAGAGCTACGAGGGGTCATTTTTATATTCCCGGACTGGGCAGTTTTAAATTTTGTGACAATTTTCCATTAATTTTTTTTGTAATCACATATGCTTTGGAAACGTGTATGCCAAATTACAGAACAATTGCATCAAGTTTAATCTCATTAACTGCCAGTTTGTGTTGTCGCGCATCAAAATGAATAAAATCGAATATCAGGCTGTTATAAAATTCCTTACCAGACAAGGAAAAACTCCAAAAATTATTCTTGAAGAAATATTGGTTGTGTACGGGGATGATTGTCCTTCTACGTCAACTATTTGCGAGTGGTCAAAACTGTTTAAAAATGGTCGAGAAACATTGGATGATGATCACCGCCCAGGTCGCCCTGTTGACGTGATCACTTCAGATGTTGTTGAAAAAACCAAGTGTTTGGTACTGGAGGATGCAAGATTGAAGAATCGGCAATTAGCAGCTTTACTAGGAGTTTCAGAAACCAGGGTTTTCAAAATCCTGCATGAGTACCTTGGAATGACAAAGGTTAGTGCAAGATGGGTTCTGCGAAAGCTTTCGCCATTCCAAATGCACGTTCGGGTAGAGGCGTGTGAACAAATCTTGACGCTTTTAAGATGAGCCAGATTTAATTATCAACCGACTCGTAACTGGAGATGAAACGTGGGATCATTATTATGAACCTGAATCGAAAAAAGAGTCGATGCAGTGGCATGCTAAGGGCTCCAGCCCTCCCAAGGAGTTTAAGGTCACCCCTTCGGCAGGAAAAATGATGGCAACCATTTTTTGGGACTGTCAGGGAATTTTGCTGATTGATTGTCTGGAGACAGGTGGAACAGTAACGGGAGAGTATTATTCAAGCTTAATGCATCGCCTCAGAGATTCAATTAAAGTGAAAAGAGGAGGAAAACTGACGAGAGGTGTTTTGTTGCTTTACGACACTGCACCAGTGCACAAGTCAAGACTTGCAAAAGCTGATGTTGCTGATTGTGGCTTCGAAAAAATTGAACACCCGCCTTATAGTCCAGATTTAGCATCTAGTGACTATTTTTTGTTTCCTAATCATAATTCAGGGCAATGACTAATTTATTGCAGCTGTTGGGGACCATTTTGTGGAGAAACCGAATGAATATTTTTGCAATGGATTAAAGATGTTATTAAAGCGGTGTAATACCTGTATTCAAAAGCAAAGGAACCATATTGAAAAATATTTTTTTGTTGCTGCTCTAGTCTTTTGTTTTCATGCCTAGTCCGGGAATATAAAAACGACCCCTCGTATGTAGAAGACTCGTTCATTTGCTGCAAAACAAGGTGGAATTTGCAGATAAAATTCTACAAGGTCCCCGGCGGTGTTCAATCAGTGTCTTATCCCATGCAACATTTTCTGTTAATAGTAATAATATAGAAAACAGTGCTCCTCCATTTTGTATTAATAATTGTAGTATTAGTCACTGTACTTTTATTAATCTTAATTCCAATAAATGAATTAAATAATTTGTAAAATTTAAATTTTGATATTTTTTCAAATCTGAATGGTAAGTACTAATTACTTACCGTTTTGTTACGCGTAGAAACCAGTAAACATAATGTTATGAAAATAGACATGGTAGGTAATAGTTATTTTTGAACTCACCGCTCTCAAAATGACATTTCGCGAACCCGACAGACAAACTCGAACATAGTGTTCGCGCACTAGTGCACGAAATCTAGCAAAAAGCACTGGCTCTTTCAGGCTTTCTAGAAATAATTTGACTTGATAGTAATAATGTTTGGTTAACAAAACGCCATTTCTCCAATTTGGATGTTGAAAATAGTGAAAGAATAAAGATAAATCGCTATTAATTCCATTGACACTTTGACAACTCAATTCAATAAATTAAACCAAATGTCATTTTCTACAATTGTCAAATGGAAATCTGTCAATGTAACCACTTGATTTTTTGAAATTTTAAATTGGAAACTTATTAGATAACAATTAAAAAATTATAATGTTCGTATCAAAAAATATTGTAGGAACCTCGATGCGCGAAGACGTCTTCGGCGCATTCGCGCAAATAAAGCACTCACTCCTTCGTCGCTTGTGCTTCAAACATTGCGCTCATGCGCGAAAAATGTCTTCTCGCACTCGTTTCGTAAATAACTATAAAGATACAAGTATCGTAACAGTTCATATTATGACACAAGATTGGAAAATTATCAAACAAGGCCGAAGGCAGAGTTTGATAATCCATCGTGTATCATAATATATTAAGTCACGATAAGAGTATCTTACAATGTTTTATCTACTATCAGGGTGACCATATGACTAACATATTTGCTTAAGAAATAATTAGTAAACGAGAAATACCTAATAATTATGCACAAAAAAGTAGCAGGGCGGTACGTATTATGCATATTTTGACTTTCGTCTTTTGACATCTCTGCGAATGAGAAGTTTTCCTCGGACATCGAGATAGCAGCAAATGTCTTCCTTCAACATGAAGTTAATATATCAAATTAATAATAATATTAATAATATATCAAGTTTCGTTTGATTTGATTTCAGTATTAGTTTGCTGTGCAATTAACTTCACAAAATGCGAGTGCTAAAGGATGTCTATTTGGCATTCTTTAGCGCATAAGAGTGCTAAAGTATGTCAGAGCATTCAAATTAATGTCATAAAAATTTATATTATGTATTGATAGTAGATAAATAGATAAAAATGACTGATCGTGCAAAAAGTATTTACTTGGTTTAGTATAAAGGATGGTTGGTCATTGCGCACCTTTTGGGGACCACTGGTATGGGACATACTGACGTCAGTATGTGGAATTCTGGGTTGTTTTGTCGCGAACTACTGTATTTTTCTAAAATCACCAGTTGCCGTCAGCCGTCAACGGCACTACGAGCAATACTATTACAACGGCATAGGAATTTGATGTCAAACTTTGCGGAAGATCAACTGCCGTTTGCTCTTTGTATAGATTATGAATTATTCTTCTATCCCTATACTTCATCCCTACATTTTTGAACACTTCGAACATCTTCTTCCATTTTACGTTGTCGAAGGCTTTTTCCAAATTTACAAATCCTATATAGGTGCTCTTTATCTTTTCTATTGCTTTTTCCATAATTACTCGTAAAGCTAGAATGGCCTCGAGCGTTCCCCTATTTCTTCTAAATCCGAACTGATCTTCTCCTAATATTTCTTTTGTCCTTTTTTCCATGCTCCATCCTTCTTTGCACGATTCTAGATAAAATTTTTGACGCGCTGGAAGTTAAACTGATCGTTCTAAAATTTTCACACCTATCTGCGCCTTTCCTTTTTGGTAAAACTACTATGATGTTCCATTTGTAATCTTCTGGAATCTCGCCTGCCAGGTATATGCAACTAACTAATTTAAATAATCGATCTATTACCTCTTGTCCTGGGCACTTTAAGATTTCTGCCTGCAAGCCATCTACAGTGTGTCCCAGGATTGATGTTACAAGATTGGCAGAAAATTTTGGAATTTCAATTCGGTATTTTGGAAATAAGCTCTGCTTTGTTCGAAATTAATTTCTTGTATATTTTGGTATCTTTTAAATCAAGAGGGCTATCGAAAAACAATTTTTGCTTAAGGTAAACGACCTTATCGGTTCATAATTCGACAAAATTTTATTAAGAAAGGTTGTTCAGAATGTTAAATTATGCGTACAAACATTCAGGCAGGTCCGGCTACTTTGATGTAACTCATTTTTCAGAATACCGTCTCCGCCGTGGTCTCCGCTTAGACCACCCATTGTTTCAAATTTATAAATTTAGTATTTACAGACAGGTGGATAGTAAGGAATGGTCCAATTGCGTGGCCCCCAAGATCACCGGATCTGACAATATTAGATTTTTATTTATAGGGTCGAGTTTATTCTCAACCTATCCCAAACGATACAGAAATATTAAAGGAAAGAATAAGAAATGCGCAAATCAAGTAAGTACGTTTAGTGGAAATTCAGAAAAGCTTCGGGCATCGTATAGAGGTGTGTGCAGAAAACGATGGCAGTTATATCGAATAATTTATAAATTGCGTATTGATTTTACTACGTGTTGTAAATGTTATTAAATTACACTGCCGGACAAAAAAAACCGGACACTCTCAGAATTACTATTTTAGTGAATAAAAAACAACGGACGGTTTGAAATGATATTTAACTATATTCTTTTCATCTTAACAATAAATAAAAGACAAAAAAAAAATGATTCGTCAACAAAAACCTAACAAAAGTATTTTTTAGAGATCAATCTGTTACTTAGGAACTTGAAAAGACAAACAAAAAAAAGTATTAAAAGGAAAAGCGCCAAATTAATAATGGGTGTTACCACCACGAACTCTTATTACTTCCCTTAAACGTTGTGGCATGCCCTAAATGAGGCTATCAATAGATTCTTGGGGTATTTGTTCACATTCTTCTTGAAGCGCCATTTAATGTTTCTGGTAGGGGTTGGCGACGTCTAATCCTCTTCCTAAGCTGATCTCACAGATGGTCAATGGGATTCAGGTCTGGACTATTGGCTGACCATGGGAGACATCCAATACCAACCTCTTCACGGTACTCGGTAACAATTCTTGCTGTGTGTGGGTGGGCGTTGTCATCCATAAACACAAAATTGTCCGCTATAAATGGCATATATGGTGTGACATGGGGTTCCAGGCACTCAACAATGTATCGGTGTGCAGTCATTATTCCATTCTAAATGAAAATCAATTCTGTGTGAGCCCTCAGGGATATTCCGTCCCACACCGTAATGCTACCACCATTGAAACTGACCCTGGGAGATATACAACATTGACTGTACCGCTCCCCTGGTCTTCGCCACACCTTTTCACGTCCATCTGGTGACCTGACACTAAATCTTGACTCCTCCGAGAAGAGCACGTTCCTCCATTGATGTTCGCCCCAATTTACGTATTGCCGCGCAAATGCAAGTCATGCTCTGCGATGTTCTACGGTCTACAGGGGACCCGTAGCTGGCTTTCTTGAAGTCAAAACATATTCGTTTAGCCTTTTCCGAACTGTTCTGGCTGAAACTGCCACTCCTCGAACTTCGGCTAACCGTCGAGCAAGAATAGGTGATGGCAATGCTCGATCGGGCAGCGCAGCAACATGGAGAAAACGGACATCTTGATGGTTCGCAGTCCGTGGACGATCAGATCCGACCTTCTTTACAAACCCATGAGTTTCACGAAATCGCAAGAGTACATTTTGCACTGTGTTATGGGGTATATTCAGCACTTGAGCAATATACCGCACTCTTCGGCCATCGTGGCTTAAAGCAACAATTTGTGAACAAATTTCGGGGTGCATTGTATGGAAAATGTTAAAAGCCGACATATACAAATGAAATTTCACCAAAAAACCAATAGAAAATAGAGAGCAGCCCAATAAGGTAAAAGATTTTGATGTTTCAATAAAGATGCATGAAGAGTCAAAATGCTGATTTGGTTGTTTAGCCTACGAAAGGTGCAATATTCAGCTAAAACTTCCTTTTTCCTCACTAGGGCAATCGTTAATTATTTGCGTAAGTTAAGTAACATAAAAATATTGTGGGGCCTCAAACTAAAAATAAAAACATGTGTCCGGCAGTGATGTATCAAAGTAGCCGGATTTGTCTGAATGTTTGCACAGGAGCAGAATTCAACATTCTGAACAACTTTTCTTAATAACATTTTGTTGAATTATGAACCGATAAGGTCCTTTACCTGACACGAAAATAGTTTTCCCTCAGTTGTCATGGCCCTTCTGATTTACAAAAAATAGATAAATATACTAGAAATTAGTTTCGAACCAAGCAAGACTTATTTCCAAAATACCAAATTGAAATTCTAAAATTTTTAGTCAATCTTGTAACACCAATCCTGGGATACACTGTATACCTGTGCTTTATTGTCTCTTATGCTTTTTAGTGCTAGCTCAAACTATTCTCTCATTATGCGACAGCCTATACGTTGTCCTCCTCTACACTGCTTTCCATTTCTAATACAGGGTGTCGCAGATAAGCCTCGACAACATTGCTATCTCACTTATCCTTAAAGATACAAACATGTTTAAATGGGGAAAAAGTTTTACAATTTGGAGTTTTTTAATATGTCCTCACTTTGCTCTGTTGGTTTCCTAGATATTTGAAAAAGAGGAAAAATTTGCAATTTGGTTTTTGCTAATAATTTCGATATTTATTCACATTTTGATGATTTGTAAAAACAGGTTTAAATGGTTGTTTAACTAGCATATTTTACAGTACTTACTCTAAAATTGTCTCCGAAGTTTCATACACTTGCAGTCATCATCAGGTTTATTTTTTCTTATGGACGCCATATTGGATTGTTATGCCCGTCTTTCAAATCATCCATATATACTTGTAAACAGAAGTTTCTCGGAAATTCCAACGTTTGCAATTGTTTATACTAAATAAATATTGATATCAAAGTTTAAGAAAAAAAGCACGTTCGCCGCCGATAAGAGATGTTATAATTGTTTTTATTATGGGTAAAAAAACCTTTCAACTCGCCGACAGGATTATGCTTGTTTAGGTTTGCTCCCACGTTCTATATATGCACATACTACGTTGCAGACACTACAAGGTGACCCGTTTGTTTGTTTGTATTATTACAATAAAATAACATTCTAGAACATTCTCAGTTTGTTTATTTTGATACGTACTATGTTTTAAAATTACTTGTTATCTTAATGCGTTTCGGACACGTGTGTGAACCATCTGGTGAGTGCTGGAAGTACTAATTGAGTGTCGGTAATATGTAGATTTCTGTTACACTTACTGGAAAGTGCAAATTGAATGTCGGTAATATAGAACGCATGTAGAATCTTAAAGAGACCATTTATAGTTATTGATATGCAAACATCTTAGTTCTCGGTAGTAGAACATCCTACATCGCTAATTATTTGAGAACAGTAGTTTAAATCTAGGCTAACTCCTACGTAAAAACTGCGTCATGTGGGGTATCAAATTAAAGGACTCAACGAGAGGTATCGGAATATTGGGGTGGTTTTTAGGGATGGTTTTTGGGGGTGGTTTTTAGGGGTGGTTTTGGGGATTGTTTTAGGGGTGGTTTTAGGGGTTGTTTTTAGGGGTTGTTTTTAGGGGTTGTTTTTGGGGGTTGTTTTTAGGGGTAGTTTTAGGGGTGGTTTTAGGGGTGGTTTTTAGGGGTGGTTTTAGGGGTGGTTTTTGGGGTTTGTTTCTAGGGGTTATTTTTAGGACGCCCCCGGCCACGCTCCTTGCCCCGCCCACCTAGGTCATGTAGGGTATCAAATTAATCAGCTCGATGAAACAAATAGGAATCTATAGTTATTCTCCTACTTCCGAATTCTTATCAGTAGTTGTCTGTCTGTCTGTCTGTCTGTCTGTCTGTCTGTCTGTCTGTCTGTATGTCTGTCTGTCTGTCTGTCTGTCTGTCTGCCAAGGCCGTTGAATTTCGTAGACTGCGCATGCGCACGGTTGTATGGAGAGTATTTAAGCAAGCGGTGCTGTCAGTTAGTACTTGTACTTCAACAAGGGAACCGCATTGGAATAATGACACACATAAACGTAGACACGTTTCGTGTTCTGGACGGTGCGGCTGTGGATGAATCAGCACGCCGTGTCGAGGTGCACGTACATCAGCCGTTCGTGACAACAACAACATTCAACGCCAATGACGAAATTCGCATACCAATCAACCAACAAGACGTTTACGTACTGCCGCATCTAAGCTGCATCTACATAGAGGGCAGGTTCATCAAGGGTGCAGGAGGCGGAGATGCGGCTTTAACAAATAACGCCCTCAGTTTCATCTTTGACGACGTCCGCTATGAAATCAACGGAGTGGAGGTGGATCGAACAAAAAACGTGGGCATCACGAGCACACTGAAAGGTGTAGTTTCTCTGAATGAGGGTGAGGTGTGTGCGCTGGAGAATGCCGGCTGGACGAATACGGGAGACTCACCGAGCCACCTTATCGACGAGAACGGGAACTTTAACGTGTGCATCCCGGGAAGAATCCTACTCGGATTCCTAGAAGACTACCACAAGGTGCTGTTGAATGTGCGTCACGAGCTCATTTTGACTCGATCGAAAAACGATAGGAACGCTTTCGTGGGTAACGAGGACACCAGAATTGAGTTGAGCAAGGTTCATTGGAGGGTGCCGTACGTCTATCCATCGGATGCTGAATACCTAAAACTTCTCAATATTGTCGAGGATGAGAGAACGTTGCAGATATGTTTTCGCAGCTGGGAGCTGTACGAGTATCCGGTGTTGCCGCAAGCTACGAAACAAACGTGGGCCGTCAAGACTGCAACACGGTTAGAGAAACCCCGCTACGTTATTGTCGCCTTCCAGACGAATCGCAAAGCGAATTTGGATACGGATTCAAGCAAATTTGACCACTGCAATCTGGCAAACGTCAAACTGTACCTGAATTCTGAGTGCTTCCCCTACGAGAATTTAAACTTGCATTTCTCCACGGGGAAATACGCCCTGCTATACGAAATGTACGAGAACTTCCAGAGTTCATACTATGGAAAAGTTGGCGAGCCGCTATACGGCAGGGAACAGTTCAAGAATCTAGCTCCCATCGTAGTGATGGACGCATCAAAGCAGTCGGAAAGCATCAAGTCTGGACCCATAGATATGCGTCTAGAATTTGAGTCGAGCGAGAATTTTCCGGCCAACACAACCGCATACTGTCTCATCCTGCATGACCGCATCGTTGAGTATACACCGGGTAATGAATCGGTCAGGAGAGTGGTGTGAACGCATGCCTACTCTGTATACAGATTATAGTTTTAATTATATTGATGTAAAAATATATTCATTGTTTTTATTTTTGCGAAAACCCCGGCGCAGGCGCCTGGGCCACATCCAAAGGCATCTAGCAGTAGTTGAACCTTACCACCCACAACCACTCCCATTGGATGCCGCCCACAACCTCTCTCATTGGCTATTGCCCCGCCCACTCTCATAGAGCCCCGGCGCATGCGCCTCAGCCACTGCCAAAGGCCCCAAAGACACCAGAGGCAGAAGACATGACTCCTTCAGCAGCCTCTGGTCATTGCCACCTGGATGGACTGGCCTGAACAACACGTGTACTTTCAGAGCCCCGGCGCATGCGCCTCAGCCACAACCAAGGGGGCCCAAAATGGCGGCTTGGGGGGCGCACTCTTCGGCAAAGACACTCGCTTCTTCCGAGAGAGGCTGCCGCAGAAGTCGTTGCTGAAGAAGTGGATGGCACCTGGAGAAGCCGGGGGCCCGGCTTCCTTGAAGAAGTGGATGGCACCTGGAGAAGCCGGGGGGCCCGGCTTCCACCCGCCGAAGCGATCGATCGCCTCGGCGGGCTGGCTCGAGCGCCCCATCGCTCCTCAGCCAGAAAGACGGGCGCCCGGCTTCCTCCCGCCGAGGCGGTCAACCGCCTCGGCCAGGGATGTGTCCCAGTATTGTCATTTTCTAACTACTCAAGTGGATATTATTCCAGCACAAAATAGTTTTAGAAAATGAAATTCTATTATTTTGGACAACTATTTATTTGGCCTAGGAAAAATAGATTTACGAAGATGCAATTTTACAAAATATGAACTTTCTAAACAATGGGAAGGTGTGAAAGAAAAGCTTAACGATGAAATTAGAAATGTTTAATTTTTTTTTAGTTTTCAAGCTGGTGTCTTCCCAATGCATGCTCTATTTACAAAACAGTCTGTCTACTTGTAAAATTTTGAATTAAGGTACAATAACTTGCACGATTTATGATTCCAATTCAATGAAGTTATTGAAGACCTAAAAATACGCCCTACAAAGACGCGGAACGCTACCAGCGCAATTGTACGACGACTGCAAATTTGCATCGAGAATGAAGGCGCACATTTTGAACATTTGCGACAATAAAATAAGTCGTTTTCGTTTGTATTATAACTAGTTTTTATTTTTCTATCGATCTGTTTGTTTTTCAATTTTGAAATTATAATTTCCTGGGCGGCAAATAAAATTTTGAATTAAATTATTTTTTGTCAGTTTCTACTGCTACAAATTATGGATGTTTCATTAATTTTTACTAAACTAAATAAAACTAATAATTCTTAGATTCTTACAAAATTACTCCTTAATGAAGTTATTTTTCCATGGATAACTAAATTTTCCCGCTAAATTATGAATTTTATTTTCTGAAGCTATTATTTTTGGTAGAATATCAACCTGCTATAGTTTGCTATACTCATCAAAAATTAAGCTATTTATTGACATAACAATCCAATTTGGCGTCCATAACGAAAAATAAACCTGATGATTACTGCAAGTGCATGAAACGTCGGAAACAATTTAAGAGTATCATAAAATATACGGGTTAAACAACAATTTAAACCTGATCTTACAAATCATCAAGCTTTTGATAAATAACGAAGTTATTAAAAAACACAAAATTGCAAATTTTTCCTTTTTTCAAATAACTAGGAAACTAACAGAGCGAAGTCGATTTTTATGAGAGCATATTAAAGGGCTCCAAATTGTAACTTTTTCCCCACTTAACCGTGTTTCTATCTTTAACGATAAGTGAGATAGCAATGTTGCCGAGGCTTATCTGGGACATCCTGTATATCTCCTGCTTCTTGTCCCGCATATAAGTTTCCCAAATATTCTTTCCACCTATATGCCTTCTCCCCGATTCCGATTAGGATATCTCCTGCCTCATTTCTAATGTTTTTGGTATTAGATCCAATTTCTCTAAAATTTCTCCTAATTATTTTATATGCTGCATCAGTCTTTCCTACTTCGAACTTATCTTCCACTTCTTTGCATTTATTATCGATCCATTGCTCTTTCGCCGGGGGGGGTAATCACTTATGCAATATGCGGGACACTTGTGAATGCAATAAGTTGCAATAAGTATGCAATAGGCTGCAATAAGTATGCAATAGGCTGCAATAAGTATGCAATAGGCTGCAATAAGCATGCAATAGGTCGCAATAACTTGCAATAAGTGTGCAATAGGTTGTAATAAGTATGCAATAGGTTGCAATACGTATGCAACAAGAATGCAATATGTGGGAAATGCCGTGTACTCTGCACCCAATAACAAACTAATGTCCTAATTAGAGATTTTGAAAATTTTATTGAAATTTTTCGTTAAATCTTTTCGAGAATTCTTAGGATTGGAAAATATATTAATAATAAGCGGACATTTTAACTATCGATTGAAAGTAATATCTGTTAAACTTCGTACTAAAGAAGCAAGAAGCAAGAACCAAAACGCGCCGGGGGTTTTTGTTCGAATAGAGTCCATTAGTTAGGTTATGTTACTCGTTTCGCGCTCTATCCCAAAGTTATTATATAATAACTTTGGCTCTATCCTACTTCAAAATTCTTATCATGGAGCTCTTATGGGACTTAGATTTTAAACGCTGATTATTTAAATTCAGTGCATTTCTTAATAGGGATTCTGCAAATGACATATAGACTGCTCTTTCCAGCTGTTACATTTTCAAAAACAACTTAAAATACAACTTAATTTCAGGAATATTTTAAAACGGAGCACGGTACCTATTAGAAAAGAAGTATATCTTGTGTAGACCAGACCAGATTATTTTGACGTTTGTTGGACAAGGTTTGGGGTTAAGTTGCTTATTTCTCCGGCTTATTTATTGTTTAATCTTTATTTAATAGGTGGTTTAAGAATTTACTTATATTTAAAAATTGTATAATGGAAGAGAAAGTGTTAAAAATTAGTTGTTAACGACTTCTTTATGAACGATTTAAACCATCTACTGTGTCCTTGGTTTAGTACAGTAAACCAAGTACTGTGTCGGTTCTAGCTCAGGCACGCTCGCGCCGTAAATTGCAGTAGTTTGTTGAATTTTAGTTTTAAACAAAATGACTGCATAAATAAATGTTTTTATAAAACAAACATCGAAAAAATCTTCATAGTAATCGCCATATATTGATTTAATGTTAAGAAATCAGGATGAAAGGTGAAAATAGAATGTGAAGTGCAAGGTCATCTAAGCTCCATTTAAAATGCATTGAAAAATTTTATCCAACTATTCTCTTAGGATAGCGTTTTAAATTTCGCGCTCTGATTTCACCGTTACACTAATAGACTATCCACGAGGATTCTTTTTTCTTTTTTCTAAAGTACATAGTTTGTTGTAATTTACTGAATTTTTCATTGCATGTGCTGTGTCCGGTGCCCCGTCACGAAGGGTATTTTTTAAAGAAAATCGCTATTACTAATTATAATAAGGGAATATAGCAAGCTAAAACGTTGGATTGGCAAAACCTAGTTGGGATAAAAATATGCGCCGTAAACACATCATTGCTTTAGACGCGTAATTTTTATATAACCACTATGCGTCCTCGGATAGATTCGGACGACCTGAGGTGTTATACTTAAATCAAGAAATAAACTGTTTTCTTGGAATGGGATTCCCTTATCTGACGGGGCACCAGATACACATATTCTGAACTGTAAAACTTTAAACATAAATTAGGAGTTAACGCAAAAAAAACAGTAAGAAACGAAAAAAACGACAGCAGGCTAGGTTTGATCTGCGGATATTTTTATTACAGAGCCGGCGCATTATACTTGGGCCGCCCAACAGACGGAGTGATCACCCTGCAAGAACGTGCTCTAGGCGGGACCACTATCAATTTAGGACAACCGAACCGCAGTGATGCACTTTCTTTAGACCCAACGAAGTCGCATCACTCCAATTCGGTCGTCATAAATTACTATTGGCCCCGCTAGAGCACGTTCTTGCAGGGTGATCACTCCGTCTGTTCGGCGGCCCAAGTATAGCCATTCGAACACGGAGGGAGTTTCCTGAAACCTTCGAATTAACGTAGAAATAGTTAACAACACGTATCGCGGTGGAAAAATTAACCAAGCGAAGCCCCATAACGCATACTGGTTACATAAAAAAAATTATGCACTCTAAACGGTACTATCATAGTCTTCCTGCGTATTCCGTAACAATATATTGCTATATGGGGTGCTATAATTATCAAGTGTCGAGTAGTGTGCTCGGTAGTCCGAGCGTAGTGCGTAGTCTCGTTTGGTATGAGTCTGGGTAAATTATATTGCTACTACTAAATTTTATTCGACTAATGAAATTTGGAGTCAAAGAACAGATAATTAGCAGCACCTGTTTGTTGTGCATTTATAAAAAATAAAAACTGCGACATTAATATAGCCGTATGCAGGCCAATTTGGGAGCGTGTTTCCGAGACATTTTCGGAGAAGCGCGTTAAGAAATGCAGGACGAAGATGAATTACGGCTAGGCTGAGAAAATGATGATTTGATTATTATTTACAGGGCTTTGGGAATTATTAGCGAATTATTTGAAATGCATTGAATATTTATATTTCAAATACAATTTTGATAGGTTTCTTATGTAGATGGGTAAATGTATTTCACTCGTCAACTTCATACCTAGATAACTCTTTTATGTTTTATGCTTTTCAAACTCTCTACTTATTCTCTCTTATTAATAATACACAAATCGAGACACAGATTAATGATTGCAAAAGATGTTCTTTCTGCGATGCACTTTTCGACCTATGTTTAAACAAACTTCTTTATATTCGGCCTTTTCTCATTACTGAAAGTTACGACTGAAGTAAGGTTAATATAAATGCTGGTACTAACTCCAAGAATTCAGGTAGTTTGAATTTGTTCATAACTTGCTTTATAAGAGTGCTGCTATTCCAACACCACACATAACTTTTAGGTAATCGAGCAAAGTTTTGCGACATCTCAGTTTATACTTTACCATTGGAATAAAGTAATATTGTAGCTAAGCACGAGGTAAAGCAACACTCATTGCCTAGGTAATGTCCGTAAAGTGTTGATGCAATAAACTTGCAATAAGTCGCAATAAGTACGCAATGGGCTGCAATAAGCTGCAATAAGTATGCAATAAGCTGCAATAAGTACGCAATAAGTTGCAATAAGTGTGCATTGTATTGCAATAAGTATGCAATAAGTGCAATAAGTATGCAATATGTGCAATATTTGTGCAATATTGCACGTGTGGGACGCCAAAATCCTAAGTGATTACCCCTCGTCTTTCGCTTTCCTACATTTCTGAATAATTTCCCACTTGATTGCCTCATATCTTTTTTTCCCTCTTTCATCTAACCTATTTTTATATTTTCGCCTTTCCTCTATTAGACTCACAATGTTTTGTTATCCAGGGTTTCCTACTTTCATTCTGTTTATGACCCAAAATATCTCTAGCTGCGATCTAAACTATCTTTAATGCAATTTCATTCTGTCTCTATGTCCCTAACAATATTTTCACCCGCGCCCTTTAGTACTTCGTTTGTGTTTTTCTCGAACTTATCGCGCATATCATCATCTTTTATTTTGTCTAGGTCAAGATAATTTCTTCCACTTCGTTTTTTCAAAATCTTAAATTTAAGATTGGCCTTCATAACGACTATGGTGTGATCACTACATATATCTGCTCCTGGATAACTTCTACAGTCCCTAACTTGATTTCTAAATCTTTGCCTAACGAGAATGTAATCTATTTGATATCTCCCTAGGTCTCCTGGCATCTTCCACATATAGCGTCTCTTAATGTGAAGGAAAATAGTGTTCGCAACCGTTAGGTTATGTTTATCACAGAATACCAAACCACCATAGCTATATGTGATACCTACCTGCCTACCTACCAATGCTGCCGGTCAAGTTTTCAACTAACGAAGCACTTAAACGAAAGTATATCGTATAACAATGATGGCGTTTCGCAAGCTACTAATATTTATTTTAGCAGCATGCTAGCGTGCTTGGAGTCACAGCATTTTTTATATTTCCACGTCAATAATGTGCCCCAAAATTTTCTGATTCTTAAAAAACACGCTATATCTTACCTTGACAGCACCATTTCTTGCTTCGGGATAACGTTGAATATGTAATGACAAATCTTCTATTCTCTTAAGTACATCAGTATCATTCTTGACTGATATTGAATCTATTAATCGTTTTGTCTTGGTTGTTACAATTGGCTAAAATTATAAATCCTAATGTTAACATTCAGCTGCTGCAAGAAATGTTGAAATGTTACCTACCACTGAAGTAACTGAATCTGGGTCTTTCCATCTAGGTTCTAATTTATTCTGGTTCTGCTGGCTAATTTTTGTTTTCAACCTATCGAACATGTTTGGAAAATTATACACTTGTTGGAGCAGTTTGGGTGTCTGATCCGTCTCAGGTTCATAATGATGTGTACTATATTCTTTAATTCTAGACAGAAATACTTTAACATATTCTTTAGCATATTCATTTGTTAAATGTCGTGATTTATTTTCTTTCAATTTTAGGATCGACCTATTCATGTCGCTCACTTTCTATAACTGGAATAAAAATATTTCGTTACACGTGCACCACGCACAACAAAGATTATGGTAAACAATCAATCGGTTATTTTTGTTTGTATTAAAATTTAAAAACCTAATTAGGTTAGGTTAGGTGACAAAGTTGACCACTGAGGAGGATTTATATATCCGACCGAGATCTACCTGAAGCGCATGCGTCAAAATTTTTGCATTGTTGCATAAACACTCGTTGTGCTTACATAATTGTTTTCACTATCTTCCTTCGTGATTACTGGACAGAACGCATCTTTAAACAGACCACTTAGCTGCCCCCTCGCACCAGACACACGCATATTTTGCAAAAAAGATAATGTAAAAACCTGAGAAGAAAACTAACCTCTACGGGAGCCGACCCCACCCAGCCCGAGGATACCAAACCACTAGCTCTATGCGATAGCTACATACCTACCGCGGCTGGTACCTACCTCTGCAACTAACGACGTACTTAAACGAGTTATACTACGATGCAGAAACTACCGTATATTAAAGCGGGTAGATTTGGCAACAATGCAAGTTGTTTTGCTCATGTAGTAATTTGGTGACCCAATATTAGGGTATGGTACGCTTTAACTCCACTCTACAGAAGACTCCTACCCGCTACCCACTTCAAACTTATACCAATTTGGCAAGCACACTAATAACTAATGCTCGTCGCTCTAGATATGGGCGATCTTAATTCTTCTTATAATATTACTAAAAAAAAAGTCATTTTCAATCGACCATTTACTGCACTTCACCAGCCATGACTTCCATGTTATTCCTGTTACCACTACACTTCCTTATGAGCATGACGTTATTGGTCACACAATTGGCAGTAGTACATTCTCCACTGATAAAAATTATTAGATGAGCAATAATGCCTGATGCGCGAGAATATTTTGTGCCGAATTGGAGAGGGAATTTTAATGGCCGCGCGGTCGTCGTCAGTCTGTCTGGAAAATGTCGTCCTGCGCAGTTGAGGTTTAGAGTTTTTAACGTTTGTATTGTTGTTTTGTGATCATTACGTTTTTACCCAATATTTGTACTTTTTTAAATACTATTTGTGATTCTGAAGACTTGGACTGAATTCGTGTTTCTCTTCGAGGTTTTGCAATAATGGTTAAGACTGGCTTATTTTGTGTTTTCTTGCTTAAAATGTCTGCCAGTGCATGGTTAAACAAAGAAAATATCCTGGGAGTGAATTAATTCAGGTACTTATGTAATAATTTATGTAGACTGTACATGTTCTATTTTAATACATAGGTATTTGATTTGTAGATTAAGAAACGACAAGAATTTTTCCATGCGTCAAAGCTCTTCTCGTACCAGCGAGTGTGCTACTAGACTTCGATGCGAACGTTATAGAATAATATTCTAATGAAAATCTTAGCAAGTGTACATTTTTTACCCGAAGATTCTATTAATGTTAGTGTTAATTAAGAGAAGGATCTGTGCCGAGTTTGAAATTAGGTGTTCGCCGATGTGTGGCCATTTTTATACCTATTGATGCCAGTGATCAATGATCATGTGTGCGGCACTTCCACTTTTGGGTGTAAAATAGTGATTTAAGACCATAATGGTCTACCTCTAGCATTTACGTATTACGTATTCACATCTTCAATTTAATTAACACTTTTAATAGGTAGGTATAGTTTATAATATATGTTTTATTTTATAATAAATTGATCAACGTTAGTTGAATTTATGCATATTTCATTTGATAAAAGTGTGCATTTTCTTTTACTCCGTTTCCCATTTGTTTGAACATTGCATCTATTAGTTACAATCCTTTTAAGTCATTAAAGTTTAGTTAGAAAAATCAAATGATCTACTGTATACAGGCTGTCTGAAATGGGGATCTCTGTTATCTTAACAGCTAGACCCTAGGGTTAAATTCGGCAAAGTTGCCAAATATTATGCTCACTAATGTCCTCAAAAGAAAATCGAGATGTTCTTAATCGTTCTCGTGAAAACTGAAAAAAACTGAAAAATTTCGTTTTCGTTTTTTGGCTATAACTTTTTTGTTCCACCTTGTATCTTCATTCTGTAAAAACTTTTACATTGGCACTTTTTATTCTCTATTTGATAGCATTGTCACTCATTGGCTACGTCGATCCATTTTTGTTTTTTAACAGCCAACTTCATTTTTTCCTATGGGCGTCATATCTGAGTGGCAGGTGAGCTAATTCGCGTTATTTTCCTGAATATAACGATGTGCTTCATGTTGACTTTTTTCATATTTTCACAGTTTTTATACATTTTTGCCGATTTTTATTTCTGCGTTCTAGTCTAAGACAAAATCAGAAATAATGTGAGTTACCATGGAAACAAAGTCACCTAACGTCAAGTTACTAATAATACATTTTCGCTTGCAAGTTTTTTCGATTTGTGTCGTATTTGTTTACATTTTCCCTGCCTTGAATTTGTTTTTGTTTGGTTCATTTTCATTTTTTGTGTTCCTAGGTTATTGATGCTGTTATTGCTTCTTCTTTTACGTTTTTGAATTTTTTGTATCGCCTGAAAATGTTCCCTAACAAAGAAAAATGAGATATGATTGAGACAAATGAGCAATTAGATTTCAATAATTTGCTACTAGGTTACTTTGTTTCCATGGTAACTCACATTATTTCTGATTTTGTCTTAGATAATTAGAACGCAGGAATAAAAATCGGCAAAAATTTATAGAAACTGGAAAAATATGAAGAGAGTCAACATGAAGCACATCGTTGTATTCAGGAGAATAACGCGGATTAGCTCACCTGTCACTCAGAAATGGCGCACATAAGAAAAAATGAAGTTGGCTTTTAAAAAACAAAAATGAATCGACGTAGCCAAAGAGTGACAATGCTATCGAATAGAGAATAAAAAGTGCCAATGTAAAAGTTTTTACAGAATGAAGATACAAGGTGAAACAAAAACGTTATAGCCAAAAAACGAAAACGCAATTTTTCAGTTTTTTCCAGTTTTCACGAGAACGATTCAGAATATCTTGATTTTCTTTTGAGAAAATTAGTCAGCATAATATTTGGCAACTTTGCCGAATTTAAACCTAGGGTCTAGCTGTTAAGATAACAGAGATCCCCATGTTGCATACCGAATTTCAGACAGCCTGTATATAATTGTTTCTTAAGCCTCCCAACAACTCTGTCGCATCATCATCATAATTTCTCAGTTCGAAGACTTATATCCTGAACATTTCCCCTAAAAGTAACATCCTACATCCCCAACTATTTGAGAGCAGTGTAGTCCTACCTGGGCCTACCTCTACCTCTTTTTATTCCTATCCCTGACTAGGCCTGCACGATATTGAAAATTTGATATCGAATATCGATATCAAAAAGATATCGATATACAGGCTGTCTGAAATTCGGTGTGCAGCATGGGGATCTGTGTTATCTTAACAGCTAGACCCTAGGTTTAAATTCGGCAAAGTTGCCAAATAGTATGCTGACCAATGTCCTCAAAAGAAAATCGAGATGTCTTAATCGTTCTCGTGAAAACTGAAAAAGTGCGTTTTCGTTTTTTGGCTATAAATTTTTTGTTTAACGTTGTATCTTCATTCTGTAAAAACTTTTACATTGGCACTTTTTATTCTCTATTTGATAGCATTGTCACTCAATGGCTACGTCGATTCATTTTTGTTTTTTAAAAGCCAACTTAATTTTTTCTTATGGGCGTCATATCTGAGTGGCAGGTGAGCTAATCCGCGTTATTTTCCTGAATACAACGATGTGCTTCATGTTGACCTTTTTCATATTTTTACAATTTTTATACATTTTTGCCGATTTTTATTTCTGCGTTCTAGGTATCTAAGACAAAATCAGAAATAATGTGAGTTACCATGGAAACCAAGTCACCTAACGTCAAGTTACTAATAATTTTCGCTTGCAAGTTTTTCCGATTTGTGTCGTATTTGTTTACATTTTCCCCGCCTTGAATTAGTTTTTGTTTGGTTCATTTTCATTTTTTTGTGTTCCTAGGTTCCTGATGCTGTTATTGCTTCTTCTTTTACGTTTTTGAAAATGTTCCCTAACAAAGAAAAACGAGATATAATTGAACTCTATTGTTCGTTAAGACAGAATGAGCAAAGATTTCAATAATTTGCTATTAGGTTACGTTGTTTCTATGGTAACTCAAATTATTTCTAATTTTGTCTTAGATAATTAGAACGCAGAAATAAAAATCGGCAAAAATTTATGGAAACTAAAAATATGAAGAAAGTCAACATGAAGCACATCGTTGTATTCAGGAAAATAACGCGGATTAGATCACCTGTCACTCAGATATGGCGCCCATAAGAAAAACTGGAGTTGGCTTTTAAAAAACAAAAATGAATCGACGTAGCCAATGAGTGACAATGCTATCAAATAGAGAATAAAAAGTGCCAATGTAAAAGTTTTTACAGAATGAAGATACAAGGTGAAACAAAAAAGTTATAGTCAAAAAACGAAAACGCAATTTTTCAGTTTTTTTCAGTTTTCACGAGAACGATTCAGAATATCTCAATTTTCTTTTGAGGACATTAGTCAGCATAATATTTGGCAACTTTGCCGAATTTAAACCTAGGGTCTAGCTGTTAAGATAACAGAGATCCCCATGTTGCACACCGGATTTCAGATAGCCTGTATATCAAAATATCGATATATCGACATAAAAATATCGATATATATCAAAATATCGGTATTTCGATATATCGACATTCCGGTATCGTTATTCGATATATCGATATCCATATCGCAGGCCTATCCCTGACTAGTATGTCACAAACGATTCCTTCGTGTCTTAGAAGGTGTCTTACCATCCTATCCCCTCTTTATTGTCTTCCATACCTTCCGCTTTTACCCAACTCTTTCTAATACCTCCCTATTGCTAGCCTTATCTATCCACGGTTTCTTCATCATGCGTCTGTGGCACCACGTTTCAACATTTCTATTCTTTTTCGACCTGATTCTCTTATTATCCAAGTTTCGCCACCCATACAATGCCGTACTCTATCATATAACTGATTTTAATTATTTTTGATTTCAAATAGTAGGTAAAAAATGTGCTACGTTTATTGCAATGCGTTAGAATAAGCGTTATTTGTACTCGGGTTAATTTCGGTGTCACATTTAATTCGAGATTCGTTGCTAAGGTAGGTAGTAACTTCGTTATAGGCCGTGTCATAGCAACGAATCACGAATTAAATGTAGCACAGCGTTGACTTTTGATCCACGTTCCAACAACTGGTCCTAAAAGTGCAATATTATTCATTAATTTGGCTCACGATAAATCATTCAATTTAAGCAAATGAAATTGCTGGATCGATAATGTGAGCTTGTTCAATAAATTCTACAACAACACCTGATGTGGTATGGGAATGCACAAAATAAATTTTATACTTGGCCGATGAATTTGAGAATCAAACAGCAGACGAAGATGGAAACATTATAGTAGTGGAATCTTGTTACGAATACAAAATTCTTGCGAAGGGCCTTCTCTTTGATTTTAGAAAGGTATATCATTCAGTAAAAGGAAAATTTACTGCGTGTGATGAAAGATATACCTTCAAAATTAGTAAACTTGCCTAAAATTACTTTTTAACGAGAATAACAAACAACGTAAGATACCGGCGTGAAAAAGGAAAGATTTTGAATTTAGAAAAGAATTTAGACAAGGTGATCCGCTCTCAACATTATTGTTCAACCTTGTCCCTGAGAAAATAGTTAGAGAAAGTCGAATGAATAGAGAAGGGAACATAGTGTATAAAAGCCTCCAGAGAGTAGGTAGTCTATGCGGACGACGTAGTTGTGGTCGCTCGAACCCAGAATAGGGGCAGCATAGAAGATGAGCCTTCATATAAATCAGAAAAAATCGTTTTATGCTTCAGTAGCAGATACCACATTAGAACTACAAACGAGGCATAGAAAAGTAGGTAATGTTCAAGGAAAAGAAAGAATATGTATTAGGGACCAAACAAACCGATAAGTCTGAAGAAGAGATAAAAGTTGACAGAGAGTACCTATCTAATAAGTGAGCGGGAGCCATCAATTACTGGATTTGCTCAACGCACCTGTATAGAAATGCAAAGATAAGGCTAACAGTTTTGTACAGGTGCTAAATAATAACTCGAGAGAAGTTGCTAAGATGGGAAAGAAAAACACTATGAAGAACATTTGGAGGGAGAGGAACAGAAGAAGGGTAGGTACAAAAGGAGAACAAATGTAGTAGTACGCCGGATAGTGACATCAATTTCAAAATGATTTTAACGTGTGGCAGAGGTTGTAAATTTGATAGTTTGTGTGATGGCAAAGAGGAAAATTGACCTCTGCCCACCCCGCGTAGGACATTTTGCAATTTGCATGTCTTCAAAAATTTCAAAGAAAGAACCTTCAATCTTCAATCTTTTCAGAGCCTCTGCCTTATGATTCAACTTATTAATTGAATCATAGAAAACGAGAAAATACCCGGGGAAGAGGTTCTGAGCAGTCCCTGAGCAGAGACAGAGGTTCTGAAAGTGTTTGGAAAGTAGGGCTACTTAGATTCAAACGAGCTGAAATGACTAAGTAGAGCTACTTTTCTAAACATATTTAAAACGTCTGCCTCTGATCTGAGGCTGTTTCAGGATCTCTGCCTCGGTTATTTTCTTCTTTATGATTTAATTAATGAATTTAACCAAAGACACAGGGGTACCTACTGAAAAGATTTAGGTTAACTTTTTTCTTTCGCATTTTTGAAGACCTACCAGTTGTAAAATGCCTACGCTGGGGTCTCGCACATGGAAATTCCTTATTTCCAATCGATAATTTTATATGAATACGAAGGGCGCTGAAATCAGTTATAAAAATTGTCGCTATCCGGCGTACTATAATAGTGGGAGAGGTAGTGATAAAAATAGGCCCAGATTAAAGAATTAGACTACTGTTCGCAAATAGTTGTGGGTGCAGGATGTTCTACGTTTGGGGAAGTATGTACAATCAATCTGCGGACTAAGAATTTTGTGAAGATCAAATAAAAGACCACCGACTGCAAGAAACGTTCTCATTATTTATATTCCCTTTAAAAAATAATAGCTATTTTAAGCCTAAATTGGATGTATCCACAAACCTAAACACACATATACAATCAAATCAACTAAATGCAAACATATATCGTCGTTTCAATAATCTTAATTAAGTATTAAATGCGTACGAAGTAAATACATAATTTCGCAGTAAATAATTAATATAGCTATACCACATAGGTAAGTACATTAAAAAACAAAACTCGGGGCAAAATTTCCTTAATACTCGCCTGGTATGAAGTCAGCAACGGGCGAAAAAGCACACGCCCCGTAGCCTCAGAAGTTGCACGGGCTACGCAATGCGAGCGAGAAAATTTAGGAACACCTGTTTATTAAAAGAAATGAATTTTTTTGGCGTTACCGGCATTTCTTTGAAGATTTTGACACACGTAGAAGGATTGTGAAAACTAAATTATTTTCGGATTGAACAAAGTTGGAGCAGGAATATCTTGATGAGATATGTGCATGTGAACGTTTTTCATAGTACTGATCTATGCTGTCGCCTACCGAAATATTTCCCTGTCGTCCTGAAACTCTTTGTATTTAGGGAGCAAGTAAAAGAATTTTTGAAAATAAGTGGGATATCTGAACAGGTATCGAATGGAGTATGAAATACAAATCTTTTACGTTTTTTAGTTCAACACGATTACGTGGGAAACCCACAAAGTGGCCAGTTATTCCCACTGTCACATTTGGGCATTGTTTGATCTAGAAACGTTATACGTAGTTTGTTGATATGTATGTGATCTTCATATGCGTAATTTCAATTAACAACAATTAAATTTCATCGAAATTGGTTCGGTGGTTTCTGAGAAATTTGTGGGATTGATAGCCAGTACGAAACCTCTTTTATGTATGCACATGCAAAGTTGGTACTTGGACGTTCCTTCATTGAAATTTCGGAAGGCTCTGGTTTTATACAGTGCTTTCATTTCAAAACTGGTCACCCTCAATAACGCTTGATATGAAGCGAATTCGGCTTAAACAAAAAACACGTCAATTTAGATATCGAGGGGGGAGTTTAAAACCAATACAGACTGAGTTCTAGGTTTCACCCCCTTACCCCCAGCTACCCCTACTTTGAAATTTCAAATAGCACCCCCTACCTTGTGATACATCATTTTAAAGGCCGTAAAAATCCTGAACCAACCACGCTTAAAAAATTGGATTCGGTCGATCCGTAAACAAGTTATGGACAAAAATTATAAGATAAAGTCAAAAAATGTATTATGACAATTTTAGAAAATTTACTTTATTATGTGTTCAAAATGTGCTCCATTATTTGCTATACAATACAGTATGTTTTCTAACTCGTTGCGGTCTTTCTGAAAAGTTTCTGGAGTAATCCGTCTACACTCTTGGCAGGCACGTAACTACGGGTGGGCCCGGGTGGGCACAGGCCCACCCAGAAAATGTCGGTGCTCACCCTAGTGCCCACCCAAAAAAACTAAACCTTTGACTTCTTATCTATCGTTAAGTACAAAATTTCAATTGAAATCTTAGGGTCATACTAAAATATTAAAATATTAGAACTCCCAGAAAATACAAAGTTCGACTAGATTTTAGTTTGTACCCCTTCCACTGTATAATTAAAATACAAAGGCTAGTACCGCCTGCCGCCGCGACGGTGATATATTTTATTTACGACTTTATGCTGGCAGACCGGTTTTGTCGGCAACTTCTTGTCACATCGGCATGAAATCCCTACACTGGAAATGAAAATGGGAGGGTATTGCTTGATTTAAATAAACAGACTTTTAAGAATCAGTATTTTGTTTTCCCCCAGACATTTATTTGAATCCTTATGTAAACGTGTGTCGGCACAATGTCCCATCACATATTTTTATTTGTTACTTCTAAACAGTTTGGCTTTAATTTTAAATTTTAGTTGCTCCTTAATCGCGCGCTTGGAACGTCCGGTGAACTAGCAGAATTTGATCGTAATATTTATGTTGTTAGTCGATTGTCTGTGACGATAATGAGTGTTAAACGTACTATTTCCGAATATTTTACACCAGCAGTAAAAAGAACGGCCGTTGGACAAATTGCAGGTACATCTTCTTCGAGAACTGAAAGTGAAAGTGATGTTGACATTTTATCAACGTACTACGGTGAATCTGAGTGGTATTCGGATGATGCCGATGACGAAGGCGAGGATGATAGTGGCAAAAGTGCAAGTGAAGCAGAAGATGCCACATCCACATCAGAACCAAATAATAGTCTTATGCTGGCGCATTCAAATGTTACACAAAGGCCCAATGTTGCTCCAAAGGGGCCATCCGATTTATCACAGTTAAAAATAGAAGGCCCACGTCAGCCGAAACTTAAATTTTATCAAACCACAAAATTTGGTAACAAAATGCGCAGTTTTACCAGCAGCTGGTACAGCATTTTTACATGGTTATGGGCGATGCAGCATATTGTTACCCATGCAGACACTTTTCCAAATGCGACAGCGGTGATTTAACGTTTATTTCAAGCGGATTTAGGAATTGGAAGCGAGCGTTAGAAAAGGAAGCTGGTTTTAAAAGACACGCAAGAAGTGTTGAGCACAGAAATAACGAAGTTAAATGGGTGAGTTACAAAAGTTTAAATAATAAGGAAAATTCTGGGAGTATTGCGGCAATGGTAAACACTGCACACTCGAATTTGGTAAAGGAAAATAGAACCTATATATCTGTAATAGCTGATGTTTTGTTATTTACTGCAACTCAGTGTATAGCTCAACGAGGTAATAAAGAATGTGTAGACAGTTTGAACAGGGGCAATTTTTTGGAGCTGTTAAATTTAATTGCTGAACATAATGAACTGGTACAGAGAAAAATAAAGGGGGAATTACCACAAAATGCAAAGTATACAAGCCCACTCATTCAGAATGAAATTTTATCAATTTATGCAAAATTAATTCTTCAGCAGGTTAGTGCAGAAGTTAGGAATGCTAATTATTTTGCAGTTATTTGCGATGAAACGAAAGACATTAGCAAAACTGAGCAATTGTCCGTGGTGCTGCGATATTGTTATGAAGGGGTTATTTACGAACGCTTTATCGGTTTTAAAGCTGCGGAGGATTTGGATGCAAGATCCCTTTTTTCCTACATTAAAGAATTATTAGCCCGTTGTGAAGTCGATTTAAAAAATTGTGTGGCTCAAACTTACGATGGTGCGAGTGTGATGAGTGGACGGTTAAACGGTGTGCAGAAACTATTACGTGATGAGGTAGAAGAGGCTCTATATGTTCATTGTTTTAATCACAGACTAAATCTTATAGTTATGGACGTGTGTAAAAATTTGCCTACAGGAGAATTTTTTAATATTTTAGAAAATCTTTACGTTTTTGTGTCAGGATCTGCCACCCATTCAAAATTTATTTCATTACAAAAGCGCTTATTTCCATCAAAAAAACCAATAGAATTAAAACGAATTTGTTATACACGGTGGACAGCCCAAGTGTTTGCCTGCATTTCACTCAAGAAAGTTTTAAGTGTTGTACTTCTTTTTTTAAATACATTGGTCAGTGAACAAAGCTCAAGATCCCCGGAAGCTACAGGTTTGCTGGAATTGATCGATTTTAAATTCATTTGTCATCTCTGTTTTTTCCACGAAATTCTTACACTTTTTAAAAGTGCCAGTGACTTTCTACAAAAGATCACTTCTGATATATCAGCTGCCAATTCGTTACTTCAATCAATTTGCCTAACTGTCCAAAATATGCGAAACGATTTAAAAACTTTTGAAAATATATACACAGAAACTGAGCAAGTTTGTATCGAAAATAACATTGCAATAACAGTAGGAAGATCACGCCGGAGTAAGAAAATACCTAAAAAATTTGAAACGTTTTATTTTACGGAAAATGTCCAGCACTTGGAAAGTGAATCCATTTTAGAAAAGGATCATTTTAGAGTGAAAATATTTATTCCTGCCCTTGACCTTATTTTATCAGAAATGAACAAGAGGTTTGGAAATTATAATTCCGAAATACTAAACGGCATTGATGCTCTACATCCAAAGACCAAGACTTTTTTGAATTTTGAGTCCATTAGGAAATTGGCAAGTCACTATAAAATAGATACCGAGTTGATTCAAGCAGAATTCAAAATTTTGACAAATGCGATCCCTAATTATGAAATGGAAAACAACTTTCAAGTGGAAAATATATTGCAGTTCCTGGACTTTTTGAAAAAATACAAACTAGCTTTTCCAGAAACATTTAAAATAGTTTCTATATCTGTTACTGTGCCAGTTTCAAGTGCGGGATGTGAACGTACAGTTTCCTGCTTGCGCCGCTTAAAAAACTATATGAGAAACAAAATGGGACAAGAACGTTTAAGTGACTTGGCTCTTATAAATATCGAAAAGAAGACTGCTAAATCTTTAGATAAAAATCTTATTGTTGACTATTTTGATGCTGCTCACAACAATCGACGAATTTTGCTTCATTGAAAGGGTAAGTCTTGTGAATTTTTATATAATACCTAGTTTAGTACTTGCACCTATAGTGCCTACCTTGAATTGTCAGGTGCCCACTCTGTGCCCCCCCCCCAAAGATTTACGTCTGGTTACGCGCCTGACTCTTGGGTAATCCTATTTCATAAAACATGACAAAAAATTGCAAAGTGTGCTTTGATAAAATAGTGTAGACGGATTACTCCAGAAACTTTTCAGAAAGTCCAAATCGAGTTTGAAAACTTACTGTATTATTGTCTAGCAGATAATGGAGCACATTTTGAACACATAATAAAGTAGATTTTCTAAAATTGTCATAATAATTCTGAAAATATTTTTTTTTTACTTTATCTTACAATTTTTGACCATAACTTATTTACGGATCGACCGAATCCAATTTTTTAAGCGTGGTTGGTTCAGGATTTTTACGGCCTTTAAAATGATGTATCACAAGGTAGGGGGTGCTATTTGAAATTTCAAAGTAGGGGTAGCTGAGGGTAAGGGGGTGAAACCTAGAACTCAGTCTGTATTGGTTTTAAACTTCCCCCTCGATATCTAAATTGACGTGTTTTTTGTTTAAGCCGAATTCGCTTCATATCAAGCGTTATTGAGGGTGGCCAGTTTTGAAATGAAAGCAGTGTATAATAATAACCTTTATTTAGCTAGCAGCTAAGTATGTACCTACATATAAAAGATACACACAATACAAAATTACCTGTAAATTAATAAAATAAAATATTTGGTGGTATTTAACATTTCAAATGCTCCTTGAGCTCTTCTAAACTTAGTTAAATAAATTACTAATATAAGAATAGAAACGCTCGGTTTTGTTGTTTCACTTTATGTTGAAGTAAATTCTAACATATATGTTGCGACCTTATCAAAGAAAGAGATTTACACTGAAACTAAACTAAAGATACAAAGCACGGTATTTATATAGGGTTTGGGTAAGTAATGGAATGCGGATTAGGGGTGGGTAGGTTATAAAGTTATTGTACAGGGTATCCCACGACGACCTTACACGATCTATACAGGGTGTGTTTTTTAAGCGTCCGCGGAAGATTATGCCTAAATGACGAAAAATATAAAGAAAATACATATTTTAACTAACCCCACCTCATTTTTTACGCTCTATAATCTAAAAATGTTTTTACTTATACCAGGTTAGTCCAAATAGTTGGAATGATGGTCAACTTTGTTTTTTCTTATGGAATGTGCATTATTTAATTTTTTACTTGATTCAGCACAATATTTTAATGGCACTTTCTTAACATAATATTATAGTAATTTTCTTTCTTTTTTGAGATATTATTTTTTTCTCGATATTTTGACAGTTACATCATACATTTTAAAAATTCATATTTCTGCACTGGTTGAAGATGGAATAATGATATTTTTGACAGCGGTCCTCATGATAATCATGATTAACACTGTTTGCTCAAATTTTGTATAAAATATACGAGGAGCATTCAATAATTTATCAAATAAAAATCAGAGAAAACCATCAAGAAGTCAGTTTTTTCAAATGACACGGTATATTTTTTATTGCTCCAATGGAAAGAGCAAAAAATTTCGCTTGGGCTCACCTAATAAAACAATATTGTTCCATGAGCATAATTTTTAAATATTTACAATATTGAAATTTTCATTTCAAAAATCAAAAATAAAGTTAGCCTTGTAAAAATACAGCCACAGAATATAAAACCCTATAGTAAAACAACAACAAAACTGTAGACATTCCAAAGCTACTTTATTTTTGATTTTTCAAGTGAAAATTTTAATATTGTAAATATTTAAAAATTATAGTTATGTAACAATATTGTTTTATTGGGTCAGCCCATGCGAAATTTTCCGCTCTTTCAAATGGAGTAATAAAAAATATACCATGTCATTTGAAAAAGCTGACTTTTTTCTGGTGTTTTGTCGCTTTCATATGATAAATTTTTGAATGCTCCTCGTATATTTTATACAAAATTTGAGCAAACAGTGTTAATCATGATTATCATGAGGACCGCTGTTAAAAATATCATTACTTCATCTTCAACCAGTGCAGAAATATGAATTTTTAAAATGTATGATATAACTGCCAAAATATCGAGAAAAATAATTTTATCTCAAAAAAGAAAGAAAATTACTATAATATTATGTTATGAAAGTGCTATTAAAATATTGTTCTCAATCAAGTAAAAAATTAAATAATGCACATTCCATAAGAAAAAACAAAGTTGAGCATCATTCCAACTATTTGGACTAACCTGGTATAAGTAAAAACATTTTTAGATTATAGAGCGTAAAAAATGAGGTGAGGTTAGTTAAAATGTTTTCTTGATATTTTTCGTCATTTAGGCATAATCTTCCGCGGACGCTTAAAAAACACACCCTGTATATAGAAAAGTATATATGGTAGAATTACACAAATTTGCACAAACAGGTAATCGAGGATGCTCAATTCGACTCAAATATTTTTGACTTTCTGCGACTTCCGGTTATACGTTATACCGGAAATATACACCAACTTCCTTATTTTGAATGAAATGCCCACATTTTGATTACGGATTTAGATTTTTGGTCGAATTTTAATGTCACCTTATGCAAAACATTATATGTGTAAAGTGCACCCTCTTCGAGATATTGGACGTTAAAAATCGTCATTTTTCAAATTTTATCATTTATAGCTTTTAAACGGTACGAGATAAAGAAAAATGACTTACATGTCCCTATTCCAGTTTTTAATTCTCTATCTAAAGGGTCTGGAAAATACTGCCTCCTGATTGGTCAAAAAAATGACAAAAAGTTGCCAATCAGGAAGCAGTATTTTTCACTTTCCAGGCCCATTAGATAGAGAATTAAAAACAAGGATAGGGACATGTAAATCATTTTTCTTTATCTCGTACCGTTCCCAAGTTATAATTGATGAAATTTGAAAAAATACGATTTTTGACGTCTAATATCTCGAAGAGGATGCACTTTACACATATGATGTCTTGCATAAGATGACCTTAAAATTCGACCAAAAATCTAAATCCGTAATAAAAATGTGGGCATTCCATTTAAAATAAGGAAGTTGGTGTCTATTTCCGGTATAAACGGAAGTCGCAGAAAGTCAAAAATATTTTAGTCGAAATGAGCATCATCGATTACCTGTTTGTGCAAATTTGTGTAATTCTACTATATATACTTTTCTATATACAGATCGTGTAATTTCGCCGTGGGAAACCCTGTACAGAGAGACAGACCGCGCTATCTAAAATTGCGTTTTCCCCAAAATCTAATGGAGTATTTGTTACATTTTTATTAAAGACTAGAGCTTTTTCGATTTCCAAAATTTCGAAATAATCTAATTTTTTACTTTTAACTGAATTGTGTAATAAATTATATCCATTTTCGTTCAAAAAATGATTCGCTTGGATAGTGTTTTGCAAAACCTGTATTCCGTTGACTGTATAAAATTGATGTTTTGTGTTCTTTTATGGTATGATTCTGTAAAAACTATTTTACATTACCTATGTTTTTTTAACATTATGTTACTAACATAGCTCTGTTAGCGCGGGCACAACATAATGTTATGAAATGCGCATTCTGTAATCACGAATGTTAACTAGACGTTAACATTGTTCCCATTTGACAGGAAATGTAAAATTTCAATAAAATAATAGAGCGCACATGCGCAGTAAGCCCACGTATATGTTTTAGTGCACGTGAACTGAAACTGATGTGACATGTGAAATTCGAAAAATTCAAAAAATGGCTTTAATCAATAGTTTCCATTCAAAATAAATTATGCCATCTTTACTTTCTGTATTTGAGACTGCCAGCATGAACTTGAAAAGAACTTTAATATTTGTAACAGAAAAACATATTATTATTTTGGAGATTATTGGATCAAAATTGATCGGGAAACTGCGGAATCCTATGTGTGTGAATTTTAACTCACAAATGACCGATTAGTTAAAAACAAAAATGCTTTTTAAAATGAGGCTCTAACTGATTTATTAACAACTGTACTAACTCCTTGGAGTACGGCGGAAAGGTTTTCTTAAAATCAATTTCAGTAAGCACTTCAAATGGATTCTGAGTATCACGTAAGTTTCTTCGATGCAGTCGCATTTGATTTTTAAAAATGTTTTTGTCTGCATTAATAATACGAAATTATTAAAAATATGATTACAGTCTTTCATCTTCTTCTATAAGTAGATTATTATTATAGGCATCTCGTTTTGCCATACTAACGAACTTACAAAACGTATAAATGGTAAAATTAATCAGAAAGAATTAAAAAAATATAGTTTGGAAAATCAAAAATCGGCATTGACAGTTCAATGTTAGTGTTTTACATTGAGAGCGAGCGGCGTTGTTAGCTACATACAATTAGGGTCCCTGTATTTAGAGAGTACCGCAATCAATAGCTCCACTATGTTTCAGAACTGTGAGTAAATATGGCGGACTGCCGTGTCAGCAGCAAAATGTCATTCTGACGTTCCGCCACAATTCAAATTTGGCGGCTGTTATTGTGAGTAAATATGGCGGAGATTGCGGTACTCTCTAAATATAGGGACCCTACATACAATGTTATTAACATAATGTTAGCAACAGCGTACCCAATGCGTTTACAGAATTGCAGTTTGCTAACATTCTGTTAAAACTTACATTAACAGAGCGTTAACATTATGTTAAGTCTAACATTTGCTTACAGAATCATACCATTAACCTATGTTTTAAAGAACTTCCTGTCTGTCCAATATAGATAACGTCACAACAAACGCAGCTGATTTGGTATACTGCAGATTTGTCACACAATTTCGATTGTTCTTTGTTGTTGACCAACATTTTACCTAAATTGTTTTTATTGAATTCAATTGTGTTGATGTTTTGTTTTTGCAGTTGATTGGCAACTTTACTGCTAATACCACGGACACGATTAATAGCATACCATTTTTGAGGAGTGTTTTGAAAAGGAGCATAAAGTGATTTTTGATTTCGTTTTTATTGTGTATAAGTTTGTCGATTATGTTGGGTTTGTAACCATTATTAATGGCTGTTTTAATGATTGAAACTTCTCTAGAAAAGTTAGCATTGCTTAATGGAACATTTAATAAGCAGCGTACCAAACTAATGAAAACAAACATCTTTATCTTCCAGGATTGACTGAATAATGTAACTTTCTTTTGTCATCCATTCGAGAATTTCTAGCATCTGTCTTTTACTTAGTTGTTAATCTGTGGCATCTTAATATTATCCGCATACACCTGTTTTTACATTTTTGCAAACGAACCACAACTTGATTTTTCAACACTAGGTCAACTCGCGCGCTACGCGCGCTCACTGCCCTAGTCAAATCAAATCAAGTCATGTCAATGTTGAACTACACGTGCTAAATTATCAGGTTTGTTCCAACCAAAGACTTGTAGAGGGGACTTAGCTACATATTTACATTTTCGACTGAAGCAGGGGGAATACTCACAGTCTAAGCCGCAACCACCTATAGGAGATGTTTTCTAAGCGTTTGTGTGTGGAAAAGGCAAAACAAAACAGTCGACCAGTTGTCCATTAAACAGATGCCGCCACGGAAACAGAATATCGCGGAACATTCGTCTGGTCCGTTGCTTGAATCTAATAACAAACAACGCTACCCGCGACCCGCTGGCCTACGAACGTGTAGACTTCAAAACAAAATCAGTTGTTGCATAAGGACGCCAGATCCATTCTAGAAGTATTTGGTTCCAACAGTTCAGAACCGTCAAAATTCTGCGCACTGTGAAACACAAGCCGGTTCTTACACGGTGCGAAGAATCATGAGGAAATTCTAATTTTGTTAAAAAACTTTTTGGCGGATTATTGAGTCCTTGAGGAAATTATTTTTATGTATTACGGATTTTTTTCAAATTTTTCCCCATCAATGAAATTAATAATTAAAAATGTGTATAGGTATCTAATATTTAACTGAAGACGTGGTTTTCATTCTCGTTTTCATCTTGTTACTATCTTTTCATTGTTTTAAATTTTCCAACTATACTTAAATAATGAGCATTGTACTATTTCAGTTTTGATTTGATTTTTTTGTATACCGGGTGTAACAGGAGCATGGTACAACCCCCTTTTTTTCTTTGTTTTTGAAGATAAGTTTTTGCAACTTGGCACATCGTATGTATTGAGTAAACGTCAAGTTTTGGCATACACAAGGAAATTTTCACACTTCCGGTTTAGGCGGAAGTGGTAACAGCTTTTGATTTTTAAAGGGGCAGACTGTATATTATTGAATTTTTGGAACCTACATAATTTTCTGAATACAATGATACCATGTTTCATTTATTTTCAAATTTTCAAAGCCCCCTTGCGGGTAGCATTTGACGAAAACAAAATTAAATAACTATTTTTAATTTTCGATGGGCTGTAATTTCAGTTGTTCTTATGCTAGATGCAAAGTGATCATATCAGAAGATTCCTTATTAATAGTAGCCTTGAATAGTACCTTTTGGTACCAATATGGTTCCATTTGAAAAAAATGAGTTTTGCCCAAAAAATCATTTGGAGAACTTTGTTTAAGCACAAATCACATTATTTAGCATTTCCGACACAATTTCGTTTTTTATGGCATTACCTGTGTCCATTAGAATAAATTGGAACTTAAATGACAAAATTAAAATTAGATTTTAAAAAAGTCTCAGACTTGAAATGTCGCTTATATGGTATCATTGCATTCAGGAAATTATGTAGAGTCTAAAAATTCAATAGTATACAGGTTGTCCCATTTGAAAATCAAAAGTTGGCACTACTTCCGCTGAAACTGGAAGTGTGAAAATTTTATTGTTTGTGTCAAAATTTGACGTTTACTTAGTACATACAATGTGCCAAGTTACAAAAATGTATCTTCAAAAATAAAGAAAAAAAGGGGGTGTACCATGCTCCTGTTACACATGGTATACTATCCATGTACTTGCATATTTGATTAATACTTTCTGAATAATTTTTAATATAATTCATTAACATCCAATGAGGAGATTGATTCGCTTACATCTGGCGACAATACAGTGCGAGTAAGCAAAATACAGTATTTACTTGGGCATGGGTACCTTTTCATTTGCTGAACAAAAGGAACATACCGTACCTCTTAGGTTAGGTACAGAACGACACTGGTGCAGCGTTGTCAACTCGCAATAAACACCATATACACCAGATGCCACTTACAAATACACCAGATTCTAAATTCAAGGCGGACTACTTCATTTCAATATACAACAGGTACCTCCATTACACATAAGTACCTACCTACCTATTAGGCATCGCGTTTGTAACGGAAATATGGACAATGGGTTTTGGTACCTACCTATTTGTAAATATGAAAAACCACCCCCCCTCAAAAACGTCCCTAAATACCACCCCTAAAATCACCCCCAAAACCACCAAAGAAAACCTCCCCTAAAACCAGAAAATCACCCCCAAAACAATTCTTAAACCACTCCTAGCAACCACCCCTAAAATTACCCCCACAAACCACCCCAAAAGCCACATCTCCAAACCACCTCCAAAGCCATTTCTAAAAACAACCCCTAACAACCACCCCTGAAAACCACCCCCAAAACCATTCCTAAAAACCACCCCCCAAACCACCCCCAAAACTACCCCTAAAAACTACCCCCGAAAACCACACCCCAAAACTTCCTAGAAACTACCCCCTCTACAAACCACCCCTGTCGCGTCTCTTTTTACATCTAATAAGTTAGCCGCCAGGCTCTCGCATTTAGCCGCTAGCTCTCGGGTCTGTTTCGTATAAATGCTGCAAATGAAACACGAAATCGAACTCCATACTATAATTCGATTGACACTTTGACAACTCAATTCAACAAATTAAACCAAATGTCGTTTTCCACAATTTATTGTCAAATGAAAATCTGTCAATGTACTACTTGATTTTTTTAAATTTTAAATTGGAACCGTATTAGGTAAGAATTAAAAAATTCTAATGTTCGTTTCAAAAAATATTGTACAAACTTCGATGCGCGAAGACGTCTTCGGCCAGACGTACGCACTTTCGGCGATCGGCTCCCGTACATATTAGAAAGAGACTGGAACGAAAAATCTGACTTCGCTAGATCGAAACGGTACGTCCGTATTGCGCATTTGCGAAGAGCCATGTGAATTTTATGTTGGGAAAACAAAATTTTTTATTTTTATTTTTGTTTTTATATTTATTTTTTTTATTTAAACTTTTTTATTAATTTTTTTTATTTTTAATATAAAAAATTTAAAAATAGTCTATCATTGTCAATACAATACATCCAATTTTATCTAATGAATCTTGACAAAGACCCTGAGAAGGGCCGGAACGTCAGCAATTCAATTTTAGGTATTATTTTTTCCGCTACATAAACTTATCCACCTCAAATTTCAGAAATAAAAAAATTTAAAATAAGTCAGTCGTTGTCATCTATATTTATATACAATACATTATTTTTTCTGCTACATGAACTTTTCCACTTCAATAACACAACATTATTTTATAATTATGATGATACTTTCGTGACAAAGTGTGGCCAAAAGTAAAATCGGCATTGTCTATTTGTCTAAAGCATTTAAGCATTTAAAAGTCAGTCATTGTCATCTATATTTATATACAATTATACAATTTTATCTACTAAATCTTTACAAAGGTCCTGAAGAGGACCGAAACGTCAACAATTCAATTTTAGGTATCATTTTTCTGCTACGCGAACTTTCCCGCTTCAAATTTCCGACACAACGTTATTTTATAATTAGGATACTATCGTATAACAAAATGTATCCAAAAGTAAAAGGCTTTGCCATAAAATAATCAATCGGCATCGTCTGTTTGTCTAAAGCATTTCTAATTTCCAATATTGGCGGCTTCAGACATGCGCATGTAGATTTGGATTATATTAACCCGGACCGTTGTCGCTCCTTGTGGTTGATATTCTCTGTGGGTCTGGGCGAATCTACCTACATTCGAGTGCGCGCGCATTTCGGCGTAACGGCCTTGAAGTCACATCTCGATTTTCTGAATAGATAAGGAAAACTGTCCCGCAGTAGGTAAAGCGGGGAATTATAATTATTGTGCGGCATATTTGTAATGCTGGTTGCCTGGATATACTTCTGTTTAGTCTACGCAAGAAACCAACTTTCTTGAAAATTTTTTAACTCAATTTGTGTGTTCTTTAAATTTAAATTTTTTATCTACAACAATTCTTAGATATTTTATATTACTAACAATTTGTACTTTTTCTCCAGAGCGTATAGTACCTATGGTTTTCCAATTCCAAAATTTGCTGACATTACCTTAGACCAAGCACGGCGATTTTTTAACATTTAATTTTAATTTCTTATTCAGTCCAGTTGGCTTTTGTTCAGGCACTCAACAATAGCTTTATAAGTTTTATCCGATAAATAGGTACTTAAATTAAGGTATCATCTGCGAAAAGTTGCACATTACGTTTACTTACTACTTCAACAATTTATCATTTATGTACACAATAAATAAGAGTGGTCCTAGCATGCTTCCCTGCAGAACCCCTGTATCTGAAAATTCATCGTTGGAAAATATATTGTCATATTTTACTCGTTGTGTTCTACCCTGGAGATAATCTTCAAACCAGTTAAATACTATTTCCCTTATTCCACAATTTTTTAATTTATTTAATATTTTTCTATCTAGAGTTGCACATTACAGTTACTTACTAGGTACTTCAACAAAATCGTTTATGTACATACTCTGCGGAACCCCTGGATTTGAAAATTCATCGTTGGAAAATATATTGGCATACTTACTTTACTCTTTGTTTTCTACCCCGGAGAAAATCTTCAAACCAGTTAAATGCTATCCCCCTATTCCATATTTTTTAAATTTATTTGTAACATGTAATTAGTTGTAATTGATACAAGATGTAGTTAGATTAAGTTTATTTTAAAGAGTACACCGGACATTACAACACGTCAACATAAGGAGCAACATATGACTAACTTAACTCCGTACCTTATCCTAATACCAACTGTTACATCCCCTTACTTAAGTTAAATAAAATACATTTAAGTTTATTTTATTTTTATCAGGATTCACAAAATATAGTCCTTATACTTAACAGGTTTACTTATATTTCTCTTAGGTCTAGTACAAACATTTTTATTACAATTGTCAAGCTCACTATGAATGTTACTATCTGCTAACTCTGTATCAATAATTGTTTCATTTGTTTTATCATTATAATTTTCCAATGGCAAATCATTATAAACATTTTCAATAAATTCACCACTAGACCTTCTTAAATCTCTTCTGTTTCTACGCAATATCTTACCGCTTTCATCTTTAACAATATAGGACCTAGGCGAGTCATGTTCTGCCTCTACCCTTCCTTTAATCCAATCACCTTCCCTCCTCATAGTTATAATATCACCTTCAGCAAGTGTAGGCAACTCCTTAGCACCTCTGTTATAGTATTTTTGTTGATATTTTTGATTTTCAATAAGTTTTTCATGAACTAATTTTCTATTAGGATCTTTAGTATAAAGTAAGTTTAAATTTATAGGAACTATACCCTTTAATCTCCTATTATTTAATAATTGACTTGGTGATAGGCCAATGCTAACTATTGGTGAATTTCTGTAGTCCATCAATGCTAAATCTATATCTGATCCTTTCTTTAACAACATTTTTGCAATACCTACAGCTCTCTCAGCTAAGCCATTTGATTGTGGGTAGTTAGGGCTGGATGTGGTACATTTAAATCCATATTCTACAGAAAATTGTTTAAATGTTAGACTTGAGAAAGGCATGTTGTCAGATACCAAGATATCTGGCGTACCTTGTCTTGAGAAAATTTCTTTAAATTGTTTAATTAACTCATTTGCATCTTTGTATCTTAGTTTTTTTAATTCAATCCATTTACTATATGAATCATATACTACCAAATAGTCAACTCCTGAGTAATACAACACATCTGCTGCAATACGGGACCATGGACGATCTGGACATTCGTAAGAAATTAGAGGTTCTTTTTGATTTTTTCGTTGGAACCTTTCACATATTTTACAGTTTTTTATAAATTGGTGAATATCATTTGACATTCCCAGCCAATACAGAAATTCTCGTGCTCTGGCTTTTGTTTTATCAATGCCTAAATGGCTCTTATGTAACAACTTCAAGATGTAGGACTGCATTTTTTTCGGAATTATAATTTTTTCATTTAAGTACACAATATTTTCATTTACACATATGTTATCTATTAGTTGCCAAAAATGTTTCAAAGATTTATTTGTTTTTGGTAAAAACCTGGGCCACCCTTCATTATACATTTTTATTACTTGATTTAATATCTCATCCCTTAACATTTCTCTCTGTAATTCAGCTTTTCTTTCACTAGAAATTGGAATTAGCTTATGCAATGTATGAACTACAAACCCAAATTCTTTATCATGTTCAGTTTCATTCAAAAATGATCTGGATAGGTAGTCGGCAATGTACATAAATCGTCCTTTCAAATATTTAACATTTATATAGTATTTTAACAAACTTAGGCGCATGCGTTGCAACCTAGCGGAAATTTGATTAATACCTTTTAAGAATACATTTTCTAACGGTTTATGATCAGTATTTACAATAACATTTCTGCCATATATAAAATAATGGAATTTCTCACAAGCAAACACGATAGCGAGCATCTCTTTTTCTATCTGACTGTAATTTTTTTCACTTGTATTTAATGCACGTGACACAAAACTTATTGGCTGTTGATTTTGCAATAAACAAGCACCAAGGCCATCTTTACTGGCATCAGTTTGGATAAGAAGTGGTTCATTCGGGTTAAATAGTCGCAATACAGGAGGATTACTTATTAATTGCGTTAATTTTCTAAATGCCTGCTCGTGCTCGTGTTGCCATTCAAACATAACATCATCCCTTGTGAGGTCACGCAATGGGGAAGTTATTGCTGACATATTAGGGATAAATGTACATAAATACTTTATTAATCCTAAAAATCTTGACAGCTGTTTTTTACATTTTGGAGTTTCTAATTCTGTAACTGCCCTTGTATATTTAGGATCCATTTTTGTATTATTTTTACTAATTACTTGGCCACAGTATTTAACTTCCGTTACTTTGTACTGAATTTTATCTGAATTTAATTTAACATTGTATTTACTAGCCCTATTTAGAAATACCTTTAAATTATTATCGTGATCTTTCTCCGTTTCTCCACAAATGAGTATATCATCAAAATATACATAAACACCAGGTATATCCCCAAATAGTTCTTCGCTCTTTTTCTGAAACACCTCGGGAGCAGATGAAATTCCGAACGGGAGACGGTTGAATTTGTACCGTCCGAATGGAGTACTAAATGTACAATATTCAGAACTTTCTTCATCCAATTCAATCTGCCAAAACCCTTGACGCATATCGAATACTGAAAAATAATTTTTACCTATTAGTTGTTGAATTATTGTATCAGGGGTCGGAATTCTGTAGATTTCTCGTAAAATTGCTTTGTTCAATTCTCTTGGATCCAAGCACAGTCTCAGTTCACCACTTTTCTTTTCAATTATCACTAAATTGTTAACCCATTTTGTTGGTTTATTTACCACACTTATTATTTTTTCACTCACTAGTTTATCCAATGTCAATTTCAATTTTCGATGCAATATTTGTGGCACTAATCTAGTTGGATTAATAACTGGCTGTACATCTGGGTCCAAAGTGATGTGATGTTGGCCTGGAATTTTTCCTATGCCCTTAAAAACCTGCGAGTAATTCTTCAACACATCATTTATCGTATTTACACTATTTAATGAGTCAACACGTTTAACTAAGTCCAACTTTACACAGTCTGCAAGTCCTAGTAATGGTTTTGAGTCTCCATCGACAATCATGAATTCAATTTCTGCACTTACATTTTTATTTGTTTGACACTGTAATTTAGCACACCCTGTAGGTTTTATTTTGTAATTTTTGTTTCCATATGATAGTAATGTAATTTATTTGCATTTAAATTGTTAAAAATTTTATTTGGTAAGATGCTAACCTCCGCACCTGTATCTAGCTTGAATTGCACTTGTTTACCATTCACTTTCATTTCTTCTGTCCATTCCGTCGCCTTATTTTGTTTTGATACTTCCGCTACTTCAATAGCTTCTGTAAACAGTTCATTGCTAATATTTTCTTGACTACTTTCATTTATTTCACACTCGTTTACTCTTCTTCTTGCCATTTTCGATTTCCTGCAAACACTTGCGAAGTGATTCTGCTTTCCACAAACAAAACACGTTTGATTAAAGGCTGGACATTGATTAATTTTATGACTCCGTCCACATTGGCGACAATTATTTATTAGTTTTTCCTTTGTATTTTCGAATTTCCCTGTATTTTGATTTGAATTTGGATATTTTTTTCCACTGTAGTTGCTTTTAACTTTATCTGGGTCATACTTGTAATTTACTGCATAAATTTGACACTCTCCTGTAATTTCTTTGACATGTTGTTTACTTACTTCAGAATTTCGACAATATTCTGCTGTTTTTTCTAGTGTGAGATCTGGCACATTCAATAATTTCTCTTGGAGGCTGCTATCCTTTAGATCAAAAATTATCTCATCTCTTATTATTGAATCTGTTTGATTTTTGATTGCCATATTCGCATTTGCTTGCGGCGTTTTTTAGTTCTGTGAGATATGAATCAAAAGACTGACCTTCTTTCTTCTTAATATTAAGGAATCGAAACCTCTCATAAATTATGTTTTTCCTTGGCTTACAGTATTCGTCGAATTTGTCCATTATCTTTTTTAAGGTTAGGTTTTCCACCGGCATTTTAAACGAATTAAATATTTTCACACCTTCCGTTCCAATCAGATTTAAGAACACTGCTAGTTTCCTTTTCTCCTTCATTTCTGTATCTGTAATTGCTTCTAGAAATATCTGAAATTCTTGCTGCCACGTTTCCCACGCGCTGGCCATGTTGCCTTCATTGAAATTCATTTCCCTCGGGGGACGAAATACCGACTCTGCCATGTTTGTATTTAATTATTCAGCACACCTGACACCATGTAACATGTAATTAGTTGTAATTGAGACAAGATGTAGTTAGATTAAGTTTATTTTAAAGAGAACACCGGACATTACAACACGTCAACATAAGGAGCAACATATGACTAACTTAACTCCGTACCTTATCCTAATACCAACTGTTACATTATTTACTTAATATTTTTTTATTCACAGTTTCAAAGGCACGTTGTAAATCTAAAAAGGCAGCAACTACTATTTCATTTAATTCTAGCTATAACCTGTTTCCAGTTAGATACTTATTAAAAGCTGCTTCACAATTATGATTCTTGCTTCGCTAGTATATTATTTTCGTTTATATGCTGTATCAGTTGCTCATACACTACTATTTCTATCAATTTTTCTATTGCTAGTAAAGTATTAACAGGTCTGTACTCTTCACATTTGCAAATATTTGCAACTTTAGGTATCTATTTAGGTATCTATTGGAATTATTTTTAATTAACTCGGTGGGTACTTCGCCTTGTAGTGATGACGTGTTTATTAAATTTCCCACGACCCCCTAAGAAAGCGACACGGTGCATACAATAAAGTAGGCCTGACACTTGACAATTGCGTTGATCCGTGTGCTATAACTCGTAAGAGCCGTTTCACATGCGACTGATTATCGGTCCTCATGAACTAGGGTCATTGTTTTGAATGAACTATTTCAGATGCATTGCGTATCGTCGGTTGACTGACTTGTCCGGACGAGCGTCAGAATAGCCCGAACACCCACTGAAATCGTTGGCGATGTTTTCCAATAACAAATTACTTAAACGTCATTTTACTGATAAAGTGTAATGGTCACGCCGCATGCGTATTGTATGCAACCGGGATCCGCATGGGTGGCGATTTATCCCTTCCTGTCCGCACAGCGTATCGTCAGGATATCTGAGAGCTGAGAGCCATTTGCCTTATAGATCTCTTCAGACAGTGCGTACGGTCCGCAAGTACATGTTTGCATAAAAAAATTAAAACAGTGTTGCAATTCGAAATTAATAATATACGCATAGATACTGAGATTCTTATTTACGTTCATCTGCTCCTGACCTGACCTGAACCCCAACCCCCGAGCGGTGTTTCCATTCCAGAGCACTGCCAAGTTCTAAAGTCAGGAGCCGCCACTGAAAACTACCTATATTTCTAATTGATTTTACACCGTCGCGTCGGCGGAAATAACAAAACTTACGCCTTACGCTAGACAGACTGACGAGTTCTATTTGCAGGAAGGCATATTTTTTCTTTTGTTGGCAAGTAAGGTTAAAGTTTATAGTCTTCTCATTTTTCCCCAATTATAAAAGATATATTTTCTAAAAGTACCTGTACCTATCCAAACATAACATAAGTAATAAGCTTGTATGAAAATATTGTGCAATATACAGTATCTGTGGTAAAAATCTCGGATATGCGAGAGTGCTAGGCGCTCATCGGCGAACATTGTAGCGTTGTAAAAAATCATATCTTTTATACCATCAACAGGATAAAAATACTTCTTGCACTAAAAATTTCACCATTCCTTTCAGCTTATTTCATACGATATATGTATGAATCTATCTGTAATAATTTTCAAAATACTTCGAGTTTGAAGTTTACGCTGCAAGTTTCGGGTAAGCTATGTTTAAACAATTTTTGTTACATTTGTTAACAACAATTTCTGGGTTAATTTGACAGTGTTTGAATCTGTAAAGAATAAGCTGTCTATTTGTGTAAAAATAATTAATATGGGGTCAAAAACTAGGCTCATTAATGCGGTGTAAACATAAAATTGATCAATTTTCAGCAATATAAAAGCTTTGGGAAAAATATTTTTTACGTCTTCTTGCAATCACAGATCGAAGGACGCCCTCCATATTTAGATTCACAAGATCTTCCCAGATATCGTGAACATTTTTTTAAAACTATAGAGAGAAAGCGAATGGTGAGCAAACTCAATTAATATTAGAAACTATAAATAAAAAATTTGGAGAACTTTATGATAGCTTTGCTCAAATTTCTGAGACGGTGAATGAGTTGAAAAGTGTCAGTACCGACCATGGTGTTAGATTGAATGCGGTGAATGAGAGGGTAGACTCAAGTGACCAGTACGGCAGGAGGAATAATATTAATTCGGCGTTCCAGAGTCGATAGTAAAGCAGGCTGACGATACAGATGTAATTGCACTGGACATCTTTAATAGCAAGCTTAAATTGAATGTACAAATAGGTGAACTTGACCGTACACACCGTGTGGGTAAACACATTGTCGAAAATCTCCACCCTCGTGGAATTATTGTTAAATTCGTTTCATACCGTACCAAAGCTGCTGATGACCCTATTTCGAAAAACTGAAAATAAAAGTTTTTGTAAGTATTGTTGAGTCCATCCGTGGACACACTGTGTATAGTGTTTCATTTCGCTTTTTGTTGAGAAGCTCATGTGGCAACTCCTTATTTGGTTTATTTAATCACTGTAAGTATAGTTATTCTTCGCTGTTGTCCTACATGATTATTACACCCTGTAGTATGCATCGATTCATACTAGCCAGCACAAAAATACCAAGAAAATAAAAAGAAACACTCTGAGTCACTCGCTTACACAAGCCTCCTGATATCCTCATTGCATTCTTTTGTGCGGGCCAGTACACAGTGTTCGATCCGTTTTCGTGATTTTATAGGGAATAATGCCTAAAGTAATTAGAAAGAGAATCTTATCGTCTTCGGATTCGGAAAGTGAAGATAATGTGGTGAATGTGAATAGGGTATCGCAACGTCCTGTGGAAAAGCAAATGAGGAAGGAGCAAAAATTCGACCTTTTGATGTCTAAATAACGGGAGATTGAGCAGGAAGTTCGTAGAAGTGCAACTTTTGATGACTATCGTTTCCGACGAAGGCAGGTTTTTTCCTATTGTTTTTTCATTGAGTAACCTTCACTTACTCCTGGATGCATAACAGCTAACAGCTAAAAAACAGGATCTGTTTATAATCCAGTTACAAAATCAGATTGCAAGCGCACTTTCTGCAATAGGGTTTTTGATGTCTGGCATAATCAAAGATTGCGACAATGTTGACCCACAGAAAGTGCTTTCTACACTTGCAGACAGTGGACAGGTCTTGTGCGATGTTTTCCATAATTTGTCAAACCACAGGCGATATTTAGTAAAACCCTTCCTTAAAGAAGAGAAAAGGAACGTTGTCAGTCAGTGCCCGATTGACGAATATTTGTTTAGCAAGAAGCTGCAGGATTCTATCCAATCGGATAAATCCGTGACTAAGGCAGGAAATGAACTGAAGTTAAGTTCGTCAAATAGAAATAAATTGTATCAGAGGCCATTTCCTTCGCTTGAATCGCAACCCGGCCCATCGGACCTGCAGATGCGAAGAAGCATTCCCAGAAATGCTGGTTATTTAAACTATCAGCGCCCTCAAAACACCACACGGAAGAGGATAACACAGAAGGAGTACAGCAGATCATCCAGAAGACACCAACCCCAACAGGGAAGGACGTTCATTCCTCGGAAATGATTCTTCGTTCTGCGGGCTCTCTCTCAAATAAGGTAACAGAATGGAAAAACATAACTAACAACCAGGTTATTTTGAATTGGATTAAAGGTGTTTCAATTCCTTTCGAAAGTACGCCTTTCCAAAACTATTGTCCTAGAGTGAAGATAAGTAAGTCTGAAATATCTAGATATAAACAGGCTATTAGTGAGCTAATTAATAAGGGGGCTGTCTCAGAATATATTCCGGTAGAGGATGAATTCTTATCTTCATTTTTTCTTGTTCCAAAACCGAATGGGAAATATAGATTTATTTTAAACTTAAAACAATTAAATAAATTTGTGATCGCCCCTCATTTTAAGCTTGAAGATTATAGGACAATCTTGAAGTTAATTACAAAGTCTTGTTTTTTTACTAGTATCGACTTGAGAGACGCTTATTTCTCTTTGGCTATTAAGACGAAATATAGAAAATATTTACGTTTTCGTTTTGATAACAAGACTTATGAATTTAATTGTTTACCGTTCGGTTTAAACCTTGGGACATATACTTTTACTAAAATAACCAGACCCGTGTTGCAGTATTTGAGAGAAAGAAATGTAATCTGTTCAGCTTATTTAGATGACTTTCTGTTTGTTGCAAAAAATAAGGAAGAATGTTCAAAAAACGTAAAAATAGCTTACGACACACTGTCGAAATTAGGTTTTGTTCTAAATATGGATAAAAGTGATTTCATTCCTAAGCAAGAGATAACACATTTGGGTTTTAAAATAAACAGCGTGGAAATGTCAATTAGTTTACCGCAGGAAAGACAAGGTAAAATATTGAAACATTTATCAACTTTTTTAAATAAAAGTATGTGCTCTATCAGAGAGTTCGCGAGATTAATTGGTACTCTAGTTGCCACCAAACCCGCTGTAAAGTATGGCTGGCTACACCTGAAAAATTTAGGACGCGAGAAATATGCAGCTCTTTTTCACAAGAACGCCGACTATAATGCAAAGATGTTCCTCCCGGATTACATAAAAACCGATTTAGAGTGGTGGTCCACTAATATTCCGAAGAGCAAACAAACTATTGGAACAAAATCTTTTCAAAGGGAGATTTTTTCGGATGCTTCCAGAACAGGCTGGGGAGCAAACTGCGGAGAAGATAAAACACATGGTTTTTGGAACAAGACCGAATTACTTTTCCATATAAATTATTTGGAATTATTGGCGGCCTTCAACGCCTTAAGAACTTTTGCGAGAGACATTTCTAATGAAAATGTTTTATTAAGAATTGATAACATTACAGCTATCGCTAGTATTAATAAGATGGGAAGCGTACGATATAAAAATCTTCATGAGATTTCACAAAAAATATGGGACTGGTGCGAATCACGGAACATTTTCATTTACGCATCTTATATCAGTACTTCACAGAACAGCGTAGCTGATTCGGAATCACGAATGAAAAATGTATCCACGGAATATGAGTTAAACGATAGAACGTTTCGAGATATTACGATTAAATTCGGAGTCCCTGATGTTGATCTTTTTGCTACCTATCAAAATAAGAAATGTGTTAATTTCATATCGTGGCATCCAGATCCAGAATCCATGTGTGTCGATGCCTTCACCATAAATTGGACACCATTTTACTTTTATGCCTTCCCACCAATTTCATTAATAGGGAAAGTTTTGGAAAAGATTGTCCACGATAGAGCTAGTGGAATTCTACTGGTACCAGACTGGCCTAGTCAGTTCTGGTATCCTCGCTTTAAGGAATTACTAATTGCTAATCCACTTAAAATTCAACCGTCTGACAATCTACTTTTATTGCCTTTCAGATCAACGACACACCCGCTCCGGAACACTACCCTGGTGGCCGGCAAGTTATTCGGAGGTCTTTTATCTTGAAAGGAACACCAGAGGCTGTAATTCCAACATTATTGGCTTCTTTATCTGAAGGCTCACTAAAGCAGTATGACCAGTGCCTAAAGAAGTGGTGGATTTTTTGTCGTGGGAGGGATCATAATCCATATGAATATAACCTAGAGGCAATTCTAGAATATTTTTCAGAAATACAAGGCTCGGGGTTGTCTTTTTCGTCCTTAAATACTCATCGGGCCGCCATCTCTTTAATTTTCTCGCCCAACCAGAAAGATGAATTCATTCTAAAGAGATTTTTCAAAGGGGCCTTTAATTTAAATCCTCCACAATCCAAATATGCTGCAACATGGGATCCTGTTGTTGTGCTGAGTTACTTAGAAAAAATGTTTCCGTTGGAAAACTTATCCTTCGAGTACCTCAGTTGTAAACTAGTTACCTTAATAGCGCTTACCTCCGCCCACAGGATGCAAACGCTTTCAAAGATTTGTGTTGAAAACATCAAGCAATTGAACAATGTCGTTGAAATTAGGGTACCTGACAGAATTAAAACTTCAGGATATAATAAGTTACAACCTTTGTTGGTCTTTCCTACTTTTCCAGATAAACCTAGTCTATGTGTCGCTAAAACTTTGTCATTCTACATTCAAAAATCCTCTAGATTAAGACCTCAGGGAGAAAGTAGGCTTTTTCTAACCTGGAAAAAAACCTTACCATGCGGCTACTTCACAGACCCTAAGTAGATGGGTAAAAACTATTTTGCAAAGAAGTGGTATAGAGATTGCAAAGTTTTCGACACATTCCGCTAGGCACGCTAGTACATCAGCGGCACTGAGCGCGGGGGTTAATATTGAAGTAATTAGAAAGGCAGCAGGTTGGTCCGAGAGGTCTAATGTATTTATGAAATTTTATAATAGACCACTTACAGCCTGCCCGGATGAATTTGCTAGGTCAATTATAACACAATCTACTTCGTCAAAGAATTAACAATGTAATAAAACTTCCTAATATGATTATGTTTAGGAAATATTATTTCTACAAATGTTTTTTTTTTTTCTATTTTCCAATTTGTTTTTGTATAACATGTTTTTCGCTAAGGAATTTGTTTTCTGTGTATTTTTCTTTTGTGTTCAGGTTGAACAGTAATTATTATGACTAAGTTCTTAAAATGTATTTATGAATCACTGGCTCTATAAGTGTACCATGTGCTTCTAAAATGAAATATATTTTTATTTATTTTGTTAATTAGATCGTGTTGTGCTTCGAACATCTACAGGGTGTAATAATCATGTAGGACAACAGCGAAGAATAATTAATAGATTGATCGACTTACCTGTAAGGACGATCGATCAGAATTATTCCAGCTGTTGTCCATAATGATTATTACAACCCTCCCGCCCAGTTTCTCTTTCCCTTCGATCTAATTAACCAACGAATGCAATGAGGATATCAGGAGGCTTGTGTAAGCGAGTGACTCAGAGTGTTTCTTTTTATTTTCTTGGTATTTTTGTGCTGGCTAGTATGAATCGATGCATACTACAGGGTGTAATAATCATTATGGACAACAGCTGGAATAATTCTGATCGATCGTCCTTACAGGTAAGTCGATCAATCTATTAATTTTAGGACTGATATGAATAGGTAGTTCGTATTTCAAATACAGAGTGTGGAGGATATTCGGACTTTTAGTTACACCTTTATTGTTTAAATAATCTCGATTATGAAACGCTTCAAAAATTTTGTATCTTATTTTAATCTTAGAATAGTGTATCCAGCTATGTCTATTGAATGATACGCGTATTTTGTTGGAACATCCAGGTTCCAGGTATAAAATTAAATTTTGATAACAAACTTTGAAAAATGGGGAATTTAAATGATATGATCAATTAAACAGACAGTTTGAACATTAAGCAGGGGGAATTGGGTAATAAATGAATAAAAAATGAACCAACAATTCAAAATTCCATTTAATAGGTAAATAATAAGCTGATTACCATATATTGTGAATTTCAAATTACAGGTAACATTATCTTATGTAAAATCTGCAAATTTTGACCATTTTTCATTCACACTTTCCATAGACAGTTCATTTTTAGCATATTCACTTGTTTTTAAAGAAGTGTCGTCTTCGTTGAAAAAATCATCATCGAATGGATCGTTTTCTCTGTCAAATATATTTATGGATTCAGATTTTTTTAAATTAACATCAAGTTTAAAATTATTCACAGTTTTATTTCTATGCCTATTTTTTTTTCCAGAGTTCATAATATTTTCGACATTACTCATATCAGCAGGAAATTCATCATTTGCTTGTTCGGAAACAATTGGTTCGATTTTACTAGATTTATCTGATGTAAAGTCATCTTCAAAATAATTGATTGCCGGTTTAGTAAGTGCTGCATTATTTCCAAAAACAGAGGGTTCTTCATTCACGAAAGCTATTTCATTATTCTTTGGCTCTTTACTAAGTGGTTCATCCTTAATAATATCATGTTGAAATTTCCTATTTTTCTTGATGGAAACAAACTGACTGTTTACTGTGAGTTCCTGGTTCATATCTTTTCTTCTATAACTACTTGCAAGTTCCTTTTTGTTCATTGCTGAACAGGAATGTTCCAGTTTTTCTTTTTGGTGCATTTCTTGTTTCATGTGAGTATCAAAATGTGTTGCCATATGAGGTTGACGTTTAATGGCAGTAAACTTTGCCACTGAATTAATTGGTTGTGTGTATTTCCCATGCATGAAATCGGAATATTGTGAGTCTCTACTTTTGGATCGTCGACTGGATTTAAATCTCCTATCTCGTTCTCCGTCACTTCCACCTTAAATAAAGCTGCATTAAATAACTTTAATTTGATCTTTTGATTTTAATATACCGACATTTTATAATTATGTTAGAACACTACGAAAATTAATACAAAGGAATTTACCGCAGTGAGCTCTGGGCCATTGGTTCATTTTTTGTTCCAATTCTGATGTGCTGCTGGGGCGTTTCCAATTCCGTTTGTGTGTAGAATAAACACTAGGATAGCCATCACTAGAGCCATTGTGATAACATTCGTCCCAATTCATTTCTTGAATATTACAGTGATCATGTTTCTTTTCATAACGTCTTCTGTTTATATCGGAATTTAAAATTCTTCCACTGCAATAGTGATCTCCATGTTTACCTAGAACAATATTCAAACCGTTATTCTCATTTTATTTAAATACTATTCAAATCTCTGCATAGATAATTACTCAAACATATTCCAAACGCCTAACAGCTTAACTTTGTAGTATAACAAAGAAGAGGAAATTAAAGGGTGTGTCACTATTTTCGGAACCTTTGATCTTTACTATTTAGCGTGTTTGATCTTCTAGCGCTGGACGTAGGCGACCCTTTAAGATTAGGAAAATCAGAATCTGACGTGCAAGTGATAGTCACATTTTAATAATAATAATAATAATAAATTGTTTATTGTTTGCAATAAAAAAATACATACAATACATACAATTTTAAGCAAACAAACGGACACAGTTCAGACCCTGATGCACATTCGCATCAGTTACTGTTCTACCACTGCTCCGCTACAATCTTGATATAAATATTATACTAATAGCATATGGTGCCAAAAGCGAAATAAAGAAAATAAAATAAAATAAAATAAAATAAAATAAAAACTAACAAACGTACTCCCCCAAATGAAATGATTTACATCACCGAGAAACCAATATAATTAACACTTAACAAATATCTAGCCGCATTGAGAGAAAAGAAGACTTAACTTAAATTCATGTTTAAATCTGACAAATGGCAAAGATATATATGACTCGCTAACATGATTCACATGATGCGCGATGTTGTAAGAAAATGAACGTTTAAAGAATTGTTTAAAGTGACGAGGAATTGTAATTAAATCTTTCCTGCGAAGATCCAGATTATGGACATCCGTCCTGAATGTAATTATTTTGAAAGCCTGCCCTTTAAAATAAAGTTACAGGCGCATACATATTTTAATTTCTCATATTCTTCTTCAAGAAGCACTTATTTCCAAAGCGTATTCCTTAAAGCTTAAAAGAAAGATAGATAAGCATGAAACTTTTAAATTTCTTGCGTTTTTTACAGCAAGTCACAACTCAATAACATTTTCGAGTTGGATCTTCATCAATATAACTTTTCTGGCTTAAAATTGCCTAAAGAACATATTCCTAGAGTTTGGTAGATTTCTCAGGGGGCACCATGCAGAATTCCAAATGAAAATAAGCTCAAATGGGAAACACCATCTTAATCGAAAATGTATCTTTTAGTAGATACCTACAATATCAAGGATGGATGACGGATATAATACGTATTGCATGCCACATGAATTATTTAAAAGGTGTTGTCCTAAGCGAAAAATCAACAATTGAAAGGGTGATTAAACTGGGGCGAACGAAAATGCGCGTTGGGTGACTGTGTGTGACGTGCGATATTTCGCCTTTACATAAGGATTCCACCCTCACTCGCCTTCCCCAATCGTTGGACCTCCTTGTCGAATCGTATCTGATTCTTGAAGAAAGTGGGAGCGAAATCAGCATATTTGCGCTTGTCAAAATCCTTATTTTACTTTCTGGACCGACACGTCAGTAAATATTGTGTTTTAAAACGATCGCAAGTTCCGTATTTAATTTTGAAGAAACGGAGTCTCGGATAGAAAAATCGAAAGTTGCGAAATTTGTTTTGAATGGTAAACTATTGATTGACGCAATTTTTAAAACTAGCGGGTTTTCTCCATTGATTTTCCAGGTAAACTAACACACACAGCGGTTGGATCGGGAACTTTAACGTAAATTCAATATCACTTCTTTATAAATTTATTCAACACGATGGAACAGCGATAGTAATAACTAAATTCCACGCGTGTTTCGATGACAACGTAAGCATCTTCAGGAGTAAGAAGGTCAACTGAAGCTTAAACGTATACTACGATGCGTAAACACCTTCCCTCCTATACTCAAGATATCCATATAAATACCTAGTGTCAATAAAACTTGTTTTTTTAGAACTCAGTGGTAGGTAGGAAATTTTTTATTGCTTGCCCTAAATAATTATATCTACGAAATAAACCTGGGGTGAATCACTGGTGAATCTTTTAAACATTGCCGTTGGATTTATGTGGATTTACATGGATTTCTGCGTATTGCCGTCGACATCCGGGGATTCCCATTGCATTAACACAGCTTGTTGTCAGTCAAATGAGAACACATAACACATAAAAAAGAAACATTGTTATGCGACGTATTACCTCGGGATTTCGAATTATAAATCCCATTATGAACATTATAATGCGATTTTAACTTCACACGCGTAGAAATTTCTGGGACACCTGTTAAGTATTGCTCAATCTCGTCACTTTTGTGTTCGGATTTCCGTGGATTTCCATGGATTTCTGTGGTAAATTTCCATGGATTTCCATGGGTTTTCGGACATTCTTGTGAAAAATTTCATCTGTGATTCATCCCTTAACCTATACAGTATCGAATCTGGAATCGGGCTATAATTACTGTTAAGATAACTATACCTATATTGAGTTTATCACTACTATACGCACTACCATTTACCAATAATAATGACTTGTATTAAATCAATTTGTTCGTTAAGTAAGTTATGTTTTTTATCATGTTTATGTTTATAAATTTCTATAGATTCCAAAATATCTAATTGATAACGTTTTTTTCAATGTGTACAATAATTTAGTTTCTTCAAGAATAGGAAATTTGTGATTATTTTCGAAAAAATGGTTTGCAAAATTTGAATCGTTATTCCTTAACAGAAAACCGAAATGATCTTGAATGTTCAATATAGGTATCTTTATGAATAATAGTCCTACCAGTTTGATCAATATAAGTACTGTTGCAATCAGTGCATTTTAGTTGGCATATATCTGTTCTATGAAAATTATTAGTTTTATCTTTAGAATTAAACAAAATATGAGATAAAATATTTGAAGGTTTAAATGCTACATGTATAGTGTTTTCGGATAAAATATGTACTGGCAATTCTTTCAGAAACATTTCCTACGTAAGTTATGTATAGGTACGACAAAATTTAATATCTTTTATCTCATAATTTTGAGTATTTATTTTATTTATTTATGTTTATTTTATCGTTTTCAATTTCTTTAGTAAATGTTATCTTCAATGAATATCATTCAAAAAAATTAGAAAGTTATCCAACTGTCTTGTAGTAAGTACCTTTAAAAAAGCAAGATAAAATGTCATCAATGTATCTGTTCCAATGTTGTTTTATTAGATCTGAATTCATAATTTTTTGTTCAATGTTAGACATAAAAATGTCTTATAATAATGGGCATATGGATAACTGTCTTAATTTTTTGAATAATATTAATCCAAACATAAAATTTGCTAAAGAAAAAAAAAATATTATAAAATAAATTTCTTAGATTTAACTTTAATAAACAATAATCAAAAAATTGTCCAGTAGTTTATCTCTGTTTTTGGCCAATCTGTTCATGAGTAGGTTTGAAGTGACTTTCAAGAGATAGTGAGTACTTCCCTCGAGTGTGGTTGCGTTGTGTGGATGAAGTGCTCGCAGTTTTTGATACCAAGAGGAACCGAATTGAGGAATTCTTAGATAATTTAAATTCACGTTTTAATAGTGTTAAATTCACCTTCGAAATGGAACAAAATTGTTCAATTCCTTTCTTGGATGCCTTGGTTGTCAAGAACGGCATTGGTCGTCTGGAATTTGATGTGTATAGGAAGTACACACAGTGGTTGGATCGAGAACTTTGACGTAAATTCACTATGAATTCTCAATAAGTTAACCCCACACGCGAAAAGAGAATCACACAATAACTAAACTAGGCACGTGTTTCGCTGACAACGTCAGCATCCTCAGGAGTTGAGGATTATTCTAAATCTAAGCTTACACTATATTGCAATAAACTAACCTCCCACTGGAAGTAAAATTAACCTGTAGGGTGTCTTAGAACTTTTGGAAGAGCAATAAAGAGCAATAAAATTGGTTTCTTAGGACTGGAGGGTAAGTATTTATGGCTGGTCTTAAATCTATCTAATTGATAAATCTATACAGGGTTGAGTTTGGAATCGGACCATAATTACTGTTAAGACAACTGCTTTTATTTTTATATATCGCTATACTTTCCAAGGCGTTTAAAACAAATTTATTACTTCCTGGATTTAGGAGTTTGAGATTATTGATATTGAATTTGTGGCCCGTTTCTAACGCATGCGACGCCATACTAGACTTAGCTTTACGGCCGTATTTGTAATGGGCTTGATGCTCCTTAAGGCGAGTTAAAATAGACCGAGTTGATTGCCCGATATATTTATTGTCGCAATTTCCGCATGCTATTTCGTAAATTCCTGCTTTATGAATGGGTTCCATTTTATCTTTCGCATTTCCTAGTAGATTAGTTATCTGCGGTACATATGGTATTTGTATCAATTTAATAATTTGGTTATCCCCATTTAAAGTGGCGGAATTTCGCAATAGCATTGTAAATTTTCGTTTCCTAATTAATCTATTGACAATTTCTGGATCGAAACCGTTATATCTCGCTATATCTTCAATTACGTTTACTTCCTTGCGGTATCTTTCAACGGATAATGGTAGACTCAACAGTCTATTAACTAAAAAACCAAAAACTAGACTCTTTGTGCTAACTGCAGTGGTTCGAATCTACAGTTATGTACCGAACTGTACTGGTTTCGTTCTTTCCTAAAGATCTCAAATTCTAACTTACTGTCTTTCCTAATTACCAAAATGTCTAAAAATGGAAGCTGTCCTTCTCTTTCTATTTCATGGGTAAATTTAATAGAATTTAATCTACTATTTACGCCACTCAAAAAAACTTGTGTGTGTCAGCTCCGACGCAAGACTGGAGTTTACTCCTTACGAACGATTATTTTAACTTCAATCACTTGATAATAGGGTACACGTGAATGTCAGTTTTATACCCAAATGCTTTGTTTAGTATAAATAGGGGTTGGTCATTGCGCAGCTTTTGTGAACTACTGCTGTGGGACATACTGACGTCAGTATGTGGAACTCTGGGGTGTTTAGTCGCGAACTATTGTATTTTTCTTAAAACGTCGGTTGCCGTCAGCCGTCAACGGCATAGGAATTTGCTGCCAAACTTTGTGGAAGACCAGAAGATCCAAGAGAAGATAAACATTTTTGGTTTTGCTGGAACGTGTGAATAAATTATGGGAAAATAAAAAAATTACAATTTAAATAATTGGATTTGGAGCAGAAATTGAAAATTTCTGATATTATAAAATTTGAAACCAAGCGAGCTTAGTAAAATAGTTAATTTGTGTTAGAGTGGACTCTGAGAAAATAATATTTATGAGACCTTAAAGAACTGTCCTGTTGTAATGAACAAGATAGAGAACAAGTTTGCATTAGTGGGGTTCTCCATGATTACTTTCAATTCTTGATGCAAAGAACGCCAAAAGGAAAGACTGGCAGAAATGAAATTTGGTCTGCAGGTATAGTAAATAATTTAATATAAAACTGTCTATACACGAAAATAAACAAAGATCCGTTGCCCAAAATGATTTCAGATACTCAGAAAATGTAATGTAACAACCTCATTACCGCGCATATCAAACGTAAGCTACATGTGCCTAACCCAAAAGTACCACGCATGTATTGTTTACCGAAGATCCATAAAGTAGGGAAATCCGTAACGCCCATAGTTTCAGCTATACATTTACCTAATTACAAACTGTCCAAATGGTTGGTCAATGAATTTAATAATAATTTCGAGATCAAGCAGTCAAGTTTTTCAGTAAACAACCCTTTAGAGTTTATAAACAAAATTCAGCACATCATGTCATTACATGATAACGAATTATTAATTTCATTCGACGTCAGCTCACTTTTTCCCAGTGTACCTGTATCAAGGGCTTTGGAGTAATTGTATGAACTACTTAGTAAAAATAACATAGACGAATAAACTGTCAAGGAATATATTCATTTAAGGCTGCCGCTTCTGAGTGAGAAGTTCACTTTATGCAAAGAAAAGAGACAGAAGCCTGGTTCTTCAGAAAACATAAAGAGGGCGTCTTGTCCTGTCTTGCCATCTATTGTAAAATAGTCTTACTACTGGTAATTTAAAATAGATACCTATAGCAAGGCTTCCCGCTTCAGAATACTTAACTGACAGGAGGGCGGAGCTTACTGTGATTAATGACATGCAGGTGCAGTGGTAAGAAATAAAATAATATTTGGGCATATTCGGATTTCTAGGTTCTAACTTACTAATTGCTTCCAAACTTGTAATAATTGTGTGGTCTGTTTTCCAGGGTAGGACTTGCGTATTTTCTAGGGCTGATCAGATATGCATCAGATGCATAATACTAGGATCTCGAGTATGTACCTAGGTGCATTAGAAAAATAAAGAAATATGAAACGTGGCCTTTACAATGTTTCAATGTTTTTTACGGATACAGTGCGAGGACCTCGTACTACAGACACGCCATCTGTGTGTGCATACTGACTTGCGATGCGTACATACATATACTGAATTGTGTCGTAATATCATTGTAGGAATCTGAGCAGTTTTTATGTGCGATGTATCTATGTACATTTGTACAAGCAGTGTTTCAAAATATTAAATTTATTTTTAGGAAAAACTGGCTGAAATTTTTCACAAAAAATTGTAAAATTGGAAATTAACACATTACTCGATAATAATAGTTCGCCATATTTAATTTATATCGAAACACTCGCTCTGGAGAAAACGCAAAATACGCACCACAAACTCGTCCATTGCGGGCAACTAAATCGAGCGCAATTACTTTTGGCGTTCAACAATGAAAGTACAATTCGAAAACTAGTACGTAGTTGTCCTGATAAATCGATTTAATAGATTAATTAGAAAATCGAAATAATCGATTATTTTTCGTTATATGTGCGACAAACCGAAAACTTCTTTTAATGTTTAATTTTTATGTAATTTTGTTCTATTACTTATTTCATTTTTAACTAAACGCATAAGCCATTCTTAAAATTTTGAGAAGAAAAATAATTTAAATTTACAGATCTGTAAACTAAGTGACCGCAAAGTGAGTAGTGATCCGCCGAGGCGTTAGATAAAGAAACGACTATAGAACCGTCGCGGCTAGATTTCAGAACTCGGTCGGTCAGACGTCAGAAAATTTATTTTCGGGGTCGGCAAAATAATTAGGGCCGGCCCTGCCCCTTTTTTCCGATTTTGGAGTTTCTGCAGCGCCCAGCTCCCAGCTGTCTTTGTTGTTTATTCTGCTCATGCTCAGATCGTCAGATCACTCAACTCCGCATTTTTGCTATTTCTTGTTTGGTTTAGCGTTTCCCGCCAGTTTTACTTTGATTGTTCCATTGTTTGCATTTGGAGTACGAGTGTAAAGTATAGTTCTACAATCTACATACTTCGTTATTTGAGTGAAAGACTTTTTATTTCGTGGTTCGTGCTTACCGCTGGTTTTAACTTTATTGTTTATTGGTTTGTTGCATTTGGAGGTGAATCGTTTGGAGTGTCTGTGCAAAATAGTTATAAATCGGTTACAAACCTACTTATTTGTTTGAGATCAAAGACTTGTGTAGTATTGAATTTCGGAATTGGAAATATTTTTTGCTGGTAAGTAGGGATTAAGCTAGGGACACATTTCTCTGACGTGTTGTGTTGTGTTGTGTTGTGACGCAACGTTGTATGGATCATACAGCATAAATCGCATGTAATTAAACGGGGCGCGTGCACATTACTCTGACGCTACGCGCTGTGTTGTGTTGTGTTGTGACGCGACGCGATCCCTTCTTTCCAGATTTTCGTTGCATCGCGACACAACACATCAGAGCGTCAGAGAAGTGTGCACGGGTCATTTCGCTTAAAAAATATGGATGAAGCTGTCTTAATTGAAAAAGTTACAAATTACGAATGTTTATTCAACGTGAATTCGAAGAATTACCGCAATGAGTGTATGCGGCAAGAGACGTGGGAGGAGATAGGCAGGGAAATGAATTCTACAGGTAAAACAACAGAATTTTTACTTCACTTGTACTTACATACAGTGTGGAAAAAAGTATAGAAACAGTTCTATAAAAAGTTCCCGGTTAATCGGGGACGAAAACGCTCGGTGTGTACATACTGGAGCTTTTGAGAAATGGGGTAGCACCAGTTTATCAAACGTTGCGTCACAACACGACAGAAACATGTGCACACGGCGAGTCACAACACAACACGACACGACACAACACAACACATCAGAGAAATGTGTTCCCAGCTTTAGGCATGCATATGTACATGTGAACGTTAGTAGTAGGTATCTCAGATCAGTGAGAATATTGTTTTAAAAATTTGCACATACTTACCTGCCTGTAGGGAACTCTTCGGAGAATCGATCTTATTCAAAAATGTAATAAAATGTGATATATAGGGTGTTCCATTTTAACCAGAAGTGCTAGAATTACGAAAATGTTTCTTGGAAATCCAACCTTAGTAATAAGGTAGGTATGTATGCAAGTTTTCAAAACAACAGGTTCATTCCCCTACCTATGACAAAAATGTATATATTTCTAAAATTCATTTCAGAAATGCCTAAGCGTACCAGAGTGACCTCTATTCCTGGGCGACAACGAAAAAGGAATAAAAGAGCTGTTGCATCCAAAATTGGGACCATAAGACGTTACGCAAGAGAACAGGTGACGATTATTTTGGACGAAATTGTGGCCAGCATACCCATGCATACAGCAGTTGGAATATTCTGCAGAAGTATTATATGCAACATAATAAATACTGCATGTAAAAGTCCTCCCAGTAGTACAGGACAATTTTCACTATCTCCCTCAACATCCACTCATGCTGAAGGATCGAATATACAAGTGTCTGGTATGGAACTTGATGAAAGTGATGATGATGAATACAATTTTACATGGGGATCCACGAAGGAATATGAAGAGTAAGCGAAATGTAAATATGAAGGTTTCATTATTTAGTTCTGTGGTTTTTAGGGTGAATAATTATGAATTGGAAGTAGAAGTAGAAAAGCGAAAGCCAAAAGTTAGTGGTTATCGAATAATCGAAATTGATTATTTCTTGCAAAATGTCCTGTATCTTCAGAGTAATCACAGTAAAGTTTGTACTGGTGGAAGAGTGGAATTGTTTGAAGAAATTCAAAAAGTCCTTGCCAGTAAATTTGTTTTTAGTTGCACTGGTTGTGAAAAGAAATTTACTGTGTCATCAGAAAAGCCTGCAGATCTGCCAGAAACAAGGAATAGAAAGACTGATATAAATGCTGCCGCTGTTTGGGGAACTCTGTCTACAGGAGGTACATATTCACACTTATGCGAGTTACTTAGTGTTGTGGATATTCCTACCATACGAAGCAAGATGTTCTTTCAAATCCAACGAAATTTGGGCCCTGTAAGTTTTACAACAAATTTTTATACGGCAATCGTGATGTTTTGTTTAATTATTGTAGGTTTGGAAGGAGTCGTTATGGGACATCATGCATAAAGCAGGTGCCGAAGAGTATGAAATGGCAGTTCAAAGGGGTGATGTAACTGAGACTGGTGTTGCTTTCATAACTGTATTGTTGGATGGCGGCTGGTCGAAGCGTAGTTATGGTCATAGCTATAATGCAGCATCTGGAGTGGTATATGTTAAAGAGCATAGTCATTATCATCCTCATTAGTCCTGTAAAAATTTAGTGTTCTGAAGCAGCTAACGAATTTATATTGCAATAGTAATGGGGAGGTTATGCAGTATGTATAAGGGTTGTACTTGTATCATATATTATTTGGACAGTATTTCTGATATGTATAAATAGCAGTTTTCCACAATAAACGGTTTTATCAATATTTTTTGTATTATTATTATTGTATTTTTTGTATACTATGCAACTCAAAATCATTCCTCATGTGTGTAATGCTTTTCATTACATAACTCGAATGACAGTAATAGGCCATTATCCAAGCAGTGGTAATTAAAAATTTTTTCTTTACTTGTACGTCAACCCCTTCTGCTACACCACTGATCCCAAAACTTAGAAATCCGAAAAGTTAAACGCATCAAAAAAATAAAACGGCTCACTTGTGGTGGCATTTTTCTATATTTAATTTTTGTTGGTTCTGTTTGAGTTTTATTTTGAGACCAAACATTTAATATAGTTACATTACCTTCAAACACAGTACACAGTCTTCTATTACCCTGCCTTCAAATGATAAATCAACTTCAGTCTAAGAAAAGAACTTGCATGTCAATAACACTAACTTTCATATCTAGAGGCAACCAAATAGAAATTCAAGTATGCCCATGTTGATTCTTTGCGGAATTTGAATAGCCGCACAAATAATGAGAAATGTGAGAGCGCCATCTTCTTAGCACGTACCAAACTTTCTCACGCTAAATTACGGCAGGAATCTGTGATATGACTGCCGCTGTCGTTTTGGGATGCTGGATTTTCGACCATAATGACAGTTTCATAATAAATGGCATGTTCTCATTAGAAAGCACTCGTTCTCCAAAAATAGGTAATTAAATGTAATAAATTTGGTCTCATATGAAAGCTTACAACATGCATATTCCGGTAAGGTATTTTACGTTTTAATATTTTTTACTCCGGTATCAAAATTTCCACAATGATTCGGAAAAAAAAGTGGTCATCAATTGTATGAATTTGATTGCATGTTTTATGTGGCAAATGGCATTTCTTTTTACTTAAAAATAGCTTAAAATGATGGTACGACTGTGTTCTTTCAAGGAAATTTTCATTTACTGGTATACAATAAGGATTTCATGAGATTAAGTGCTTTTTATGAAGCGTTGTTCCCCCATACCTAAATGCATAGGGATGTGCCAGCCTTAAACAATCTGTGTATGTAGTAGAATTATTTCAAACTCAGTGAATCATTTTTCAACAAAGTGAAGGTACAGCCATGGGAAATTGCTTGCCTTCTCTCATTGCAGAAATTTTCATGGGCAAATTTGAAAGCCAACTGAAAGATGAGCTCCCATATTTCCAAAAGGTGTGGGTGAGATATTAGACGATATACTTGCCATTTTTCACACTAGTAAATGTAACATTCAAGGTTTTTTGAGCGACTTAAATAGTAGATTCAATTCAATCAAATTTACCCATGAAATAGAAAGGGAAGGACAGCTTCAATTTTTGGACATTTTGGTAATTAGAAAAGACAGTAAGTTAGAATTTGACATCTACAGGAAAGAAACCAGTACAGCTCGGTGCATTACTGCAGATTCGAACAAATGCAGTCAGCACAAAGTGGATAGTTTTGATTTTTTAGTTGACAGACTGTTGAGTCTACCATTATGCGTTGAAAGATACCACAAGAAAGTAAACGTAATTGAAGATATAGCGAGATATAACGGTTTTGATCCAGAAATTGTCAATAGATTAATTAGGAAACAAAAATTTACAATGTTATTGCGAAATTCCACCACTTTAAATGGGGATAACCAAATTACGAAATTGATAAAAATTCCATATGCACCGCAGATAACTAATCTACTAGGAAATTGATTCTGAGTACAATTCCATACCTTCGGAGAGACACTTACAGGAATGCTTTTATAAAGTATGTCAATAACTGTGTTTATGATTTCTCCAAGAAGTATGTTCATTTTACTAATCTACTTGGAAATTCGAAAGATAAAATGGAACCCACTTTCTTGTCATTTCCTTTATCAAGTGTAAGGTATTCTAATAGGTATTCAACTTAGGGTTGCCAGACGTCCCGATTTTAACGGGACTGTTCAGATTTCGAAGGCTTTGTCCCGCGTCCCGATGGACTGTTCGTCGGGACGCTAATTGTCCCGATTTCTTGATTATGCGTAGATATTGGCAACAAGGAAATTGCCACTCTATATTTGGAAAATTAAGATGTGCTCGCAACGTAACAATATGCCGTGATTGCGTGGCCGTGAGTCACAATCATGGTGTCTGGCAAAGACTTCTCAAAGTCTTTGGTTTCTGGTCCGCCCGGCAGAGCGGCGAATGCCGAACGCCTGTTGCCAACCCTACCGAAATTTCGATAGATCTACCGATTTTATATGTTCTACCGAAATGATACATAATTCTACCGAAATTTCATTTTTTAATTTTACAATTAAGAAATAGTCGGAAATTGGGCACAGATCATACATAATTCATAACGTCTTTGCGTTTTTCCTTTCTTCTTTGGGAAATCGTATGGTATCATTTTCGTGCAGCGGTAGGTACATTATAGTTACGCAAAAAAACCTATAACCAAAACAAAACAAAGCCGCCGTGCGCCGCGATTCGGCGGCGCCTTTGCGGCGATGGCTGTATCAGGCAAACTGCCACCGGTTTCAAAGAGACGCCTCGTCGCCGGTATTTTTGTTTTGGCTAGTGCCGTTAGCGATTCTTCTAAAAACTACATTGCTTACTTTCCGGAAGATTCTTTGAGAGTATTCTTTGTAAGAATATTTTGTTGTTTTGTCGAAAATATGCTTTTAAACATATCTTTGTGGAACGTTTTTTACTTAATTTGTGCGGCAATGAACCCTAATTTTAATTTTTCGCCGCTCCCTGGTACAAATCATCCTGTATTATAATTCTCGTTAAAAAACTAGCGTCCCGATTTTTTAACCAAAGTCTCAATTTTTAAACAGTTTTTCAGTTGGTATACCCGATTTTGGCATTATCTGATCTGGCAACCCTATTCAACTGTCTTAGTTGATAGATTGGTAAAATAGGATTTGACACAAAAAGTTTGTTAATGGTTCCATGACTTTCTCCGTGTCGCCTATAGAAAATAAGAAATATGTTAAGGTTCTGTATAGTAGCACATACCAGAGGCTTGGAACCTACTTTTAAGTCACAAAATTTATGTTCAGCAAACATGGCTAAAAGTACCATCAAGGAGCTATTAGGAAATCAGATCAATAGAGGGAGTATTACAGAAAAAAAGAGGAAGAGAGAAAGAAGCTGCTCTTTGAAAATGTAGAAAGAAAACGAAAAAGGGAAGAGAAAAAGGACAATTCAAAAACACTACCTCAAAGGAAAGCTTATAAGAAAAAATCATCCACCAAATCAAGTCAAATTTACCACAGAAAAAGAAACACCCGACATAGACAAACCACAAAAAGAAGTAGAAAACGAAGAAGAACAAAGAAGAAGAAGAACAAGTAGAACAAGAACAAGAAGGCTCCAACTGTATTTACTGTGACGAACCATTCAGTCATAGTAAAGGTATGGAAAAGTAAATAAGGTGCCAAATTTGTAAGAATTGGGCGTATGAAGAACGTGCAGGAGCCCATGGAATAAATGGCTGTATATGCGAAATGTGCAACTATAATAATTCGTGTTTGTTAAATTGTTATGCATTTCAACGATTTAAAATAAAATACTTACCAAATTCATTTAAATCTTTGAAAATTTGAACATTGCCAGTAAATGGGTCTTTCATGGTCAGTAATAATTTGAACTTACTAATTTTCATAGTGTCAGTAACTGTATGGTAATATTTATTTTAATTAATTTTTAACAGGGAATGTAAATGGGGAAAGGTTGACCATTTTTCCGAAAAGTTCGAATGTTTGATAACATAATCCAATGTCTTGTTTTGAATAAGGCATAACTGGGGATATGTTACAAATTTATGAATGTGGCGAAAGCCTTAAGGCTGGGATATTCGAATACCCGAGAAGCGTTCTCCTCGCTTCTGAGACGGTGTTACTACAGACAGTCCAGCTCAAAAACAGTATTACTTATAGACATGAATTATGGTTTAAAAGAAATATGAGGGTTAGTAGAATACGCTTATAACTATTTTATTTGCCATATTTACACTGTTGTTAAAATAAACGAAGTTGAAAACTGGCAAATTTTAACGGAAATCTTAGCATTATTCACACAGAAATTGTACATTCGGATTTTAGTTAACAGCCAGATAAAATATATGAGCGTACTCGCCGATCTTTTAGCTTTATTTTAAGACTACATTTGCCTAATTTCGTTATTTCAATTTTCTGCTGGACTGACTGTACCAAGCGGTCGCTAAAGCTATGTCTATTTCTGTCTTACACATGTACTACCGATCTCCTGTCCTGTCGTTGCGTATCCCACCCTTAAGGTGTCAGTAGTTGGTACAACTAAATACCTTATGTGTGTTTATGCAAATAAATTACCAAGTCCTCAAACTTTTCTTTTTCGGTTAAGACTGTCTTGAGTCGCTGTTATAGTACCAACCCATTTCTCTTGTTAACATATCAAAATTTGAAGGTCCCGTGGAGTTTTAGATAAAGCTTTTCATCGGAGAAGTTATGATTGCGATAGGTGGAGAAATCGACTTTTTTAGCTTCCCTATGGTTGGCAGGTAACTAACGGCAGAGAGCCACTAGCATTAAACTAATACGTCGGCATTAACGCAGAATTAATTAAGTCATCGTTTCTTTTCTTATGTAATGAGCTCTAAACAGTATGGTTCAAATGTTCTCATGTGACTAAATAAGGAGTACGGAACAAAATATATACAAGGGCCCAAGCACTTTTTGCTCTACCATAGAAAAATAACTATTTTCTTCGTCCCTGATAAATTATAATGACAATTATTCACAGTTTTTTTCTAATTTTATTAAATACAAGATACAAGAGATTCACTTAATTATCGGACTTTGTAAGTTGATAAATGGGCATGCACTTTAATAATACTGTCTGTGTGTGGTATTAAATTGTTATCTATTACAGAATGTGACTTTAAATACTTAAATTCTCTTATTCTACGTATAACAGGCTCTATGCGAATTCTTCGACTGGCTACGTCCTTCAATTCCATGACTTCCACTTTTGTAGGTTTCGAGGTACTAGACAGTCTCTCAAATGCAGTAGTCTACCAATATCCTTAAAACCCCTGTCAGCCATCACACCCCATCTTACAGGTACAATTTCAAGATACCCGCTATCTTCTATCAGAGTGGAATCGGTTATACGGCCACTATATCAGGTAGAAATAAAATGTATAAACCCGTCAGGAGTAGATGTAACATATATTTTAAAGTGTTGCACTTTTTAGATTCAGACCATGTTAACTGGGTTGGATGGATTTTGAATTTCGATTTCTAAATAATCTATTATGGATTGCACAGAACTGTAACAAGCTATAAACACAATTTGGCATCAACTGCTCAATTTTTTGTTTTTCTGGCCAATATTTAATGGTTTTTAAATGATGGTTAATATCTGGCAATGCTTTCTTAAATATTTTGGATGCATTTGAAGAAGACATTCCAAATATATCTCCTAAACGTGAAAATGAGCCGTTCAATTTTATTTTCATTAGTGTCTAAGTAAGCTTTGTTTTCGAGTTTAACAAATCAACTAAATATGGACACCATGATACAGGTACTCCTATATAACTTTTCAGTTTTCTTGTAATAAAGCTTTGGATAATACGTAGACTTTTGCGTTTTGCTGAAATCGTTGGTATCTGATATAGCAGCAAATATTGAAGCAACTAGATTTTTCTTCTTCAGTATCAGTATTCAGTACTTATACTTCGTTTAGTAATAAGAGGCTTTTTGAAACATTTCAAATTGTAGAATATTTAAGTGAAAGACGGTTTCCTGGAGAAGAAGCGTGATCACGTACCCTAACTTTTAATTTTCATGTTGTGGATTTGCTTCTTCAAGAAGGTTTAACTTGCACACCAAAATTTTTTAAATTGTGCTTCTAAATTTTTCTCGGTCACTGCAAAACCAGCTTGTTCCGTTGACGGACTCTCCTCGGAAGCAACAAAGTAAGAACTTGTGCTAGGTTCGTCAAAACTTATTGCGGGGGATGGATATGTTGAAACTGTAGGTGCCTCTTCCGCTTGTTCTAATAGTGTTCTTCTACAAGTCGCTTTCCGAGTTCTGAGCATTTTATTGCTAACGATCGCTCTGGAGCAAATGCAGTTCTTTTCCTATCTGGTTGGCAATGTGGCAATCAAAAATATGGGAAACCACATTTTATTTCAATACAACTTTACCATCCATTTGTTTATGGCGCATGTAATTTTCCATCAGTTCTTCAAACTGAATGTAAATTCTTCAGTAGATACATTTCTAACCTCAAAAATAGTTATTTAAATAATTCACAAACCTCAAAAAGACCTTCACAGCAGAAAAATACAGTATTTCTTTTTACAATGTTTCGTCTGGCTGCTTTAAACCACTTCACTTTCCTTGAGAAATCTTGGGGAACAGTCACAAACGTATTATTTAGGGAACTTACAGAAGTATTTTTGCATCCCGGCACAAAACACCACTTATTCTGTTTACTATTCATATTAAATAATGAGATAATATCAGGACAAAAGAAATAAAAACAAATACCAAACAAAACCTTAAATACATAAAATAATAAAAGTAAGTCACATGCACTTGTTTACACTAACTTGTTTACACGAGGTGACACGTCACAGAACTATAAGCAACCAGACGTACCCCAAGCTTATGTGAAATAGCGGCACCTGAACTACGTAAATTTAGGATTTTTTTCCATAATTTCTGAAACTTTTTTAACAAAATATGTTAGTTTATAAGATGTATTTCATGTTTCCGATGTTTTCGATTTACAAACTTTTTGAAAAACATGGGTAAACCATATTAGACAAGTACAATGCTCGCTTTAAATTAAAAACAAGTATGTACACCTTCAGATTTTGAAGAAAGTCTGGTCTCAGATTACCACGACCTGTATTATAGGTATTCTTCCTCTTGATTAAAAAATAAAAATAAAATTTTGATTGAATTACTACCAAAAAGAAAATATTAACTAGGCACATAAAAAGAAAATTAGCTACTTAACTTGCTTTCTGTTTAGATATGGTAGATATGCTTAAATTGCATTCTAAACAACTTTTTGTAAGTACCTATCAATTTTTATAAATTTGGTATAGGTACAAAATTTATAATAAATTTTGAAAGCCTTAAATACTAGTCTACTTATTCCTGTTTCAAGAAAATTACATAGCTCCGTATTTCTTAGACTGAAAATTGCTAGATTGATTTTTCATTTCATTTTAGCCATTTCGTCAGAATCTAGCATATTATTGTCTTCATCATAGACCACATTTTATAAAGTATAGGTACAACAAAAATATCAAAGTATTATAGGTAGGTATTTTATTATACCAAATAAAGTATTATTTGGTATAAAGGAGTTACCTACATGATTTTCTCTGGGAGGCGACGTACTTATCTTACAAATGAATAAAATTTTTATGCACACCTTCAAATTCCATTCTCCAATCTACGCAGCACTTTTGACCATCTTCGTCGAATTCCCACCATCTAAATTTTCGGTCTTTTGACAAAGCCTTGGTCCATTTCCCACCTTCGTCGTTGTCACTTACTTCTATATCTCTTGCATAATGATTGTGTCCTAGCCAGCCATACATATTTGAATGTTCTTTCTCATATCTTTAAATTCAAATCAAGGTTATTCTATAACTTAAAAGAAATTTACATTAACCTACTCATAATCATCTTCTTCGTCCCAACTATCAGTATATTTTCTACATCTTCGTCTTTCCAATGAATATTTGCCCCCATGCCGAAACCAACTCTGCTTCGATTCTCGATTCCTTGTTGTTCTGATGTCTTCATCTCTGCTTTCTTCAGGGCTAACATCCCTAGAGCTGGATGAATGGTCTATGTGCGTTGGTGATTGTGGACAATTTGAATGACATCTATGGTGTATTTCATTATGATATTCATAACGCGCAGCATCTTTTGCGCTTGGTCTCATGGAAGAATAACACTGGGCTTAAAACAAGAACACATTTTTAACAATTATGTTAAGCAACAGTTTCTAAGAAATCGAAATAATTTCTGCAATTGACCGTTACGTGAGGTTAATAAAATAATACAATAATTATAACTAGAGACTTCCCTGGGTAATAATGTAATAATGCAACATTAGTTAACTGCTTAGTCGTGTTAAGCATTCCTATTTTCCAATACGATACCTACAAGAATTGTGGTAATACTATTGTGTACGTATTTGGGTGTAAAAGTTCAATATTTTATTTATAAGAGTGGCGAGAAACACCCACATGAGTAATATCTGTCCCAATAAGTAGGTAGATATAATACGTAACTGATTTCCTTGTTATTCAAGCAATGGCGGACGGTACAGACGCTAGCGAACTATGTGATAAGAAATCGAGTCATATAATAATAATTATGTTCATAAAACATACGGCATTATAATGGCAGTATACAGGGTATGAGCAGTTCCATGACCAAATTAAGAAATTTCAAAACTCCATAACTTATTTTTCTTAATTGGAACCATATAGTCTTTACGCTACAGTTGCTTTCTACTACAAATGATCTTTTTGTTATATATAAATTTCCATCATTCTAAAGTTAATAGATTTTAAGATCATCAACCTCAAATAGCTATGAACTCTAATTATCCTTCCAGAAATTAATATTTTCAAACTAGCATCAAAACGGACACCTAGGTAATATGTAATAATTTAGAGATGAAAATAATAGATACACTTTTAAACTAAAAACAGTCGTTTCAATGACACTCTATGTCAGCTGCACACGTTTGACTTATAAATTAGATGTGATTAGATATTTGGGATTGGTGTTTATTTGAAAGACGTAATTTGAACTTTAAGCCCTACTTTAAGTTAAATACGAAAGTATTTGTGTACCATTTCGAAAGTGTGCGGACACAATGTGCTTTTTTTGTTTGCTGATTAGTAATTAGGTACGATTAAATATTTGAAGGTGAATGAATGGGCGAAATTTATAGAAATTCTCTAGAGTGAGGTATGAGTCTTTTCGAGATTCCATAACATGTAAATATATTGCACACCCTACCCCTACCTCTTTTTATTCCTACCTCTGACTTCAACCGGTCCTATCTCTCCTATTCTTTATTGCCTTCCATACCTTTCGCTTTTCCCCAATTCTTTCTAAAACTCTCTATTGCTTATCTTATCTATCCGCGGTATTTTCATCATGCGTCTGCAGCACCATATTTCAAACGCGTCTACTATTTTTCGATCCGATTCTCCTATTGTCCAAGTTGCGCACCCGTACAATGACGTACTCCATGCATACGTCTTTAAGAGTTTCTTCCGAGTTTCTACATTAACCATTCCCGAGCCTAACAGTTGTTTCTTTTTGTTAAACGCAACTCGACAATGCGCTATTATTTGTTTTATATCTTTAGTGCTCCTACAATCCAGAGTTATTTTATTTGACTTCCTGAACATCAGAAATCCGCGACTTCCTCTATTTCCTATTGTATTTTAGTTTTAGTTCTATTTTCACGAATAATTTTAAAGTATGTAGAACTAAAAATTAGGAGAAGTCTCTCTTACAGGGTGGGCTAATAATGCGTAGTTAGTCCATGTCTCTGATTCTATTCGAGATATCAACGTGAAATTTTAGGTGCATGTGAAGAACCCTTCGAAGCTTCTCATAAAATTTGATGCATACAGGATGTTCACATGCTAAGTACCAATTCAAAGTTATGTTTTTTTAGTGGAATGTCCCACATTTGTTTACATATTTGGATTCCCAAAAAAGTTTCATGGAAACTGATATATTACTGCACAGTGGGGTCTATATGTTATAATGCCATTTTAGTGTCAATTTGAACCCAACTTTGTGGAGCTACTGACATCTGCTGATCAAAGCTATCTAAAGTTCACAGACTACTCTGCTTTTAAAATCCATTGTCACTTTTTCCAAAATACTTCCTATTGTACAGAGTGGTCAACTTGTGCAAAATTGAGTTTTTGTCAAAATTTTTAAATGGAACACCCTGTATATTATTTTCCGATTTAATGTCCAGTTTATCAATCTTTTGGCTGATGTAGATATTGGCAGGTCTGCCACTGATAATTTATACAGAAATAAAGATTGAACCTTTTACCATAATTTTATAACTTTTTTGGTGAATTTCCTCTATTTTGACATCCAAAACTCAGAAAAATGCTTACACTTTGTTTTCACAGAAAATTTAGCGAACAGAATTTACAGCCGCACAAGATCTCCCATTGCAAGAATACTTTTTGAAAGGACTGTATTCTTCGGATTCTTCCATGGCGATCCTTGTTTCAAATGAGTAGTATGGATAGATTCCTTGCCCATCTGGGGCTCTAGGTAAGGCACCTGCACAGGTGTGGTAGCTACCTGGTAATGAAGCCAGGTGAAGCCAGGTATGGGGTGGTCCAGGTAAAGTGAAGATGGGTGAAGCCAGGTCTGGGTGGTATGAAGGGGCAGGTAAGGTGAAGCCAGGTGAAGTCGGGCACAGGTACAGGTTGAACAAGTGTGTGGCTAGGTATTAGCACAGGTGTTACTACAGTTTACTTTTCTTCGTTTAAGATGTAAAAAACAGAACCTTTTTTTATACAACCGTAATTATTTTTAGATATTGCAAAGTACAGAAATTACAGACGCCGATCAGTTTCTCTTGGTTCCAAAAAAAGGGCGTGATGCATTACGAATATTTAAATTCTTGGGAACGTTTGGAGGAGACCAAGTTGCCACCGCGTAGAAACTTTAATAAAAACTGACAAACAAATAATGTTCCGAGGAACAGTACGAGCACGCGCGGAAAGTTTGGGAAAAATTCAGCTGTGCAAATTATACGGCTCCCGGGTTGGCGTGGGATGCCATGTTAAAATGTACAATTAGATTTTTAACAGATTATGAAATGTACGCTTTCATAAAGAGGGGGATTCGGGTAGGGATCACGCAATGTTCGAATAGGCATTCCGTAGCTAATAATAAATATATGAGCGGTTACGACAACACTAAACCTTCAAAATACCTTATGTATCTGGATGTAAAAAATACCTTATACGGGCAGGTCATGTCAGAAATGCTTCCGCACGGTGGATTCAAGTGGGTTGAAAACGTAAACGTCATCGGCAATATTATGAATATATCCGAAGACTTTGATTTCCGTTATTACGTCGAAGTAGATCTGGAATATCCTGCGCGATTATCACAACGATTTACCGTTCTGCGCGGAAAATAAATGCAGTCCCATTTTTCAAAGTTCACGAAACTGATTCAGGACTTGACACCAAAAATGAAATGCGTGATTCATCATAGAAATCTTCAGCAGTGCGCGAGATTTAGATTAAAAAGAGTTTTGACTATTTTTGTTACACTGTGCCTTAAAGTTTAATCACTCGCGTTTGTTAAAGTCCTATATAGACTTGAACACATTTCACCGTACTCGGGCTACGAACGAATTTGAAACAAGATTTTTTAAATTGAAAAATAACGCTGTTTACTGGAAAACGATGGAGAACGTGGATAAACGGACAGTCGTGAAAACTGTATCGGAATGGGGAAGTTGGGGACGTCGCGTCGGTTGGTACCGCGATCGCTTATAGCCAAGCCAAATTTCCATATTGCCACCCAGTTTACACAGGGCATGGTTGTTATTCAGTTAGCGCGTACTAAGGGGGTCTATAATAAACCGATTAATCTCGGCTTTGCAGTTTTGAAGTTATAAAAATGGCTGTACGTGTTTCACTGCGACTAACATGAAACCCAAGTACGGTGACAATGTATTAAAAAGACAGAGTAGAGGGTGAGGTGATTAGAAAAGTCAAAGGCGTTTAGAAAACTGTCGTAGATAATTGAAGTTTTGATGATTATAGAGACGGTCTGTGTAAAAAGAAAATATTTCACAGCAACATGGCAGTATTTAGATCTCAAATTCATAACATTTGTACTCAAAATGTAAAAGCGATACATATGAGAGGATGGACTCTCGGCATATGCTTAGAGTCATTATAAGATTCAATAAACAATTTATTTTTAAATTTGTGTGTTATTTTTCTCAACCTAAATGCAATGAACAATTTAAAAAACTCTTAGTTTTTACATAATTCTTTATTAATAATTTCATAACATTTAGTAATATAAAATTGCAAATAATTACATGCCATTTCATAAAAAAATCATCCATCATTTGGTGTTCTTGAAGGTCAATGAAATTGTGTTTAACGATACAATCGCCGGTCACGTGTATCATAATGTCGATAAAATGTGATCTGATGGACTCTGGATCATGTCAACCCGGACATGTCTTTCGATCAGTTCAAACAAATTTGTTCGATGTGTTGGAAAGATAATTACGATTTCTTGTGCATAAACAAGGATTGTTCCGTAGAAAAATTTCGATTCCGCAAAGGATTTGACACGTTCAGTGTTATCTAGATATAAATAACTCCGTTTATAAACTCTATCAGTCTCCTGTTATCACTGTTATATAAAAGCGAAGCTGGCTGTTTTAGTTGTTTGCATTTTTATTGTTTCTATTCGCTCATCATGAACAAAGATCTAATGAAAAAGAAGTCCCGAACACAAAAGTTTATTTGGGCTAAGTGAGAAACTATCAAAAAGGGTAAAACGGACGACGCCACCGCTCTGGAACGCGCTTTACAAACAATCGCCTTTTCTCCAAAGAAATTGGCTGATTTACCGCTAGAACATCATTGTCTGCAGCTCGGACCAAAACGCAAGTATATGGTGAAATCATCCCCACCATCGAAGAAAAAACTAAAAACAACGGACCATTTTAAACTAAACAATGACGACGCTAACCGTTTGACTACGATTGCTAAAGTACGAGTAGCATACCCGAAACAACAGTCGATCCCATCAACTTCAACATACAACAGTGGTACCGTACTGCTCCACTGCTCGTTACGAGTGTTAAAAGTGAAGAAGCCAACGATGACTACGCCGACGACGAAGTTTCTTCAGAAATCGAACAGAATCGAACCTCTAGATTTATCGAGGTCTACCTTCGAAGCAAACAGATTTCAATTACAAGTACGGTCCTCGTTTAAATTCTAACGAAAAACAGTGGAAAATTGGCAGCTCGCCGTTTGCTATTTCAGACTTGAACGTACTCGTAGGCGATAAAGTGTATCGTTTAACCTTTAACGGAAGGTTTACAGGAACGACTCTTGTACAAAACTCCTTCGAAGGCGAAGTGCTCCGACAGACAAATCAGATTGTATTTAGAAATTCTAAATTAAAGCAACGTACTGCATCGCAACTACGATAAATCGCTACAGCCCGCTGGAAACAAAAGCTTCAAATACCAGTTTATCAAGAGCCTTTTATAAAAATATCACGGATACGGCACGGGAACAGGACTTACACAATATTCTCCCAACAAACTCGATTATGTTTATTGGGATTATCTTAACGAACTGGGCGACAAACTAAAGCTATTAAGAGCTTCAAAACAAGCAGGCCATACCAATCACGACGACGACATTTTCTCAATCTTGAAGGAATTGAGAAAAGTTAAAATTGTGTTATAATATCAGACTTCGTCATTTTCCGTTCATTCTTACGATGGGTATCGATAAATTTGGACGTTCCGTCACTCTCGAGCAGAGCAAACTTTCTCGTCTTGTTCCCGTTACCTTCGGTTACGTTTTGTTTCCTAGCGGTGAAATCGACGGAAATATTTACTCTTCGAAAAGTGAACGTTACGAATCCTGCACGTACATTCTCGAAGATTATCAAGGCCAGACGATTCGAGGAGAATTTTACGAATACGAATAAGACACTTATCTCGTTCAAGAACTTTTAAAACCACAGAGCAGCAAATTATACGTACGAGTAAAATGGCTCGGTTTCTCCAACGAACACAACTCGTGGATCGATAAGAATGATGTTACATCATAAAAAGCAACAAAAGTTAATGTAATTAGGTTCAAATTTCTAATCTGGCACGTTTCCAAACACATTCCAAGTCTTACAAAACATTGCTAATTAAGACATCGTGCTAGGTTCCTTTTTATGTTGAACTAATTTCGAACGAGTTGCTGTAATCCAGGCTAACCACCTTTTAATATTTCGTTCGTTCGGTCATCGGGAGGGGATCATCATCTATTCATTTCAGCGACTGTTCGCTCAGTTCAATTCGATCTGTATGCGTCTTCGGTTGTGATTATCGAGATAAAAGTTTTCCATGGCTGTCCTAATTTCTTTGTTGGTTGTTTATTTCGGGCTCTGTTTCGTTTCGACACGTCCCACTACAGTTGTACAGAAAAATAAGATGGGCGAAATGAAATTTTTGATTAATCTACCTAGCAACGAAACGGTTCAGGTATATTTGGCTTTCAAATTATAGTTAACGTCAAGTGCTGTCCTTCCCCTATATTACGCATTAAGCGGAGATGTCAACACCGTCGCAGATGAGTCTGAAAGAACGACGATGGAGGTGAATATGACTACGATGTCGGCCATCACCGCATCCATCATCACTACGCAAGCTCAACGCAACTATTTTAACGTAAATGAAGAAGCAGTTCCGCAACCGCTACAATTGAAGGAATCTGATAACAACAACACCAACAAGGACGCCGACGAGGCTTCCTCGGTATCCCTCCTGACAGCAGAAGAAGCTATCGAATACTATGGTCAGAATCTTACCTATTCAAAAGTAGATGGAAATCGCGGGTATAATCGAAAGTGATAGAACTTTCTACAGACACTTTAGACTCGAGTACGGTGTCGGAGTAGTTTTGCCTGTCCGTTGCACCCTGAGCAACGGAGAGGTTGAACCGAGAGCATTAGCCGCCATCTACGTGCCTGATTACATCGACGTCCGTCATGTTAAAGAAACTTATGCAATGACAATTGTGGATTTTTGTTTTGTATTAGATAAGAAGTTAAATATGATTGTAGGAAAGTACAGTTTTGTTTTGAATACACCTTTAAAGTTATTAACAATAAAAGCCATAATCTATACTATCAGCTAGTCCTAGAGCTGTTCAAGCTGTTCATAAAGCTGTTCAACCTGTGCTTATATTTGCACCTGTACCTCCACCTGTATCTGCACCCATACCCATAACCCCCTATACTTGGCTTCATCACCAGGTACCACACCTGTGCAGGTGCCTTACCTAGCGCCTCAAATGGGGGAGAAGAAATCTATCCATACTACTCAAATTATATCTAGGTCTAATAAATCATCACGTATTTAAGAATATGACCATGAAGAAGCAATATGGTAATGGAAATTTTTGCCTCAATTTTCAGAAAAACAAAATTGAAATATTTTGTGTTTTGAGTACTAAAATACAGGGTGATTCAGAACGGGCGTGCCACATTAAAATGGGTGCTAGAGGAACTCCAAATAAAACGAAAAGATTATATGAACTTATATGTTCTAAACTGACTACTAACAAAGATACAGGGTGTAAAAGTTTTAATATTGTTTAAATATTTTCTTATTATCTTAGTAACCACGAAAGTTATTGAGTTGAAATTGAAGGTGTCGTTTTTATTTTCCAAGTTCTAATTTTCCAAAAAAATTTGCTCTGCTAGCCCCATCAGTAGCGTTGCTACGGGGTAGGCCGTTTATTTATTTTCCCAATACAATGTTACGCCACTGGCGAATGCAGGTGATATTAATGTATTTGAAATCTACGTTCAATTTGGGAAGAAATTGGTATCTTCAAAATTTTTCGTAAAATGCTTAGTTTTTGAATGAAATAGCTTTTTGTGAAATCGTGCACATGCACTGAAATTTTCCATAATACAATTAATGGCTTCACTGATATGCAAGGAAAGTGAAAATTGAAAAAATAGTTTATTAAGAATAACACTAACAAAACTAACAAGGAGAACGAGAAAACACATCAATTATTACATTACGATATTAAAAAAATATTAAAACTTTTACACCCTGTATCTTCGAACATATGTTCATATAAACTTTTCGTTTTATTTGGAGTTCCTCTAGCACCCATTTTAATTTGGCACGCCCGTTCTGAACAGAAGAACAGAATAAACTACCAGTCAAATTACTACATTTTAAGGTTCAGTTTTCAATATACATATCTCTAAACCGTCAGTTGCAGACCTAACAATATCTACATCAATCAAAGTTTATTTTGCCGAGTTTTACGGGGGTACAAGTTTTCGTTGGGACACCGTATATAAGGCTGTGAACCTAGCCAATAAATAAATCTTTATTAGCTTCCACCAATAAGTGTCAATGGCTCCTCAAATTTAGATCCACACTTGGGCTAAAATGGTAATAAGTACCTAAAAAAAGTCGCTCCAAACCTGATCGTGTAATATATCAACTTTTAGAAAATTTTATAACATTGCTATAATAATTTCTCTTAACTTACTGTACAAAATACAGGTTCAACTTGTAAAGTTCCTCAATTTAATTAGTGTTAGTTACTTTTAAATATAAACTAGACGTGATGGTCCAGTGGTTAGATCATTGGATTACAGGTTCAGTCCCCAGAGATTGCAGTTTTTCAATTTATGTGATGACTGAACCCAAGGAAATGAGTAGGTACCTAGGATAGAAAACTCGGGTAATAATAATAGACGGCTTGAGGCGCAGTGTCTGCCACATTGCCCTCTATGTATGTGGATAAGTCGAGACTAAATTGAGTACCTCTAATTTATCTACACATGCATTGTTGTCAAACGGCATAAAAGTGGGATTGTCACTATTATTATTATTATTATGAAAGACTGTTAAAATAATCGAGATCACCATCACATAACATTATTGAGAATTAATGAAATAAAAACCTGTAGGTTCACCGAAGGAACACCACCATTCATTTTGTTTCCTTCTTCTTCGTTTCCGCATTAAATGATCTTCGCCGTTGCTGGAATCAATACTTTGTTTCCATTCTGGTGGTGTACCAACTCCAAATTCTTTCGAATCACTTGACCAAGGGGAGGCACCCTCTTCGCTTTGAACCGCTTGCATTTCTTTACGTTCTTCACCAAGGTCTTTCGGGCTATCAAATATAGCCCAGCTCATACCTAATAGGAATAAAAACTTTGTTATACATCCATAAAATACAATTTTTGTAAGATTCTTTATAGAAGATGCCATTTTATTGCGGTTAATATTATTATGTTAATTTTATTTTAGTCCGCACCGATCATTCCGATTTTGGTTGGTTGTGGAAGTACTGTTTAAAGCTTGATTAACGCCGACAGAAGTGTATTCGAGTTTTCGAGAGAAGGGTTCATAGATTTTATTCTCGTGTTTTCTGCCCTGGGTAAAATCTATTAAAAATGCGCTTTTGTTAATAAATCAAATGAAAGGATGGCTACTGCAAACGCCTATTCAAGTCTTTGCGATAGGTATGCCGGGTAATCCTCAAACAGTCCACTATTTTTTTGAATTTATAACGAACCTAAGTATTTGAAATTAGGTTTTCACTTGCCAATCTAATACATACCTTTGCATACTTATGACCTGAAAAATACATCCTGATTTCACTTTCTGTTCAACAAGAAATTCCGTTATGTATTTTGACGCCACTCGATTCTTCGGAAAATTTCCTTTCCAATAAATAATTATCTTACTCATGATATAAGTAGGTACTTACAGACTTAGCGCATCCCTCTTTAGAATCCCAGTACGGCAATCTCTGTCATTTTAAGATCGCGACAGACGGTAATTTTCGGGAGCATTGCAGACGGTTACCACTTTTAGAATATTTCAGAAAATATTAACTAAAATTAATTGAAATGGACTGAATGTTAATTTGCGTTCACTAAATTCATGTTTTTGGAGAAAAAAAACACAAGTTACTAAAACAACGGTTATAGTACAGAAGAAAAACCGTGGTTTTAACATCTGATATCTTCTGTTCTAGATCAAGTACCAAAAATGTTGTTAATAGAGTGTAGCGATTCTCAAACTTTCGAATTACGCGCCCCTCTATTTTTGGAGTTTACTCAGTTATAGCCCGCGGTACGGAAATTTTATGAGTAGTAAAATCAAGCGTTACATTTCGCGTTAACTAAAAGTAACGCGTTACGTACATTGAAATTAATTATGTATGTATCTATGGATACGGTTGCTTATGTCTGACTGCATAGAGCATGGACATAGTGAACATAGAGTGGCATAAAGCAGATATGACAGTTGGCGTTGTAAAGTCAGCATTTGCAGTGTTTGTTCGTTCCTAAATTTGTTGAATTTTTTGATTTAATATGGAAAAACCTAATATTAAATACTCCAAATATTGCTTAATGCCGAAATGTGAATCAACGCCTATTCGAACACTAGGAAAAGTATTTATTTCATTGCCAGTGGGATCGACGTTTAGCAGATTACTGAATTTATAAACAATTTATATTTTGATGTAGTTGGACATTTTCGAACATAAACCATCTGATAAATACACATTTGGGTATAAAACTGACACTCGCGTGTACCCTATTATCAAGTGATTGAAGTTAAAATAATCGTTCGTAAGGAGTAAACTCCAGTCGTGCGTCGGAGCTGACACACAGGGTTGCCAGATTGGGCGGGTTCACGCCAATTGGGCGTTTTCTGGACCGATGCTGGCGGGTCAAAAAATCGTTTAGCGGGAACCCGCCAGCTTGGGCTGGTTTAAGAAATTAGGTCTAGTAGCAAATTTTAGTCAATTCTACACAGTGTGTAATACTCATATTAACAGAGACTGGCAGCACCCTCTGTCTGTGAATGACGTGATGTTAAATGAATAAAGTAGGAAACTTTATTAGTTGATCGTTTTGATGCCTTTTCGACGTTAAGTTGGGAGAAATACTTAAGGGGCAGTAGGGAAGGAAATAGGAAAGTAATGAGTAGGGTCGGAGTAGGGACATGTAGGGACTAGGGACATACAAACTATTACAATTACGAAGCACGGAAACACACAGCGTGAAATAGAATGACGCCATGTTCGAAATGGACAGGTGGCGACAGATATTGGAGTTTCATATTATGTAGAAGTGAGATGCAAGAATATACCATCATTTCTCTCCAGCGGGATAAAAAATATTACGCTATGTATTTTTCAAACATGACGCCAGGATCAAATTCTTACTATCCGGTGCAAAAAGACAGATTTATTGAAGTATACAAGAGGGTGTAGGGGGGCATATGGTGGTATATGCTGCTGCTGCGTTGCTTTTTATTTTGTTTCCCATTTTCTTTTTAAAAAGAGATATCCGTCAGGTTTGCTGTCATTAGAGCGGAGGCCGTCAGGCCGACGTGAGGCCGAGCCATTTGATATATAAATATTTTTTGTGGGTACCAAAATCCAAACATCTTGGTTGCTCCATCCCTGTCCGCAGACGCCAGTGTCACTTAATAATCCTCATCTATACATATGGTATACAGGGTGATTCAGAACGAGCATGCCAAATTAAAATGGGTGCTAGAGGAACTCCAAATAAGACGAAAAGTTTATATGAACATGTGTTCTAAAGTGACTACTAACAAAGATACAGGGTGTAAAACTTTTAATATTTTTTTAATATCGTAATGTAATAATTGATGTGTTTCTCGTTCTTCTTGTTAGTTTTGTTAGTGTTATTCTTAATGAACTATTTTTTTCAATTTTCACTTTCCTTGCATATCAGTGAAGCCATTATTGCATTATGGAAAATTTCAGTGCATATGCACGATTTCACAAAAAGCTATTTCATTCAAAAACTAAGCATTTTACGAAAAATTATGAAGATACCAATTTCTTCCCAAATCGAACATAGATTTCAAATACATTAATATCACCTGCATTCGCCAGTGGCGTAATATTGGATTGGGAAAATAGATAAACGGCCTACCACATAGCAACGCTACTGATGGGGCTAGCAGAGCAAATTTTTTGGAAAATTGGAACTTGGCAAATGAAAACGACACCTTAAATTTCAACTCGATAACTTTCCTAGTTACTAAGGTAATAAAAATAATATTTAAAAAATATTAAAACTTTTAAACCCTGTATCTTTGTTAGTAGTCACTTTAGAACATATGTTCATCTAAACTTTTCGTCTTATTTGGAGTTCCTTTAGCACCCATTTTAATTTGGCACGCCCGTTCTGAATCACCCTGTATAGTAATAGTAATGGAACGTTTTTGGTGGGAAGATTATATTGGGCGGGTTTGGGCGGGTTCGGCGCACTCTGCCGGCGGTTTCGGTAAGATACAATCTGGCAACCCTGCTGACACACACAAGTTTTTTTACCTTTAATAATTCTGCGCCCTCCTGGCGTAATGTTGGATAGCGGATAGGTAATAACCCAATACGCAGGAATTTAAACACGAATTGGCAACATTGGCTACTCCTACGTGTTCGGCGCGTCAGTATTATGGAATTTTCTGGATTGAAATTGTGTTACTATAAATTATTTTCGCAACAAAGCCCTGTGTTAGTCGTTAATCCTCAGTTCGACGATGTGAATAAGAGAGTTTGCAGTTCAAACGCTCGAAAAAATTAGTGTTGATATTTACGTACAGCAGCAGCATTATATGGATTTTTAATTCGAGGCAAACGTAAGAGTGAGGACGATGAACCTTCAACTTCATCAAATACGCCTAGTTCTAGTACTAATTCTGTTATAAAATCAAAAATAAGATAATGTGATCAAGCGTACTTAAACTTCGGTTTTATAGGCACTGAAGAAGTTGAATGTGTTATTTGCTTCAAAATTTTGGCTGCGAATAGCATGAAACCTAGCAACTATTGCAGAGCAACTCAATCTATCAGCTGCCATAGATACGACAGTAACTCAGTTTTGCCAAAGTTATGCAATACTACTTCAAAAGATTCCTCTGTCAAACGATATACATAAGTACCTAATTTGCCGAAGGATTAGCAATATATCTGTGGACAGCTTGAACATGGTTTGAGTGTGTAGGGGAGAGCACCGTACTGATGAGTCCCAGAAGGACGAAACCAGTTGGTCTGCGGTTTTCCATACACATTCAAAACATGCAATATTTGAACAAAGACCTGCTTAAAAGCGCGTACGTACATGGAGACAAATTAGGATTGTTTCAAAGCCATCTTAGATGGGGTAGCAGTCTGAAACGTCTCGTAGTACAAAAAATCTGGATTTAGTTCTATAATTCAATGAACTACACAGTTGAAAAATTATTTGACATACAAATTGATTAAGCGATTCCCATTTGATATGCTACATCCGATTCTGCCAGGGAGCTTTTTGGTACATTACATTTTTCTTTTATTCAGTCATATTTCCAGAACAGAAAACAGATGATCCAAGTCGATAATGTATGTTCTTATATTTCTTCTGTTCTAAGCGGGGTGCCTCAGGGATTAATTCTGGGTCATCTGCTATTTATTTTATATACTTCGGATTTGTTCACCTCACTCAAGCATTGTGCAGTGGCTGCATATGCTGACGACACACAAGTATTTTTCAGTTTTCCATTTTAAGCGTTCGTAAAAATTAAAATACAGGGATTATAAAGACATCGTTTTATTCCTTAAACCATGAATTTTCATTATGACCATTAGAGCTTAAAGATTACATCTTCTAAGCGGGCACCATTGCGATTTTCGCATTCTGCGAGACGGCGACGCAAGGATTGCATGACGCGTTGCAATACGTCTGGGTGTAGTGCTCTAATTTCAGCCGTGATGCGGTTTCTCAACTCTGGCAATGTATGGGGTCGGTCGACGAACACCTTGGCCTTCAGATAGCCCCAAGAAGAAATCGCAACACGTCAAATCGGGCGATCTTGCCGGCCAAGGAATATCGCCATGTCGCGATATGAGTCGCCCAGGAAAAAATGGTCGTAATACGGCCATAGAAATTCGCGCCGTGTGGCTTGCCGTCTTGTTGAAAGAATAAGATGTTGTTGTGGATATCCCTGCTTAAACATACAATACACCGCACCACACGGTCACTTTCGCAGAATGCAGTAATGCAGAGGCTGCTCTGCCGCCCAGAATCGACTATCCTGCTTGTTTACATAGCCCGATAAATGGAAATGGGTTTCATCTGACATTATAAGGTTATTCAACGCATCTGGGTCATGATCCAGCAGCCCCCTGAAGGCTGTGCAAAATTGTAACCCTGCCGGTAAATCGTGTGGTTGAAGTTCTTGCACAATCTGAACTTTGTACGGAGGAAATCCTAAATCCAAGTGCAGAATTCGACGGAGGCTTCTGTTCGTAAGGCCCAATGCTGCTGCTTGACGCTCTGCTGACCGGAGTGGACTTCGCACTACGGCTTCCCGAACCCGTTCAATGTTCTCTGATTAAAGCAGAAGTCTAATCTGGGCCTACCCCTACCTCTTTTTATTCCTATGTCAGACTCTAGTTACTAGAGTCTAGTCTAGTATGTCGCAAACTATATTTTCGTGTCACAGAAGGTGCCCTGCCATCCTAACTCTCTTATTCCATACTTTTCGCTTTCCCCCAACTCTTTCTAGTACCGCCCTATTGCTAAGCGTATCTGTAGGCGGTATCTTTACCATGCGTCTGTAGCGCCACATTTCAAAAGCTTCTATTCTTTTCCGATTCGCTTCTCTTATTGTCCAAGTTTCACACCCGTACAATGCTGTACTCCATACATACGACTTTAAGAGTATCTTCCGAATTTCCAAATCAACCGTTCCCGTTGTTCCTTTTTGTTAAAGGCAAGTCCACCCCCCTGCGCTATTCTTTGTTTTACACCTTTAGTGCTCCTACCATCTCGAGTTATCTGACTTCCTAAATAGCAGAAATCCGCGACTTCTTTTATCTTCTCATTTCCAATTTATATTTTAGTTTTAGTTCTACTTTCACGTCCTCTACATACCAAAATTTTGGTTTGCTTTTTATCGATTTTCATACCGCAGCCCTCTGCCAAAACTGCTTCCACTTCATTCAAAACTATTCCTAATTCTTCCTTGCTGGATGCCAATACTGCTATATCATCTGCGAATCAGAGCATGTTAATACACCGGTACAGAAAATGGGACAAGTAAGATAAGTGCGAAATCTCCATTGCAATCCATGCACAGCAAATAATTTTTCTAATAAAAACTGTTTGTTTATTTTTTATTAATACCTTTTATCTAAGACGGCTTGGAATAATTTCAGGTTGTTATTGTAATAAATTCCTCAGATTTATATTGCAACTTAAGCAATTCCAATAGATCCGCCGTTTTCGTTATTTCAAAACAATCGAGTCACGTTCTGTCATTCTGGTGTCAGAAACTCCATTTCTCTATTTAAATTTTGTACAATTCCACACCGCAGTTAAGAATTTTGTTTAAAAAAAGGCCATTAAGTGCCGAACAAGCCACTCAAGTTGTGGCTGTGCATCAAGTTGGGTTCACCTATAGGCAAATTGCTGCAACTCTTCAAGTGAGCCGTTCTGCTGCACAAAGGGCTGTTGTGCGCCACCAAGAAGGAGACAAGGAACAGGGGCTAGAAGGAGTACCACGCAGAGAGGTTTGTTGTTTTAAGATCCTTAAGAAACCGGCGTCTTACAGCTGTCGAACTTAGAGATTAGTTCCAAGAGACCAGGAATGTGGATGTAAGTGAGCGGACGGTGAGACGAAGATTGATGGAAGTCGGGTTGAGAGCGTATCGACCAATACCAGAACTAGAACTGCTCCTGCATCATGGAGTTGCGAGTCTAAGGTCCGCTCGTAAACACCTGAATTGGACACCTGAGATGTGGAGTCAGTGACGAATCAAGATTTTGTTTACAGCATGTGGATGGTAGGATGAGAATGTTCAGGCGACTGGGGGAACGAAATCAAGCTGCTCTATTTATATTACAAGTTGCCTTTGAAGGTGGTTCAGTGATGGTGTGCACGAGCGAACCTTAGCCTGGCAACTCGATGATGCGGGAGCAATTCTGGTCCTAGTATTGGTTGATACGCTCTCAAAGCGGCTTCCATCAATCTTCGTCTCACCGTCCGCTCACTTACATCCACATTCCTGGTCTCTTGGACTTTTCTCTAAGCTCAACAGCTGTAAGACGCCGGTTTCTTAAGGATCTTAAAACAACAAACCTCTCTGCGTTGTACTCCTTCTAGCCCCTGTTCCTGGTATTCTTCTGTAGACACCCGTTTCTTGGTGGCGCACAACAGCCCTTTGTGCAGCAGAACGGCTCACTTGAAGAGTTGCAGCAATTTGCCTATAGGTGAACCCAACTTGATGCACAGCCACAACTTGAGTGGCTTGTTCGGCACTTAACGGCATTTTTTTAAACAAAATTCTTAACTGCGGTGTGGAATTGTACAAAACTTAAATAGAGAAATAGAGTTTCTGACATCTGAATGATAAAACGTGACTCGATTGTTTTGAAATAACTAAAACGGCGGATTTATTGGAATTGCTTATTAAGTTGCAATAAATCTGAGGAATTTATTACAATAACAACCTGAAATTATTCCAGGCTGTTTTAGATAAAAGGCATTAATATACAAAGTTTTTATTATAAAAATTATTTGCTGTGCATAATATCGTCCCTTTAATTCAGAACTAACCTAAGTCCATTTTTGTCAAATTTCAGGTTTTAACAGATACAGATACATTAGGACCCTGCGGATTATATGCAGAAGTAACTTATGTCCATATCTTATAATAAGCTTCATAGAACAAAATAACAAATAAGCCTAAGTCCGCTAACGCATAAAATTTCCATGCAGAACTATCACAAGTTTAATATTAAGCTTATGTAAATACCAAGTGGGGACTTAGGTTTGTTCTGCTTACTTTAAGTATGGCATCTTCCCCATTAGTGTGGACTTAGACTAGTTCTAATTTAACTGAAACTGCAATAGTTTAGCGTGGACATAGGTTTGTTTTGCGATAATCAAGTGTTTAAACCCGTCTATTCCATGAGCTTATGCGACAAATTAGAATGGAGTTAGACTTGTTAACCCCATCTACTAACCTGGTATATATTATACTTGACCCTAGGTATATTTTATTTTTTCGATGCAGACAAAAAAGGAATTGGTTTGTTACTGTTATGTTACTGTTCAGTCCGAAGACTAGTTGGACACGTACCTCCATCGTTTCCTATCCTGAGCTAACCTACGCATTTATCCAAAAGTTGAACATCCTACATCCCTAACTATTTGAGAACACTAGTCTAATCTGCGCCTACCCCTACCTCTTTTTATTCTTATCTCTGACTAGTATGTCGCGAACTAAGCCTTCGTGCCTCAGAAGGTGCCCTACCATCCTATCTCTCCTATTCCTTACTGCCTTCCATAAATTTCGCTTTTCTCCATCTCTTTCTAATACCTCTCTGTTGCTAATCTTATCTGAACGAAATCGACGGAGTGCTGTGGTATGAAGATCAATAAAAAGAAAACCAAAATCTTGATGTGTATAAGAGGCGTGAAAATACGACTAAAACTAAAATACAAATTGAAACCGAGAAGATAGAGGAAGTATCAGATTTCTGATATTATTTAGGAAGTCAAATAATTCGCGATGGTAGGAGCTCTAAGATATAAAACAAAGAATAGCGCAGGGTCGAGTTGCATTTAATAAAAAGAAACAACTATTATGCTCGGGAATAATACACGTATGTATGGAGTACCTACGGCATTGTACGGATGCGAAACTTTGACGATAGGAGAAGCAGATAGAAAAAAATTAGAAGCATTTGAAATGTGGTGATATAGACGCATGATGAAGATACCGTGGTTAAATAAGGTTAGCAACAGAGAGGTATTAGAAAGAGTTGGAGAAAAGCGAAATTTATAGAAGTCGGTAAATAATAGGAGAGATAGGACGGTAGGACACCTTCTGAGACACGAAGGCTTAGTTCGCGGCATACCTACTAGAGTCAGAGATAGGAATAAAAAGAGGTAAGGGTAGGCCCGGATTAGACTGCTGCTCTCAAATAGTTAGGAATGTAGGATGTTCAAATTTTAGGGAAATGCGTAGGTTGGCTCAGGATAGGAAAGGATGGAGGTACGCGTCCAACCAGTCTTCGAACTGACAACTTTATGATGAGTCGGGTTGCATAGTACTGAAGTTAAGTTTATTAGAATGTTTAATATTGTGTTAAGTTTTCTTATACTTCTTATTGAAGCTAGGCTTGGAACTTTATTTATAATCATAACAACCCATTTTTAGAAAACTTTCATACGCAGATAGCATGTTACGTATGAGTGTTAGTTTGTTTATATTATAAATAAATCTTTTCAATTTAAAACTAGTTTAATTTTTCGTCGAATAATAGTATGTATGTACAAAAATTTTGGACCTTAAAAATGCAAACTAGCCTATGTCCTAAAACAAATAGCAAACTAACTTGTGTCCATATTTGGACTTGAAATACTAGATATGCTAAAAAGTATTCTATGTCCCAAGTTTTATGCTACCACAAACATTTTTTAATATTTATTATATGATTCATTAAACAATACCTTTTTAAATAAGTTGGCCTATTTTGGTTTAGGTATTTGCATAAATAATCTTGCGAGAAGAAAAAATCGTCTCCTGTAAAATTTAGTTTTTGGACTTAAGTTACTTCTGCATTAAAGGGACGATATATGGATTGCAATGGAGATTTCGCAACTTATCTTACTTGTCCCACTTTCTGTGCCGGTCAGTGTAGTTTGGACATGTACAAACATTAATCACTGAGGCTGTTCTGTCCTTAACAATATTAATCACATCTTCGATATAAGTTGAAAACTATAGGTGATAACGCACATCCCTGTCTCACTCACTTCCGGACATCTACTTCTCTTCGTTCCTGCTCAAATTTTATAACTGTCGTTTGTCCCTATATTTCATCCCTACTTTTCTGAGCACTTAGAACATATTCCCCCATTTCACGTTAACGAAGGCTTTTTCTAAATCTGCAAATCCTGTATAGGCGCTCTTTCTGTTTTCTATTGTTTTTTTTTACTATAATTTATTACTCGTAAAGCTAGAATGGCCTAGCGCGTCTAAATCCCAACTGATCTCCTAATATTTCTTCCGCCCTTTTCTCCATCTTTCTAGTTAAAATTTTTGACACGTGGGAAGTTAAATTTTCGCTTACCTGTTTGGCAAAACGACTATGATGTTCCTTTTGTAATCTTCTGAAATTTAACCTGTCTCGCATATATGGATAACTAGTTTAAATAAACGTTCTCTTGCCTCCTGACCTGCACACTTTAAAATTTCTACTTGCAATCCGTCTGCGCCTGGTGCTTTATTGTTTTTTAAACTTTCTTATGCTAGCTTAAACTCTTCCCTTATTATAGGACATCCTAGGTTATCCCCCTATACACTGATTTCATTTTCTAATATCTCCTAGTTCTTGTCTTTGTGTTTTGAAACTTAAGTACTTTAAAATGAAAGTACCTACGTAACTCCCCTCATTTAGTTTAACATGCGTTCTTACGAGTGTGATGAATTTTTAGTCCTAAACATTCTAATATCCACAGACTTTGTGGACGAATAAACGAATAACACAATTAAGTAGGTAAGTTGATAAATACTTACCTGTATATTCTACATTCTCCTTTTCTTGCTCGGGCAAATCAACAAATTTGTCTACTTCAGGAGAACTGCCACTTGCAACATCGGACAAGGAACCAGAAGTTAAAGACCTATTCTTCTGCAAAACCTCGTGTCCCATACTTGTAGCAGGCCTCTTGAATCCTCCGTCATTTATTTGCATGGGTGATTCCAATTTCTTTTCATCTTTTCCATTGAGGCTATCGTCATATTCTTCAGGTATTAATTTGTTCATAGGAACTTGAACATCGCGGTCATCACCAGTTTCGTGTTTATTTAAACTGTCATTAACATATTCTGTTACATCAGATTTCACCGCAATATCTCGTAAAGCAGCATATTTATCATCTTTTCCTAAAGTTTTGTTGACAGTACTTTGATCCAAGTTGTGCATATTTTCATTTAACTGTTCTTCTGAAAATACTGTTACGTCCTCGGTTACGTCGGTATCTTTAGTTTTATTTGCTTCTTCTTCTAACAGATTTCGAAATACTGCATATCTGTCATAAGTTTCAGGAACAGAATTATTTGTATCGTCAAATTTTTGGGAAAAATCTACAGTGAATTTTAAATTTTCAGTATACTTTGTATTAGATCTAAATTTACTATTTTCTAAATATTCTGTGAGTTGTGCCAAAGTCATATTACTCAGTTGCCCCTCTGGAATATTTAATTTTATTGCTAAATCATTAAGACTACTCATTGTGAGTTGTTTAAACGTTTCGCTTAAGCTTTCCAAACATTTATCTGAGAATTCTGAATTAGCAGTACTGCTTACAATTGGAATAGATGCTTGATATGAGTGGTAATTATTTTTATTTATTGCACTGCTATTTTGATCAGTCGCTTCTTTTATGTCTGGATTAAGTACCGTTGTCACAAAAGTAAATTGAGGTTGCTGTTCTGGACAATTAATTTTTTCATTGCTAAGTGGAATGTTATCTTGCGGAGGTGGGGCAGGTGGCTTACTAAATGAGTGCCCTTGCCTTTTAGGTGGAAGTGGTGGTGGATCGATAAGACCTCGTGGCGGTGGTTCTGGTACTGATTCAGATGTGTCCGAAAATGAAATATTTTCTTCACTTCTCTTTGCATCGAAAGGTTTGTCGCCGAATTTATCAGAGAAGTCAGCAGCAAATGTAACCTGTTGGTCGTGCGCTGAATTACTTACAATACTTGATTGAATTTCTGGATATTTATTTGTTGTTAAAATTCGTGATAAGAGAAAAGTGTTTAAAGGACTACCCATAGTTCGTTTTATTCCAATGTCACTATTTAATGTATTTTCTGAATCTCTTCCCGTCTCTTCAGTATTAAACGGGTCGTGTTTTGAAAAATCTGCATTCTCAAACTGCTGTTCTCTAAAAGGGTCCTCCCCAAAAGGATCAGAATTAAATTCCAGCTTGTCAGATGTATTTGAAGCGGAAGCTTTTATTAAATTCCCTTCTTTTGACTTGCTGCTAATTACCAAATCATTTAAAACGGTTTTTGGAGGATTTTTCAGTTCCTGGAAGAAGTGTTTCTTATCTACGTATGGTTTTACTTTTCCAGTACCTGAAACAAATATGCTCTTAATATTCATAAGGCAGTCTCAATCAACTAAACGTTATAAATATATGACACCTAATGCTTTGTTGTCCGTCCTAAACAGATTTTAGTTATTTAGGTACAGGGTGATTCACTAAAAGTTCCCAGTCCCTTTTTTCTGTTATTTCTGAAAATAAGCTAAGTACCTATAAAAGATCTAGTTTTGTTTTGCAGATTTTCGATTACGTCATCACAGAAATAATCGAGAATTAAATATGGCAAATTAAATACATATATTTTTTTAATTGAAACAACCTCGCCCGACAGACAATTTTATTTATGCATTCATTTATTTATTTATTCACATTTATTACTTACACGTTACACCAAGCGTGTAAGTATATATGCAGCAAGCAATATTGCATGGTTCGAGTGTATAGGCATTGAATATGTAAATAACAGAATGGCCAAGGTTAAGTAAAAATTGTCGTTCGTTAAAGGACTTGCAGCCAAGAGATGGCGCCACATAGTTAGGTCGGTCAGCCACTAGAGGCGCTGTTTAACGGGAGAGAAAGTCCGATCTTTCAGGTTACTTATTTTGTATTTGTTTATACGTCTTTCTGTCAATTTCTCAATTTGTCAATGTCATATCGTCTTGTTTTTGTTCTGTGCAAATTGTTATTGACGATAGAGATCTTGCAAGTGGTAAAAACGAAATGAATAGTGCAGCAAAGCTCTAGATACTGCAGATTTTATTGAATTTATGAATAAATTGTTTGATTGTTTAGATAGCAGAACACTTTTTTGTCAAAATCCGTATAAATCTGCATTTTCTGAAAATAATATGTACATAAAAGACACTTTCGAAAAAGCCAAAAGCTTTAAAAATTTTGCCCACTTTAAAGAAAATAAACAGAAACACAGGGCAAACAAAGACACCCCTTTGTTTTGATGGTTTGATACAAACCGTTACAGCAATATTACAGATGTTTGAACAAGAAAAAAAGTCTAAAATACAATTGATACTTACCAATCGTATAAATCAAGATGTTTTAGAGAATCAATTTTCAATCTATAGACAAAAAGGTGGTTAGTGTCGAAACAACGATTATTGAGAACAATTTTCAGAAGTAACGCCATCAATTGCCTTATAAAGCCTCCAGAATCGGCAAACTGTGAACCCGATATTAATATTTTGCCGGAAATTCCAGAATCTACAGAGAAACGGGCACTTTCTAATTCAGGTGAAAGTTCAAGTTCCACATCTACACAGGCAGAAAGTGATACCGGAGAAGAAACATTAGAAGATTGCTCTGTATCCTACTTTGCAGGATACCTGGCATACAGGTGTGTACAAGAATTTAAGTGCGATGAATGTTCCAAAAGCCTCATGGGAGATACGACAATATTTGAGAAGAATCAGTTATTAATAATAAATAAGATGTTTAAGGAATAATAAAGCACCAGGTATAGATGGCTTGCAGGCAGAAATCTTAAAGTGCGCAGGTCAAGAGGTAATAGATCGTTTATTTAAACTAGTTAGTCGCATATACCTGACAGGCGAGATTCCAGAAGATTACAAACGGAACATCATAGTAGCTTTGCCAAAAAGAAAAGGCGCGGATAGATGCGAAAATTTTAGAACTATCAGTTTAACTTCCCATGCGTCAAAAATTTTAACTAGAATTGTGCAAAGAAGGATGGAGAAAAAGGCGGAAGAAATATTAGGAGAAGATCAGTTCGGATTTAGACGAAATAGAGGAACGCGCGAGGCCATTCTAGCTTTACGAGTAATTATAGAAAAAACGATAGAAAAGAGAAAGAGCGTCTATATAGGATTTGTAGATTTAGAAAAAGCCTTCGACAACGTAAAATGGGGGGAAGATGTTCGAAGTGCTGAGAAAGGTAGGGATGAAATACAGGGACAGAAGAATAATACATAATCTCTACAAAGAGCAAAAGGCAGTTATAGAATGTGAGCAGGAACAAAGGGAAGTAGATATCCGGAAGGGAGTGAGACAGGGATGTGCATTGTCACCTCTAGTTTTCAACTTATATATCGAAGATGCGATTAATATTGTTAAGGAAAGAACAGCCTCAGGGATCAATGTACAGGGCCAAACTATTAACATGCTCAGATTTGCGGATGATATAGCAGTGTTAGCATCTAGCAAAGAAGAATTAGGAGCGGCTTTGAATGAAATGGAAGCAGTTTTGACACAGGGCTTCGGCATGAAAATCAATAAAAAGAAAACTAAAATTTTGGTATGTAGGGGATGTGAAAATAGAACTAAAATGGAAATACAAATTGGAAATGAGGAGGTCGCGGATTTCTACTACTTAGGAAGTAAAATAACTCAAGACGGTAGGAGCACTAAAGATATAAAACAAAGAATGGCGCAGGGCCGAGTTGCGTTTAACAAAAAGAAACAACTGTTATGCTCGAGAACGGTTAATATAGAGACTAGGAAGAGACTCTTAACGTCGTATGTATGGAGTACGGCATTATACGGGTGCGAAACTTGGACAATAGGAGAAGCGGATAGAAAAAGAGTAGAAGCGTTTGAAATGTGGTGCTACAGACGCATGATGAAGATACCGTGGATAGATAAGGTTAGCAATAGGGAAGTATTAGAAAGAGTTGGGGAAAAGCGAAAGGTATGGAAAACAATAAAGAGTAGGAGAGATAGGATGGTAGGACACCTTCTAAGACACGAGGGAATAGTTCGTGACATACTAGAGTCAGAGATAGGAATAAAAAGAGGTAGGGGTAGGCCTAGATTAGACTACTGCTCTCAAATAGTTAGGGATGTAGGATGTTCTACTTTTAGGGAAATGCGTAGGTTAGCTCAGGATATAAAAGAATGGAGGTACGCGTCCAACCAGTCTTCGGACTGAGAACCTTATGATGATGATGATGAAGATGTATGATAACACTATAAAAGGTGGCTTGACGGCACCATCTAAATTATTTCAACATATTGTTGATGTTGCTTTGTGCTCATTTGAAAAATATTTTACTTTGTATAATTACAAAGCTCATTGCTCTAAATATTCAGAAAAAACTCCAAGAAAATTAATAAATCTAACAATAATTGGCTTGCTCATGAACAGTGCAGTGAACACAGAAAGTTTATCGTGAAGCATTTAATTATGTGTAAAATAAACACAAAGTGCCAGTGGTTTACATCGAAAAAGCAAATTAGTGGTGCCCAAAAAGAAAACCCAAAACTGAGAATTTTACAACATAAGTAATAAAGAATTTTTACTATTTTTGTTTATTCATAGCTCCTAGGTAATAAGACATGTTTTATTTTTACGTTTTGGTGAACAAAATTCGTTTTGTCTATAACTTTATTCAAAAATTTTTGTAGGTATGTACTTACTTGAATAATAACTACATTTTTCTCATTAGTCTGTTTTTTGAATTGTATTGTTTGGTTTACAATCTTTTTTCTGAGGATAACTGCGCAAGTTTGTAAAAATTGAAAAATATTTACGAACTTATTTTTTTCTTGTAACTTGATACCACGTAATAGGATACATTGTTTTCAATTTTTTGTGTGCCGAGTTTTAAAGAAGAAGCAGTAGGTATCTGGTACTTTTTTATTTTTGGTTTACTATTGTTCCCAGGAATAAACTCATTACTAAGCTTGTAAAAATTATATTTTTATAGCCTGTATTTTTTATATTGTAACTTCTTGTCGTGGTGCCTTGAAGTCAAATTTTTGATCTGCTAAGTGAAATAAGAGTATTTTTCCTAATAACTTTTAATTTATTTTTTTTTTGTTTACTTATCGTTTTTTCAGGAATACGCTGCTAAAGTTTGTAATGTAAAAATTTAGTTTGGGTGCAAAATAAAAGAATATCTTGTGAAATTACATATATTTTTTATTTACAGGTGCATTTGTAAAAAATAAATTCAAATATACCGCGCGATTCGCTGTCATCGCCTGCCAGACTCCTTTCTTTGATAATTCGATTTTCGATCGTACCGTACCCTTGGTCAAGGTCAAGTTGCAGAAACGTCAATGTTGGCGGTTCACAATAAAAATCAATTTATTCACATGGTAACGTCAAGGTCAAATGCAAAACATCTGTGTGTTGCCGTTCGCGCGAGGTAGACAGTGACACCTCGTGAAATAATGTATAACCAAAGCGTATGACGACAAAAGTTTCTATACATCGGCCATTCTGTTATTTACATATTCAATGGCATAGGGCAAAGCACCGTACTGAAGAGCCCCAAAAGGACGAAACCAGTGGTCTACGGTTTTCCATGCACATTCGAAACATGCAATATTGGAAAAACTTCTAACATACTTATTACTACTGCTAGTTGAGCAGGAAAGTACATAGAGATCTAACGTTGTTCCAAGTCCAACGATATGTTTGGGGTAGCATCCAGTAAGAGATCTCGTAGTAAAGTCTGAATCATATTACTTGACGTATGATTGAAATAATGATTGAAATTATGTTAGTTTGATGTCTCTCTCGCACGCAACCAGTTGATGTGGCTGCTAATTATTAACGTAAGATGAAATAATCAAGATTTTCCATTGTAACTCTTTATTTCACTCATTCTCATTTTTAGTACGTCTCTGCTTGTTTCGTACTAATTAGTTAGTCCCAAAAAAGTTACCATGGAAACTAGTATTAGTGTCACACTACTGTCAATGTCGAAACAAATTAGTTCACATGCATGTGTCAACCCATACGCCAAGTTATATTATTCAAACTTTACACAAAATCTGGATTTAGTTCTATAATTCAATGCCTGGCGGGGTATTTGCCCGAGCAGTTGTTTAAGAAAAGATGTTGAATTTTTAGGCCATGTTGTAACTACGGATGATGTAAAACCAAAGCCACGAAAAATTGAGGCAATAATGAATTTTCCTATTCGTAAAACTGCAAAAGAAATTAAATCATTCTCGGGTTTATTAGGTTATTATCGCAGGTTTATAAAAGATTTTGCGAAAATAACAAAACCATACACGACACGACAAGGCTTTTACTGACGCTTTTAGATTGTGTAAAAATATTTTGACGAACAACCCAATCTTACAATACCCTTCGACTGACTACTGACGCCTCAAATGTAGCTCTTGGAGCAATTTTGTCTCAAGGTTCAATAGGTCAAGACTTGCCAATGACTTCCGCGTCCAGAACCTTACCACCACCAGAGTTGAATCACTGACCATGAGCCGTTAGTCTGGCTATTTTCTTTGAAGGATTCAAACTCTCGGTTGGTCCGTTGGCGACTTAAATTGGAAGAATATGATTACCAAATTATATACAAAAAGAGTAAGGCAAATGTGAACGCTGACGCACTTTCTAGAATCGAACTGAACGCGACTGAAAATGAATCAATAATACTGTAAATCCTGGCGAAATTGACGAAGGTGTCACAAATTTCCTTGGAGATATAATTGCATTAGATCTTCCAGTAATGGATGACGGCGACTTATACGAAATCCTTGACGCCTTACCTGACCCATCTAACGTTGACGAAACTATTCATAGCTCCACAGAAAACCCCTGGAAATACCCATAACCGACAGATGTCTAAATTCTTTTAACAATCGAATCGTTATAAAATCTAAGGAAAAAATTCAAAAACACTGGTATCTCAAACCCATCCTTTTGTGGATAAAAATAGAACAAAAATCTTGTAATCACATCTGAATTTCGAAAATGATATTATTAGATTTCTAAAAGGATTCATAGATCCGAAAAAGTAATATTTTATTTATTTTCATCATCCAGAAGTAAGTTTTGTAATACAGTGCAAAATCTCAAAAATTTCTCAGAAGCCACAATAATATTAGTAGATGCTGAAGAACCTGAAGCTCCTACTGAGCATCCAGACAACACTACAGTTTATTGAAGTACAAAATAGAGACAAAGTAAATCCAAAATTCAAGAAAACAAAGTTAGTATATAATAAAGAATCTCGGTATAAAAGCTCAATTGCAGAAAAAATTGAAAAGGCCAAGAAAATTCACAAGTGACACTTTGTTACAGGAACAAAGACGATGACACGCAAAACAAACCAACCTAATGACAATTCTGACCCTTCCAGCATTCCTGGCTGCAGCAGAAATTAACGTAATTCCTTTGGAAAACTCCCCCTTAATTTTACCCTTTAGGTTAGGAATTGCACATTATTAGCAGCAAACACGTACTTTTGCATTATGTTAATCTCAGTTCTCTTAATTTAGAAGTAGCTTGTTAGAAAATTACTATAAGTTAAATACTTCGCTTTCACGCAATGATCCCATGTATTTGGAAAGCCTAGAAATCTAGAAAACATTTATCAGAATTTGGCACCACTAATTTCAGGATTAAAAATACAAAATTTCAAAATATTGTCTTTCAACCACTAATTAGATCAAAAAGAGGATTGTTCAATATTATAGGATCTGGAAACAAGTGGCTTACAGGCAGCTTAGATGTCGCCGATGGCGAACGGCACGACAAAGCCCTACAACGGTTAAAGAATAATCCACAAAAACCCATCAATGAAGTTTATTCCCAAATTTCCTTATTTAAACAATTAATCGAAAACTACACTGACACTATAAAAACAATAACAGAAAACCAAAAGAAACTGACAGATTATATTAATAATTATTATGAAGATCATATTCTAAACAAAATAACTCACGAACTTTATATTTTCCAGTATCGTAGCTCAAATTCATACAAATGCTTACGTTTTGATAAATTTCTTAGAAAACTTGGGGCATGCAATCACTTTTACAAAGTTAAACAAAGTGCACCCGGGCATAATTACAAAAAATGAATTAGAACAAATATTGAATAGATTAACACATTTTCATCCACAGGAAGGAATAATAAAAACAGGATCTTTTTACATGGTACTCAATAATAAGAACAACTTGTAACCTTTATGAGGAAATGCTAATTTTCGCCTCAGAAATCTCCATAATTTACCCTCGTACATTCGATTATTATCACCTATAGCCATTACCAACAATAAATAATACCTTAAATATTCCGCCAAAATCTTTCCTGGCTCTTGAAGACAACGCTTACCAATATATGGAAAAATCATGTGATCCAATCAAAAACTTTTTCGTGTATCCACAAGAACAGATAATAACAAACCCCGAAAAAGAGTGTACCTCTTCACTCATAAATGGTCAAGATTCAATATGTGATTTGGTACCAATTCATCAGCCACAACAAAATTATAGAAAAAGTCTACAGTGACTATAAATTACTGTATTCGAAAAAGAAACTAAATTAAAAGGAAAATGTCTTAATAAACAAAGCATTAGTATTTTACAAGGCGCCAAATTGTTCCAGGTACCGACCAATTGCAGCGTCGAAATTGGAAACTTTAAATTTGGGAACACAGACTCAATTATTAGGCAACACCTTTTAATATTACTGAGAATCCTGAATAACTTCTAAATTTTGGAACCGAAAAATGAAGAAAAATTACAGTTAAACGACATACCTACCTCTAGATAACATAAGAAGACTTCAAAAACAAGTAGAAGCTATCCACTCCGTAAATATAGAAGACTTCAGTGTCCACAAGTGGTCCGTTTGGAGTACCTACCTATTGTGACTGATCATTTTAATTATATTTGTTTAATTTGTCTTTAGAAAATTCAAGTGCAGTCGATTTCAAAAGATTGATGTTAGAAGAACAAGAAGAACAGAGAAACATCAAGAAAATCAGAAATATTATTATACTTATGTTCCGGGCTGGCTGCCACGTCGTCTGATAAATACACTACAAGGCATACTTGACGTTTCTACACTCATTTCGGTATCTTCTTCAGAAGATGCTCTGAAACTGAAATCAAGAAAATCAACCCCCTTCGGTTCTTTTCATCCCTGAAAGAACTTAATGATGTAGGAGTTATATAACTAGCCGCCTATGTATTTCCATGAAATAAGATTGTATTGTAGCTTACTTTACACTTTTGCCTCCGTAAATTAATTAATAGAGCTTCATAGGATCATTACTGTTTTTGTTTTCGAATTGAGAACATCTTTTATGGTATTTAGTTTTGGAAATAAAAATTTTCAAAAATAAGTTAACATCATATTTACATTTAACTTGTTATATTCCCGTAATCAGAATAAAATTATCTATCGAATGAGGTAATGATATACCTACAGGTTGCTTCATTTGAAAAAAGTCAAGTAATGTTAGAAACTTTGCAAATGTATAAAAACATAAAAAACTTCTGTACTTAACTTGCTTCTGTAATTACAAAAATAACGCTTGGTATGAATCACCCTGTACCTACATTTTGTTCGATAAGAGCTTAAGAATTAATGAAATTTCTTTGCTGCAAGCATAGCAAGCTGAATCAAGTAATTCCACAAATGTTCTCGAACCATAGACCTAAATTCCGATTTATACAGGGTGTCTGGAAATTTCTGTCCTATAAGAGAGGCACATTCTACGTCAGAAAATAAAACGAGAAGTCTCAATAAGCATGTTGTAACCGAATAAATGATTTCATTTACTGAAATAGTGCGTGTGTTTGAAGTATTTCTTGGACAAGGTTGAGTCCTCTGAACTAAGAGTGTCAAAACTGGCATACTGCTCCCCTAATAAACTGTTACAGTTTGTGTAATTTTTGTCATAATCGGGTATGTGGGACCGGGTCTCTCAAACTCGTTCTCGTAGTAAAAGTAAAAAAAAGGTCGGTTATCTAAGGCAAATAACGGTTGTAAGAAAAATAAAACATCTTAGTCAAAATAATGTCATTGACATCTGATCTAGGGGTTTCCAGTTTCAAAGATTATAGCAGGTCTGAGAAAACATGTATATAGTGTGTCTAAAAAAGTGTGCAACTTATGGAAACCCTTTTTATTGTTTATTCCTTAAAAACGTTATTTTGCATAAAACTTGGTGCTTGCTATTAAACACATAACGAATACAACGTGTCCAAGATAAGGAGGGCCAGTATGGGGATATTGGAAATGACAAAAGATACGGATTTGGTTAAATGGGAAAAAAGTTGCGTAACTAAAGGATCAATAAAATGGCGCTTAGAAATCCTTGATATAATTTTCCGTTTTTGAGTTATTTTGAAAAAACTGAATTTATGGATTTTTAACTATATTTTTTTCCGACTTTAATATTAAAATTAGAGCGAAACTGACAAAACTTCTTCGTAGCAACTTTTGATGAAATTAAAGATTTCATTGCCAATTCTTTTATTCTACGTTTCGTCTTCGGGCAACCATCATCAACTTCATTTTTTTAAATACGGTCCTGATTTTCTGATGCCAAATTTTATGAGCCCTTCTTATTCTGAATTCAACAATGTACCACACATTATGGTTTAATTGTTAGTAAGAGTGCCAGAGTAAAGTACGAGGGTCGCTCAGATAGTGAACGGGAATTTCTTCACTGCGCCCCTAATATTAAACATAAATATAAATGAGCGAAATCCTAGTTGCCCGGGAGCGAGTGTAGTGGTTCGCAAAAATAAATGAAGTTCGATAATTATCTCATCAGTATTTTTTTTGTCAACATGAGTGAGAAAGTAGTTCATGTTGCACAAAGAGTAATTATTAGTTTTGTTGTAAATGGGCGGGTAAGAGCAAATGAAATTGTTTGGTGATCAAACCCTGTCAAAATCACAAATTCACGACCGGGCTAAGAAATTTCTAGGCGGTAAGAGTACCGTCGAAAACGAACGCCACTCTCGCCGTCCGATTACTGACCGTACCTCAGAGAACATTAAAAGGTTCTAGAAATCCACCGTATAGTCCAGACCTCTCTTCTTGCAATTTTCACATGTTCGGACCGCTCAAGAAGGCGTTAGAAGGGCAACGATTTGCGATTATTTATTCTGTGCAATACTGGTTTGGAACGTTGCCAAAAGAATTTTTTTAAACCATCATATTCTAATTATATGTTGACCCATCTACACCTAAAAGGTCAACTAAGACGCAAGAACCTGGCACAAAACTGAGATTCGGGCAAAACTTGATTATGGAAGTGTCCAGAAAGCCTGGGCGCACTTAAGTATTCTAAAAGTTTTTAAGAGGTGGTTCTTTACATTATTTTGAGTCGAATATTTAAAAAAACAACCATGTTCAAGAAAATAAAGTACCTAACTAAATTTTTTTAAAAAGTAAAGAGACCTTTTTACGTGCTATTTAATACAATTTATAAAAAAAAACATTTCACATTTTTAAAACTCAGTGGCCCACGAATTTTTCTTTAAAAGAATACCATAATTACCCCTTGGGCCCGTCCTTGTTCAATTGAAAAAATCGATATGGAGCACCATACATGAGTTCCATGTTCATTGTATACATATAACAAAAGAACACTTAAAACAATTATCTGTGTATTATCGGCAATTTTACAAAAGACTGGTTTATAGTAATCACGAGTATCTATCAAATTGACACTATTATAGGTTACTGCAAACTGTCTACAATAATTATAAACCCTAGAGTATAAACTATATCGCCATATTTAAAAGAAGAAACATTTTTGCAAAACTTCTTAAAATACGAAAATACTTAAATACATTTTATTTGCCTGTGTCAAATAAAATCTTCAAAACATGTGCGTCCTGCTTTTCCTGAAGCCTAAGAATGTTCATTATCCAAAGGTAGGTACTTAAATCAGAAAATTTCGGTTATAGCATCAGGGTTGCTATGACACAGAAGTGTGAAATTTATATTTCCATCGACAGTGTATTTATGAATATGATTAACAAACGCAAAACCGATCGTTAATGACCCCTATTAATGAACGATTTCTATTAATAAACGATTTTAGTACCCTAGGCCCTAGGCAACCAAACATAGGTTCACAAAATAAAATATCCAAATCAAGTTCTCGCGCCATCAATATCTGTCACTGTCAAGCTTATAGTTTCTGAAATCGTAATTCGTCCAAATTTAATAAATGGATGTTGACGAAGATTTTACGTTAAAAGTCGACGGAAAAATTTTGTAACTAACTCGTATATTAAAAAGCGATTACCTAATACACTTGTTCGTTAAATAACTATTTTACTTGTCCCAGAAATTCAAGAAAGCGTATTTATGTGTATTATATGTTTCTATGACAACGTTTAGAAACCGCTCGCTGGATAACATGCTGTAATGGTTAATAACTTACTAAATGACTTAATAAATAACTGAATTAGGGCAAAATTGAAAGTAATAAAATTTTTTGGCCTTAAAATACGCGACATTGCTTATTCAAACTTTTATTTTCGTATCTCTAATAGTTTAGCCACAATATTTTTTGGAAGTATTAAAATGTTAATAACACATGAACGCCTAATTTAATTATTACCAAAATCAATAGGTCCTCGTCGAGACGCACTTTTCAAAAAAAAAATTAAAATCGGTTAGTTTTTACGGCACACACACCCACACACCCACACGCACGCACACACGCACGCACGCACGCACGCACAGACACGAAGCTAAAAAAAACTTTTTCTCGACGTTTTGAAGTTAGTACAATGCGAATCTGACCTTATCTCGAACACGAATTTTTGTCGGTAATACAATACTTCCATTTCCTTATACGGAACATGGAAGTAATAAGGAATTGTTGTATCAAAAATTGATCCATTGTGTAGTAATATTGTGCACAAAGTTTAATTAAAATATTTCCATTGGTTGACAAGCTTTTTCTAAAAAACATTTTCTTTCCCTCAACTTTGGCACACTGTATACTTTGAAATTAAGCCGTCATACGGTCATATGAAATATTCAACTCAAAATAATGTAAAGAACCACCTCTTAAAAACTTTTAGAATACTTAAGGATCACTCTGTATATTGGAATAATTCAAATGAGTTCGTAGATCGCCTGCGACTGTTAGTAGCTTCCCAACTTGCGGATCACAGAAACAAAACCAATTGAATCATTGAAGAATTGCGTGAGGCTCAAATAGTAGCTCAAAATGAGCATAGACTAATTTGGCAGGTAAGTATATAGGTCACCCAAAAGCCTACTAATCTGGAGATTTTGCAGGCATACTTATCATCTTTTACAAAATTGTTGGAATGTTCCATAATCCAATTAATTTAAACAATAAAAGTGTAATTGAAAGTCTGATTATCTTCGACACTCTATATTTTAATGGTGACCGGTTTCGGGGTCTTCAACTAAAACCCCATCATCAGACCGACTAAGACACAACAAATAGAAATAGGCACTATTCATATACTAAAACTATACTTGCACTGATAAAATGAACCAAATAAGGTGAGAATCAAGTGACTGAAAAATGTTCAGAATAATAGGGATTAATTGGCAAGCAGTCATTAATAATTATTACGCAACAGAGGACTCTCTCTCTCTCTCTCGCGAAAAATGCGAACTAGCGCCGACCGGGAGTCGAACCCGGTCTTTCACTTTCCGAGCGACTGCTCTAATTTTATCACTGTAAGTATAGTTTTAGTATAAAAATAGTGCCACTTTCTATTTGTTATGTTTTGTGTAGCTCTTGGTCGGTCTGATGATGGGGTGTTAGCTGAAGACCCCGAAACTGGTCACCATTAAAATATAGTGTCGAAGATAATCGGACTTTCAATTACACCTTTATTGTTATCATCTTTTAATTTTCGATTTATTACGGAATTTTTATTATGATGCAATTGTAATTTCAAATGACGATTAAAAATATGCGGATCAATAATTTTGTCCCTCAAAATACCGCACCAGACTTAAACAAATTTACGGATATTTATTATTAGGTATTGCTACTAACAATGGCTACGCTTCTCAAAACTAAAAAATATAAAATAATTTGAGGCCGTGAAACCTAACAGGTTATGTTTATCGCAAAAATCTATCAGTTTAACTCCCTGTCGTTCCTATTATCTAATCCATTCTATCGTCTCCCCTGTACCTACAACTGCATTAAAATCTCTTACAATTTATTGTTTAGTTTTCCACGTATAACTAATAATTTATTTATAAAACACAAAAAATGTTTCTACCTATGTCCGTTATAGACTCCGAAACGGTTGGACCGATGTTGATGAAATTTTCAGGCAATCTTCAGATTAGCCCAGCGGGTGTTCTTGTGAAGTTTGGTAGCGATCGGATCAACAGAATTTTTTTTATAAGTTTATGTGCAGCCGGGGCGGGTCGCTATAATTTATAAAGTGACAATTGACAGCGAACGGCATATGCCATTCGCAGTTTATCAAATTTCAAACGATTTTAACACAATTATTTCTTCTAGGGCAGCAACGCGCCGAGTACCAGCTAGTATTCTCATATGCCTCCTATGTATTGTAAATTAAATTTAACTTGAGCAGAATTTTAAATCGGTAGTTGGTTGTCGAATACAATAAAAATTGTTGCATGCCTGGAACACCAAAACTTGAATGCTGCTATTTATTTGGCAACGTACATCCCTGTCGCACTCCCTTCCAGATATGTACTTCTCTTCGTTCCTCTTCGTTCTATAACTGCCGTTTGCTCTTTGTAGAGATTATGTATTATTCTTCTGTCACTGTTTTTCATTCCTACCTTTCTAAGCACTTCAAATTTATTTATTTTTTTAGAACTTTTAACATCCTGTATCTTCGCCAACAGGCGTCAAAGTGAAAAACCTTATAAGACAAACCCCAATTTTTTGTGATAATTAACTTGCACGGAATTTTTTTGAAGCATAAATGGGCCACCCTTTATATATATAGAGTCGATAAAACTTGCGTTTTTAAAAACTCTTCAAACATAGGCTCGATAAAATTCGACTTTCTTAGAATCCAACGTTAGGGAGGCAATGTCTTGTCTTGAATAATTCTCTCTACCTAATAAACCTATATTATAGTGTAGAAATTGAACCATATAATTACTGTTAAGACTGCTTTTATTTTTAGATATTCCTATCCTATACGTTCCAAAAGAAGTTTAAATGAGATTCATTATTCGCTGCCTAAGAGTTTCAAGTTATTGATATTGAATTTATTGTCCGTATTTGACTAGCACTAGACATCTGTATGGCGGGATTTGTAATTGGCCTGATGCTTCTTAAAACGAGTTAAAATAAATAGAGTTGATTGCCCGATATATTTTTGTCTCAATTTCCGCTTTAGGAAAGCGTTCCGTTTTATCTTTGACATTTCCAAGTAGTTTTTGTAAATTGCTGATAGAGACTCCTTTTCCGAAAATCGTATTCATACCTCTGGTTATCGGCGGTAAATAAGTAGGTATTTTTACAAAAGTAATTTAGTTACCCCAATTTAAAGTGGTAGAGTTTCGCAATAGCATTATAAATTTTCCTTTCCTAATTATTCTGTTTACACGTCTGGATCGAAACCGTTACAGTTCGCTATATCTTTGATTGTGTTTACTTCTTCATGATATTTTTCGGCGGATGCTGACCGCAGTGGTTAGAATCTGCAGCTGTATAGCGAGCTGTATAGTTTTCTTTCCTATGACGTCAAATTCTTCTCTGTGTAGGGATATTGCGTTGTTTTTGAGGCACTGAAAAGTCTCCTTTAATTTTCTGCCTTATAAATGATTATAATATATAATATATAAATGATTCTGGTTCGTTTTTAAATACATATTACCTATTTAGTTATTCTTTGTTACCTAGTGGGTCCAATTCCATAAAGACGTCAAACTGTGAAAGTATTTCCTGTTTTAGAAGTTCATGCTGCACTGCTGCTGGTTTGGAAGCTATCACCAAAGGTTCTTCAAATACGTTCGAATTTAAAGGTGTTTTGGACCATTCTGCTGTATCTGACTCTTTATTATCAAATTCTTGTGAGTTGTCGGAAGTACTTTTTTCTTTGCTCACAAAACTATCTGATGCATTTGTTTCTATTTGAGTAACAACCCGACTTGTCTTGTCTTTTCCGGGAGGCGGCGGCAGTAAAATTCGATTCTTCTAAAAAAAAACATAGTTGATAATGATAACCAAAAATTTTAATTTTTAAATTTGATTTAATATGGAAAACCTAATATTAAATACTCCAAATATTGCTTAGTGCCGAAATGTGAATCAACGCCTATTCGAACACCAGGAAAAGTATTTATTTCATTGCCAGCGGGATCGACGTTTAGCAGATTGTCACTTAATTACTGAATTTATAAACAATTTATATTTTGATGTAGTTGGACCTTTTCGAACATAAATCATCTGATAAATACACATTTGGGTATAAAACTGACACTCGCGTGTACCCTATTATCAAGTGACTGAAGTTAAAATAATCGTTCGTAAGGAGTAAACTCCAGTCGTGCGTCAGAGCTGACACACACCCAAGTTTTTTTCTCTTTCTACTAGTTCTATTTTTTACTATTTCCTATGGATTGGAGTATATTTTGTTAATTCTGTAATAACTTCGAAAAAGGAAAAACATAAATATTTCGGCGTTTTAGATAATGGAGGGTTACCGTATGACATAACAAAAACTTTATTGAATGTTTGCAATAATTTACATTAGATCTTGAGTTAAAGTAATATACCGAGTCATACTGGAAGTTGACTATGTAGCCTTTAAAGCATATCAAATTTTTATATAAAAATATTTAATGATTTTATATAGGTATTTTAACTTCCCAAATCTGTAACGCAATTTGAAGATGCGCCTTTAAGCAAATGCTTTTCACAAAAAATTCGAAATAATAATAGTAGGTAGGTATGTGTCCTATTTTCGTTGTGATTTGGGGATTTCTCATAGAAGCGGCAGAGATAGAGCCTCGGGGTTTTCGCGAACCTGAGTTACTTTTTTGAGTATAATAGAAAGCTGAAACCAGAATTTGGATATCGTTTTTAGTTTTCGAGAAAAAAATAATGTTGATTTTTATCGTTTTTCGAAAACTCTTTCCAATTCTTTTTATACTAAGCAGACTAAAACTGTTGCGATTGACTCCTATAGAACTTTTTCCGAGGAATTCAGTGGCGTACGTAGTTTTTTTCTAAGGAGCGCATTTTTTGAGTTATGAAATAAATAGTCGCGTCAATGTAGTCTTTTTCTCAGAAGTCCTCAGAAACAGCTCCGATTTTGATGATTTTTTTTTTTATTTTTGTTTTTTTTATATTATTTAAAATCAGAAACCTTTTGAAGCGGGGATATAACTATTATTATTATTTAAACAATATGTATGATATTTATCTAAAAAAAATTAGTTTTGCGTGTTTTTTTTCCAAAAAATTCTTCATATATTATTTTAGTTTAAAGAAACAAAAACAATGTTAATGAAATTTCCAAATATTAAAAAAAATCATCTCTTCATTCATGCATTCACTGGTTGTGATACTACATTCGCTTTTTACAATAAAAGAAAAAATAATTTTATTACAATTTTTAATAATGATCAGAAGTTACGTACAGCAGCTGAAATTCCTGGTTGAAGAACAAAGAGAAAAAATACTTTTTAATGAAGGTATTAATGGTATTCTCACAATGTATGGTGCCAAAACTGCCAAAAACTTGAATGAACTTCGATACAAACGTTTCATAACATTAGCGTCAAAGGACAAGAGCGTACAACTCAGTTCGTTACCTCCGACAGAAGATGCAGCAAAACAGATCAACAGTGGCAAAACAATGCTCAAATACCTCCTGAAGAATGGGGTCGGAAAATAGAAAATTGTTTAAAACCAATAAAAATGACGCTACCAGCAGCACCTATGAACGTTTTGAAAATCATATTTTGCTCTTGTAAAACCGGATGCCGATTAGCCTGTGGCTGCAGAAAAGTGGCCTGCGTGATTTGCAGTGGAAGTGACTGTGACAATCACCCACCACTTGAAGAAGATGAAGTCTTCAATATACAAAATGATGATGAAAATTAAACTTTTTTTATTATATAGGTATAAATAAACCAGAAAGTTTACATATTTCATGTATTACTTGTAATTTTTATGTACATAATTGTTTTGATCTATTATTCCCTACAAGTATTGATGAACAATTTTTAATAATTTTTTTTATAAAAATGTTTCATAAAATAATAAATAATCCGCAATTCATAATAATTTTCTAATTTACTTTCGTATATTAATTGTAGAATAAGTATTGTATGAAAAACTGATTTTTTATATAAATATCATAAATAGTGTTTAAACAATATAAACAATTATTTCCCCACTTCAAAAGGTTTCTGATTTTAAATAATATAAAAAAACAAAAATTTAAAAGAAAAAATCATTAAAATCGAAGCTGTTCTTGAGGACTTCCGAAGATTGCCTGTTTTATGTATTTATTGACGCGACTAAAAGTTGAATTTTTTAAATGGAAATCATAGTAGGCTTTGGTCTAGTTCGAAAGGTCTCTTTTAAGCTATCAAAATATATATAATATTTTATATTGTTATTTCAAAAAACGGCAACGATTTTGGTACTTTTTAAGTTTTAACTTTAGAAAATATAAGATAGGTACATACATCCATGATATCTGTGATTTTATGTTAGCAAGTTTTAATAACAACTGAAATAAAAGTAACAAAAACAGAAAAACAGCAAAACAGCAAAACAAACAAAAACAAGAAAAACATCAAACAACAAACAACAAAATTATAGGAACTGCTCAAATTGATTGCCATGTTTTTCAACACATAATCTACATCTTTTAGTTAAAAGATTGATGGCATTAAAATAGGATGGGCTTGCAAATATCGGAAAGCTGCATGTGTTGCCTCTGCTAGCTCGGCTTGATTGTTGTATATTCGTATGTATATTTTTTCTTTTAAAAATGCACAAACAAAAAAGTCTAATATGCTCAGATCTGGTGATCTTGCAGGCCACAATATAGGTCCATTTGTACCCAACCATCTATCCGAGTAGTTAGAAAATGAGAATACTAGGCCAGGCCATCGAGTTCTCCAGGTGCCATCCACTTCTTCGGCAGTGACCTTGAAAGACACCAGAGGCTGCTGAAGGAGTCCTTGAAGAAGAAGTGGAAGTCATGTCTTCAGCAACGACATCTTCAGCAGCCTCTGGTGTCTTTCAAGGTCATTGCCGAAGAAATGGGCATGTCTTCAGCAGCCTCTGTTGTCTTTCAAGGTCATTGCCGAAGAAGTTGTCTTCAGCAGCAGGAGCAGCAGCAGCAGCCTCTGGTGTCTCTCAGAAGAAGAGCCTCTGGTGTCTTGCAATTGCGCACCCAAGCCGCCATTTTGTGGTCTTTGGCTGTGGGTCAGGCGCCTGCGCCGGGGCTGTCGCGTACAAAGCGCGTGTTGCTCATTGTTGCGCAATGGAAGAATGTTCTGGAAATGCTGATGCAATAGTACGCAGATGTTTCAGAATTAATGTAGCCAAGCCGCCATTTTGTGGTCTTTGGCTGTGGGTCAGCCGCCTGCGCCGGGGCTGTCGCGTACAAAGCACGTGTTGCTCACTGTTCAGGCCAGTCCATCCTGGTCCCATCCACTTCTTCGGCAATGACCAGAGGCTGCTGAAGGAGTCATGTCTTCAGCAACGGTGTCTTTGGGGCCTTTGGCCGTGGCTCAGGCGCATGCGCCGGGGTTTTCGCAAACGTTCTGGAAATGACGCCGACCGGGATTCGAACCCGGGTCCCCACGCACCGGAGCCCTCGCTCCAACCAACTGAGCTAATCGGCGGCCCACAAGCCCGTCTTTCAAATCATCCGTATATACTTATGATTGTAAACAGAAGTTACAGAATTAATATTTATTTTCTCGGAAATTTACAATTGTTTATACTAAATAAATATTGATATTAAAGTTTAAGAAAAAAGCACGTTCACCGCCGATAAGAGATGTTATAATTGTTTTTATTATGGGAAATAACCTTTCATCTTGCCGATAGGATATGTTTGTTTCGGTTTGATCCCACGCTCTGCATGTGCATTTAATACGTTGTAGACACTACAAGGTGACCCGTTTGTTTGTTTGTATTATGACAATAAAATAACATTCTAGAATATTCTTCTGATTGTTTATTTGAAATTACTTGTTATCTTAATGCGTTTCGAACACGTGTGGGAAAAAAACATTCTAGAACATTCTCCAGTTTGTTTATTTGAAATTACTTGTTATCTTAATGCGTTTCGGACACGTGTGGGAACCATCTGATTGATATATGCAAACATCTTAGTTCTCGGTAGTAGAACATTCTACATCGCTAATTATTTGAGAACAGTAGTCTAAATTTAGGCTACCCCTACGTAAAAACTATGTCATGTGGGGTGTAAATTAAAGGACTCGACTAGAGGTATCGGAATATTGGGGTGGATTTTAGGGGTGGTTTTTGGTGGTGGTTTTTGGTGGTGGTTTTTGGGGGTGTTTTTAGGGGTGGTTTTTAGGGGGTGGTTTTAGGGGTGGTTTTAGGGGTAGGTTTTAGGGGTGGTTTTTAGGGGCGGTTCTTGGGGTGGCTTTGGAGGGTGATTTTTGGGGGTGGTTTTTAGGGGTGGCCACTCACTGACCGCGCCCCCGGCCACGCTCCTTGTCCCGCCCACCTAGATCATGTAGGGTATCAAATTAATCAGCTCGATGAGACAAAAAGGAATCTATAGTTATTCTCCTACTTCCGAATTCTTATCAGTAGTTGTCTGTCTGTATGTCTGTCTGTCGGTCCGTCTGTCTGTCTGTCTGTCTGTCTGTCCGTCTTTCTGTCTGTCTGTTTGCGAATACAGCTGTCTGTTGACACAGACAGCTGTATTCGCAAACACCATGGCTGATGACACGAGCAAGAATAAGACTGCGCATGCGCACGGTTGTATGGAGAGTATTTAAGCAAGAAAATTAACGGTGCTGTCAGTTAGTACTTGTGCTTCAACAAGGGAACCGCATTTGAATAATGACACACATAAACGTAGACACGTTTCGTGTTCTGGACGGTGCTGTTTTGGATGAGTCAGCACGCCGTGTCGAGGTGCACGTACATCAACCGTTCGTGACAACAACAACATTCAACGCCAATGACGAAATTCGCATACCAATCCACCAACAAGACGTTTACGTACTGCCGCATCTAAGCAGCATCTACATAGAGGGCAGGTTCATCAAGGGTGCAGGAGGCGGAAATGCGGCTTTAACAAATAACGCCCTCAGTTTCCTCTTTGACGACGTCCGCTATGAAATAAACGGGGTGGAGGTGGATCGAACAAAAAACGTGGGCATCACGAGCACACTGAAGGGTGTAGTTTCTCTGAATGAGGGTGAGGTAGGTGCCCTGGAGAATGCCGGCTGGACGAATACGGGAGACTCACCGAGCCACCTTATCGACGCGAACGGGAACTTTAACGTGTGCATCCCGGGAAGAATCCTGCTGGGATTCTTGGAAGATTACCCCAAAATTCTGTTAAATGTGTGTCACGAGCTCATTTTGACTCGATCGAAAAACGATAGGAACGCTTTCGTGGGTAACGAGGACACCAGAATTGAGTTGAGCAAGGTTCATTGGAGGGTGCCGTACGTCTATCCATCGGATGCTGAATACCTAAAACTTCTCACTATTGTCGAGGAAGAAAGAACGTTGCAGATATGTTTTCGCAGCTGGGAGCTGTACGAGTATCCGGTGTTGCCGCAAGCTACGAAACAAACGTGGGCCGTCAAGACTGCAACACGGTTGGAGAAACCCCGCTACGTTATTGTCGCCTTCCAGACGAATCGCAAAGCGAATTTGGACACGGATTCAAGCAAATTTGACCACTGCAATCTGACAAACGTCAAACTGTACCTGAATTCTGAGTGCTTCCTCTACGAGAATTTAAACTTGGATTTCTCCACGGGGAAATACGCCCTGCTATACGAAATGTACCAGAACTTCCAGAGTTCATACTATGGAAAAGTTGGCGAGCCGTTATACGGCAAGGAACAGTTCAAGGATCTAGCGCCCATCGTGGTGATTGACGCATCAAAGCAGTCGGAAAGCATCAAGCCTGGACCCATAGATATGCGTCTAGGATTTGAGTCGAGCGAGAATTTTCCGCCCAACATAACCGCATACTGTCTCATCCTGCATGACCGCATCGTTGAGTATACACCGGGTAATGAATCGGTCAGAAGAGTGGTATGAGAAGCTGCAGGGCTTCGATTTGCCCAGAAAATACACGCATGCCTACTCTGTATACAGATTATAGTTTTAATTATATTGATGTAAAAATATATTCAACGTTTTTATTTTTGCGAAAACCCCGGCGCAGGCGCCTGGGCCACATCCAAAGGCCCAACAGCACCTAACAACAAGATCAGTTCTGATTGGATGCTGCCCACAACCACTCTCATTGGCTGTTGCCCCGCCCACTCTCATAGCCAGAGCCCGGCGCATGCGCCTGAGCCACGGCCAAAGGCCCCAAAGACACCGTTGCTGAAGACATGACTCCTTCAGCAGCCTCTGGTCATTGCCGAAGAAGTGGATGGGGCCAGGATGGACTGGCCTGAACAGTGAGCAACACGTGCTTTGTACGCGACAGAGCCCCGGCGCAGGCGCCTGAGCCACAGCCAAAGCCCACAAAATGGCGTCTTGGGTACAGTAATTCTGCAACATCGGCGTACTATTGCATCAGCATTTCCAGAACATTCTTCCATTGCGCAACAATGAGCAACACGCGCTTTGTACGCGACAGCCCCGGCGCAGGCGCCTGACCCACAGCCAAAGCCCACAAAATGGCGGCTTGGGTACATTAATTCTGCAACATCTGCGTACTATTGCATCAGCATTTCCAGAACATTCTTCCATTGCGCAACAATGAGCAACACGCGCTTTGTACGCGACAGCCCCGGCGCAGGCGCCTGACCCACAGCCAAAGACCACAAAATGGCGGCTTGGGTGCGCAATGGCAAGACACCAGATGCTCTTCTTCTGAGAGACACCAGAGGCTGCTGCTGCTGCTCCTGCTGCTGAAGACAACTTCTTCGGCAATGACCTTGAGAGACAACAGAGGCTGCTGAAGACATGCCCATTTCTTCGGCAATGAACTTGAAAGACACCAGAGGCTGCTGAAGATGTCGTTGCTGAAGACATGACTTCCACTTCTTCTTCAAGGACTCCTTCAGCAGCCTCTGGTGTCTTTCAAGGTCACTGCCGAAGAAGTGGATGGCACCTGGAGAACTCGATGGCCTGGCCTAGTATTCTCATTTTCTAACTACTTATCCGGAAAATGATTTTCTAAATAATTGCTAACTATTGCAGAATTGTGTGCCGGGGCACCATCTAGTTGGAAATATACCCTGTTTATGTTTATTAACGGAATATTTTCCATGATCGCCTCTGCGTTAATATTCAATAAATTAATGTATCTCAATCCCGTTAAGTTTCCATCAAAAATTTGGTATGCTAGTTGACCACCCAAAATAAAACACGAAACCTTAAATCTAAAACGTCCTTGCCTCTGACGTTCAAAAGTTTGGTGCTGATTTGTATCAAACCAGTGACGCACATTATGTCTGTTAAATAATCCTACGCTGCTTATGTGAGTTTCATCTGTCCAAATGACAGACCGCCCAAATTTTGGATTTTCTTGAATTTTATTTAAGTACCACCTACAAAAATTAAGCCTTCTTTCTTGATCTCCCGGGAAGAGATGGTGAATAATTTGAATTTTATGTGGCCTATATTTGCCTTTTTTAATATTTTTTGAACTTTTGTCTTGGAAACACCAACTTGTGATTCGATTTCGCGACAAGAAGTTTTTGGTGTCGCCTCAACCAACGATAAAACATTTATTTCTTCCTCTTCCCTATTTTCTTTATTATAAATTTTGTTTCTAGTTTTATTGAATGACCCATAGTGAATTAAATTTGACTTTAATCTCGAAAACATCATTTTGCTTGGTTGTCTATTTTCTGGGTATCTAAATTTAATAAATCGATGGATATGTACCTGTTGAGATATAGATTCATTGATTCATTTACATTCTCACGACATTCATTGAAAACAGCAATTATGTCATATTTTTCGAAATTTTGATAATTTTGAAGTGCCATTATGTATATAATATTAATAAAACTAGCTGCATGCAACTTTTGCTAATGTATGTCAATAGATAATTATTCAGTTGTTAACATAAAATCACAGGTATCTTGGATGTACCTACCTATCTTATATTTTCTAAAGTTAAAACTTAAAAAGTACCAAAATCGTTGCCGTTTTTTGAAATAACAATATAAAAGTATATATATTTTGATAGCTTAAAAAAGACCTTTCGAACTAGACCAAAGCCTACTATGATTTCCATTAAAAAAAATTTAACTTTATGTCATAACTCAAAAAAAACGCTCCCTAGAAAAAACTACCTACGCCACTGAATTCCTTGGAAAAAGTTCTATATGAGTCAATCGTAACAGTTTTAGTCTGCTTAGTACAAAAAGAATTCGAGAGAGTTTTCGAAAAACGATAAAAATCAACATATTTTTTTTCTCGAAAACTAAAAGCGATATCAAAATTATGGTTTCAGCTTTCTATTATACTCAAAAAAGTAGTTCAGGTTCGCGAAAACCCCGAGGCTCTATTTCTGCTGCTTCTATGAGAAACCCCCAAATCACAACGAAAATAGGACAGTCTGTACATAAGACGATACTCTCTTCCATAAATCTTTAAGGGATATTTACTTTATAATTCGTAAAACTATCGCCAAATGGATCATCGCCAGAGCCGAAAGGATCAGACGGTGTTATCCTTTCCATTTGGGTGAGCCCCTGCTGCAAGCTGTTGAGTTCTAATTCTAAATCGACTAAATCTGCTACAGCTGTGCTGGGAGAACTTGTGTAAGTCTTGGTCTCCAAATTTGTAACTCTTTTTCCATCGCTTCCTTTTTTCGTATCCTGTCCACAAGCAAGCTGTAATAAAAACATTTAATGTGTTAGACTAATGACTAATGTACAGATTTCACGTGTACCTTTGACGGTGAAATAGAATTTTCCTGAAATTGAGAACAAGTGTAATGACTTTTATCCAAATGCTGTTTGGCTAATTCTATTTCTTTCTTTTTTAAAGCAAACACTACCTGGAATAGATCACGCATTGCTATAACCACCTGAAATAACACAAAATGTCAGTAGAAATATTCACATTTAAAACAAAGTGTCTCTAAAAGGTCTGTAAAAACGTTACCACAGATTTCTGAGACCAAAACAGGACGATTTAGTCTAATTTACCTCCATCCATCTGTTGAAATAACAAATGGTTATTTTTAGCCATAGGGTTCAAAACTGGGTGTGAATCTGTGCTAGTAGGTTTTTTGATATTTGGGTTGGGAGAGTAGCGTCACATTAGTGGTCAAAAGTTCATTATCCACATGCAGACAAACATTATTTTTCCAAGCATCAGCATCAGCAGCGTTATGAATCGTGCAACTATTTACACGACCCTATTGCTAATTTGCTATATTATGACTGTACTGTTGGGTTTTTGTGTGAATTGTAGCTTGACTTACGACATTGTTTAGGAGTTAGCCATTTATTGCTCTGAGAATATTATTATAAACTTCCTTCGAGGAAAGAATGCAGCATTAGTTAGTGTAATGTATTGGGGATCGGATTTTGCGCTTAGCAAAAGTCTTGTGTGCATTTTCCCATCTCTCATGCATGCGCGACTGACTCAACTCAGGATGGTTCGATGTTCCATGTGTCGTGTACTGTTATGTCCAACAGAGTGTAGTTGTACCAATAAATAATTACTTAACCAAACTAGTGTCATTGTTTTCAATGTGTAAATACACATCAACTGGCGACGAGGTGAAAATTTGGTGAAGAAAGCTGTAAAGAAAGTATACCAGCTTGATAAAATGGCCGCCAGCGTGGAAAATTTAAATCTCAATTTATGCTTCGATCCAAAAGGTGGCGAGTGGAATGTGTTCATTAAAAGGCTAGAACAATATTTTATCGCTAAAAATATAACAGACGATATAATTAAAAGGGCAGTGTTGTTGTACAGTTTGGCCGATGAAGCGCACATATTAATTACAAATTTGTGTCTCCCGAAAAACCCGGATGAATGTTCGTTCAAGGACCTGGTTAAATGGTTAAACAGCTATTACAACAGGACGTGTGTGGTATGAGTAGAAAGAGCTAAATTTTACAATGCGTATAAATTTACTGATGAATCCGTGCAAGATTGGAGTGTACGCCTAAAAAAATTATCCGTTCATTGTGAATTCGGCAACGGGCTGGACACTAAGTTAACAGACATGTTTATTACAAAATACAGCGAAGGCAAGGTGAGAAATGTATTGTACGCCCTAAAGACAGATGTTACGTTTAGTAAGGCGTTAGAAGCAGCTCAAATAGAAGAAGCATCCCAGGCCGGTATTAAAGAAGCATACCTGGAGACGCCAGCGCACATAAAATGTGAACCCATGGACCAGGACATTCACGTGGTATCTAGAAGATACCCTCCTCAAGTAAGTAATATGCAAGCCAGTCCTGCGCATCAGCAAGAGCGTCTTGGTCGCTCCTACCATCAGCAGCGAGGATTTCGTGATTCAGGGAGTGGCAGAGCTCAAGGAACTGGAGCGGCTTATGGGTCGCAACCAGGTAGCAGTGGTTCGCGGGTGAAATGTTTTCATTGCGGGAAAAATCATTTATCAAATAACTGTCGTTTTAAAGAATACGTTTGTAATTCTTGCAATACTAAGGGGCACTTGAGTTCTGCCTGTAAAAGATCTCAAACAAAAAGTATGAATTTTTTGGACGAAATGGACGAAATGTCACCTGTTCTTTGTATAAAAACTGATAAAAACGAAAAGGATAGTCCTATTTATATTGATGTTTTGGTAGAGGAAAAACATTGTAAATTTGAATTAGATTCGGGAGCAGCTGTTTCTGTATTACCGTTTTCTATTTATAATTTGTATTTTCGGAAATATGAATTAGTTAATGTAAATATTTCTCTAATTAATTTCTCAGGTCATAAAATTCGTCCATTGGGTAAATTGAGTTTGCAGGTTAAATTTCACAATAAAACTAATTATTTGGATTTTTACGTTATGGAAAATGATGGGCCAGCACTTTTGGGGCGCAATTTTATAAGGCATTATAACATGGGGTTTAAGGAGATCAATTATGTAAATGAAGATGTAATAAGCACATTAAATGCAGAATTTCCGCAAGTATTTTCAGATGGATTGGGCACGTTTAATAAGTGGCAACTGAAATTGAACATTAAACCAAACGCGGTGGAAAAGTTTTTCAAAGCCAGACCATTGCCATTTATATTAAAAGCAAAGGTTGAAGCTGAACTGGCAAAATTAGTTCAAGATAACGTTATCTCACCTGTGGAATTTTCTCAGTGGGGCACACCGATTGTACCTATCCGTAAAAATGATGGGGGTGTTAGGATTTGTTGCGATTTTAAAATTACAATTAATCCTCATATCATTACTGATAAATACCCGCTACCGCGAATCGATGATATATTTGCGAAATTAGAAGGAGGACAAGAATTTTCTAAATTAGATTTAAGTCAAGCTTATCAACAAATCATATTACACCCATCATCGCGTCCATATACAGTAATTAGTACCCATAAGGGTCTTTTTCAGTTCAATAGATTGCCTTTTGGTATAACTTCTGCTCCTGCGCAGTTCCAAAGAATTATGGAGCAATTACTTTCACAATTGCCAGGGGTGGTCGTCTTTTTAGACGATATTCTAATAACTGGCAGGGACAGAAGGGAGCATTTAGAGAACCTACGAGAGGTTTTAAAGACGCTGCAAGACGCGGGGTTGACAATTAAAAGGGAAAAATGTTTCTTCTTTAAGGAATCAGTTAGTTATTCGGGTTTTATTATAGATAAAACGGGATTGCGTAAAGATCCAAATAAGGTGACAGCGATACAGAATATTCCGGAACCACAAAACGTAACGCAACTAAAATCTTTTCTGGGAGCTATTACTTATTATAATAGATTTATTGAAAATATCCCGAATGTTTTGCATCCCTTGTACCAACTATTAAAAAAGAATTCAGTCTGGAATTGGAATAGTGATTGTCATGAGGCTTTTGAATATATAAAAAATATATTAGGTTCAGATGATGTATTAGTGCATTATAATCCTGATTTGGAAATAAATTTAACGGTAGACAGTTCAGACTATGGTATAGGAGCCGTTATATCCCATACCTTTGGCAACGGTGTTGAAAGACCAATTTGCTATGCCTCCAGAACCTTGACTCATGCGCAAAAAGACTATTCTGCCTTAGATAAGGAAGCAACAGCGATAGTTTGGGGCATAACGCATTTTTACCAATATCTTTACGGCATAAAGTTCAATTTGATCACAGATAGCAAAGCCTTGGTGTCCATTTTTGGACCCAAGCACGGTATCCCATTAATGGCGGCAACAAGACTGCAGCGATATGCTTACTTCTTGGCAGGATTCGATTTTGACATAAAATATGTCAATACAACTCAAAATATTGCCGACTTTTTGAGTAGATTGCCCGAAAAGTGTACTGAGAATTTGGAAATAGAGGAACTTGATTTTAATATTAATTACGTGAAGCAAGACTCCGAGTTACCTCTCGATATTTCAGATATTCGAAATGAAACGCGTTTAGACCCAATTTTGTCGAAAATTTATTCATATGTTATGCAAAGTTGGCCGAATCGAATAGATCCCGAAATTAAAGAGTATTATATTAGAAAAAATGAAATAAGTGTCGATGATGAAGTATTGCTTTGGGGAAATCGCGTAATTGTTCCCTTTAAATTACGCGAACACATATTAAAAGAACTTCATGATGCACATTTTGGTATGGTAAAAATGAAGTTGTTAGCTAGAGAACATGTGTGGTGGCCGTCTTTAAACAAAGAAATTGAGGATACTTGCCGAAATTGTGGACAATGTCAAAAATTACAAAGCAACCCGCAAAAAGTACCTTTGGAGGGCTGGCCTGTCCCTGACGGGGTGTGGTTTCGTATCCACATTGATTTTATGGAAACTCGGGCAAAAAGTTACTTTTTTATAGTGTTAGATGCATTTTCTAAACGGATCGAAGTTTTTCCTATGAAGGGCATTACTTCTCAGTTAACTATAGAGAAACTTAGAGAACTATTTGCTCGTTATGGATTACCCAAAGTGGTAGTTAGTGACAACGGGTCTCAGCTGATTTCACGAGAGTTTGAGGAATTTCTTAAAATTAACGGAATAAAAAGTGCAACAATTCCTCCGTATGAACCACATTGCAATGGGCAAGCGGAAAATAGTGTAAAGACTGTCAAACGATTCTTGCTGAAAGTAGCTGAGACACCAAATGTGAATTTGAATTTGTCAAAATTTTTGCTGACATACCGAAACACAGTACATTTGTCTTCCGGCGAATCTCCCGCAAAAATTTTTTTTGGTAGATCATTGAGAACAAGGTTGGATTTAATTAAACCGATGAGCTTAACAAAAGTCGTTGACAATTACACTAATATAAAAAAAATTAAATAAAATTTACAGTTTTCATAAAACAAAAACAAAACATATTATAGGGGGAGAAGGAAGATTGAATTTGCTGTGGGAAACGTGGTGCTGGTCAGAGATTATAGAAATGTGAAACCTACTTGGTGTAAAGCAGAAATTTGTAAGATTTTAGGTAGAAATGTGGTAATTGTGAAACCCTTTGATTCGTCTCTGCGCTGGAAGAGACATAGTAATCAAATACAAACAGTTTACCCTAATGATGACGAGGGTATTGTTTTACAAAATATTCCCGACTCTGGGAAACATCCGGATGATGACAGTGTCACGGACGAAAATGGTGAGCACAGTGACGAAGTGTCGGTCGTGCCGTCGATTTTGTCGCCGGGTTCGGTAGACTCGGGACGCCCTGTACGTTGCAGGAAGGCACCCGACAGATTTACTTATTCGTGAGTGATGTTTATGTTTTTTGGGCGGGGTGGTGTAATGTATTGGGGATCGAATTTTGCGCTTAGCAAAAGTCTTGTGCGCATTTTCCCATCTCTCATGCATGCGCGACTGACTCAACTCAGGATGGTTCGATGTTCCATGTGTCGTGTACTGTTATGTCCAACAGAGTGTAGTTGTACCAATAAATAATTACTTAACCAAACTAGTGTCATTGTTTTCAATGTGTAAATACACATCAGTTAGTATTCAAGTTAAAATTAAAAAAAACGGGTGCGTGGTCGCCACACTCGATGGAAGTGAAACTTCAACGTTATTAGAGGAATGAAAAATTTGTAAGGTAAACAGATGATTGGAGTGTATGCATTTATGAGTTTCAAATATACACATCTTTATTCATCAACTTCCATGCCTTCACTCAAATCTAAAACTCATTAATTTATAGACTACCAATCGCACTTCAAATACGCAAAAATCGATAATAAATATTGTCCGTATCAAAATAATAATGAGAGAATAAATAGAATTTTAATGCTTCTATAACCAAACACTTTGTGCCGTCACGAGAACTGAAACGCTATGTCCTGGCTTTACTGACGCTTTCCTGAGAGAAACAGCGCGAACATGACGTGCCACCTAGCTTACTAACTTCGGTCTGCAGCGCGCATGACGTCAGCCGGGAGAAAAAGAAGGGTGCGCCATCATTGCTGTAAATGCATTTGCACGCGCTCTTTTCTTTTAGATTACGAAATTCTGGCGGCGTTTTGGGTTGGTGACACCACCACTCATGGGTCGAACGATGTTATCGTAGTCCACAAAATAAATCAGTTAAAAAGTTAGGTCTTGTTTTAATACAATATTTATACTGATTTGAATTCGAACTCCACCCGATACCTACATTTGCAGGACGTGTACGGTTCTCCAGACATAAGATGTCGTTTAAGTGTTCAAAGGTTTGTTATTAATTTATTATAGACCAACAACGAAGTGATAGCTTCATAATATACCTACTTATCTTAAAAACACCTTGCTGGCATTTGGTGGCTAAGAGTGGAGTATGAAATACCGGTGAATATCGTTCGACCATGCAGTTACAGACACGTTAGTTTTTAATATATTGAAAATGCCGAATTGTGTGGTTCCTAAATGTTATAACCACAACAGAAAAACTGAGGGCGGCAAACGATGAATTTTTGTTTGTAAATGCGAAGACAAGATAAATGTTGAAAATGGTAAGTGGATACGCACTTGTTGGTGTATTTCGTTTGTTTGCTTATTTATTGACTCTATTGTAATGTGGGTGGTTTCGGGGAGTTGACCAAATTATGCTGCTGCAAATAACAGTAAAATTACGAATTACGAACGGACAAGGAACGACGTTCACCTCTCACCGTGACTCTTAATGTTTGCAGGAAAACATGTGCACTAGAGTTGTTAGCAAGAACTTGATCACTCTTTATCCCTACTTGTTCAACCTCAACTTCTTTTACTGGCTCAACTGGCTCTCTTTTTTGTGCAGGCAGTTCTGGACACACCAAAATTGTATGAGCTTTACCGCAAATAATACACCTAAAACGTCCTCGACATCTCTTCGTTTGATGACCCACTTTCAGACAACGGAAACATGCCTTCTTTCGCATTACAATATCCTTCTTCTGATCAAAAGTTAATTTTTGGGCCTTGAAACATGTAGCGCTGTCATGCGCACCTTCACAAAAAATGCATTTACCCATACCACAATTTACTAGACCAGCAGCTGTGGGTACATTCTGCTCTAACGACTTTTGTTTCATTCTATAACTCCCACTCCTATTAGAAACAACAGAACACAAACCAAAACCCTCCGTGGCCAAAGAAATTCTTTGTTCATTTTCCACTTCACATCTTAGAAAATTCATTAAATGTTTAAGCCTCTTTTCTAAAGTATTTTCATTTGAATCAGCTGATCCCATCTCTGCAATTGGTCTTTGGCCGGAACGTTGCCACACTCTCAAAAGATCTTCAGGTAAACAAGACTCGATGAGGGGAAACAACATTGCAGCACACTTGTCAGATGTAATTCCCAGAGTTTCTAATGCTCTCATCTGGGTTTCAATATTATCATATAACACTGACAACTCCATCTTACTCCGAGATGCAGCATTATTTAAAATCAACTTAAGAAGCTCCCTGACGTAAACCTCAATTTGCAAATCTTCCCTGCCGAAACGTGACTTCATACCTTCTATTATTTTAGGATAATTTTCACCCATGGCTGGAAAGCTCTCGACCAGCTGTCGAGCTCGACTACCTGGTACCGTGGCCTGAATTAAATATTCAATTTTGTCTCCCAAATCAATTGTAGGATCTTCATCAACTTTCTTGAACTGCGCCCAGAACGATAACCAGTCTCGAATGCTCCCATCAAATTTTTTTAACTGAATAGTAGGTAATCGAAATTTACGCTTACCTGCAGTACTTGTAGCAGAAGCTTCGGACACACTAGAGTGCACCGAACGAACATTATCGGTATTTAACTTTTGCCCCTCAACCAAGTTTCCATGAGACAGTCTTAAATATGTGAACCTTTTCTTGTAATTATCACAAGATTCAATCTCTGCCAACAGAATTTCTTCACTTGCGTCTTCAGCAAGAAGCCCCTCGTACATTTCTTGATCACCAGTGACTAGTAGTTCAAATTTCTGCTGCAGTAAGTCCCACAGAACTTGCACTTGTCGACTGTCCACAGTCTCTGTGGCTGAATATTGTTCTAAGTCATTGGCACTTTTTGTGAACGCGGCACGAAATACTTTTCTATTTTGTCTTTTTTGTTCCATTTTTCCGTACAGTAACTAACTCTGTCAAAACCACGTACGTTTCGAATACTGTTGATCAACGCCGTCAAAGTTTGTTTCCGCCTGCCGAAAATTTATTGCAAATTTCCGAACTCTAACCGGAACCGAAATTACAAACCCGGTCAAAACCACGCACGTTCCGAATACTGTCGACTACGCCGTAAAAGTTTGTTTCCGTTCGCCGAAAAATCGCTATTGAAATTGCAAATTCCGAACAGAAATTACACTAACAACTTGAAAAAAGAAGTCCTGTCACGGTCGCCACTAATGTTGCATCCGGATAAAACTCATCGGAAACAACGAAGTAGTTGTAAGTGCAATTAACAGTAACGGAAAGAAATATTTTAATGAACCAAAATACACGAGTACAGATTTTTATGCAGTTCTATATACTGACATTTTTCTGACTAATTTTTATTTTCTGTGACATCAACGAACTCGAATAAAATCCTGACATTAACAAACTAGAATAAAATCCCGACAATCGCCATTTTTCCGCGTTTTTCCGAAAACGTGTTGTTTTGGCCTTGTAACACCTTCCAATGTTGTATTTTGTTGGCGGAATCCTCTATTTGAAGAGAAACATACGGGACCGGGGAGCGAATAGGGGCGATGGGTGGGTAAAAAACGGGTGAGAAATGCGCACGTCAGGTGAAAATAGGGAAATTAATCTTGTTTCGTTGGGGGGGGGGGAGACTTAAACGCTCCGCTCGCTCCGCTTGACCAAAACCGGAAATGGTGGGCAGTGAGAACCCTCCTCTTTGCAAGTGAAGAGGAGAATACACAAGTTCAAGTCAGTAGAAATAAGTAGGAATTGTGTTTAGAGAATGCTCAGAAGTAGTTTCACCACTTGGAAATAACAGAAACTCACCTATTGCAATGTGTGATTCGTTGGAGGATACAGCTGGGATGCGCACGTCAGGTGAAAATAGGGAAATTAATCTTGTGTCGTTGGAAGGGGGAAGACTTAAACGCTCCGCTCGCTACGCTCCCTCCGCTAACAAATGAAAATATCAACTGGAATTTTATTCCTTCCAGGAGTCTAAACTTTGGTGGACTTTGGGAAGCCAATGTAAAATCAGTTAAAAGCCATTTAACAGGCTCACATCGATCTAATGCACATTTAACATTTGAAACTTTTTACACACTGCTTACACAGTTTGAGGCTGTACTAAATTCTCGCCCTCTGACCCAATTATCAACCGATCCCAATGACTTACCCTATCTTACCCCGGGACATTTTTTAATTGGAGAAAGTTTATTATCATATCCGCAACCATCTCCAAGCAGACTCTCACAATGGTAAAGAGCGGAGCAAATTAAACAACATTTTTGGACAAGGTGGAGTAAGGAATACATACCCTTACTTCAACAACGCACTAAATGGAAATCCGAGGAACAAGGAGCCGTCCGTGTAGATGACTTAGTGGTCATTAAAGAAGAAAACCGTCCTCCAATGTGTTGGGCAGTAGGTCGCGTAACAAAACTATTTCCCGGTAAAAACAATATTACGAGGGTTGTATCAGTGAAAACTGTGAACGACGAGTTGGTGCGGCCAGTGCCGCGTATAAGTGTATTTCCTATTGAACAGAACTAAGAATATCAGTGCGTTTATGATTTTTAGCTTCCTAGCCGAGCTAGGTAGCTATTGCGATAGTCGTTTTTTGACAATGGTGTTTTTTCATCAAATGTGGACGTTTCAGGTCATTGTAAGACTTTTTGGCAAGGTGGCACATTTCCTTCCGTATGTATGTATGTGTGCGTGTGTGCGTGCGTGCGTGCGTGCGTGTGTATCTCTGTTGGCACTTTTGCGGGAAAACGGCTCCACAGATTTTTCTCAAATTTTGCATACGCATATCAGAGATGGTCCATAGGAAACTGACGGGGCGGTTTTTTAAGCACTTTTGAGCCAAGATATGGCGTCATCGAACATTTTTTTCAATGAGACCGTATATATTTTTGTATTGCATCGGATAGAGGGTATTTTTCGCTACATGATGTGCGAAAATTGTAATAGGTTGTATAAGAAAAAAATTGAGAAAAAAAATACGAAAAGAGGGCGCGCGGCAAGCGCTCCCTCCAGTTCAGTTGTGGCTGTGGCTAGGAACATGTCAATGCATTGACAACTAGTTTTGATTTCATGACAATCTATATAAACATTAACATTGAACATTTGTATGAACACTTTTATTTTGTGTTCTAATGTCTGTATTTATCATTTTATTGTTATTGTCTAGGTATTACTTAGCATGTTTATATTCGTAATGAAAATTTGAAACTCGTAGTTTCAAAGCGGGGGGATGTTGGAATTTTTGAACACTATAAAACACACTTATTGCAGATTGCGGACCTCTTTCTATGTACCTGCGTTTTAAGGTTTATGGCCCCCTTCCTGTATTCCCGTCACTCTGACGTCAGCGGCGAATTCCAGTACCTATCTCATCCCCATAACCATTTTTGTACTAAGATTATTCAGCATTCAGCATTGAATTGACTGCACTGCACTGCAGAAATAGTGTAATGTAATGATGTAAGTACTCTAGAAAAGGAAATCATGGAGGCGAATTTGAAACGCAACAGACGCCGATATGATGCAGAGTACCTACCAGGCTACCAGTTTATTTTTTTACGTCGCAGTAATCTTTGCATGTAAGCAACTACGGTTATCTGGAACATTATTACCTATTTGTTGTAAGTATTTTAGTTGCATTAATTTCACTTAGTAGGTATAGGTATTTTACTAACTGAATTTAACGCTATAAACTTTATATAAGTTATTATGGTTGCAGTGCAAAAGTTATGTTAATAAAATCGTTTCCAGTACAGATTCACATCCAAAATTTAATTCCTACCGCAAGAAGTAAGTAATCGTTTGTTATTTAAAAAATATATATTTTGAAGATCTTTCAACAGTCGATAGCGCCTTGACGAGGCAATTTCGGATAGACGTAAATTTATTTATTTTGCTTTGAGGAATATATGCAGCGTTTTGGACAGACCTTTTAGAGACACGCTGTATAAGTGACTATCATTAACTCAAAAAATTGCAGCGTGCCTTAACAACATGGCCATCAGTTGTAAATTTTATGCCCTTTCTTCTTAGTTAATGAAAACAATTTATTTGGATAGATATGGAAAATTCATTTAAAAATCAAACGCGAACAAAATTTATCTAAACAAGTTATAACGACATATCCTATTAAGTCAGCTTTAAGCAACTATACAGGGTATTGCTTCGGTCATTGGAATCTCTGATCGGTGGGATAATGGGCAATCGGACACTATCGAAAATTTTCGAAAATGTTACTCTTAAATCAAAAATTATACCCATTTAGCACCTCTCGTAAACGTAAAAATGATTAAAATTTTAACACTCAACTTTAGGAAGCACTTAAACATTGCCATTTCGCCACAGAATTTATTCGGCGACAACTAACCAAAGTAACGTCACGCCCCTGGCAGCTGGATGCTGCACGCAAAGACGTCTGGAATGGACCTAGCGTCCTTATGGAACAGCTGATTTTGTTTTGAAGCCTACACGTTCGTAGACCAGCGGGTTGTGGGGATCGTTGTTTGTTATTATATTCAAGCAACGGATCAAGCGAATGTTCTGCGATATTCTGTTTCCGCGGCGGCACCTGTTCACTACACAACTGGTCGGCTGTTTTGTTTTGCCTTTTCCACACACAAACGCTTAGACTGTGAATATTCACCCAGCTTCAATCGAAAATGTAAATAGCTAAGTCCCCTCTATAAGTCTTTGGCTGCACGTGTGTTAAACAGAGATATATCCCGACACATACAAGGGACAATTTTTATTAATTTTTTTCTGGGTTAATGTGTGCCCTGGGTGAAAAAAGAGAAAATATGGGTCAAATATTTTGACAAGTTCTTTCTAATTATTAAATAAAAAAAGTTGTCCGATTGCCCATTCCCAGCAGTACCTACTGAACGTGAGCGGTTTGTACTAACGCCTAGTCGCAAGTCGCTACCGGTAACAAACTACCCCGAGCGCCGAACGAAGCCGAAGTCTATATTGCGCGCTCTGCGACATAAAGTAAATGTAACAAAGAAATTTATGAAACGAATCTGACTGATGGAAACCTAACAGAACGTATTTTTGAACAGACCATTTAATTGACGGAGACCAGGCACACGCATTCTTTGTAAAAAAAGAGAAAAACAAAGGAACTTACACGGGAGTAGAACTCACCCAGCCCGAGGACATCAAACCGCTAACTCTATGCGATACCTGCCTACCCACGGGAACCGTTGGCGGTGTTCACAAGTAGCTAATTACTTAAACGCAATTTTTTGTTTTGCGATAATAGTGAATGTATGGGCGCTGCTTCCGCTCAGGTATCTATATGTATATATATAATCTAAATCCCTGTTACCATACAATGGTGTAGGGTAATTTATCTACTCTACTCTACATCTACTCGTATATAAATCTTCTCCATTCTTCCCTATTCCTCCCCAACGTCTTCGCTTCCTTCCACGTTTTCCCCCTTCTTTCTAGTATTCCTACAACTCTATCCCAAGTTAGTCTAGGCCTTCCTTTTCTCTTGTTTTTCCGAATTTTTGTTTCCCAAATCCGCCTAACTGGCCTTGTCTCTTCCATACGCTGTAAATGGTCTCACTAGCTGAGCTGTCTCTCTTCTACAAATTCTAATGTAGACTGTATTTGTAGGTCTTCTCTTATTGCCATGTTTTTCATTTTGTCTAATTTTGTAACGCCTCTAACTCTTCTCAGGTACTTCATGTCTACGGCCTGAATTTTGCTTTTCTGTTTTCCGGTCAAGACCCACGATTCGCAGCCATATTATGTTAAGACGGGCGTGTAAATTGTCTTAAATACCTTTATCTTTGTCTTCCGTGAAACTTCATTGTTGCTTGTAAATTTTTTGTTCATCGCGTAATACAGTTTTAGTGTTTTCTCTATTCTGTCATTTATTTCCGCTTCTTGGGTTCCTTTCTCGTTTATCGCTACTCCTAGGTACTGGAAGGTCTTCACTTGTTCTATCCTTGTTCCTTCAATCATTATGTCGAGTTCCTCCTGTTCTTCCCCTATTACCATCACTTTGGTTTTATCTCTGTTTATGTCCATTCCATTTTCTTCTAGTACTTTGTTCCACACATCTAAGTTCTCCTGCAACTCTCTTTCACTTCTAGCCATGATCACTACATCATCTGCAAATGCCCCTTCCGATATATCCACTCTCTGTAATTTCCTGAACCCTACATTCAACTTTTTGCATTTCGACGTACACTTCTTTATTATTTCATCCATGAAAATTACAAAAAGCACGGGACTTAAACCACCACCTTGCCTCAGTCCACCCTGCGTTGCGAATATTTCTTTCATGTTATTGTTACTTATAACAGAGTTGACATTTTGTTTATAAATTTTTTGTACGATTCTCAATATCTTGTTATTGATTCCCCTTTCCTGCAAAATCTTCCATAACTTGGCTCTTGGCACCTTGTCGAAAGCTTTTTCTAGATCTATAAATGCCAAAAATATGTTCTTTTCCTCTTGTATCGATTTTTCCGTTAACTGTTTGATAGAAAATATATGGATCTTGCACGCTCCTTCCGCTCCTAAATCCACTTTGCGATTCTTCTAGGGTGTTCTCAACTATTGCTCGTATTCTTTTATCCATAATCTTCAAACATCTTCATGACTGTACTTATAACGTTATGCCCCTGTAATTATTACAGACTCTGTTATCTCCTTTTTTATAAACTGGTACAATTGATGTCATCTGCCAATCCTTTGGGATGTATTCTTCTATCCAGATTTTATTAAATATTTTTAATAACATTTCTATACCTTCCTCCCCCATATTTTTAATCATCTCTGTTGTAATTCTGTCATAGCTTTCCCGTTTTTCAGTTTTTTTATCACTTCCTGTAGTTCTTCCAGACTTATTCCTGCTTCTCCATTTTCATCTCCTGTTTCTTCTTGTTCGATGCTCTCATCGATATATCCTATATTTAACAGTTCTTGAAAATATTCCTTCCACCTGCCCATAATCTCTTTTTGTTGTTCTGTTAACATTTCTCCACTTTTACTTTTGATGTAATTTGTAGTTTGCGCCTTTTCTTTTCTTAATGATTTTAATATTTTATAAAACACTTTCTGTTTTCCTCTACTATCCGTCTCCATTTATTCACCAAATTTTCTCCACGCGTCTCTTTTTGCTAGTGTTACCAATTCTTTTACTTTCTTTCTTTGTCTTTTATACATTTCATAGTCTTCTGGCCTTCCTTTCGCTAGGTAATTTTTCCATGTAACTTTCTTATATTTTATCTGGGCTTTTATCTCTTCTGTCCACCATGCGGTTTGGTTTTTCTTTATTATTCTCTTGTATGTTCCACATATTTTCTTCGCGGTATCAATTAGCGTGTTTTCAAAAGTCTTCCACATTTGTTCAACATTTTCTCCATCTTCGGTATCTCTTTTGCTTGAAAGTTTCTCTCTCATACCTCTCAGCCAATTCCCTATTCCGTATCTACGGGATAGTTTGTTACCGATAGCGACTAGACGTTTCTGTGGTTTGTAAAGAAATTCGGAAAGAAGTTTCGCGAAGGTGGACGATCGTTCGTAGGCAGCAGTTTGTCTCAACCAAACTCATCTTGATTTCAACGAATAAACGTGGAGGAATTGCTCAAATTTGTATCAGCTGTGTATTTAAACTGCTGTGTACTGCCCATAAATTATTACGAGTATTTTCATAGTGTTAAAGTGTCCGCTGGTGCAGAGTACCATAATCTGGAATTCTCGGCTCTCGAAGATGAAGTTTTGATAGAAAAAGTGAAAGAAAATCCACCACTGTACGCCAACAAGTTGAAAAGTTATAAGGATATGAAAATGAAGGACAACAATGGGGCAAAAATTGGGACAATCTGGACAAAACAGAACAGGGGAAGCTCTATATTATTTATTTTATCTATGAAAAAACTACGCATTAGCCTACCTTAAATAAATATTTGCTTCCTAATGCCACGTTTGGGGCAGTATTAAAATGAACCCAAATAGGTCGAGTAAATTTGAAAACAAAAATAAATACCTACCTGAGATCTATTTTAAACAAATGCATTTTATTCAACTGAAATAAAATATTCTTTGAAATTTGGGTCATTGTCCACTAGATGCCTTAACACAAAAAATGATAGGCACCTTCTCCTTTTCTATTTTGAAACATTTCCAAAGTAGTATTATTTTCATCACATATTTCTAATAATGCTAATTCATCGTCGTCATCCTGCTCCTCTTCTAAAAATAAGGCCGCAAAATGTCGCATATTACCTAACATTCTTTCAACAACGCTATGAAAATAATACGATTCAATACGTTACCAGCGGATTCATTTCGTTTTTGAATTTAATAAAAACTATCCGGCAGACGAAAATTTGCCCCGAAGTAATTCGCTGAACGAAAAAGAACTTTACCGTGCTACATCGCCGGAATTTTCCGTGACGATATCTAATAAAAAACAGGCCTTTACAGGCCATTTAAGTTACCGGTCGGCCCCCCACGCTTCGTAAATGTCTGGCTAAAATATCTGGTATACTATTGCCCCTCACGCAAGAGGTTGTAGGTATAAGGTACCAATCGAGCACATCATAAAGACTACATGCACCAATGGGTTCCTTTTGTTGTTCAAATGCCTGAGTTGGCCGACAGAACTCAACTGATATTCCCCTATAAGTGAATATTTTGGGGGAAGAAAATATTTGATTTTAGACAGTCTATTCTTCTTTCAATAGGTTCCCTAAGAAGAATTCATAATGAAAACTGTTCCTTAAACGCAAGTCATGCTTTTTTAGATGGAGTTTACTGAGATATGAAAGCGAGGGTCATACTCAAAACAATAAATGAATTATCTTTTATCCGTAATCATCGCATTATAATGTTGAGAACATTCCTCGTGGGATAAAAGATAAAAAGTTTCGGAGTTTGAAAAAATCAAAACTAGGAAGAATTCCAACCTCAGGATCTCTCTGGCCATATTGACTGACTTACTAAGAATGTTTTTCACGTGTCACAAATTTGATCGTTGCGGATATTCGTAGGCGAGTTTTCAAGTACGAATTAGTCCAGAGAGAAGACAGAAGTTTTACAACACATTGATGCAGTATATGGAACGAGGGGTCTGCGCAAATCAGAATGGTCGAATATTATATAAGTTACCTTGCTCAAAAACTAGGCTCTCGCAAATAATGATCTTCTTAACTACCATTTTTGTTTATGAACGATTATTCAGCGTAAAATTCTTCTTAGTTGTTAGACGCGATCTACACTCCCATAGAAGTTGTACATATTTCTATTTAGGGAAATGTAGTTTCAAATTTGTTATAATACGCAATGAAGTATTGTAATAAATTGTGAACTAAAGGTCAAAAACAATATAGGAAGAATACACTATATCTTGACAAGTAAGTACAAATTAGATGTTTTCCGCGTCACGATATGCTACAACAGCAGTTTGTTTCGCTACAGCCCATTGAATAATGGTTCATTATTCGTTGACCACTATATCTTCAGAAACGAGCAAGTAATGAACGGCAGTTGCATATAAACGTTATTAAATAAAATGAAAACACACCTGACTTGCAGCCTTATCCGTTTTGATTCCAAAAAATCGATGGCCTGTATCAGGTGAACCAAATATGTATCCAAATGCTCTGGAGTCTGTCATGTCCTGGGCAATAAAAGATATTTTGTGAACTGGATGATGGTAAAGCGAATCCTAAAATGTAATTAAAAACGTATTTAGCTGTCAATAAGTGCGTTTCAAATACCTTTATATTATAACATTACAGCACAATATTGTTAATTCTAATTAAGGCACTTTAATAAAGTTTCACGATTTTGAATAAGTAATTGTAACTGCAACTGGTTAGACTTACAAGACCATCTTCAGAAGTATATAGATGAGGAGGTACTAAATTCTTAAATATAAAGCGTCCTAATCTCGATCCTAATTCATATAGGTGGTGGTTACAACTTAGGTGGCGGAGGGGGAGGTTCATATTTCTTTAATAGGTTGAAAGAAATAACTTTGGCAACTGGAAATTTGCGCGATTATCGGCTAAAAATTTGTTCCTCTTGGGTGATTTTTGAATGTCTACGTTTTCAGCCTCTCCTCCTCCCCTCTGTCTCCTAAGTTGTAAACCCTACTTGCATAAATGAGACGCTTCAGATTTTAGAATCTAATATCTTATCATATACAGTGCCCGTCTAAAGTCCGTTCCCCCCCTACTAATTTTTGAACCATTTAAGGTACATCCTTGAAATTTGGTAGTCACAGGTTACAAGATATTTTTTGACGTATTAGTGACAGCTGTCTGTCTCAAGATGGCGGTCGGGCTCCATTTTGAAAAAATATTTTAAATGAGAAGGACGGTCATGTGACACCACGTTTTAAACGTCTTATCGAGTGCAATGTCATACTAAAATATGGCGTCGATACCTGAAAACGTTACAAAATGGTGGCTAATCAAATTTCTAAATAATCACAAATGTTGCTCTCAATCACGTGTGTATTGCAAACAAAATTCGTTGTCGCGGTAACATCTTGTTTTCTACTTGTCAAATGTGACATGTTTAGTTCCTTCATTTAGGAAAAGTGTGACCATGGCTTGTATAGCTTAGACGATAAATTTGAAGCGGTTTTGATTTTTGAAGAAGCTGGAGAAAATTACCATCTAGCGGTAGTTTTTTCTTAATAAACTCTCTTTTCGCCTCTTATTGGTCGACTTCATTAAGAGATTTCATTACAAATTAGAATAAAATTTCGTAAGAAAAATGTTAAAATTTAAAATTGAACAAAAGACATCGACGCCATATTTTAGTATGATATTGCACTCGATAAGACCTTTAAAACGAGGTGTCACATGACCCTCCCTCTCATTTAAAATTTTATTTCAAAATGGCGCTCGACCGCCATCTTGAGACTGACAGCTGTCATTGTTACGTCAAAAAATATATTGTGACCTGTGATTACCTTGCGCTGAATTTCATGGATGTACCTCAAACGGTTCAAAAATTAGTAGGGGGGAACGGACTTTAGACGGGAACTGTATATTAAGTAGGTACTCCTTGAAAGTCGAAACAAATGTAAAGCTACAATTATTAAAAATTCTGAAACTTATTCAAGTGTTTTAATTAAAATTAGTTTTAAGTATGTTTTATCAAGAGAATACTTGCACCAAGCGTGTAAGCATATTGTACAGCAAGCAATGTTGCATGGTTCGGGTGTGTAGGGCAATGCACCGTACTGATGAGTCCCAAAAAGGGACAAAACCAGTGGCCTACGGTTTTCCACGCACATTCGAAACATGCAATATTGAAAAACTTCTAACAAGAGAAGAGGATTCTATTCAAACTACAGAATAATAATAATAAAAGACTGGGTGCGTGGTCGCCACACGCGATAGAAGTGAAACTTCAACGTTATTAGAGAAAAGAAAAATTTGCATTATCCATATTATCAAAATAATAATAATGAAAGAATAAATCGAATTTTAATGTTTCTAACCAAGCGCTTTGTGGCCTCACGAGAACTGAAACGCTATGTCCTGACGCTTGCCTGAGAGAAACAGCGCGAAGCATGAGACAGAGCGTGGCTAAAGAGTGGGGCGGCGTCACGAGAAATGAAACGCTGAGGTGTCGCTTTACTGACGCTTGCTTGAGAGAAAGAGCACGAAGCATGAAAGAGAGCGCGTGGCTAAAGAGTGGGGCGTTCGACATTCCCTTTCTCCTCTGCCCGTCTTCTCAGACTGCTCGCCTCCATTTGTTTCACTTTTCGTGACGCTCGCATTTGCCAACACAGGAACTTACTCTACCGAGACAAAAGAAGTTTCGCTTCAAAAACAAAAAAATGCCTAAAACAACTACGCGAAAGTATTAATTTCTGCTTCTAATATACAGAGGGCGATTGTTTCAAAAACTATTAATTCTTACGTAATCGAATATTTAAAGAAACCATATGAAAAGTACAAAAGAATAGAAGAAGTGAAAGTCCCGCGACCGTCCTATTCTGATGCCTGCATACGAAAATTTATAGGTTCAGCCCATAGGACGAGGCATGTCAACAAAAGCAACTGTTAATTACGGCCTGCACTTAATGTTAATTTGCCTTTGGTAATTATGATCATATCCAGTATCTTTTCCATCAAGTGGTTATAAAACATTTGCATGTTTTCAAGTTCTTTACACAATCACTAGGTATTTGACAGCTATGTGCCTAATTGAGTTTATCGCTACCATGCTTTCTACATTACAATACAAAATAACATATAAAAAGTCAGTGTCTTAAACGCGTTTTCAGGGATTACTTCCAATCTTCAGAAGAAACTTGTTTATATTCTTGAAAATAAAGTAAAATTAAAATGCAAACAAATTTCTTTTGAAGTAATTCCCGAAAATGCATTTAAGACAGTGACTTTAATATGTTATATTGTAATAGGTAAAAAGCATAATAGTGATAAACTCAATTAATAATGTTTTCTTTATTTCATTAACTATGGTACAATTGTTTATAATCAGATTTAACAATGTGTGCGTAAAGAATCTAGAACGTACCCCATTTTTCTCATCGCGCAATCTTAGTCCGTCAATGGCAATATTGATGGTTATGCGTTGCTTATGTTCACCAGCTGCTCTTATTGCAACTTTCAAGTCAGATAGAGCTTCTTGGCACATACGATCACCTCTGGCTTCCGACACTTCAAGAATTCCTATAAGCTTCGCTTTGAAACTTACGCCTTCGCCTAAAAATCTTGTCGTTTCATTTTTATCTAGAAGAAAACGCACTCTTCAGTTTCAGTTAGTAGTGAGGGGTTGACAACTTATGAATTGTTGTGTACAGGCTAATGTGAATTGAATTCAAATTAAATTCGAATAGAATTGAATTGACTGAATTGAGTTGCATTATAAGAATTGAATTTGAATTGACTGAATTTTTTCGAATTGGGTTGAATTAAATTTGAATTGACAGAATTACTTGCGAATTGATATGATTTGAATTTGAATTGAATTGAATTGAATTGAACTTGAATTGGTCGAATTGAATTTGAACTGTATATTGCGTGTCTGACGATTGAAAACATAATACGAAATTCGAAGCGACTGCTCGAGATTCTGTTTGCTTCTAGAAGAAAGGGAGGGAAAAAGCATGATTGACTGTGCAATTGTCATAGTATTTCGCAGCTAGCAGTTGGCTCCACATTAGCGTGATATTAGCAAACATAGAGAGCAGAACTCGAGTAGAGGTTAATCTAGTTAGCTACCTGATAGTTTTGCTTCCGGGGTTCCCCCAATTTTCGCGTTTTGTTAGTTTTATGGTGTGCATGAAAAATTGGATATGGATCAGGATAAAGAAAAAAGCATAAGACAAAGCGAGGGAGAAAGGAACTAATCAATAGAATATGGACTTCGATGGAAAAGACTGTGCATTTAGGAGAGATACCATTTTATATAAAGTTTTTATTATATAGGTGCGGTTACGACACCTTTTTGTCACTGATAAATGCGGAAGAAAATTTCATAAGCGCGATAGAGGAATACTTAGCGGAAAATATCGGAGACATACAGGAAGAAATTAAGACTAAAGGATTGCATGAATTGCACTATATGCGCGTGAAAGAAAAATTTCAATTTTTACCAGGTGGGTAAAGTTCTTAATTTTTATAGTAGTACGTAAATTAATGGTGGTGCATTTTGCTTTCAGTACTGAATATTATTTTAGCCCTCATTCCAATAGTTGAGTTTGGAAAAAATTGCCGATTTCAATGGTACACGTTTCTGAATTTATATGTATAGGTACATACAAGGTGTTCCATTGAGCGTGTGTTGCAACCTTAGTTGCAACCAAGTTTGTTATTGTAAATGGAATGCTAAAGTGTCTGTTACTCGTTCAGAGCCCTTCCTAATTCTTCTTTGCTGGATGCTAATACTGCTATATCATCCGCGGATCTGAGCATATTAATAGTTTGGTCCTGTATATTAATTCCAGCAGCTATTCTGTCTTTAACAATATTAATCGCATCTTCGATATATAAATTGAAAACTAGCGGTGGCAAGGCACATCTCTGGCTCATTCCCCTTCGAATACTTATCTGCTTCTTTACGTTCCTGGCTCAAATTCTATAGCTGCTGTTCGCTCTTTGTAGAAATTACGTATTATTCTCCTATCCATATATCCTCCCTACATTTCTGAGCACTTCGGGCATCTTCCTCCATTTTACGCCGTCGAAGTTTTTTTCTAAATCTGCAACCTCTATACAGGGTGATTCAGAACACATACGCCAAACTTCAGCAGTTTATAGAGGAGCTCAAAATAAGAAGAAAAGTTCATATGGACATGCAACCAAAAGATACACTTAAGTAAGATACAGGGTGTTGAAGTTCCTGGAAAAAGAATGATTATCTCCAAAACCAAGGAAGCCATAGAATTAAAATTTTTAGGGTACCTAACTGTCCTTTGTAGACCTCTATTATTAAAAAAAAATACTGGTAAATGGCATTTCCTGTTTTATAAATATTTCGATTGGTTTATTTATTCAATTTTATTCAAATTTAATTTGAAATTTATTTACCTAACTGAGAAGTGAAAAGTCAAAAATATTTTACATTTGCCGGCAACAAGGTTTACTGGGAATAAATAACTTAACTAGCAAGGCATGGAACCAAACTAAAAATTTAATTCATTGAATTAAATTCGAATTGCTCGAACAGAAAATGAATTGTTCGAACTGAAGTTGAATTTGTTGAATTAAATCCAAACTTCTGGAATTAATTCTAATTTTTTGAAGTAATTCTGCATTTTTGAATTACTTCTGAATTTTTTGAATTAGTTCAGAATATTTGAATTTTCCTGAATTAGTTCAAAATGGAATTGAATTGTACGTCAATTTTTTAAGTTGTCAACCCCTCGGTTAGTAGTTGATGTTTTTTATGCATACTAATGCAAAACTAAATGCACAGTAGGGCTAGCGCGTACTATGAACATGAACTTTTTGTCGTTGGACAGTTTAGTCAGTTGAAAGATTTAATTAATTTAATTAATTTAATTTAATTAATGGATTAAATAGTTCTATGAAATTTTAGGGGTGACCCACCCCGAATAAACACCTTGCATTACTTCAATTAACTTCAACTTCACATCAGTTATGGTTTGTAAAGTTTATAGATTGTGTAGCAAATTGGAACCTTAGGGTAAGTCATATAGTTTCTGAGAAATTAACTTTTATCGAAATTTAAGGGGAGAATTTGGGGGGCTATATCTCCTCAGGGGTATGACTTTGGACAGGGGTATATTAGACTCTTTGTCTTATTTTCGCATGGGGAATCTACCATTTCCGTTTGATTCACCATTTCTGAATCACCCGGTATTCACATATTTTGGCATATTGTTCACTATTGACTATTGGTCTAAAAATACAGAAAATTATACGCTAAACAGGAGCTAATCGCTATATACAGTGTGATCATTTGAAAAGGATTCACCTTAAATAACTATAGGAAAGGAAAACATACATCCAAATTTGGTGAAATACGTCAATTTTGTTTTGGAGAGGAAAAACGTATAATGTGCAACGCTATGTGACGGCTTACTCCCTCGCCCACAGCCTACACAACTTGAAAATTTCAAATAGCAACACAACCTTTGTGATACATCAAATTAAAGGTCTCAGTAAATGCTAATCGAAAATGAAAAGAAAAATTAATTTGGTCGGAGGTTTTCAAATTATGAAAAATAATGTAATATCAACTTTTTTTGCAAACCAATAAAATTTATTATTAATAATACTCGAGGCATAACAACTTCAAGAAGTACGTACAATTCAATTCAAATTCAATTCAATTCAAATAATTCAATCCTATTCAAATAATTCAATTCAGTTTATATAATTCCATTCAATTCAGCCAATTCAATTTAATTCAAAAATAATTCAATCCAATTCAAATAATTTAATTCAATTCGGCCAATTTAATTTAAATAATTCAATTCAGACAGTTCAAATCATGTATAATTCAATTCAATTCAGTCAATTCAATTAAGTCAATTCAATTTAAGCAATTCAATTCATATACTTAAGTAAATTCAATTCGCCCAATTCAACTTAATTCAAAAATAATTCGATATAATTCAAATGATTTAATCCAATTCAAGTAAGTAATTCAATTCAATTCGGACAATTCAAAAAATTCAGTTCAGTTCAGTCAATTCATTGCAATTCAGCCAATTCAATTCCAATTCAGAGAGAGTGTACAAAACAATTCAAAAGTTGTTATCCCCCCGGTAATACTGTTACTATCGTAATAATTTGGGCATTTGAGATGCCGATAATATTTTATTGAAACTCAGATGATCAAAACTGAACTGCAGAACTCGTTCACATGATAGATACAGGTGTTCATTTTGACAGCATCTACTTTTTCGAAGAAACAGTTATTTAAACTTATGGTTCTCATCATAAAATCTCATCTAAGATACATGAGCCACAAAAATATTTCGTTAATTAATCAACCCTAATTTTATTCCTGGTTTTATTCTAAATATTCAAAAACCGACAATACCAAGAATTATTTTTTTCATTTTCGATTAGCATTTAGGTGTTTGCCCTTTCATTTGATGTTTCACAAAGGGTCCATTGCCATTTTAAATTTTCGAGTTGGGGCGAGTGGCGGTGAGCTGTTACTTTGAGTTGCTCATTCGCACATGCCATGAAATTTCCCCCTCGAAAACAAGATGACGCATGTCACTAAATTTCGATATCTGTTTTAGTTCCGTAGTTATTTAAGGTGCATCCTTTTCAAATGATCCTACTGTATAAAGTTTCGTATAATTCAGGAAACTAAAATTTGTACGACAGGAGAAACTCCACTTTTCACGAAATCCGCCACAAAACTGTTCAAGACTAGTTCTTATTGCTATGTATATTTTGCGCTAAATTTAAATGTTTCTTTTCTTGAAATTATACATGCCTACCTACTTTTCTATAATTTAGAATTCTTTCAAACCACCTACCGTTTCAAAATTATTGACGATCTGCATCATAAATTCTTGAAAGTAAAAGGTGATACCACATAGGTACCACAAATCCTTTGTAGCGATGTCGTTAGTACCTACACTTGTATAGGGTGAGTAAAAATTAACGCATAAATTCGATAAGAAGTTCAGGATTCATTTCCGAAAAAAAGGTCTGGACGGTGGACACACATAGATTTTTGTTTTGTATATAATGCGCTGTGTTTGATATAAATAACCATTTCTTTCCACGATATTTGAAAAAGTTATGGTGCCATCCTTCAAATTTTTAAATAGCAGCTCCTATTTTCTGTTGCGAATTTGAAAATACACTGCTCAAAAAAATTAGCGGACCAGTATTAAAAATCATAGTGATCTTAAAATTTATTAATATAAGGGCACAAAATGGGTTAATATATTAACTGTAAAGTATTTTACGAGGAACAACAAGAAAAGCAATAAAACAACCAGATTTATAATTGACAAAATACAAGATGCTGTTAATTCCTGAAAGTGACATAACAATAATTAAATTACCTAAGTGTTCTTTTTACATTCTCGATAACACCTAATACCGTGTGTGGCCTCCTCGGGCTAAAATAACTGCCTGGCATCTTCTGGGCATACTCAGAATAAGCCGCCGGATGTTGTCCTGCGGAATATCCTCCTATTCTTGTACCAGTGCAGCTGTTAAATCTTTATGAGTTTCTGTTGCCGCCGGACGGGCCCTGAGCCTCCGATCAAGCTCATCCCAAAGGTTTTCAATAGGATTCAAGTCGGGGCTTAAAGCAGGCCACTCCATGACTGGAATTCGCTGTTCTTCCAGGAAGTTTCTGGTTAGGGCCGCTATGTGGGGTGTCGCATTATCCTGTTGGAAGATGAATCCAGGACCCACAACGATGGCTGCAGGTACCACGTGATCTGCAAGAATTTCTTCTACATACCTCGCAGCATTTAGCCTTCCTGGAACTGCTACGAGGTCCGTTCTGTTATGCAAACTTATGCCTGCCCAGACCATGTCGGATCCAACTCCAAATTTGTCGGTTTCCATGACCAACCCTTTAGCATAACGCTCTCCACGACGAGCCCACACCTTAACTCGGCCATCACTACATGTAAGGCGAAACCTAGACTCGTCCGAAAAGAGAACAGACAACCACCGGTCCACATCCCAGTTTGCATGATCTAAAGCGAACGTTAATCTCGCTCTTCTATGCTCCCGAGTTAAACGCGGTTTGCGGGCTGGCCCGCGGGACCTCATATGATTTTCCTTTAACCTATTCCTCGCAGTTTGCTCAGAAATTTGGATTCCAGTGGCCCTCTGCAAGTCGTTTTTGATGTCTCTTGCTGTAGAAGTGCGTCTACGCAAAGCACAATTGACGATAAAACGATCTTGCCGAGGAGTTGTTTTGCGTTTCCGGCCCTGTCCAGGTCTTCTACTTAGACTTTCCGTTTCCCGATACCGATTCCACAGCCTTAAAATAACGGAATGACTTACACCGACAACCCTTGCAGCATAAGGGAGCTTCTACCATCTTCTATCAAAGCAACTACTTTTGCAACTTCGTTTTCTGAAAGATGTCTCATTTTGTACCGCAAAGTGTAAATTTTTACTAATGCAACTAATTATGACGTCTACATTCAATTGTCACCAATTTTACATGACTTACTAAATCGATATGATTTAAACTTAGCTGACTTTATTTAGATCTCTTGTATAATTATTTGTGCCATTTTTTTAATAATTTTAGTAATATTTGTGAAATTTATGGCAAATGAAACACTATGTAAAAAATGTTATCGACGTTTCGCCTCTGGTTGGAGGCTTTGTCAAGATTATATATTTAAAAGTTTACAAAATGTATAAAAGTGACAAAATTTTTTCTTAATTGATTAAGAAAAAATTTTGTCACTTTTATACATTTTGTAAACTTTTAAATATATAATCTTGACAAAGCCTCCAACCAGAGGCGAAACGTCGATAACATTTTTTACATAGTGTTTCATTTGCCATAAATTTCACAAATATTACTAAAATTAGATCTCTTGGCTAAAAAGATTCAAAAATTAAGAATATTAAGGCAGGGATGCTTCTTAAGGAGTCATTTTGAACTAGAATAGCTCTAACTTTATAAATATATATAAAACAAACTCTACATCTACATATTATTTGATAATACTTATATTTTTAATAGTGGTCCGCTAATTTTTTTGAGCAGTGTAGCAGCACGCTTTGAGTCTAGAGTATTAATTAATATTTACAGCTATGTATGTCTAGACAGATTGCATTCTGTCTGAAACATATTAGACAAAAGACGTCGTTACCAATCATTGGTCAGCAGCTCTATGGCTTCGGTTCTTTTTTTATTCATCCCGTTTTATATTTTATTTATACAAAAATCTATTAGGTTAAGATCAAGTGGAGCGAAGCGATCAAGCGTTCATTGTAAGTCTCAGTCTTTAGAGTTTATAATATTATTCTCCCCAAAGATTATTCGTTTGAAAACCACATGGCTATTATTAAGCATGCGCGTTTAGAGGGTCGAGCTGCTTTAAAGAGGGTCTGATAGGTAATTCCAATATTTGCATTTTGTCTAACTTATCGTAGACAAAACGCAATTTGTCTGGATAAAGCGGGAATTGATGTATTTCGTGTATTTCTGACTTTGCCTACTGCTGTTAGACAACTTGCATTTTGTTCAGACAAAACTCGTTTTGTCTCTCACATAGGTACATATTTCGTTTAGTAGGTAAGGACAATTTCATATTTTATTGTTTTTTTGGTGAGTCACCGTTTGATTGTTGCACCTAAACCTACCTATAGTTTGTAAATGAAGCGTTTCAACAGGTAGTATCGTTTGCTGCTATTCAATCGTTTTAAACGATCTCACAATAAATTACATAAGTAAAACCAGTTTAAAAGTATTGTCGGATACAGATAATGCACCCTTATTAAAAATTATTTAATTATTCAATTCTATATTGTGTCGAAAAAAATAATCGCAATTTTTCACGCCTAAGCAGGTATTTATTTGCAAAATACTCTCTAAAATACAACTTTGCGTTGAAAATTATCATTTCTCAGCTTCATACATACACATAAATAAAAATGTATTCAATTAATTTGTAAAAACTGCACCGTGTGGCTCCGCTTACTGCAGCTGGAAGCGCCGATTGATACACACGTATTAAAATTTAGCCCCTAAATGTAGGCAATTGTATTCAATGGGTGGTATGCATAAAAAGTAGTACATGCTAATGCTTCATAAAAAAGTATTTATTTCGTAGCATTTACTTTTATATATGTAGTATCTACTTCAGTTCCAAAGCATATGCTACACAAACGAAGTTTATACTACAATGCAAAGCATAAGTATACTTCGTGCTACTAAATTTTATTAAACTGATGTAGGCTACTACCAGGGGTCGGAGCCAAGAAATCTGACTTGTCAAATTAAGCTTTTCATTTTTCAAAATACCTAACTCAAATTAAACCTATTTTATCTGCCGATTTCAAAAGTTTTTTCTTATTTGCATAAAAATGAATTCCGAGTCTGAAAGAGAACAAGAATTCGAAGAAGAAATAAATGAATGCGTTTTGCTTTGTTCTTCTTGTAAAATATTGTAAAATTGTTTGATAAGAGATTCCAAAAGTTAAAAACGAAAATGAGGAGGCACTAAAAGAGCTAACTGCTGAATTTAATTATAACACGAAAAAGGAACTTGACCCAAAAAAATTGTTGACATGAAACAAAAAACGATTTTGTCTGAGTGGCAGCAAGAATTCTATAATCAATGGAACGTATAAAATAATCCAGTGCAGTATAGCGTACCGGGAGGCATCTTCATATCTCACGAATCGTGTCGCAATCCGAAGTCGGTTCATTATTCTTTTCGTGTAATTCGTTACTTGTGAATGCCGTCAGCGGTTTCCGTGGGTAAGAAAGTATTGCATACGGTTAGTAATTTGATGTCCATGGCCTGGGTGAGTTCGACTCCTGTAGGGGTTAGTTTCTTTTTCTTATGTTTTTACACTCGTTTTTACATTATCTTTTTTACAAAATATGCGTGTGTCTGGTCTCCGTCAGTTGCGGTCTGTTGCAAAAATGCGTTCTGTTCTCTAAAACAGAAACTAGTGCAATTTGTCGATTTATAAACCACATACCATATCGCAACTTCGAGAGCGATCTCGCACGTTGGATATGAGCCGACTCCATGTTACTTCGTATTTCGATACGGTACGTGAGATATGAATATGCTACCGGGAGCATCTTAGGCTGGTGTTAGGTTGGCCGCACATTGAACATAGCGCAGAAACAACATAGGAACAGCAGAGACAGCCTGAAATCTGTGAAACACAGGTTTAAACTGATTAACGCATATTGAACACAGCGCAGGCGCAGAAGAGGAAAAGTTTCTTATGGACTCTGTCGAATTGTAGTTTCTTCAAAGTTTTCCCATGTCCTCTGTTGTAAATCTTTGGAATATACACAGTTGTTTACTTGTTTACTTTTGTCTCAATATGTGTCTGCGAATTACTTTCTTTCCGCGCGCCCCTTGATGTCTTGATGGACCTCCTCAAACTGAATGCTACTACTTATCTTCTCTTGGTCAGGAATTTCGTTGAATAGGTACCTAATTAGTATTTTCCATTAATGCTTCGTTTAGTTAAATATGCGTGTTTCCAAATTGTTTTGGATTTTTACTCCGGCTCCGGCTTCAGTGAGTTATATTGTTTTTTCTTAAGTTTATTCGCCTTTGAATTTGAATGTATGGACTTCTATAAAAATTGGTCTGTTAGTTATACCTATGAGAATGCTCTGTACTGAGGGAATGAATAAACGTATTAATTATATTATTATTCTTATTATTGTTGTTGTTGTTATTATTATTATAATAATTTTTGAAGGACAAATTTATCAGTAACTACCTGAGTAATTTTCGATATACATACTCCCCGTATGTTCTTGTTTCATTACACTGTTTCCCAAACAGCAACTTCGCTGAAACTGAAGTAGAAACTACTAAGCAGCGATAATTTGTGGATTTTGTAGTAGATACTACGAGAGGTAGAGTAGGTGCTTCTACGGCGAAGTAGAACCTTCTATGTACTACTGTACATAATAGTATCTACTAAACGAGGGTAGTAAGTACTACGATGGTGTAGTAGGTAGGTACTTCACTTGCGAAGTAAATACTTGAAGTATTAGCATGTACTACTTTTTATGCATACCACCCAATATTTCACTCAAACATGCGTTCGCTACTGCAAAACTGTATCGTTGTCAATTAAGTTATGCGAAATTTTAAGTAATCTTAGCTTAATTTAAGAGTTCATATACCCGACCTCGCGTTTATTATTTTTAAAAAGTGTTTTATAACTGAGCAATGAACGCTCAAACTTGCCCTTTGTTTGGGCCAGTGTTACAATTTCTTAAAATGGTTTTAAAAAATTGGGCGTCGCTGCCGGGTACGACGATGTTTATGCTATATTTTAAAATTTAATTTATGCGTTTGTGATGTTCCAAACCGTCACAATATTGCAGCACTTAAACGCTTGAATCGCGCTTCGAAAAATTGGAGCATTTCAGACTTAATAAAACTACAAAATAATTGCTAATGTTTTATTTGAAAGTAAATTTATTTTCATCCCCGAAAATAACCCCCTGGCATATAATTTTTTTTATTATTTTTATGGTGTTGTAACGATTATTTCGACTTCATTTGAAAATTTTCAGATTTTTGTCCCCCTAAAAGTTGTATATTGATCACTGTGAGCCGCTCGGCAAGTGGAAGACCTAGGTTCGACACCGAGTCTGCGTTTGTTCATATTTTTCCCGAGCGTGATCTTCTGTTGTTTATATCATTATTTGACTGCGTGCCTAGTTTAATAATATTTTCCAAAAAAATAGGTACATAGTAGGTACTAAAAGTTCCAAAAGTGGTGTTCCAGTTTGCGACGCGAATCGTTTATGCCGGACATTGCTATGTTTTCGCCAGCCCCGCCCCCCATAGGCGATGTGATTTTTCGTTAAAAGAACATGATTATTTATCTATTTTTTGCTGCCCTTTGTTTACTAGTGCAAGGCTAACACGTTTGTTGTCATTGAAATAAAATCGTTTAGATCCGCTTTCAAAACTTTAATTGGCGGACAGTTGCTAAGGTTTTTTTAAATCAGAATGTAATTGGTTATGGCATTTTAAGCGGAATTGAACCCTAAAGTGTAAGACCAATTGGCCCTGATAGTACATACTTATACATATTTTTTATTTTGGAAATAATTCCCCGTGTGTACAAGCATCAGATTGAATAAAAACATAACTGGGTATAGTACCGAGCGAGGTCTCGTACCGAGACAGCACGTCCCGTCGGTCTGTAGCACGCAGGAGTTGAATTTCATCGTTTTGCGGTTCAGTCTGCCCTCACTCGGGATCAATTTTTTTGTTGATTTGTTTTTTATTTGCTGTTTGACGGTTCATAGTAGGCAACCATGAAGTACGTTTGTCAAACTTATTTGAAATTTTTGTGATTTATTGTGATAGTAGGTACCTACATGCTTGTTACACTGGGGTGAATTTGAAGTTGGTAGGTGGTACTTTTACTACCGGCCGGTTATCGGCACCAAAAGTACTTTTACTGCATAGGCAGAAAAAATACTTTTTAAGTTTGTATACAAGGTGCCCAGTAAAAAGAATGTGCCATACTTCAAATCTAGCTTTATTGGGTTAAAAGAAACCGATCTGAACTAATTAATGAAAGGGATCGCACTCTACTCAACCGGTGTATGTTTGGTTGCATAACCAAGTTTTAGGAATGCATGTTGGGTTGCCTAGTTCGTTTCGTTAAATAGATAGCCAAAAGCGAATAAACGGTTTTAGGTTCTTAGACGCTGATGACTTCACTTGAAGGTTTTCACCTAATAAAGATAAATGGGTTTTTCCCAAGAGGTTTTCCCAAAATATAAGAGAAATTCAAAAGGTTTCCCTTCGAGCGGCGAGATCTCAGAGAGTGCTTGTTCCAGTTGTTTTATCATGTAAATTATTCTCTGCTATCTCGTTGGTAAATACTGAAGACATTCCAGTAATTAAGTTAGCTAATTTTAGTATTTGTTATTGTAATCCCCATTATTAGGAAATCCAGTAATTATACGTTAAAATCTGTATTTTATTTCAATAGGTTACTTTCGGGACAGACTGTATACTTATAAAGTTGCGTTCACTGGATTGCAGACATAAACAAAAGTAGGTTCAGGAGGGAGACTGGAGACGGCAGTGTAGGGAGACGCGGGGAAGGTTAGTTAGGCAAGGGGAGAAGGTTAAGGGTCCTCGAGAGAAGTAGTCGCGTCTTTCAGCTAGTTTCCACCAATACAATAAAATAATAATATATAAATTTTAATATAAATATCAGTGTAAAGTGATTATATCAGGTATGTCTGAATACAATTCTATTATTTTGTATATTTAATGTAACTGCAGTATAATACAAAGTGTACTTTAACGTCGTGGCTTCTAAACTGACCACTTGGTCACACTTATTACTGACTTCAAGTCTCTTAGCTCAACAAGTGCATAATTAATAATTATTATCATGTATGGTGTTTATTATGTGAGATTCGAGAAGAAACCCACTGGGTACCTTAGCCAAATAAACCATGCAGTAGGCGGGATGGTGGGAAAGCCCAGAGCGCCCATCTAGAATTAACACTACAATAAACATCCTAGTGATTAAATCCAACCTATATCTCTGATCCGTTATAAAGGCGATAACCGTTTAAGGAAACGCCCATAAACCAAACAAAAAGAAACAAAACTTTAATGACAGCTGTTTGATTGTTGTCAGTAATACATTATAATAAATACCGTTTACAACTCGATAGATAATAATTAAACACTTTTTATTGATGATGACTGCAGATGGTAATCAATCTGATTTTGTACGAAAATGATTAATGATAATTGAATAATTCTACCAAAGATATGAATAAATCTTGATTTCTCAACTTTATTTGTGTCTATTATTAACATCCTCGCTTGTGATTCTTTCTTATCAAAGTAATGGGGTCTGTAATGGCATAGGTAATACACAACGTAGGTAATAGACGATCACGTGGCCACTTCGACAGGTATTTAGGTAAACTTTAATTAGGTTAATTAAGCAGCGCTGAGCAGGTAGATAGTCAGGTGAGCAGAAACTTGCAAGGGTGGGGTAGGGTCCATTACATTAATCTTAGTATAATTTTGCTTTTTAAAGTTACCGGCCTACGAAGAGCAATTTTTCATTTCATTTTTACATAAGAAAGTTGTTGAATGTCTCATGTTTCTGTATGTTCGGCGCCTACCATGATTAATGTGCTTAAAAGGGAGGCCGGATTCGTGAATAGCATTATCGGTATACCAAAGTATAACATCATTTTTAAATGCATTTTTCTCTAAAACGGCACATTTTATCGATTTGCAACAAGTTGTATACCTTTTTTACAGTTAATCGCGTGCTCTTTCCACAAAAATTTGAACCCAGGACAAAATCGAAAAAGGCGCCGAGTGAAAGTTAGTGCTTTCTATGTTTTACTCAAAAATAAATGCATATTTATTATTAAAATCTTCCTATACAAAATTTCACTGAAATAACTTCACACATGCATGAGAAATTAGGAAAGGATGAAATAAAAATTTACAGAAATTGCAATTTAGTAAACTTCATTACGGAATTGAAAATGAAGTTAGCCAAGTTTCAAGTACACTCAGTGTAAATCAACGCAACAATTTGTAAACAATGGGATTCATAGAATTTTCACGAAATCGAAACGATGACAGGTGTCCGTACACTGCAACAAACAGAACTGGAATAAAGCAGCGGAATTCCGTGAAACGTACGTGACTGCATATCGCCAATGACCGTCTGCTAACAAGTGCTGCGCGGCGATAACATACCCACGAAATAGTGTTCATTACTTACACGCATTTATTAAGTTTGACATGTTTTGTCTATCTGTTAGATGTTTAACACACTACACCATTTCTAAGCAAAATTGATACCTCAACTTAGTCCTAGCGGTTAACGACAATTTTGGCCGAAACCCTGCAAATTGTGTTAAAAGCATGAAACTTGGGGGGCAGCTTAAATAGGTCAAATTAAGAGATTTTGCCGGCAGTACCCAAAAAAATACCCCGTAGGAGCAGCTCAGAGGCGGAACATATTCCAAGGGGCTTGAATTTCAAAAATAATTAAATAATAACCAATGCGAAATAAGGCCATCGAATGCTTAAAATTTTATAAAAACGTACCTCAATTTTACATCCCTATAATTTCGCCCCCGTGCATCGCAGACCCCAAAAGGTAACCTATGCGATGTTGGCTGGTTCCTTCCCTCTTTCCAACCAGCCCAACATGAAAATTTGGATGTTACACAAAATATACGATGTAACAGCACCGAACGCTTCCGTGTCTAAAAATCATTTTAACCCTCATATTTTCGCCCCTTCGAATCTTACACTTTGTATTCCTTCCCCAAAGTTCGCATTTGGCGACATCTTCAAAATGGTAGGTACCAAAAACATTGACCTGGCATACGTAGAACTTGCAAAAATTCGCAATCACTGCGCAATTTCCAAGCGTCACAGAAATCACTTTTGGAACTTCCAATTCGTTAAACATTCTCGAAGGCCCATAACTTTTTAAGGGCGCAGAATTGTACTAAGATAAATTGGTTCAGATAGGTTTCTTTTGAAATTTGAAGTACGTATGGGTCATTCTTTACTGGATATCATGTATGTTTATGTTTAATGCCAAGTTTTGCTGACGATTGCAGGAGAAAATTTTTGTATGAAAACTTTGGTGAAAAGGGCATACATAACACTGAAGCAAACATAATTTTAAATTTTAAGCACCAAAAGTATGACCGCAAGTTTTTGATTTAGCTAGACACTTGACCGTATTTAGAAGTCGTGCAAATGTTCCCTGTAAATCGGAATACCATACGAGTTGTTTTTACTCCTAATATTCAAAATTTCCGTATACAATACTTAAATCAGTTCATATTTAAAGTAACTTGCTTCAGCAGTAATAGAAAAACATGTCGTAACAATTGCATACTTACATTTAAGTGGGCTGTTTTTTTTTCTTAAGGTCTGCATTTCCTGTTTTATAATTTCCTAATACATTTCAGACAATTTCACAATCACACAGATATATCACATTTATATATGTAGCTTTCATTTATTAACAACAACGTATCTTAAATCCATTTGAATTAGGTAGTTTAACAGGAGTATTTAAACATTATTTTAATTTCTTCCATGTTTATATTGATCAAAGAACGCATTGATTTGTCGAAACACATGTTTGTATATAAAAGTGCACAATGCCGCTCATGCTCAGTTGGTTCCTTGTTATTGATCACTCAGGACGTCAGGACCATCTTCTGGAGTTACGACCGATACCAAAGCTATCCACCTTTTTTAGTTTCCTCGTATGAATTAAAAATTTGTTAGTTTGAATACTAAAAATGGGTATAAAATATTTAACTTATTTTGCCCTCAAATAAACAGATCATGTTGCCTTCCAAGAAAGTAAGTAATAGGTTTTGATAGGGATTTTGCCTCATAAATTTTGTGTCTCGCTACGAATATTTAAAAAAATGCAAAGTGTCCAATTGGAATAGGAGACTCATATTTATCTTATGTTTGTGAAAAAATACGCGATAACCTAAATCTATCATTTTTTAAATTACTTTTTAATTTGTGCTATAAATATTATTTGATAATTAGTGATGTTATAGTAGGTAGCACAGCACAGAAGAATTAGGAATGGCTCTGAATGAAATGGAAGTAGTTTCGACAGAGGGCTACGGCATGAAAATCAATAAAAAACACACCGAAATTTTGCTACGTAGGAGGCGTGAAAATAGGACTAAAACTAAAACTAAAATACACTTAGACTCTTAAAGACGTATGTGTGGAGTAGTGTAAAATATGGCTCGAAACAGAAAAGAAGAGTTTGAAATGTGGTGCTACAGACGCATGGTGAAGATACCGTCGATAGATAAGGTTAGCAATAGGGAGGTACTAGAAAGAGTTGGAGAAAAGCGAAAGGTATGGAAGTCACGAAACAGTAAGAGAGATAGGATGGTAGGAATAGTTTTGCGACATACTAGAGTCTGACATAGGAATAAAAAGAGGTAGGGGTAGACCCAGATTAGACTACTACTCTCAAATAGTTGGGAATGTAGGATATTCTACTTTTAGGGCAATACGCAGGTTAGATCAGAACAAGAAAGGATGGAAGTACACGTTCAACCAGTCTTCGAACTCAGAACTTTGTAATTATGAGTTTGTGAACTATTTTCTTTAAAAATTTTGAAATAATGGACGTTTCGGCCCCCTTTGGAACCTCCGTCAATATCTATTTTTTTATTTTTCATTTTACAAGAAAAATGTATTCTTGATAAAAGTTTTGGCGTGTCCCAAAACGGCCAATTCAGTTTTAACTTTTTCAAATTTTCTTTTAGTTTCAGAGAAAATTCGACTTAGGATAGAATGCCCCACATTTGTATACATACTCGTATTTGGATTCCCCATAAAATTTCATGAAAGTTGATAAGCTACACGGTGGGGTTTACAGTAAGCGATGTTAAGATATGGCCATTTTAGTACCAGTGTGAACCCAAATTTTTGGTGCTACTAACGCCTGCTGGTCAAAGCTAACTAAGATTTTTTTATTGGACTAGGTTGACAGGATACTCTATTTTTTGTAAAATCCATTAGCACTTTTTTCAAAATAGTTCATATTTTACAGAGTGGCTAGCTTACGCAAAATGGAGCTTTTCTCAAAAATGTTAAATGGAACACCCCGTATATTTTTTGCAGGTTTGATAGTCAGTTTATTAAGCTTTTGACTGATGCAGATATTTTAGGCATAAATATAGATTAAACCTCGAGAATTGAGATTTTTGGCGTGATTTTGTACCATTTTTGGTGAATTTCCCCCCTTTTGCCACCCAAAACTCAGAAAAATGCTTAAACTTTGTTATTACAGAAAATTTAGCGAACAGAGTTTACACTGGCACAAGAAATCTCATTGCAAGATTACTTCTTGAAAGGACGGTTTTCTTCCATGGCACTCCTTGTTTCAATTTATAACTAGGTTTAATAAGGTATCATAAGGTATCATTTATTTAAGAATATGACAATGAAGAAGCAATCATCTTCCATAAACAAAATGGAAAACATATTAAACACAAAATGTTTGTGTTTTGGGCGCTAAAATATGGGAGAAACGAATCAACTACCGGTCAAAGTAGGTACTACATTTTAAAGTTAAATTTTCAATTCAACCGAAACCGTCAGTCGCAGACCTCTACATCAATCAAAAGCTTAGTAAACTGTCTATCAAATTCGGAAATAAAATATGGGGTGTTCCATTTGAAATTTTTAAGAAAAAATGCATATTGCGTAAGCTGTCCACCCTGAATGATCTTACGTTTTGTGATAAAAGTATACTCAAGAATTTTACAAATAGAGCAGTCTGCGAACCTAGTACAATAAAGAAATCTTAAATAGCTTCAACCAGTAGATGTCAGCAGCTCCTCAAATTTGGGTCTACACTGGCACTAAAATGGTAATGTCTTAAAAACGCCCACTCTAAACCGCATCGTGTAGTACACCATCTTTCATAAAATTTTAATGGGAATTCAAATGTGAGGAGTTCCATTAAAAAAAAAAACATAACTTTGGTTTGGTGCTCAGAGTGTCAACACCCTGTATACACCAAAATATTTTTATCAGATTCTTCGTGGAGTTCTCAACATACGCGTGAAGTTTTATTTTGATACCTTGAATAGAACCAGAGATATGGGCCGACTGCACACTATTGGCCCAACCTGTATCTCGTACTTCCTGTCCCGCATATAAGATTCCCAAATATTCTTTCTACCTATCTGCCTTCTCCTCTCTTCCGCTTAGGATATCTCCTGCCTCATTTCTAATGTTTTTGATACTAGATTAAATTTCTCTAAAATTTCTTTTAATTATTTTAGGGATTGCCTCCGTAGACGGCGCCGGCCTTGCGTATAGTTGCCGGCGCGCTTCTATTTTGGAACGAAAAAGACTGATACAACGCATTTTAAACAAACCCATTAGCTGCCCTCTCGCACCAGACACACTCATTTTTTGCAAAAAAGATAATGGAAAAACGGGAGAGAAACAACTAACCTACATGGGAGCCGATCGCACCCAGTCCGAGAATACCAAACTACCAGTTCTATGCGATACTTACCGACCTACCGTCGCTGCTGGATGGGCACTGCCGTCCGAAGTTATGGAAACCGGCTCCGGCAACAATACACCTATAAAACTGTAGCCGACGCCGGTTACGGAGGCACTACCATTATTTTATATGTTTCATCAGTCTTTCCTACTTCGAACTCATCTTCCACTTCTTTGAATTTATTATCGATCCACTGCTTAAAATTAATAATCTCGACAAACGCCCCAAATGGGGCCGAAACATGGAATATTTAAAAATATTTTAGTTTTTTAATGTCAATAGTTCACAAACTATCAAATTATAATTATATGTAATTTTTCATTGCATATGTTTCAAAATATGGAACAATCGAACAACAGTTAAATTAACAAGTAAAGCTTCAAAAAGTACCTACACAGCCGCTTACCGCAACTTTAGAATGAGGAAAACATCATATGGAAGGAAAGCAATGGTCCGGTCCGTAGCCTACCGTCGGTAGGCTACGTCCGGTCCAACATCCAAACATTAAGCGAGGACATGAATTCTGAACTTTCTGAATACGAAATTTATCACGACACGAGAGACAAGGAGCATATATACAGTATCACAGAAGTTAAAATGAGAAAGAACAAGAGAGTCACACGACATCTTGCCCGAGGTAAGCCCTCTGTAACATAGAGTTAATATGCTGCGCAAAACGCAAACTAGAATCGATAAGCAATCCCAAACTCATAACGCATTTCGTAAAAGGTACCTACTACGAAATCGTCGATCTTTAAAATCATATTGTTTGCTGAGGTCTTCCTGCACCCTTCATCGCCGAACAAAATAGTGTAAGATTTTTTGGGATTAATTCTCAATTGATGTAGTTTAGAAAAGTTGGACAGCAGCTCAAGATCACTATTAATTAGTGAGCATGCATTATGAGTATCCACAGCTTCAAAAGAATGGTAAAGTTGAGTGTCATCGGCATAAAAAAGATAATTGCAGTTATAAAAGGTTTTATGAAAAGAGAACGAACGTATAAATGGTGTATAAGATGAATACTACCCTGAGGCACGTCGAATGTGAGTCGGCAAGGTAAGGATAAGCAATTTTTGTAAGCGACACACTGACTCATATCAGACAAGAAGGAGCCAATAAGTTTTCCGGCTTCAGGAGCAAGACCAGCATGATGCAAAATGGAAATCAAAATTTCGTGGTTCAGCATGACCTTAGAAAAATCAACCAAGACCAAAACTGTAAGTTTATTATTATCTAAAGCACGAAAAATATCATCTGTAACCTCCAACAGAGCCGAAGCACAACCACGACCCCGCCGAAAACCCGACTGCCTCAGGGGCAGTATATTAAAATTTTCTAAATGTACACGGAACTGAATCTTCTCAAATGATTTTGAAAGGACAGGAAGAATACTTATAGATCGAAGGCCACTAAATCCCAAAGGTGCGGTAACCTTAGGAATTACTTGTGCGCGGTTCCAAACTCTCGGAAAATATGAGCTACGTATGAATTCGTTAAAAATATGAGTGAGGTATGAAACAATGAATAGACAACACAGAAGAATAAGCGATATGTTGAGATCGTCACTGCCGTACGTCCCGGGCTTAATTGGCAGGAGGAGGTCGCCGACACACCGCTCATCGACGAGTTGGAAGGACATAAGTGTCCGTAACACCGGACATTAACGAAGACTAATAAAAAGACAATAAATCAGTAAGGTACAGTCAGTTTTACATGACTCAACGAAGTACTTATTAAGATCATCCACATTGCTTAAATTCAGAGGTAATACATGCAACTTGCGCTTAAGAACATTAGGCCTACCAAGCTCCGCTCACCTCTCCTTAGTAGAGCAATTCTGAAATTTAAAAATTCAAATACGCCATCTTCTCTGACCGCAAAGCGGAAGTTGTGGTGTTTCTTGGTTGCTTATAATAAGACCAATGAGCAGAAAGCCTGGTTCTTCAGAATTTATTCAGAGCGTTGTCCCTAATTTTCATCATAAAACTCTTGTTATCAGTCACCCAGGGCGTAAAGCAGATCGTCTCTTTTAAAAACACGAAGAGGGGCGTGTAGATTAGCGAGATAGAGGACAAAGGAATTCAAGACATCAACTTTACCATCAATACTATCCGTCCGAAGTACGGTGTGCCACGGCAATGAAACAAGATCAGCACTGAAGCGAGAAGTGTCTATGTTACTAAGTGTACTGTAAACAAAACTAGGGATTTCACATTGTACAGAGACACAGTTAATTTTGCAGTAGATAAGGAAATGATCAGAAATCTGGGCATCAACCACCGCGTCACTGGCACCGCACTTCTCAGACTTGGTTGCAAAAATCAAATCAATTAACGAAACGGAAGAGTCAGTGACTCTAGTAGGCTCATCGATAATCTGGAACAAATTAAAAGTTTCAGCTAAAGTTAACAAATTATTGTTATGTATTTTGGTAGAGGGCGCTGCTCTGGGAAATGTGTGTTACGGAGGAGCTCTCTCTACACAGGAGTCGTGGAAATCTGTCATGTTTGTCATGTTCTTTCTTGTAGCGTTTGTACCAGTTTCAGTTATAAATAAAGTACGTAAGTACAATTGTGTCGTGTTTATTAACTAGCGGGCTGAAGATACAACATATTGGCGACGAGAATAATTGGACTCCTGTCGGGCACTGTTACTGTGTAGAAAAAGGTAATTCTCAAATCTAGTGTTGGAAGTGTCTCAAGCTGCATTCAAGACGGCGTCGGAGTCAACTTTGTCAGTAAAAAGTAGTCAAGATGTTGAGTTTGGTAGGTCAAATTGAACCGTTCAACTCCCAGAATGGAGATTTTAATACGTACATGGAACGTATGGAACAGTTTTTTTTGTGTAATGATGTACCGAGGGATAGAAAAGTGCCGCTTTTCATTACGTTAATGGGTACAGAAACTTATGGTATATTGAGAAATTTAATACCGCCAGATAAACCCAGTGAAAAAACATATGAGGAAGTGAAGAATGTTCTGGTTCAGCATTTTAGTCCAAAGAAGATCATAATAGCAGAACGTTTTAAGTTTTTTCAGTGTGAACAAGAAGCAGAAGAGTCTATATCCTGTTTTGTGGTGCGGTTGAGAAATTTATCAAAGTCTTGTGAATTTAACACATTCTTAAATGAAGCTCTTCGTGACCGTTTTGTCTGTGGGTTACATTCGTCAGTGATACAAAAGAAATTGTTGTCGGAGGAATCGTTGTCATTTGAGAAGGCATGTACCATTGCGCAGAGTTTTGAGCTGGCAGATCAACAAACTCGATTGTTGCAGCCATCAGAAATTAATAAAATGTCGGATTCGAGATTCAGACCGGAAAGAAAGGTTAGTCTAAACTAGAAAAGGCATTTTTCAGAGTCAAAGAAGTCATTTGAACAGTCCAAGTCATGTTTCCGTTGTGGTAGAAAACACAATCCTAACACGTGTCCTGCAATTAAATGGGAGTGTTTTACGTGCAAAGGTCGGGGTCACACGTCAGTCATGTGTAAGAAAAGGTCATCGAAAGTCAATCCGTTATTGGAAGAAAAAGAAGTGGAAACTGAAGAAGTCGAAGATGAAGAGTCAGGAGAATCTGAGTATTTGTGTTGTGTAGCTGATCTGAATGTCTTAAAATTATGTCACGCTCCACAAAAAGTGAAGGTAAATGTAAGTGGGCAGTTTTTGGAAATGGAAATTGATACTGGTGCCGCAAGGACTGTTATTTCAAATAGTCAATTCAAAAAATTATTTCCTACAGCTACCTTAAATGCAAATGATTGTAAATTAAAATTAGTAACAGGTCAAAGAGTCCAAGTCACAGGTCAACATGTAGTAAATGTATTGTATAGTGATAAGACGTATCGTTTACCGTTGTTAGTCATAGAATCGGAAAATACGTTTACCCCCCTTTTGGGAAGGGATTGGTTAGATGTTATGGTAGTCGGTTGGAGAGATAATATTTTAGAAAGTGCCGTAAGGGAAAATCCAACAAATATGTTGGAAAATGTGAATAACAAAAATAAGTTAATTGGAGATTTAAAGGGGAAATATGAAAAAGTCTTTTCATCCGAAGAAAATTCTTGTATTAAGGAGTTCACTGTAGATTTGATACTAAAAGAAAACGTTACACCTATTTTTCATAAACCTTATAGATTGCCGTTTGTTTTACAAGATAAAGTAAAAGATAAAATAGAGTCGTTGGTGAAGGCTAATATTTTGGTACTTGTTATGAATTCTAAGTGGGCGAGTCCTATTGTTGTCGTGCCGAAAAAGAACAAGGACATTCGCATTTGTGTCGATTTTAAGGTTACTCTTAATAAGGTGTTGCAGGCTGATTATTATCCATTACCAAATGTTAACGACATTTTGTCAACGTTGTCGGGTGGTAAGGTGTTTACAGTCTGGATCTTTCAGGTGCTTATCAGCAATTAGTGGTAAGTGAACCTTCGCAAGAATTGTTAACAATCAGTACTCATGTGGGTATGTTTAGGTATACTCGCTTGACGTATGGTCTTACGAGTGCACCATCAATTTTTCAGTCAGTAATCGATAGAATTTTGTTAGGTTTATCTAATGTAACATGTTATTTAGACGATATTTTGATTAGGGGATCTGATTTAATGGATTGCTATAGAAATGTAGCAAGGGTTTTGGATAGATTACAAAGATTTCACGTTCGAGTAAATGTAAAGAAATGTGAGTTTTTCAAGGACTCTGTTAGTTATTTGGGACATACTATAGATGAAAAAGGAATTCATCCTGATACCACAAAAATTTCAGCAATTGTAAATGCTCCTCAGCCTAAAAATTTATTTGAATTGAGAGCGTATTTGGGGTTGTTAAATTTCTATAACAAATTTTTACCTATGTTGTCTTCAGAGATCAGGCCATTGTATGATCTGCTGAAAGACAATGTAAAATTTGAATTCTCGGAAAAGTGTGTAGAAGCTTTTGAGAGAAGTAAAGAATTATTAGTGAACAACCAAGTGTTAGTTCACTATGATTCACAAAAACCGTTAGTAGCTCGGTTAGTAGTTACCTGTGATGCGAGTTCATATGGAGTAGGTGCTGTACTGAGCCACCGTATTAATAATTTTGATCATCCGATAATGTTTGTGTCTAGTACTTTATCAAAAGCAGAGCGTTCATATGCTCAAATTGAAAGAGAAGCTTTAGCGTTGGTCTTCGCGATAAAAAAGTTTCATAGGTACGTATATGGTAGACCTTTCATTCTGATCACAGATCATCAACCGTTACAGGCAATATTCAATCCTTCAAAACCTTTACCGGTAATGTCAGCAGCTAGAATAACTAGATGGGCAATTTTATTGTCAGCATATGATTTATTCAATAGAATATAAAAAGGGTTCGCTAATAAGTAATGCAGATGCATTATCACGTTTACCTGTATCCGATGAAACAGAAATAAATTATGTAAATTTATTTAACTTGTTGGAAAGTACACCAATTACGTTTAAGGATGTGGCTGCTTTTACAAGGCACGATTTGGTATTATCAAAGGTAATCGATTTAACGATAAGGGGTTGGCCAGCGAACATCTCTGATGTAAATTTAGAAATGTACCAGCAGTGATGTTCCCATAGGGTATACTCCATATACGCCGTGTACTCCAAGGATTTTCTAGACATACGGCGTATACTTTCAAGTCTCAAATCGTGTATCGCTGCCACGCGAAACCTGCGCGCGGAACGCGCATATCCCACGCATCCTCAACACTACATCTACGTCATGATTCTTAGGCTGGATTTTCTGATTTTCACGAGGCAGTAAGTTGGCGCTGATGTGAAAGATGCTATGGAGACTATTAGACTATTGGCCAATACTCATCACCACTACTTGCTTGTAAGATTTGCCGCCGGCATTGGCCAATAGTTTTACAGCAGCGTCAAGTCACTGCCTCGATATCAACCTCACAATAACCAATTTGAGGACTCATCTAAATATTGAAAATGTGTCAGATTTGATGTTCATCTTCATTAATGGCCCTCCGGTTGCAGACTTCAATCCGCGGCTACACGTGGAGACTTGGCTGCAAGACTATCGATCGGCACATTCAACTCCTCTGGTAAAGTCAAAAAACGTCAAAAACAGACAAGGAATATTTACTTAGCTTATGTAATCGATTTTTATATCACTTTTATATGAGAAATATACAAAAATTGAAGTGAACTCGTCATCGACCCCCCCCCCCCCCCCCCCATACACACAATGGGTTACTGGTAGTATACCCTCGAAAAAATTAATGGGAACATCACTGTGTACCAGGATCAACAAGTGTAAATGGAGGTCCACCTCAGGAACCGAAAACTGTGGATCCTACGAATGTTGTGCCCTTAAGGCGTACTTCGAGAGTTATTAAGGCTCCTGTTAAATTAGATTTGTAAGTCTTTGCTTTGCTTAAGAGGAGAGTAGTTGTTATGTATTTTGGTAGAGGGCGCTGCTCTGGGAAATGTGTGTTACGGAGGAGCTCTCTCTACACAGGAGTCGTAGAAATCTGTCATGTATGTCATGTTCGTTCTTGTAGCGTTTGTACCAGTTTCAGTTATAAATAAAGTACGTAAGTACATTGTGTCGTGTTTATTAACTAGCGGGCTGAAGATACAACAATTATGGGACATATTAATGTTTAACAAATTGACATTAAAATCCCCAACAAAGAGATCGCTGTTAAACTCTGGGGTAAAAGTAACAAGCAAATCTTCAAAACAGTTCAGAAATTCATTGTACTCACCATTAGGAGGTCTGCATACAACGCCAATCACGTGTTCCGCTCCACCAAATCCTACAGTCACAACCAAATATTCGACGTTTGTGTTAAGCCGGCTCCAAACGATGTGGTCACTCGACAGATATTCGCCATGTGTAAGCAAATGCAGCATCGTGTGGACGATACGACGTATGCCAATGTGGTCATGTGCGTAGATTTGTCCAAACGCCAAATGTTTGACAATCGCAAGCAAATGCCGCATCGTGTGGATGATGCATGCATGGTGTATTCGAGAGGATGTGTGCACTCGTCAAATATTCGCCAAAGCAATACACACGACACATCGTTTGGACCATGGACGAATGTATTTTACTTGATGTGTTAAAGGTTCTCTTCGAGGGCGGTAAATAAGCAAACATCAAAGCAGACGAATCTCCGCGCTTCGAACCCGAGCACGTGCATGCATTCACAGTTCTTTCGTAGGACGCATTTTAATTTATAAGTTTTGATTTTTGAACTGCCTACCTATGCGATCTAGTGTTTTCGAAAATTATGGAATGGTCTAACAAGTTGTCTACTTTTATTTAAAGATAGCATCCACCATCTCCTTTTTCGAGATTTCCTTTTCTGTTTGATTAGATTTGCACCCGCAAAAACGATTACGCGGCACTTGCTACAGCAACTGTTTCGTTCACTTTCATTTTTACATTTTACCAGATTGATGACCTGATGAAATTGATTATCTTCTCATATTCGCTGCAAATTTGGCGAACTTAAACAAGCGGGTAGACAAGCCAAAAATTGCCAAGTGAGCATATAGTGTGGATAACGTAACGAATACTTCGAGGCATATTTGTCATGTGTTCACATTGCCACGTTAACACATCGTGTGTATGAACGACTTGACGCTATAAATTTTCGACAAACAGTCTACAAATATTTGACGCATTTTTACTTGACTAACATTTGACGAATGGCCATATCGTTTGGAGCCGGCTTTAGACATTGTTGCAATTACTGTAAACTGCAGGGTATTTCGAATGTAAATGGCAACTCCCCCACCCCTACCAACGCGATCAGATCCAATTAATGCATAATCGGCAAGCGATACAGCAGCATCGTCAATGCCATCATGCAGCCAGGACTCACTTAAGCACCAGGGATGGGTAATCCACGAAAAATTTATATTTGCGACACTGCGACATTTACTACATTTACGACGTCGTAAATTCACCATGTCGAATATTGATGTCGTAAATAATCTGATTGGTTGGTTTTAGTCGGTGGTTGTCATATCTCCAACTTGGTTTAATCTGAATTTTGAACTGAACATACTAGTGTAAAAACAAATAAAAATTATAATAGGATAGAATATAGAAATAAAAAAAACTAAAGAAAACGAACTTAAACTTCGGGTTAAGTTATAAAATAATTATATTTTCACGTTTATTATTTTTATGTAGTGAAATGCTTTGAGGTTATGTCGTAAATGTAGTAAAATTGGCATGTAGTAAATGTAATTTACGACCGTCGTAAATTGGGTCGTAAATGTAACATTTACGACGGACCCATCCCTGAGCATAACAGATCATAATCATTACGACCCACATGATCGGCAAGACGGTGAAAAGACGCTAATTAAGTGACATCTTCCAGGATATCAAATGGCAGAATAAGCACATTGTTATCATTTATGTTTAGTATATAAGTTTCATCTCCCAAGCGGAGTTCACACTTGTGTAACATTGTTTCATTTAATAAATAGGGAGTGCCTCCGTAGCCGGCGCCGGCCTTTCGTATAGTTGCCGGCGCGCTTCTATTTGGGAACGAAAGACTGATACAACGCATACGCTTTTTAGACAGACCCCTTAGCTGCCCTCTCGCACCAGACACACGCAGGCTCCGGCAACAATACACCTATAAAACTGTAGCCGGCGCCGGTTACGGAGGCACTTCCTAATAAATATTGATATTTTCAATCAGTAGTGTTAAAGTCTAATAATAATAATCTATTGTAATTCATTTCAATAAATTGTTTTAAAAACTCCAACACGAAGAACTTGCATTTATCTTGCTACAAAGGATCTGACATTAACGTGGGGAATGCACAGTTTCATAATAAAATAGATGTTGACGGGACTGTGAGCTCCGGCGTGAAACTTGCGAACATAATAAAATTAAACAATCAGAACTAAACAAATCACACACTCAGAGAGATCCGCCCCAACAACCAGAACAGAGATATGATTGAAAATCAAGAGCAGAAATCATTTTATAGGAATGTAGTTCGGACAGCAGAAATTATAAAAGATGCAAATAGAAAAGCTGGGTAAATAACAAGAAAAAAATAGATTCGAGAGAAAATAATAGGAGGAAGAGAAAAACAGAAGAAAGAGGGGAAAGAAAAAGAAGAAAAAATCAAGAAAAGAAAAATGCAGTTGTTTTGTACCAAGAACTATATGAAAAAAATCGATGACACATATTCAAACCCTGCACTCCCTTTTAAACCTACAAGTACAACAATAGATAAAAAATAAAAAGAACACTACGTGTACTTATAGTAAAGCATGATCAATGCATGTTATGATTTCTTAACAGGAACAGAAACAACTAACTGCTCAAATTCACCCACTACGCACTTTCCGCTTCTTATCTCCAACCAAGATCACAATAGCGCCATCACTTGTCCAAACATTCTTCTGACCATATTAATTTGTGAACTGTCACCAAAAAAACTACTGCCTACCCCTCTCGATAGGTTCTCCCTAATAACTATTCCATTACCCTTTAATCTTTTCTTATTATCGAACACCAATTTACGATAATAATATATGACTTACTATTATATTTCTAGTTTCAGTTTCAGTCCCTTATTTTTCCTCGCCAAATCTTCCACCTGACTTTCCAGATCAACACATCTATTAAACAGCTGCGAATTTGTCCTCTAAACCTGCCAACACTATTTGAGCGACCTTGCAAGCAATTTCTTCAATGGACACACTTGAATTATTTAAAATAATTTGATTCACCTCACTCTTTGTGCTGTCTTTAATGTCAGCACTTTGACTTTGTTAACTTTTTATTTTATTTGCCCGATTTGTATATCTTTGATTATTACGGAGCACAGGATAAGCACGTTCTCTACTCGAGGCTCATGCGCAGATATATTTGACAGCTAAATGTAGATATTTAAATTTTTTTAATACTTTCATATTAATTGTTCGAGGGTGCATAAAATTTTGTGTCACGGTTGTGTTGCATCCCTCGACACTCTGAGCCTCGGGCCGTACAACTCTGATACACTCTTGATACATTAATGACTTTTATGTATCAAGCTCGTAAATAGGCTTCTACGCCCCGGGATGCGATTGAAGCATCACGCCGAGGTGCGTAGAAGCTCTTGGCAAACAAACAAACAAAATAAGCAAACAACCAAACAAAATTTTATGTGCACGATAACAATTTTAATATTATAGTAGGTATTCAAAATGAAAGTCAATAAAAAAATCCAAAACTTTGGTATGTAGGGGGGCTGAAAATAGAGTTAAAATTAAAATACAAATAATAGGAAAGTAGACGGTAGAGGAAATCGTACATTTCTGATATTTAGGAAATCAAATAACTCGCGATGGTAGAAACACTAGAGATATAAAACAAAGAATAACGCAAGGCCTAGTTGTGTTTAACAGAAAGAAATATGGTATGCTCGGGAACGGTTAATGTAGAAACTCGGAAGAGACCCTTTAAGACGTATGTATGGATTACGGCATTGTAATAATAATAATAATAATAATAAAAGCCATCAACACCTTTGCCATTCCAGTATTGACATATTCACACGGGATAATAAAATGGAGTGACACCGACAACGATAGCCTTAACACAGCTTTAACTAAATACGGGACACACCACCCAAGGGCAAGCACAGAAAGAATGATGTTGTCCAGAAATGAGGGTGGCAGAGGTATAATAGATATAAAAAACTTGCACCATAAACAGTTAGCCACGCTGAGACAATACTTCTATCAAAAAGAGTCATCTCTCCATCAAACCATAACAAAAGCAGATAAGCACTACATTTCCCTTAACCTGGCAAATAAAAACATGTTAACACAAATAGAAACAAGAGAAGAAATAATTCGGAAATGGGCAGGAAAATCAGTTCACGGAAAATACTATCGAGAAATAACTTATGTCGATAAATATGCATCGAACAAAAATGGTTAGACCGAAGTAATCTATTCCGTGAGACAGAAGCCTTCATGATAACCATACAAGATGGAGTCATCACCATTAGAAACTGATGAAATGTATCAAAAATACTGTTTTGTTAGACACTTTTGGCTTTTACGATTTGTAATTGTAGCGCCATCTAGTATAGATAAGTTACTTTATGTTTATGTTCCTTCCAGTTTTTAGTTCAAATAAAGTCAGTCGTAATCCGCCATTAAAAAATCAACCAGTTGCGTTTCTTTTTATCAGGTTATGTGCAAAGTACGACCCCATTTTTTTAAAATTAACGCGTGTTTCGGTTTGAATTAACGTTAAAATGGCCGTGAACTATATGTTGAGTGTACCAAAACTCTTAGGAAGAGAAAACTACGATGATTGGGCTTTTGACTAGATTCTACGGCGACCGTTTCCACTTCGGCTCCGAGGCTTGCGCGTATATAGTAAAGTCCTAATATTACATTTATATTGTTTTTATATCAAATGACGCAGACTCGCTCCGGCCTGACGGCCTCCGCTCAATTGTCCTTTTGACCAGAACAGTTTTTTATGTAAAAAAAAATAAACGGTGGAATACAAAAACAAAGTCGTCGCGATTGGGATCGAACCCGAGCGGCTGGACCACAAGACGAAGGCGACCACCACTGCGCCACACTCGTCGCCAGCAGTCGTTTTCGGAAACTAGGTATAAATAGTGAAAGGCACATAAATCTTTACCAATTTTATGAAGCCTCGGAGCCGAAGTGGAAACGGTCGCCGTAGAAACTTCTGGCTTTTGCAGTCGAGAATTTTCTAATCCTGGAAGGGCTGTCAAAATGCCTCGACTGTTCGGAAGAAGACGCTGAAAAAATCGCGAAGACCAAAGCAAAGTTGGTATTAACGCTGGATACTTCCTTATTTGACCACGTAAAAGAAATAAAAACCGCCAGTGAGTTGTGGGGCAAGCTCAAGTCCATGTATGATGATTCAGGCTTTACGCGGAAAATACATCTATTGCGCGCGTTGATTTCCTTGCGTCTCGAAAACTGCGATTCAATGGAATCTTACGTGAACCAAGTGGTAGAGACTTCGCAGAAGTTACGTCGTACAGGTTTTTCGATTGACGATAAGTCGGTGGGTTCGCTTCTTTTGGCGGGATTGCCAGATGTGTTTAGTCCCATGATCATGGCAATCGAACATTCCGGAATCAACATAACTACAGAAATTCCATCAAGAATAAGTTGCTGGACATGTCGCCAGATGGCAGCAGAGGTGGAAAAGCAGGCAATGCTTTTGTAGTGAAGGGCAAGTTTAAAGGTGGATACAAAGAGGGCAGCACAAGTTCCAAAAACAAGAACAACGATAAGAAAGTCATAAGATGCTATCGGTGCAAAGAAATTGGTCATTTTATGAATAAATGTCCTAATATGACCAATGACAACAAGAAGGACAAGGACACGACAAAAAATGATGATTCAAAATCAAGAATTGCTTTTAGTGCAGTTTTTATGAATGGGGAATTTAATGACAGTGACTGGTATGTAGATTATGGAGCCAGTTCGCACATAACAGCACGATACGATTGGCTAGAAAATGTCCGAGCTTCGACAGACTTGCAGCAGATCATGATAGCAGATAAAGATTGCAGTGCTAAGCTCAGGAGATATTACCATTCAGTCAATTGTGGGCGAAGAGAAACAAGATGTTATAATCAGAAACGTGCTTTACGTTCCTGATATAACGACAAACCTGTTATCAGTCAGCCAGTTGACTAAAAGGGGCAACAGAGTGCAGTTTGTTGACAGTTATTGTAAAATTTATAATAATCAAGATAAGCTAGTTGCGGTGGCAGAGCTAAAAGATAATGTGTACCGGTTAGAGTTCGAAAAGTCACAGAAATTGTTTGTAGGGTTGGCAGTATCAGGAGATGTATGGCACAGAAGATTAGCTCATCTAAATTACCAGGACTTAAGATTAATGACCAAGGGTTCAGTAGAAGGGATTATAGCTAAAGGAAGGAGAGATGGTGAAACCTGCGAAGTATGTTGTGAAGGCAAACATTCCAGGGAGCCATTCAAACATCAGGGTACCAGGGCTACGTCTTGCCTAGAAGTAATCCATGTTGGCCTTTGCGGACCCATGGAAGAGAAGTCCATAGGCGGTTCAAGGTATTTTTTACTATTTGAAGATGATTATTCTACGTCTTGCCTAGAAGTAATCCATGCTGACCTTTGCGGACCTATGGAAGAGAAGTCCATAGGCGGTTCAAGGTATTTTTTACTATTTGAAGATGATTATTCTAGAATGAGCTACCTATGTGTATTTTTGAAAACGAAAAATGAGGGTCTAGATTATGTCAAAGAATATAAAAATTTGGTCGAGAACCAGCTAAATAGAAAAATAAAAGCTTTCAGAAGTGATAAAGGGGGAGAATTTTGCGGTGAAGAATTTGAGCAGTTTCTTAAGAAGTATGGAATACTGCACCAAAAAACTAACCCGTACACACCGCAGCAGAACGGTATGAGTGAACGAATGAACCATACGGTGGTTGAGAAAGCGAGATGCTTATTATTCGAGGCAGGTTTCGAAAAGAAACTCTGGGCTGAGGCTGTGAACACGGTCATCTATTTAAGAAATCGCTGTGTTGCTAGTGATCTAAACAATAAAACACCTTATGAACTCTGGACCAACAAAAAGCCAGATTTAAGCAACGTCAGAATATTTGGCAGTGAGACGATGGTGCACATCCCAAAAGAAAAGCATAAAAAATGGGACACAAAAAGCAAGAAAATGCTTTTAGTTGGCTTTGGAGAAAATATGGGACAGAAAAAGCAAGAAAATGTTTTTAGTTCGCTTTGGAGAAAATGTAAAGGGATACAGACTATATGACCCTGAAAATGAAAACGTCATAACAAGTAGAGATGTGATCTTAAACGAAAAGATCAAGAAAACAACAGATCGAGAAATAGACGTTTTAATAAGTGAAACTCTTACTGAAGTAGAATATGCAGTTTCAGTGGGGGACACTAAAAATGAATCCGAAACTGATGAGTATGTGGATATGCCTGATAGTTCGAGTGACAGTGATTTTGTGGCAGAATACGATGAGGCTGAGGTAGTAAGAAGATCGGAGAGACAAAGAGTGCCAAAAAGGTATGATGATTATGTGACGTACATGTGCTTCGGCAAAGCTGAAAGTGAGGTTAATTTCGAGGATGTATCATTAACTGTGTTGGAGGCGATGCCAAGACCAGATGCAGACAAATAGAGGCAAGCTATGCAGGACGAGCTGAATTCTTTCGACGAAAACGAGACCTGGGAACTGACAGATCTACCTGAGAACGGGGCAGTAGTAGAAAGCAAATAGGTTTTTAAAGTGAAGTGCGATGGTGAAAATAAGGTTAGTTATCGTGCTAGATTAGTAGCAAAAGGATTTACCCAAAGAGAAGGCATATATTATGAAGAAACTTTTGCTCCAGTAGTAAGGTTCTCAACTTACATGTATGTATAAAGTTACCTACAGTCAGATGTCTAATCCATTAATAAATCTAGTTAATAGTTCATTACAGGAAGGAGTAGTGCCAGAAAAGATTAAGTTAGCAACTGTGATAGGTACCTATAAAAAAATAACATATGCAAAAACAGCTGACCATTACAGGCCAATTAATACAGTGCCAGCTATCGGGAAAATTATAGAAAAAAATAGTGTATTTACAATTGTAGCAGTACTTAGATGTTTCTGAAATATTAAGTCTATATCAGTCGGGATTTAGGAAATCGTACTGCTTTTCAATAGGTACATATTAAATGAGTGGAAAAACGATATTGACAATGAAAAGATAGTGGCTGCAGTTTTCTTAGATATAAAAAGGGCGTTCGAGACCATAGATAGAGATAGACTACTATTAAAACTAGAAAGTATTGGTAACAGAGGTCAGGTCTTAAGATGGTTCAATAGTTATTTAACAGGGAGAACTCAAGTTGTAAAATGTGGTGATGTTTTGTCTGATTCAATAAAAGTTGATGTTGGTGTGCCACAGTATAGCATTTTGGGATCCATACTTTTTTTGATCTATATTAACGATGTTGAGGCAATAATAAAATCTTGTAAGTTTCATTTATTCGCCGATGATATGGTTGTGTATATAAGTGGGAACGTTAGATTAGAGGTGTTACAAAAACTTCAAGATGAATTAAGTAGATTGCAAATTTGGCTCCAAGTGAACAGATTAAAAGTAAATGTACCGGGTGTCCAAATAAGAAAGGATGCCGGCCATATCTGAGGAACCGAGTATAGCTATGAGAAAGAAAAAATAATAATAAAAGTGGCCAAGAGAAATCGCTGGAAATTATTTTCAAGTTTCTAGGTTTGCTGCTAGAGGGCGTAATAGAGGTCCGTGAAGTTAGCCACGTTATTTTCGATTTTCTAATAGATTTTGGTCTGAATAATTAGTAACTAATTTGTAATAATTTGTAACCCACAAATTACAATTTGTAACTCTCCCGTTAAGGAGTTATTTAAAAAACTACTTTTAGGGGCCAACTTCTCGGGAGCCCCGCAAGTTTGGAGTTTCCGATTTTTTTCTTTGCCAAAATTTAGTAACTAATTTGTAATAATTTGTAACCCATAAACTAGAATTTGTAACTCTATCGTTGAAGAGTTATTTAAAAAACTACTTTTAGGGGCCAACTTCTCGGGAGCCCCGCAAGTTTGGAGTTTCCGATTTGTTTCTTTGCTAATATTTAGTAAGTAATTTGTAATAATTTGTAACCCATAAACTAGAATTTGTAACTCCATCGTTGGAGTTATTTAAAAAAATATTTTTGGCGGCCAACTTCTCGGGAGCCCCGCAAGTTTGGAGTTCCCGATTTGTTTCTTTGCCAATATTTAGTAACTAATTTGTAATAATTTGTAACCCATAAACTAGAATTTGTAACTCTATCGTTGAAGATTTATTTCAGAAATGAACTTGATGAACTTGCTTCTGGAGAGCCTCGAAATTTTCGAGCATTTTCTCTACCAATATTTAGTTACCATTTCGTAACAATTTTTAACTCACAAATTAGAATTCCCTCTCGCAAATGTGAAGTTGTAAATAACAATTTACAACATATGCCAACACATCCTTATGATTTAAGCGTCCTTATTGTATAAGTAATGTAAGCTATTTTTGTTTGACTTTCTTTTAGGTGCAGTTTCTAACCGTTTGCAAACACACAAAGATTTTGCAGAAGGTCTGACTTGTTGATATCATGCGCAACCTTATCTATCCATACGCCATCTCTCGGAATAAGCATTGGTTTACTAAAAATCCGTTACTCAACAGATTGCGTGATACTCCTGCGCATGTTTAATGTATTGTTAAGTGTGTAAAATGAATTAAATTTTTAAAGGTGCGTAATGATTGATATTCTATTTGTACTTACTTATACAGGGTGTCACAGAATAACTATTCCTAATTTTCAGAAATGATAGAGGGCACTTAAATAAACATTTTTTGATAATAAACTACTGTCCGGAAATTTCTCGGTGTCAAGATAAACCAGAAATCTTTAAAAACAATCTCAGTTACAAGAAAGATTAGTTACTTACTAAATTGAAGCATCAGTTAAGTTAAGGAACATTTTATTAGAAACTAGCGGCCCGCTCCGGCTTCGCACGGGTATTAAAATATATAGCCTATGTCACTCACTGAAAAAATTCCCCTTTCCCTATACCATGAAGATTTCCTACTATCTTTTGAATATCTAAATTCATACGACATTATTATTATTATTATTATTATTATTATTTTGATAAATCTCGTAGGGTTCAGCCTGCGTTTGCAATGTAAGCGGAAAAAATGTAATTATTTACGATATCACATTAGAAACCTCAAAAATAAAAGTGTTTCTCCACTATTTAATGGATGTTATTATACATATAAACCTTCCTCTTCAATCACTATATCTATTAAAAAAAACCGCATCAAAATCCGTTGCGTAGTTTTAAAGATTTAAGCATACATAGGGATATAGGGACAGAGAAAGCGACTTTGTTTTATACGATGTAGTGATAGTGATAGTGATAAGACTGCATCAAACCGAAGCCGAACGATAATACAAGCCAGAATGTAGCGCGTGGAGAACTGCTGTGACGTCACAGACGTGGACGGATCGCTTAGTCGGGAAGCAAGGTGCTCTAATTCGATACCCTCTGCACAACTCGAACACACACAAAAATATGAAGCCGATTCTTATGTAAACTGACCTGCCAGATTCGAATTTTGAGGTCACAAGAAGATCGGGACTTGCGAAAATGCCGAAAAATCGATTTTTCCTGAACTTTCCTAAATCAATTTTCTACTACTTTTAATACTTTTCTTGTTGTATTTCAGCAACGAAAAGAGTTAGAGATCTGTTTTTTCATGGAATATACATTGAAGTGTGTTGATCATCACAGTGTACTCACGTTGCCTCTAAAACTTTCCAATTTTATGAAAAAAATGTTTAATTGCTAGATCACAAATTTGTGTAATGTATTTTTCATGTACTGGGTAAGTAATCTTATTTTTCGGAATTCACATATACATATGCGAGACCAAATACGAACAAAGGCTCGAAATTATTTTTGGTGGAGAAACGAAACATTAATATTGTTTCTGAAAAAAGTTACGGCGAGTTAAATAAACATAAATAATTTGTGCGCGCTAGCCGCACTGATACGTTGATAGGTAGCGACATAAGTGTTCGCGTTCTTTTATGCATGATAAAAACCTTTTTTTGTATTATTAGTAATTTATTAGTAATTGCAATCAGTAATTAATACGTTACTTTGTATATTAAGTTGTGGCGGTGCAGTCTCTAAGATGAAGAGATCTGAATGTCGTAAGTGATGTCATCCAATATTGAAGAGTTTACATTCTGAATCCTGTAGTTTTCTTATATCAGCAATAGGTACTTGAGAGATTTTCTTGAATCAGTTGCAGAGTAGGTACAAATACGAAAGAATATATATAGAAAATGTTGGGTCTTGTTTTAGAAGGGCTTTTACTAACAGACTTGAGTAAAAGTTAAGCAAAAATTGTGATACTGAAAATCGTTGGCAATCATATCAACGCAATTATCAAAGAAAAAACCTCGGATTTTATGTAACATTGCATCGTCATTAAGTTCCTTCGCGTTCTTAAAAATTTCATTTTGTCTCTCGAAAGTACCAACAAGTAAAAGTTTATGATTATTACCCTTAGGATCACGTGTTTCCGACAATGTTTTCTACTATATTTTTTAGTTTTGTTCTTGATGCGGAGTGCGGCTCATTTAATAATATTACATAATGTTTACATACATATGGAGTTTAAGTTCTGTGGATTTTTAATTTTAAGCGTTTGTTCAAAATAGGAAAATATGGTATTATACCTTTCAGGTATATTCTCTTAATAAAAATTTCAAAAGTCCAATAGTTGTTATTGAATATATTGGTAGATTATAGCATTATTTCCACGCCGCGAACGCCAATCGTCTGTACCGAGTTGGCCACGATTACTACGTCACGGCCGCTACATTCAGGCTTGATTTATCGTTCGGTTTCGATCAAACTTTATAAAAATTGTTCGAAGTTACGACGATTATTAAGATGTAAGAGACTGTGGTTAAATAATCAATTCAAGAATCAATTGTACCCCTAACCACATAAATTACGACATAAGTTACGACCACCATTTTCAATACAAAAGTTGTAACGATGTGCAATCGACTGCCGAATTCTTCGAAATAGCTGCGGACGTTTACGAATATCATCAAACGCTAGAATAATTGGAGCCGCTAACTCTTCTTCTGTATTGACAGGTTGTCTCATAAACCAGTGATTTAATATGACCCCAAATACAAAAATCAACTGGAGTCAAATCTGGTGAACGTGCGGGCCATGAAATCGGCCCCCCTCTTCTGATCCATTTAGATAATTTCGGCAATTTAATTTGTAAAATGATGCATTTTCAATCAAACATTAATTTATCTAATAAAGATTAATTTGTGACACGTAAAATGACAATTACACATTTATCTAATAAGGAATAATTTGTGACGCACGTAAAATGACAACTACGAAAATAGTTGTTGTTTTCCAAAGGTTGCTATGATTCAACTTTTACTTTCCCGAGAAGGGGTTGTATTGTATACCGCCGGGAAAGTCCTGGGGTGACAGCCGATATTTTTCATTCTATCTCGATACTGAAGAATTTCCGGACACTAATTTATTGATAAAAAATGTTTATTTAAGTGCCCTCTATCATTTCTGAAAATTAGGAATAGCTATTCTGTGACACCCTGTATAATATGTTGGTTGCAAAGTCCGAAAACGACCAAAGCCCGAAACTTCACATTCTGTTTTCTTAATAGTCCAGTTAGGTGCTATTAGGTCTGGTCAGGTCTGGGTAGGTAAGATCACGTGAGTAAACTGTTTTTGATAAAAGCTAGAGAGCGTTCTGAGCAATAAGGTAAAAGATACTGTTTGAACGAGAGACTGTCTAAAATTATTCAAACATAGGGATGGCAAAAATATATCGATATATTCAAAATATCGATAGATGCAGTCATATATATCGATATATTTATATCGTTTTTAATGTTCTAATCTATCGATATATCAATTCGATATATCGAAAAGTTTACTTTCCCTTTTCTGTGAAAGACGTGATATTTTAAAATTTACACAAAATATACCCACATCAGACATTACCTTGAGAAAAGCACAAACTGAAACGGCATGGTTATAAAGTGATATTAGTGGCAATATGCTGTACGCTGCTGCTCTCTGTTGGGCGTTTATTTATATTCCAACTAGGTTTTGCCAAGTAGGCCACTTCCACTTTCACTCGTTTTAATCGATTGATTAACTTCATGCTAAACAAGGAACGAGTGTGGCTCAGTAGCAAAACGCGCAGGGAGTTTTTGTTCGAATCCAAGCGGATCCTTTTTCTTTTTTTCTCATAAAGTTTGTGGTAATTTACAGAATTATGCATGCCATGTGTTGTGTCCAGTGTCCCGCCACGAAAGGTATTTCTAAGGAAAATCCGCTATTACTAATGAAAACATGGGAATTAGCACGCTTTATTCCTGTCTGTTGCACCTAGCTTTTGGTAGACAAATTTTTGTAATTAAAAATATATCGATATTTTCTTTGCAATATAGCGTACGTATCGATATATCGTTTCAATATATCATATGATACAATATATCGATATATGAAAATATTTTGCCATCCCTATTCAAACAGACTTGTGAGATCTGACCTAAGTAAACCTGCCCAGTCCATACAGAGCGGGACCTTTGAAAAACAACTAGATTGCGACATTTGGGGCTATGGCAATAATTTTATTTCGGACTTTGTGCCCAAAATATACAGAGTGTGCCATAAAGTTTGCAACATAAAGGAAAATTTTTTATTAGGTTAAGATTTTGGAAATCGTTCAGGCATCGCGTACATTTTTGTGATTGTATCTGCAGTGTATTTAAATACGTTAAGATATAATAAAGTTCTATGTACTTCCTATCTTACTTGTCCGCCAGCTAATGATTTACAAATAGATAGTTATATCAACGCATCTTTGCGTGTGCATTACTATTTGATAGCGACATAAAAAGACATATTATACCTAATTGTTCAGTTAAATCCATTGATGATATATGGGAGGAAAATTCCGTTTATTGAGGGTCCCCCAGAAAATGGCCCCTAAAAGTAGTTTTTTAAATAACTCTTCAACGGTATAGTTACAAATTCTAGTTTATGGGTTACAAATTATTACAAATTAGTTACTAAATATTGGCAAAGAAACAAATCGGAAACTCCAAACTTGCGGGGCTCCCGAGAAGTTGGCCGCCAAAAATATTTTTTTAAATAACTCTTCAACGATAGAGTTACAAATTCTAGTTTATGGGTTACAAATTATTACAAATTAGTTACTAAATATTGACAAAGAAACAAATCGGGAACTCCAAACTTGCGGGGCTCCCGAGAAGTTGGCCGCCAAAAATATTTTTTTAAATAACTCTTCAACGATAGAGTTACAAATTCTAGTTTATGGGTTACAAATTATTACAAATTAGTTACTAAATTTTGGCAAAGAAAAAATCGGAAACTCCAAACTTGCAGGGCTCCCGAGAAGTTGGCCCCTAAATGTAGTTTTTTAAATAACTCCTTAACGGGAGAATTACAAATTTTAGTTTGTGGGTTACAAATTATTACAAATTAGTTACTGATTATTTAGACCAAAATCTATTAGAAAATAGAAAATAACGCGGCTAACTTCACGGACCCGCGTAATAGTCATAGTCGACAAAAAAAACATGGTTTTCTCTAAAATATACCCAGATAAAGTAGCTCAAAAATACGAATATTGCAATCTTGAATACATTTTGTATAATTTTGGTTTACCACTTCTTGCTCTAGCTCATCAAATAGCAGTGGAGGGGGAAGGGGAACATCTGGTTGTGGAGATGCTTGTAACTTCGGTTTGATTTAACCGAATTTAGCAAACTTAGTCTCGTTGAAAAGAGCTATCTTCCTTTAATCAGATACTTTTATAATTTAAGCAATTTTTGTTTTGTAGTGATCGCTAGAGGGCGTTGTTTGAAAGATCAGCAAACTTTTCAGATTTTTTTGAAAATTTTAAATGGAACGGTATAATAATTATAAATTAATTAAAAAGAGAATAAAATAGCGAGAGAAACAGTGAAAACCGCACATTGATATCTTTTTTCTAACCGGAGATATGGACAAAAGAGTTTTAGGGGCGGGAGGACGGGTTAATTACTAACCTTTATACGTGCCACCGAATATAAAAGACATTTTGAAAATATAATAATCATTAAAATTGTATGTTGCTTCTTCGTGGCCGTTTTAATTGTGGAAATTATTATTTTTTAAAAGCAAAAACCTATGTTTTAGGTATTAAAATATACTCTTGTAAATTACAATATTTATTATGAATTCTTACGAAGATAACCCCACACGCCGAAAGACAGTGACACAGTCATTAAACTCGACACATATTTCGCTGACAAAGTCAGCGTCCTCAGGGGTGTGCTATGTAACTGTCTTTTGGCGTATGAGGTTAACTTATTAAGAATTCTTAGGGAATTTACGCCAAAATTACTGTGTGTGCAATATATTTACAAAACAAGTTGGCGTTGAAACAAAAAGATTCAGCACAATCTCAAGTGTTTGATATCTACAAATGTCTTACATCTTTGGAAGATGGGAGACTTTCTCCAAACTATAGTCATCATCATAAGGTTCTCAGTCCGAAGACTGGTTGGACGCGTACCTCCATTCTTTTCTATCCTGAGCTAACCTACGCATTTCCCTAAAAGTAGAACATCCTACATCCCTAACTATTTGAGAGCAGTAGTCTAATCTAGGCCTACCCCTACCTCTTTTTATTCCTATCTCTGACTCTAGTATGTCACGAACTATTCCTTCGTGTCTTAGAAGGTGTCCTACCATCCTATCTCTCCTACTCTTTATTGTTTTCCATATCTTTCGCTTTTCCCCAACTCTTTCTAATACTTCCCTATTGCTAACCTTATCTATCCACGGTATCTTCATCATGCGTCTGTAGCACCACATTTCAAACGCTTCTACTCTTTTTCTATCCGCTTCTCCTATTGTCCAAGTTTCGCACCCGTATAATGCCGTACTCCATACATACGACGTTAAGAGTCTCTTCCTAGTCTCTATATTAACCGTTCTCGAGCATAACAGTGGTTTCTTTTTGTTAAACGCAACTCGGCCCTGCGCCATTCTTTGTTTTATATCTTTAGTGCTCCTACCGTCTTGAGTTATTTTACTTCCTAAGTAGCAGAAATCCGCGACCTCCTCTATCTTCTCATTTCCAATTTGTATTTCCATTTTAGTTCTATTTTCACATCCCCTACATACCAAAATTTTAGTTTTCTTTTTATTGATTTTCATGCCGAAGCCCTGTGTCAAAACTGCTTCCATTTCATTCAAAGCCGCTCCTAATTCTTCTTTGCTAGATGCTAACACTGCTATATCATCCGCAAATCTGAGCATGTTAATAGTTTGGCCCTGTACATTGATCCCTGAGGCTGTTCTTTCCTTAACAATATTAATCGCATCTTCGATATATAAGTTGAAAACTAGAGGTGACAATGCACATCCCTGTCTCACTCCCTTCCGGATATCTACTTCCCTTTGTTCCTGCTCACATTCTATAACTGCCTTTTGCTCTTTGTAGAGATTATGTATTATTCTTCTGTCCCTGTATTTCATCCCTACCTTTCTCAGCACTTCGAACATCTTCCCCCATTTTACGTTGTCGAAGGCTTTTTCTAAATCTACAAATCCTATATAGACGCTCTTTCTCTTTTCTATCTTTTTTTCTATAATTACTCGTAAAGCTAGAATGGCCTCGCGCGTTCCTCTATTTCGTCTAAATCCGAACTGATCTTCTCCTAATATTTCTTCCGCCTTTTTCTCCATCCTTCTTTGCACAATTCTAGTTAAAATTTTTGACGCATGGGAAGTTAAACTGATAGTTCTAAAATTTTCGCATCTATCCGCGCCTTTCCTTTGTATAATTTTTATATTGGCATCAAAGCATACTGAAGTTTATCACTACTACACAATAATTGCAAATGTTGAACCGGGTGTTACCAACAATTCTTGCCCTCATCCTCCCAATCCTAACACTAATTTGTTTATATCTCCGGTTAGAAAAAATATATCAATGAGCGGTTTTTACTATTCCTTTCATCATTCTAATCTCTTTTTAACTAGGTTATAATTATTATATCATTCCATTTAAAATTTTCAAGAAATTTTGAAAAGTTTGCTGGCCCTTCAAACAGCGCACCCTAGTGATCACTACAGATCTAAAAGAACCTAGCTCATAAAAGCATATAATTAACCGAAGAGAGCTCTTTTCAACGAGACCAAGTTTGCCAAATTATGTTGAACCAAACCGAAGTTACAAGCACCTTCACAATCAATCGTTCCCCTTCCCCCTCCGTTGCTATTTGATGAGCTAGAGCAAGAAGTGGTAAAGCAAAATTATACAAAATATATTCAAGATTGCAATATTCGTATTTTTGATACACTTTATTTGGGTATATTTCAGAGAAAACCATATTTTTTTGTCGACTATGACTATTACGCCCTCTAGCAGCAAACTTAGAAACTTGAAAATTATTTCCAGCGATTTCTCTTGGCCACTTTTATTATCATTTTTTCTTCCCCATAGCTGTACCATGAACGGTTCCTTAGATATGGCCGGCATCCTTTCTTATTTGGACACCCGTACCCGGTAGCATATTCATATCGAACGTAGCGTATTGCATTCCCAACTGTCGACTTACAGCAACGGGCGTATTTTCTGCTTATATACTATTTTTGTAAGCGATCTTGCCAGCAAACCTTCGTGGCGCAGTGGCCGATGTGTCAGCCTACCAAGCCGCAACTTTGAGGGTTCGCACCTCGCCGTAGTTCTTTTTTGTTTTGATGATTTAACTTTTTTCTTTTGACCACAAAATCGTTTCTGGTCCAAAAGGACAGCTAGGGGATCGCCATCACGCGAGACAGACATCCGCTCGTTTGACATACCTCTCGCGCGTTGGATATGTTACTTCGGATTGCGATACGATACGTGAGTTATGAATATGCTACCCGGTACAAAAAACAAAGGTGATGCTAATTGGTAAAGAGAAAATGATTGATGTTTGGAGGAATGAGGGTTTTATTATACATATGGAAGGTACAGAACTAGATATTGTACAATCGCACAAATACTTGGGATTCTGTGTAGATATGAAATTGAACTTAAGTATTGACTTCATATGTAAAAAATAAGTAAAAAATTAGGAGTACTGTATAGATGCGGTAGTTATTTAAGTAAAAGTGCAATATTAAATGTTTATAATTCTATTATCCTGCCTCATTTCCAGTTTGGCGCTACAATATTATACTTGGCCAAAAAAGGCGATATGAATAGACTGCAATTGTTGCAGAATAAGGCCATGCGAATAATTTTAAAATGCACAAGATACACAAAAATTGAGGATATGTTCGAGGGGTAATCACTTAAGATTTTGGCGTCCCACACATGCAATATTGCACAAATATTGCACGTACTGCATACTTATTGCAACTTATTGCACTTATTGCATACTTATTGCAATACATTGCACACTTATTGCAACCTATTGCGTACTTATTGCAGCTTATTGCAGTCCATTGCGTACCTATTTATTGCAACTTATTGCAAGAGTATTGCATCACCACTTTACGAACATTACATAGGCAATGAGTGTTGGTTTACCTCGTGCTTACCTACAATTACTTTATTCCAATGGTAAATTATAAACTGAGATGGAAAAAGTCCAAATATAAAAAAGTTGCTTTAAACATAGGTAGGTCGAAAAACGCAACACAGAAAGAAAATTTTTTACAATCATTAATCTGTGTATTATTAATAAGAGAGAACGAGGGAGAGAATAAGAGAATTTGAAAAACATAAAACATAAAAGAGGTACCTAGGTATGAAGTTGACGAATAAGATACATTTACCGATCTACATAACAAACCCATCAAAATTGTATTTAAACTAAATATTTAATGTATTTCAAATAATTCGCAAATAATTCCCAAAGCCCTGTAAATAATTATCGAATTTTATTGCTCGTCTTATTCCATCTGAAACACCCTGCATACAATTTACAGGAAGCGAAAAATAAATATACGTGCATAGAGATAGAGCTTCCAGTGGAATGTGCGGCGGAATTATGAAAATTATAAATTGTGTAAGTAAATAACCAAAATGTCGGGCCACAATGTAAACTTACCGAGTAAAATTTTGAATTTCCCAATATTGTTCCGTAAAATTAAAAAAATTCTATTTTCTTATAGTTTCTGTTCATTAAGGAAGACAGTTCTGGTATAGCGAAAATTTCCATTTCATCAAAACGATTCGACGCCAAATTTTTTAAGGCTACTGCTGATTCATAGTCCATTCATCCACTTAAAAATCGATTCCGAAATAGACTTTAAAAATCGATTCCGAAATCGACTTTAAAAATCGATTCCGAAATCGACTTTCAAAATCGATTCCAAAATCAACTTTATAAGTCGATTCTAAAAACGACTTTCAAAATCAATTCCTCTCTATCGTCGATTATTCGATTTTTCCAAAATCGATTTTCTCAAAAATCGATTAATCGATTTTACATTTCTGCCGATTTTGCCAGCACCAATTTGAAACTCATAAATGCATACACTCCAATCATCTGTTTACCCTACAAATTTTTTATTCCTCTAATAACGTTGAAGTTTCACTTCTTTCTCATGTGGCGACCACGCACCCAGTTTTTTTATTCTGAAGTTTATTGTAATTTAAATAATTTTGCTTTGGATGCATTTGTCTGGTCTCCGTCCCAAAAGGGTTTGTTTAAAGAAAATCCGCGATTACTATATGTTTACTATATTTGGAGGGTGTTACTAGAAAAGGAAAGTATCAATTTATTTATAAATCACATTCGAAATTTTTAAAATGTTTTGAAGTATTATTTTCTAGGTTATCTACCAGTCACATTTTACTTTTAAAAACATAAAACTGATTTTTTAGTCCTTGGCGCTTGGTTCCATTTCTAGTAACACCCTCCAATTATTATTTTTTGTTTATTACTGTTTTAATGTAATCTTAATCTTTTGTTCACTGCTGTAAAAATCGGTACATAGTCATTTGTAATTTTAGTCACGAATAAACTTGTTCAATTTTGAAATACGTTGAAATACATTTTAGGCGCAACCGCAGTCGAGTGCGACCATAGGGTATTCCTCTGTAGCCAACAATAATGGGGTAACAATAATACAAATACCTCTTTGGTGCTGGATGTAAAAGGTTCTTATTTTGTATGTGAGTAGACCAGTATGTATTACATTCAATCAATACTTAAATATGTCCGCTTATTATCCATATATTTTCCAATCCTAAGAATTCTCGAAAAAATTCAATGAAAAATTTCAATAAAATTTTCAAAATCTCTAATTAGGACATTAGCACGTTATTGGGTGCAGAGTACACGGCATTTCCCACATATTGCATTTTTATTACATACGTATTGCAAACTATTGCATACTTATTACAACCTATTGCACACTTATTGCAAGTTATTGCAACCTATTGCATGCTTATTGCATACTTATTGCAACTTATTACAACTTATTGCATTCACAAGTGTCCCGCATATTGCATAAGTGATTACCCCCCCCTGGATATGTTGCGATCATTAGGGTGGTGTGCCGTAGAAGAGATGTGTGAAATTTGGGCCCTAACATTTATACATAAAGTCAGAATAGGGAAAGTGCCTAAGTATTTTAGTAACGTCTTACAAACATTCAAAGAAGTACATACACACAATACTAGAAACCAGAATAAATTCATATTAGACCACAAAAATAAGAAAGATGCCCAAAATTGCTTGTTTCTCAAAACTGTAATTAAGTACAACGGTTTACCAAGTAGCATTTGCAGTTTGTGCAGTAAATCGTTTAAAAGAAGCTTAGTTAAAATGTACCAAAGATAATGTTACCTACCTACCAGTTCCTATACATGTGTTTGAGTGATTTAGGGTACAAAGGCAATATTAATGTATTAATGTAAGATGGAAGTAAGTTAGTATAAATAATATAGTTTATTTCAGAAGTGAGTGAGTTAATAAATAGGTACAGTTTAGTTCATGTAAAAATATGGATATTATGTAGCAGGGCTTGCTAAATAAAATTATTATTATTATTATTATTATTGTTAGTTGCGTTAGCTGTCAAACTTGATTTAAAAATCAGTCATCTTGATGTCAAAACAGCTTTTTTAAATGGTTTTCTAGAAGAGGATGTATACATGAGACAGCCAGAAGGTTTTGTTGTTCATGGTTCAGAAAAAAAGGTGTGCAAACTTAAAAAAGCTGTTTATGGACTCAAGCAATCATCCAGACAATGGAATAAAAGAGTGGATGAAAATTTGCTAAAGTTAGGATATTTGAAATCTAAACATGAGCCATGCCTTTATACTAAAAAGCAAAATAATTTACTAACGGTAGTTGCCTTGCACGTGGATGATTACAAAACTCTCTCGTTTCACTCGTTCGTGTTGTAAACTTCATCCTCGGTAATAATAGCATTCATTATAAACTCGTGTATAATATACTATTAATTTAAGGTGTAATAATAACTTTATTTATTTTTTGCTTTAAATTGCGTTGCAAATAAGTCTTGAAAGACGTCAGTAAAATTATACAGGATGGAACTTTAGTGTTAGGTTGATCAAAATTCAAAATCTCTTTTATCTACTAACTATTCACGATATCAAAATGAAAGTTTGCATGGGGAAAATTGCGTGTATCGACATTCTAAAGTAAATAAAAAGAGACCTTCCATTCTTATAAGAAATTTTATAAACGTGTAGGTAATTATCTACGCATGAACTTCTACTTTGTAATGCGGCAACATTGCGAACTGTTGTCAATGTGTTTGGCGGTAAACTGTGTTACAAGTTGTGTTGTGTCTATACTTGGGCCGCCGAACAGACGGAGTGATCACCCTACAAGAACGTGCTCTAGCGGGGCCAATATTAATTTATGACGACCGAATTGGAGTGATGCGACTTCGTTGGGTCTAAAGAAAGCGCATCACTGCGGTTCGGTCGTCCTAAATTGATAGTGGTCCTGCCTAGAGCTCATGATTGCAGGGTGATCACTCCGTCTGTTGGGCGGCCCAAGTATAGTTATTTAGTGCGCTATTTATTTTTTTTCTTGATAAATAATACACCATAACAAATATGGAAGTTGTTGAAGAAAATAAGAAAAGACAAGGGGACAAAAGAAGTGCTACCTCGTCTCACCGAAAGCACTATAAAAGAGGGAAAAAGTCTAATATCGCAAAATGGAAGTGAGTATTTACATTACATTAGTCTACTTCTAACGAACGCACATAGCTCTTTTTATTATTGAAGATAGGGAGTCCTTTAAATGGAGGCAAACTTGCGTACTTACATCATTCTTAGTATAATACCTCAAGCAAGAAATTTATTCTTCTTGGGTTACGTAGAACGGGAAAGTTTCCGATTCGCCAAGAGGCGAATCTGCCAGCCCTAGTTCGAAGTCGGCATCAATCTTACATTACGAATTCAGGAATCTGGTGAAAACTTGCGTATTATAAAATTGTTTTAGACTTATATTTATTTAGCTCGGAAATATTATATCCAATTATTTTTTTGTGTTTTCACCATTCTATTCGACATAAAATACGAATTCTTTGCCGATTTAAGCGATCTCGTAATACCAATAATAACGAAGTTGGCAATGGTGCACAATTAATTTTGAACACACTGGGATAAACAATTGAATTAAAGTTCTAAAATATACAAACTGGTTTCTTAAGATTTATAGATTTGTGATTGATGTAGACTTCCAACAGGTACTAAGTAGCTTGTTATCGGTATTTTGGTTTCTTATTTGTAGTACTGGCGGACGAGTACCCAAAAATATTAGAGATTGTTTTCCTGTAGTTTCGCCAGCAGTTGAAAAGGACTTAAGTGAGTAAGTACCTACATAATACATATTTACTAATTTGTTTAGTATTTTTCACGTCTTTCATAATTGACCAAAAGGAGAGAAGACGAGGAACCAGTGACCAGCACATCATCAATAAATTGTTATTCAAATTATGTGGATGGAATTCAGGACTTACAGCGCTGTTCTACACCTGCAGCACCGCAGTATCCTGCGATCGAAGGAAGAATAGTGGATCTTACTTACTTCTTCCAACAATTGCAGCATGTAGCAAATCATCAATCGTTATTTGATTGCAAACTGTCGAACATGCAAATAAAAAAATAAGTTAGAAATGGGTTAGAATCCATTCTTTGGATGCAATGCAATGTTTGTAACTACTCCACAAAAGTTTCTACTATCGATCCTTCCAATACAGAGGCAATTGGTGTAAATAGAGGTGCTATGAATGGGGTAGTAGCAATCGGAAGCGGCTACACGCATTTGGCAGAACTATGTACCTCACTAGATATTCCATGTATGAGGCCAGAAACTTTCACGAAAATTGAAGCAGATATTAGCAAGGTCATAGAGGAAAATGCATTTGCAAAAATGCGTGAAGCCGCCGAAGAAAAAAGTTTGGCTGTTTTAGAAGGTAATCACTGATCCTGAAATCACTGTAGTCTGCGAAGGTCATAAAACAAATTATAAATTCACTTTCTGGTGCGGCTGCAATAATTGGGCTTCGTACAAAGAAAGTCTTATATCTAGGCGTCAAGAATAAATTTTGTATGATTTGTGAAAAATATGGCAAAAGAAATGAGAGTATACCCCCTCATACATGTTTTACAAACTGGACAGGTAGTTCGAGCAGCATGGAATCTGCTATAATAGCAGAAGGATTCCAGACTAGCGAACAAATGCTCGGTCAACGTTATGCAAGGTTTATAGCAGACGGAGATAGCTATGAAGCGCCGTTTGGGCCATTCCAGGTCCTAAATAATATTTAATTTATCCGCTTAAATATTACTTTTTGCAACAATAAAAAATGTTTTCGTAGTCAAAAAATATTTCTTTATTAAAAAAAATATTTTTTCTTAAAAATATTATATTTCCAATTCTCAAAATATTTTTATTGTGCACAAAAAACAATTTTTTATAAAAAGATTTTTTTTTAATTCGGAAAACATTTTTATTTTGCACGAAAAAAATTTTTTTTTGTAAAAAAAATATTTTTTTTTAGATAATTATCGACTTCTCAAAATATATTTTCTGCAACCGTAACGTACGCGTAAGAACGGAAAGCGCGATGCTTTCACAACACAGATAACGAGGCGTATTTGCCCCAAGGTGACATTCAAGCTAATGAGACGGAGGTGTGCTCATTCCCAAACTTCATGAATGTATTTTTAATCTCACAGTAGCCAATTTGTTTATCGACAAAATCTAGCTGCTTTAAGAAATATCGTTAATCCACCCATATAATAAAAAAAATTGTATTTTCATTTCAATGCACCATTATTTGACTTGGCCATTCATTGATGCAGTGGTTTACTTGATACTGAAACTGTGTGGATGTGGATATAGCCCCGTACGCATATTAACATCCTTTACAGACCTACAGCATAGGAGCATAAATTGAGAAAGCGAGTGCTTAAATACGAGTTAGTTAAGAAGCGTTGCCAACAGTTCGTGGCTCAGTGGGAGATTCGCCGACAACGAAGGTGCGAGTTTGGGGGTTAGCGTTTTGCTGCGGTCGGTTTGTTTTGTTCTAGTGATTCGGCTTTTTTCTTATGAACAAAAATACGATCTCAGGTCCAAAAGGTCAGAAAGGTCATCACCATCAACGCCTGGACATTTTCACTTTTACTGTTGATATGTAAGTCCCACTTATTTACAAGTCGCTCGCCCGTTGCTGTAGGTCTATAAAGGATGTTATTATGCGTCCCGTACGTGGGACCCGAAAATTAAATTTCAAGTCTTCCACTCATGTGTGTTAATCTACCTATGGGATCAGCTGTTTAAGTGCCTCGTTAGATGCAAACGCAACCAGCAACGTCGGTGGTAGGTAGGTATCGCATAGAACTGGTAGTTTGGTATTCTCTGGCGGGGTGGGATCAGCTCCCTAAGAGGTTAGTTTTTCTCTGATGTTTTACGTGGTTTTTTGCAAAAAATGCTTGTAACTGACGGGGCGTCAGCTAAGGGGTCTGTTTAAAATGCGTGTGCCAGGTCTGATGTGTTCTGTCAGCAAAATTCGGCCCGTGCGGGACTTGAAATTTAATTTTCGGGTCCCACGTACGGGACTATATCCACGTCCAAACTCTATATTCTGTGCTGATACTACACAGAGTTCATATAATAAGTGTTCTGATTGGTCAGCTGCATACGTAGCGGCGTGGCGCCAGAACTGAAATACAATGTAAACGCTTACTCCCTAATCTAGGAACACATGCAAGGATTATGGTGGGTTTTTCCCCTGGAATATTGCAATAATTTTACCTAATTACCTATGATATTTTGATCGAACGACATTTTCACAACAAAATTAATTTTTAAATTAAAGAACAAAAATATATTCCCACATGGTGCGAACTTTCTACTGTCACTATAAATTTCCCATTTTTAACATGCTATAATAAATTAATACATACTTACTTAAGAGGATTTACATTGGGTACTAAGAACTAAGTGCCAATTTTAGCACTACAATTTGATGTGATGAATTTGGAATATTTAGGAAACTTATATGCGGGACAAGAAGTGCAAGATATATTAGAAAGCGAAAGCAGTGTAGAGGTGGATAACCTAGGGAGTCCTATAATGAGAGAAGAATTTGAGCTAGCACTAAAAAGTTTAAGGAATAATAAAGCACCAGGTATAGATAGCTTGCAGGCAGAAATCTTAAAGTGCGCAGGTCAAGATCGTTTATTTAAATTAGTTAGTCGCATATACCTGACAGGCGAGATTCCAGAGGATTACAAACGGAACATCATGGTAGCGTTGCCAAAAAGGAAAGGTGCGGATAGGTGCGAAAATTTCAGAACTATCAGTTTAACTTCCCACGCGTCAAAAATTTTAACTAGAATTGTGCAAAGAAGGATGGAGAAAAAGGCGGAAGAAATATTAGGAGAAGATCAGTTCGGATTTAGACGAAATAGAGGAACGCGCGAGGCCATTCTAGCTTTACGGGTAATTATAGAAAAGAGATAGAGCGTATATATAGGATTTGTAGATTTAGAAAAGGCCTTCGACAACGTAAAATGGGGGAAGATGTTCGAAGTGCTGAGAAAGGTAGGGATGAAATATAGGGACAGAAGAATAATTCATAATCTTTACAAAAAGCAAAAGGCAGTTACAGAATGTGAGCAGGAACGAAGGGAAGTAGATATCCGGAAGAGAGTGAGACAGGGATGTGCATTGTCACCTCTAGTTTTCAACTTATATATCGAAGATGCGATTAATATTGTTAAGGACAGAACAGCCTCAGGGATCAATGTACAGGATCAAACTATTAACATGCTCAGATTTGCGGATGATATAGCAGTGTTAGCATCTAGCAAAGAAGAATTAGGAGCGGCTTTGAATGAAATGGAAGCAGTTTTGACACAGGGCTACGGCATGAAAGTCAATAAAAAGAAAACTAAAATAGAACTATAAAGTTGACATACAAATAGGAAATGAGAAGATAGAGGAGGTCGCGGATTTCTGCTATTTAGGAAGTAAAATAACTCAAGACGGTAGGAGCACTAAAGATATAAAACAAAGAATAGCACAGGGTCGAGTAGCGTTTAACAAAAAGAAACAACTGCTATGTTCGAGAACGGTTAATATGGAGACTAGGAAGAGACTCTTAAAGTCATATGTATGAAGTATGGCATTATACGGGTGCAAAACTTGGACAATAGGAGAAGCAGATCGAAAAAGAGTAGAAGCGTTTGAAATGTTGTGCTACAGACGCTTGATGAAGATACCATGGATAGATAAGGTTAGCAATAGGGAAGTATTAGAAAGAGTTGGGGAAAAGCGAAAGGTATGGAAGACAATAAAAAGTAGGAGAGATAGGATGGTAGGACACCTTCTAAGACGCTAAGGAATAGTTCGCGACATACTAGAGTCAGAGATAGGAATAAAAAGAGGTAGGGGTAGGCCTAGATTAGACTACTGCTCTCAAATAGTTAGGGATGTAGGATGTTCTACTTTTAGGGAAATGCGTAGGTTAGCTCAGGATAGAAAAGAGTGGAGGTACGCATCCAACCATTCTTCGGATTGAGAACCTTATGATGATGATGAATTTGGACAAAATATCTAAAGTTAAAAAATAAGATTAAGAATGATAATTAAAAATAGTATTATGCTTTTTTAACCGTTTGTATAGTTTCTCATTACCATTTTTAGCAGCCTTTAAACTCAGTTCAATTCTATTTTTTAAGCATTAACGAAGGCCTATGATATAATGAAACTAATTTTCTAAAAACAGGATGCCATAATCCTTGCATGTGTTTCTAGATTAGGAAGTAAGCTGTAAGCCTTTACATTGTATTTCAGTTCTGGCGACACGCCGCTACGTATGCAGCTTACCAATCAGAACGCTATAATTTTGTACATTGGCAAAACCTAGTTGGGATATAAATAAACGCGTCAATGAAAATGCCAGATTCATCAATTGCGCATGTGCTGTGATGCCAATTCTGGGTTCTAGTACGTTTCACCGCGTTGCGATTTTGATGTTTACTAGAACGAGGAGCATTCGTAAGGTGTTAGAAAAAGAAAATTTGCGGGAAATCCACGTTTCGAGGGCGTTTTGGCCAAGAAACTGGCGGGGCGGGAGCGAATACAGGACGTAAGTGCCTCGTCATACGGTAGATTTTCATTCCTAACAAAACAAAAGCACTTGCCATTTGATATTATTTACAACAATTTAACTAGTTTTTGCGATATAATTACAGATGTCTTGCAGTGAAAGCAGTTTATTTTCAATTTGTGTGTCTGGCCTACGTGTAAAAAACTTGAAAACAACTATAATAAATTATATTGCAGAGGTTAGGTTAAAACGTCAGAAAGCACGTGGCATTGTTTTGTTTGGAATGACCTCAACAGGAAACACAGAACCAAATAGATTATGTGCCGTGAAACCATCCTTTTTGCAAATTATATGTGTAAAAACGATTTGTTCATAGTTCATAACCTGACAGGTGACAGCGAATGACAGTTTACTTCATTGATGGTAATATACTACACTATTATAGTAGTAGCTAGTAGCATATTACGTGTAAATAAACAAATGTTTGCCCTCCAGCTGGCAATTGTGTGACGTCATTCTGAACTGATCTATTATATTGCATAGGTTAGGTTAGAAAGTCATGTAGCACATGGCTTTGTTTTGTTTGGAATGAAAATCTGACATTTGTGACGAGCAACTTTTGTGATGTATTTATGTTTAAAGTTTTACGGCTCAGAATCTGTATCCCGTGCCCAGTCAGATAGGGAATCACGTTCCAAGAAAACAAGTTACTTCTTGATTTATAACATGTGAGATCACCTTCCTGAACCAAGCTGATCGCGCATACTAGTTACATAACTAAATTACGCCGCCCCGCTCGGCTTAATCAAAGCTCGAACATCTATAAACATAACATTTTTCTCCTCCCCTAGTACTTATGCTTTACTTTAGTTATACTTTACTGGTCAGCGTACGGCCTACGGCATCATGTTTTTCTTATTGATTCCGCTTTACACTTTTTTACATAAAAGTCCGTCACGTCAAGCTCAAGCATAGCGTTACCAGTATCATTCAGGCGTTTATAACATTATTCTTTTTAAAAATTTTTCCTTTAAAAAATAACACATATTGCGGTAGAAGAATTAGCTCGAATCTAGCCGAGCGATTCACCCATATGCATACTGGTTACATGCAGAAATTATGCAGTTAAACTATCTCTTCCTCATTGGAGCATGTGCATTACGCCACTATTGGAACAGAAACTAAAAACTTGTAATTTCAAATTTTCTTCTCGCTTATCTGCTAAGAGCTAAGATTAAAACATCTGATCCCTACTGCCATTGATTGAGAAGTCGATCCCAGTATCAGCATAGCTTAGGAAATTCCTTGTTTGGGCTATGGCATCAGTTATCAGTATCAAGTAAACCACTCCATCAATGGGTACGTAAGTCAAATAGGTAATAGTGCATTGAAATGAAAATCCAATAATTTTTATTATATGGGTGGATTCTTATAAGCAGCTAGATTTTGCTGATGAACAAATTGGCTACTGTGAGATTAAAAATACATTCATGAAGTTTGGGAATGAGCACCCCTCCGTCTCATTAGCTTGAATGTCACCTTGGCGCAAATACGCCTCGTTATCTGTGTTGTGAAAGCATCGCGCTTTCCGTTCTTACGCGTACGTTACGGTTGCGGAAAATATATTTTGAAAAGTCGATAATTATGAAGCGCCGTTTGGGCCATTCCAAGTCCTAAATAATATTTAATTTATCCGCTTAAATATTACTTTTTGCAACAATAAAAAATGTTTTCGTAGTCAAAAAATATTTCTTTATTAAAAAAATATATTTTTCCTTAAAAATATTATATTTCCAATTCTCAAAATATTTTTATTTTGCACAAAAAAAAATTTATAAAAATATTTTTTTTGAATTCGGAAAACATTTTTATTTTGCACGAAAAAAATTTTTTTTTTTAAAACAATTTTTTTTTTTTAGATAATTATCGACTTCTCAAAATATATTTTCCGCAACCGTAACGTACGCGTAAGAACGGAAAGCGCGATGCTTTCACAACACAGATAACGAGGCGTATTTGCGCCAAGATGACATTCAAGCTAATGAGACGGAGGTGTGCTCATTCCCAAACTTCATGAATGTATTTTTAATCTCACAGTAGCCAATTTGTTCATCAGCAAAATCTAGCTGCTTATAAGAATCCACCCATATAATAAAAATTATTGGATTTTCATTTCAATGCACTATTACCTATTTGACTTACGTACCCATTGATGGAGTGGTTTACTTGATACTGATAACTGATACCATAGCCCAAACAAGGAATTTCCTAAGCTATGCTGATACTGGGATCGACTTCTCAATCAATGGCAGTAGGGATCAGATGTTTTAATCTTAGCTCTTAGCAGATAAGCGAGAAGAAAATTTGAAATTACAAGTTTTTAGTTTCTGTTCCAATAGTGGCGTAATGCACATGCTCCAATGAGGAAGAGATAGTTTAACTGCATAATTTCTGCATGTAACCAGTATGCATATGGGTGAATCGCTCGGCTAGATTCGAGCTAATTCTTCTACCGCAATATGTGTTATTTTTTAAAGGAAAATTTTTTAAAAAGAATAATGTTATAAACGCCTGAATGATACTGGTAACGCTATGCTTGATCTTGACGTGACGGACTTTTATGTAAAAAAGTGTAAAGCGGAATCAATAAGAAAAACATGATGCCGTAGGCCGTACGCTGACCAGTAAAGTATAACTAAAGTAAAGCATAAGTACTAGGGGAGGAGAAAAATGTTATGTTTATAGATGTTCGAGCTTTGATTAAGCCGAGCGGGGCGGCGTAATTTAGTTATGAAACTAGTATGCGCGATCAGCTTGGTTCAGGAAGGTGATCTCACATGTTATAAATCAAGAAGTAACTTGTTTTCTTGGAACGTGATTCCCTATCTGACTGGGCACGGGACACAGATTCTGAGCCGTAAAACTTTAAACATAAATACATCACAAAAGTTGCTCGTCACAAACGTCAGATTTTCATTCCAAACAAAACAAAGCCATGTGCTACATGACTTTCTAACCTAACCTATGCAATATAATAGATCAGTTCAGAATGACGTCACACAATTGCCAGCTGGAGGGCAAACATTTGTTTATTTACACATAATATGCTACTAGCTACTACTATAATAGTGTAGTATATTACCATCAATGAAGTAAACTGTCATTCGCTGTCACCTGTCAGGTTATGAACTATGAACAAATCGTTTTTACACATATAATTTGCAAAAAGGATGGTTTCACGGCACATAATCTATTTGGTTCTGTGTTTCCTGTTGAGGTCATTCCAAACAAAACAATGCCACGTGCTTTCTGACGTTTTAACCTAACCTCTGCAATATAATTTATTATAGTTGTTTTCAAGTTTTTACACGTAGGCCAGACACACAAATTGAAAATAAACTGCTTTCACTGCAAGACGTCTGTAATTATATTGCAAAAACTAGTTAAATTGTTGTAAATAATATCAAATGGCAAGTGCTTTTGTTTTGTTAGGAATGAAAATCTACCGTATGACGAGGCACTTACGTCCTGTATTCGCTCCCGCCCCGCCAGTTTCTTGGCCAAAACGCCCTCGAAACGTGGATTTCCCGCAAATTTTCTTTTTCTAACACCTTACGAATGCTCCTCGTTCTAGTAAACATCAAAATCGCAACGCGGTGAAACGTACTAGAACCCAGAATTGGCATCACAGCACATGCGCAATTGATGAATCTGGCATTTTCATTGACGCGTTTATTTATATCCCAACTAGGTTTTGCCAATGTACAAAATTATAGCGTTCTGATTGGTAAGCTGCATACGTAGCGGCGTGTCGCCAGAACTGAAATACAATGTAAAGGCTTACAGCTTACTTCCTAATCTAGAAACACATGCAAGGATTATGGCATCCTGTTTTTAGAAAATTAGTTTCATTATTTCATAGGCCTTCGTTAATGCTTAAAAAATAGAATTGAACTGAGTTTAAAGGCTGATAAAAATGGTAATGAGAAACTATACAAACGGTTAAAAAAGCATAATACTATTTTTAATTATCATTCTTAATCTTATTTTTTAACTTTAGATATTTTGTCCAAATTCAGCATCATCATAAGGTTCTCAATCCGAAGACTGGTTGGATGCGTACCTCCACTCTTTTCTATCCTGAGCTAACCTACGCATTTCCCTAAAAGTAGAACATCCTACATCCCTAACTATTTGAGAGCAGTAGTCTAATCTAGGCCTACCCCTACCTCTTTTTATTCCTATCTCTGACTCTAGTATGTCGCGAACTATTCCTTAGCGTCTTAGAAGGTGTCCTACCATCCTATCTCTCCTACTTTTTATTGTCTTCCATACCTTTCGCTTTTCCCCAACTCTTTCTAATACTTCCCTATTGCTAACCTTATCTATCCATGGTATCTTCATCATGCGTCTGTAGCACAACATTTCAAACGCTTCTACTCTTTTTCGATCTGCTTCTCCTATTGTCCAAGTTTTGCACCCGTATAATGCCATACTTCATATATATGACTTTAAGAGTCTCTTCCTAGTCTCCATATTAACCGTTCTCGAACATAGCAGTTGTTTCTTTTTGTTAAACGCTACTCGACCCTGTGCTATTCTTTGTTTTATATCTTTAGTGCTCCTACCGTCTTGAGTTATTTTACTTCCTAAATAGCAGAAATCCGCGACCTCCTCTATCTTCTCATTTCCTATTTGTATGTCAACTTTATAGTTCTATTTTAGTTTTCTTTTTATTGACTTTTATGCCGTAGCCCTGTGTCAAAACTGCTTCCATTTCATTCAAAGCCGCTCCTAATTCTTCTTTGCTAGATGCTAACACTGCTATATCATCCGCAAATCTGAGCATGTTAATAGTTTGATCCTGTACATTGATCCCTGAGGCTGTTCTGTCCTTAACAATATTAATCGCATCTTCGATATATAAGTTGAAAACTAGAGGTGACAATGCACATCCCTGTCTCACTCCCTTCCGGATATCTACTTCCCTTCGTTCCTGCTCACATTCTATAACTGCCTTTTGCTTTTTGTAAAGATTATGAATTATTCTTCTGTCCCTATATTTTATCCCTACCTTTCTCAGCACTTCGAACATCTTCCCCCATTTTACGTTGTCGAAGGCCTTTTCTAAATCTACAAATCCTATATATACGCTCTTTCTCTTTTCTATAATTACCCGTAAAGCTAGAATGGCCTCGCGCGTTCCTCTATTTCGTCTAAATCCGAACTGATCTTCTCCTAATATTTCTTCCGCCTTTTTCTCCATCCTTCTTTGCACAATTCTAGTTAAAATTTTTGACGCATGGGAAGTTAAACTGATAGTTCTGAAATTTTCGCACCTATCCGCACCTTTCCTTTTTGGCAACGCTACCATGATGTTCCGTTTGTAATCCTCTGGAATCTCGCCTGTCAGGTATATGCGACTAACTAATTTAAATAAACGATCTTGACCTGCGCACTTTAAGATTTCTGCCTGCAAGCCATCTATACCTGGTGCTTTATTATTCCTTAAACTTTTTAGTGCTAGCTCAAATTCTTCTCTCATTATAGGACTCCCTAGGTTATCCACCTCTACACTGCTTTCGCTTTCTAATATATCTTGCACTTCTTGTCCCGCATATAAGTTTCCTAAATATTCCAAATTCATCACATCAAATTGTAGTGCTAAAATTGGCACTTAGTTCTTAGTACCCAATGTAAATCCTCTTAAGTAAGTATGTATTAATTTATTATAGCATGTTAAAAATGGGAAATTTATAGTGACAGTAGAAAGTTCGCACCATGTGGGAATATATTTTTGTTCTTTAATTTAAAAATTAATTTTGTTGTGAAAATGTCGTTCGATCAAAATATCATAGGTAATTAGGTAAAATTATTGCAATATTCCAGGGGAAAAACCCACCATAATCCTTGCATGTGTTCCTAGATTAGGGAGTAAGCGTTTACATTGTATTTCAGTTCTGGCGCCACGCCGCTACGTATGCAGCTGACCAATCAGAACACTTATTATATGAACTCTGTGTAGTATCAGCACAGAATATAGAGTTTGGACGTGGATATAGTCCCGTACGTGGGACCCGAAAATTAAATTTCAAGTCCCCCACGGGCCGAATTTTGCTGACAGAACACATCAGACCTGGCACACGCATTTTAAACAGACCCCTTAGCTGACGCCCCGTCAGGTACACGCATTTTTTGCAAAAAACAACGTAAAAACATGAGACAAGAACTAACCTCTTAGGGAGCTGATCCCACCCCGCCAGAGAATACCAAACTACCAGTTCTATGCGATACCTACCTACCACCGACGTTGCTGGTTGCGTTTGCATCTAACGAGGCACTTAAACAGGTAGATAGGTAAATAGGTAGATTAACACACATGAGTGGAAGACTTGAAATTTAATTTTCGGGTCCCACGTACGGGACGCATAATAACATCCTTTACAGACCTACAGCAACGGGCGAGCGACTTGTAAATAAGTGGGACTTATATATCAACAGTAAAAGTGAAAATGTCTAGGCGTTGATGGTGATGACCTTTCTGACCTTTTGGACCTGAGATCGTATTTTTGTTCATAAGAAAAAAGCCGAATCACTAGAACAAAACAAACCGACCGCAGCAAAACGCGAACCCCCAAACTCGCACCTTCGTTGTCGGCGATTCTCCCACTGAGCCACGAACTGTTTGCAACGCTTCTTAACTAACTCGTTTTTAAGTACTCGCTTTCTTAATGTATGCTCCTATGCTGTAGGTCTGTAAAGGATGTTAATATGCGTACGGGACTATATCCACATCCACACAGTTCCAGTATCAAATAAACCACTGCATCAATGAATGGCCAAGTCAAATAATGGTGCATTGAAATGAAAATACAATTTTTTTTATTATATGGGTGGATTAACGATATTTCTTAAAGCAGCTAGATTTTGTCGATAAACAAATTGGCTACTGTGAGATTAAAAATACATTCATGAAGTTCGGGAATGAGCACACCTCCGTCTCATTAGCTTGAATGTCACCTTGGCGCAAATACGCCTCGTTATCTGTGTTGTGAAAGCATCGCGCTTTCCGTTCTTACGCGTACGTTACGGTTGCGGAAAATATATTTTGAGAAGTCGATAATTATCTAAAAAAAAAAAAATTGTTTTAAAAAAAAATATTTTTTCGTGCAAAATAAAAATGTTTTCCGAATTCAAAAAAAATCTTTTTATAAAATTTTTTTTTTGTGCAAAATAAAAATATTTTGAGAATTGGAAATATAATATTTTTAAGGAAAAAAAATTTTTTTTAATAAAGAAATATTTTTTGACTACGAAAACATTTTTTATTGTTGCAAAAAATAATATTTAAGCGGATAAATTAAATATTATTTAGGACCTGGAATGGCCCAAACGGCGCTTCATAGATAGCTGTTGCTATAAAAAAATATTGGAAAGTCGGCCATATTTGAAAACAGTCGAGAAGGTTGAATGCCGTAATCATTTGCTCAGAAATTTTTGTTCTAAATTAAAAGAATTAACAAATAAAAGCAAAGAAGGCCCACTACGTTTAAGACGAAAAAGACAATCAAAAATTCTGAAAATGAGAAGTGCCATTTCAAAAGCTATTAAGCACAGGAAAAGTGAAACAGAATGTAGACGAAAATTCGAAAAATCTGAAACGTGATATCCTAAATGTACCGAGTCATACTTTTGGGGAACAGAAAGACTGCGCAGAATATTTTTTTAAGAAGGACAAAGCTGATAACGACGATTTTGTCCCAGACTTGAGAAAAGAAGGATTATATGGGAAGATAATGGATATTTTGAGGTACTTGGCAAACCATTCAAGAAGCCTTATCCATGACGTCGACAGTAACATTGTGGAAGTTTTTAATAACGTTATATGTAAGTTTGTAGGTGGTAAAAGAATTAATTATTCACTACGGGGACAATATAAAACGCTATGTTCCGCAGCGGTTTTAACTTTCAACAGTAAAAAAATCACACTACTGTAATGCATACAAATACAGTTATGGAAAAAGTCCCAAATCAAATATTTATAAAAGATTCGAAGCAAGAAGAAGGCAACTGAAACGTAGGAAACGAATAAAACTTAGAAGAGTTATGGAAAAAAATGACAAAGATTTAAAAAATGATGACTTGTCAAAAACCGGATATGACATGCACTGAATACGAGAAGGCGAAAAAGGTTTATCTCGAGTCCCTAAATGGGGACGAACAAGAATTACGAGAAATTCAAGAAAGGACTCATGGTCAGTCGGATAATATTGAATGGCGAGAGGAGAGAAGAAGACTTCTTACTGCTTCCTATTACGGCCGCATCTGCAAAAGAAGGCAGACCACAAAATGCAAAAATTTAGTAAAGTCTATTCTTTATAACGTAAATATTGTTAGTCCTTCACTAGAATACGGCAAAATTAGTGAAAGCTAAGGAAGATTTAAAAAGACTGCAGAATATTCAGTTAGAAGATTGCGGATTATTTATAGACAGCGAACATCAGTTTCTGGGAGCAACGCCTGATGAGATAATTGGACAAAGAGGTTTACTTGAAATAAAGTGCCCGTATCCAGCTAGGAATATGACTCCTGAAGAAGGGGTGGAACAAAAGAAAATTTTGTTTTGGAAAAGGGAGAAAAATAAATTCCGCATAAATAAAACGCACGAGTGGTATTATGAAATTCAGGGCCAACTGCAAAGACGGATTACGGCATTTTAGCAGTATGGATTCCTATGGCGCTTAAACTGGAAACAATCTTTCGCAATGACGACTTTTGGGAAACACAAATGTTACCAAAATTAAGTGACTTCTATTTTAATTTTTTATTGCCGGAAATAATTGATCCTCGTTTTACCAGAAACATGGCTATACGCGATGCATATTAATAGTGTTACGGCAATGGTAGTATTTTTCTTCTTTATTTGTGAAAAGAAATATAACAGATACTAATTTTCTTGCATTAGGTACTGAGAAAAATTAGTCCCTTGAGGTTGGACATAAATGTAAAAATTGTGCAGTATAAAAACAAATTAGAATGCATTTCAGATAATTAAGCGCCAATTACATTAGGCGAGTTTACTAGCTGCTCACCGGAGATTTTGCTCACTGCTAGTGATCTAGCCCAATTTAATAAAGAAGGTGAGTACAAGTGAGCAAAACTGAAGGCAAGTCAACTTTGCTCGCTCAGTCGCCGGAGAGTAGCCAGAAAACTGGCCTAATGCAATTGGTGCTTTACAAACATTAATTTGTTCTACTTACTTCGAAACTACAGCTTAAACATTTTCAAATAAAATGTTCCATTTCGTGTTTATATTTAATTTTTTGTCAATATACTACCTCACCAACGCCCAATTATTTATGAAAATATATGTACCTACTGTACTTGTTACATGGATGAAAATTATTTTATTCCAAAAATGTGTGAAGTACAGAAACACAAAATTTCGGTTTTCGAACTTACGAGTAAAATCCTAATTCAGCAGAAATTTTTACAAATCAATTTTTTAGTCGAGAGCGCACCGAGCGTCCGCGCTTCGAGATAATATAAGCAATGCAGCAGCCGCTAACACGTGCGTTGCGCGGCCACGTTGATAATTGTACTGGTCCACTGTTCAGCGGAAACAGCCATCCCAAGGTAATTCTTGCTTACGCTATATCTCGGTCTCCATTTATTTTCAGTGTATTCCAGAACATGGAAAGTTCGTAACAAAATTTAAGTTGGGATGCCGTTTTTGTCATGCGGCTACCTCCGACCGCACCGCCGCGCCGGACCCCCGGGAAACTAACTGTGGCCTAGGTAGCCCCCCTTAAGGTTTAATTCTATCTACGCTGAGCAGATCCAAGCGTCCATCAGAATGATGCCGATGCAATTTTCTTATTTGCGTTAAAGAAACACCTGATCGAGTGCACGACCTCACCCATACGATCTCCGTCAGTTGAAAAGAGACCGAGCGACCGATATCCCCACCCGTAAAGTGGTGTGCCAGTTCGCTTTTAATATTATGATTAAAATCTAATTAATAAAAAATGTTAACTATTTAAATACAAATATAAGTCACCTAATTTACATTAAGTTTTTTCATTAAAGAAATGACCTTTTTTGTCGATATTTTCTTTGATTTCGTTCCTGAATCAGGATGTATTTTTAACAAATAGGTACCTTTGCGCCATTTTAAGTGTTATGGACATTTGTTTTGGATATTCCAAATTGAATATAAAGAACATGGCGAAGGCTCATTCTAACGCTTCGAACAGCAAAGTGTATTATCCCTCACGTACTTTTCGAAAAAAATTACATATATAGGATGATTCTTTTAAAGCGCACATTAGAAAATTTTCGACTTCTACTTATGCTAGAGCTATAAAACTTGGAATCTAGCCATAATCGACGATTCCGAGACGAAATTAAATATTTACAGGATGACGTCACTCTTAAAAATGGCGGAAGTATACGCCATCTTTGTTTTTTTAAAATGACAATCGACCATTTTGATTTCATATTTGAATTCGGCATTTAATTTCGAGTACAACTAACTAACTAACGAATTTCCGAAATTGTGAAAATCAATTTACTCAAAAACTGCAAATACACTGACGGACAAAAAAAGTGGCGCACCTAGATTTTGCAATAAGTTTGAAGTTCATTAACTTCTGAACCAGACAATCGATTTTAATAATTCTTTTTTTTGTTGTAAAGGGCGACTTTTCTAGATGACTATGATGTGTTTTGCTTTCCACTAAAATTTTTTGCTTCTTCTATAGTGCCTTTAGAAGTAGAGTATGTTTTTTAGGCAATGTTTGATTGACGCTATGGAGTGAAATTGTAAGTTTATTGAATTCTTACATTTGTCACGTGACACCCCATTTCCTTTTCAATAGTTTTCCTTTAATTTCGCATTTTTAGTCATTATGTTACCGAAAATGCGACACTTTAGATGAAGCAGTGCAATTTAGCTTATAATTAACAAGGGGGCCATGGAACTACAAAAGCCAAAAAACGCCATCGTTTTATGAAATGTGTTGAGGCAGTGTTTGAGAAAGAAGAGCAACAATTTCGTAAACCACTGTAATTAATCGCTTTCCGTGGTCCAAAAGAAGCCCAGATATAAATCCTCTCGAAAATTTATGAGATGAATTGGGACAACGTGTTGGCGGCCGCAATCCAGAAAATCTTCATGAATTGAGGGTCGCTCTTATAAAAGAATGGGAAAATATTCCTCAAATCAACATTACAAGTTTGACTAGCCAGGGGAGGAAATACTCGATATTAGCCAGCTTGTTTATCAATTTATTTTTCAGTTTATTTTTCATGTTGTTATTTGTTGTTTTCTTTATTAATTACAGTTGTTTACGAAATTGTTGCTCTTCTTTCTCAAACACTTCCTCAATGCATTTCATAAATCCATGTTCTTTGGCTCATGTAATTCCATGGCCTCCTTGTTAATTACAAGCTAAATTGCACTGCTTCGTCTAAAGTGTGGCATTTTCGGTGGCACAAGGACTAAAAAGGTGAAATAAAAGGAAATTTATTGAACAGGAAATGGGGTATCACGTGAGTAATGTAAGAATTCAATAGACTTACAATTTCATTCCATAGCGTCAATCAAAGTTTGCGTAAGAAACATACTCGACTTCTAAAGGCACTATAGAAGAAGTAAAAATTTTTAGAGGAAAGGAAAATATATCATAATTATCTAGAAAAGTCGCGCTTTTCAGAAAAAAAAGAATTATTAAAATCGACTGCTTCATTCAAAAGTTATTAAACTTAAAACTTACGGCAAAATCTAGGTGCGCCACTTTTTTTGTCCGTCAATGTAGCTCCAAAACGATTGGAATTAGGTATAGCACATGTTAACATAACTCCCCTTAGATCTTAGAATGATATTTTACATTCAACGGTGACATAAAATTTGACACGTGCCATTTGAAAAAATTGAGTTTTTGACATTTTGCGATACCGTTTTCAAAAAATTGTAGCAACCGCTGGCAAACTCGTTACGACTTCGGTTAAACAAAACATTCCTTGGAGCTTAGGGAATCGAAGTAAAAAAAAATCATCGACTTATCTTCAGCGGTTCAAGAGATATCAATTTTTTAATGAACTCTTGCATCTGCAAATTTGAAGAGAAAATGTGGCGTATGTCAAAAAGTATGACAGATAAGTAGTGACAATTTGGTTAGTTGTACTCGGAATTAAATGCAGAATTCAAATATGAAATCAAAATGGCCGACTGTCATTTAAAAAACAAAGATGGCGTCTATTTCCGCCATTTTTAAAAGTGACGTCATCCTGCAAATATTCAATTTCGTCTCGGAATCGTCGATTATGGCTAGGTTTCAAGTTTCATAGCTCTAGCATAAGTAGAAGTCGAAAATTTACTAATGTGCGCTTTAAAGAATCACCCTGTATATTTCTTGCTGGGTGCGCCTGTAAAGGAAATTAAATATTATCTCTGTAGCTTTTTTTAAAGAGGAATGAATTGCAACATATTATGTAACAGGTAACGACTGGGTACTTTATTGGAAGCCACTAAATCAAGAAGTACGTAATACTTTCTATAATTTAAAGGTGGCCATACATGCAACGGTATACCTGTCCAGGTCGCCTGTCAGTTAATACCGAAGTTTTGACGTTTAGTACACACGTAGCGGCAAACCTGTAGACAGTCTCAGTCAAACCATTGCATCGATCGGCACAGCACGATGACAACGCGTTAGCGCTGGCAGGATTTTTGCTTACTCTGTTTTATCGGAAACGTGAAAGAAAACATCGTGAAAAGTGTTATATAGAATGGCTGTTTAAAAGGAAACAATATAGTCACGTCAACTCAATGCCGTACCCCCGAAATACTAAAACGAGAACGCCATATCAGCAGCTGGCAATGGGAAATTCGAAAATTTTTAGGAAATTCAAAGATTTCGAAAATTGGCAGGTGCATTATTTTTCCAATAATCTGGAAGATGACGTGAATGGTCGCGGAAAGTTCTCTTACTATACGCTCTCCATTAATACTTAATACTTGTAATAAAACATTCCTCATTATTATTTTCGTTCGACGTTCGTAAACTTATTTAATACCATATCGACACCCCCCCCCCCCCCGAAAAAAATTCTAGGTACGGCCCTGCGTCAACTTGATAAGAGAATTGAAAATTCGGCCTAAAGATTAGCCAGTCAAAGGCAAGGCTCAGATTTGTACAATTCAATGGAATCTTCTAAAATTACATTGCGCTTGCGAGACGACATTATTCAAAACGAACGACGCCGAATTGACTTTTCCCGTTTGCGGTAGTGGAAAAACTGAGACCTGAGCAGTCGCCAGGCGAGTGCCCCACACGCTCAGGTTCGCCTGAAGGTTGCACAACCTGCGCAGGTAAAAATATGAATTTTCAATTATATTCAGGTCGCCTGAACAGGTGGGTATACCTGCACAGTTTTGTCACACATATGCTCCGGTTCGCCTGAACACATAACCTGAACAGGTATACCGTTGCGTGTATGGCCACCTTAACAAACTGCTGAAGTACTCACCTACACTTCTACCACGCATGGAGCATTGCACTTTATATGCTCTTCAATAGCAATTGTATCCTGAAACAGTTACGATAATTTCTACCGGTAATCACTAAAAGCAGGGCATTTTCTTACTATCTTTTAATGGTTTTAAATAATATAAGTTAAGACAGTTCATTTTCTATGAATTTTTAACTTAAATTTGGATTTTTTGAGACTCCAGTTGTTCAAAAGAATTCAGCATTGAATAATTTTGATTATTTTTTTCGTCAAATTGGCCAATTGAAACATTTCATTTGGGTCCCGTGGCGTGTATTATTTCGGTAATTTTTTTCGATAATTTTGCTTGTTCATAAGTTGCCATAGTTGCAAATTTGTAGGTTCATTTATAATTTACTAGCGGCCCGCTCCGGCTTCGCACGGGTATAAAATATATAGCCTATGTCACTCACTGAAAAAATGATTAAAATCGATCCAGTAGTTTTGATTTGGATAAGGATTAATGCTGTATTGGTTAAAATCGCTTCGAAAATTAGCCATTATTTGTCGTAAAAAGTAAATGACAAAAAAATGTTATTGTGGGATATCCATAAGAGATAGACATATACCATCGCGGAGTTTTCTGTAGACCTTTTCAATGTGTACAATACTTAGTACATTATTTTGATAAATCTCGTAGGGTTCAGCCTGCGTTTGCAATGTAAGCGGAAAAAATGTAATTATTTACGACATCACATTAGAAACCTCAAAAATAAAAGTATTTCTCCACTATTTAATGGATGTTCTTATACATATAAACCTTCCTCTTCAATCACTCTATCTATTAAAAAAAACCGCATCAAAATCCGTTGCGTAGTTTTAAAGATTTAAGCATACATAGGGATATAGGGACAGAGAAAGCGACTTTGTTTTATACGATGTAGTGATAATCTAGTTAAGTACTTTAGTACCTGCCAGCGCTCGTGATCTTTAACTGTCAAATTTACACTCGTGGTTACCAAGTAAAGCAACAACTTTTAGTACGCCGGATAGCGACAATTTTTATAACTGGTTTCAGCGCCCTTCGTATTCATATAAAATTGTAAATTGTCGGTTGGAAATCAGGAATATCCATGTGCGAGACCCCAGTGTAGGACATTTTACAATTGGCAGGTCGTCAAAGAAAAGAAAAAAGTTAATCTAAATCTTTTCAGTACCCCTGTCTTTGGTTAAATTCATTAATTAAATCATAAAGAACAAGAAAATACCAGAGGCAGAGATCCTGAATAGCCTCAGATCAGAGGAAGACGTTTTAAATGTGTTTAGAAAAGTAGCTCTACTTAGTCATTTCAGCTCGTTTGAAGTAGGCCTACTTTCCAAACACTTTCAGAACCTCTGCCTCTGCTCAGGGACTGCTCAGAACCTCTACCTAGCGTATTTTATCGTTTTTTTATGATTCAATTAATAAGTTGAATCATAAGGCAGAGGCGCTGAAAAGATTTAGGTTAACTTATTCTTTCTTTTAAATTTTTTAAGACATGTCAATTGTAAAATGTCCGACGCGGGGTGAGCAGAGGTAAATTTTCCTGTTTGCCATCACACAAACTACCAAATTTACAACCTCTGCCACACGCTAAAATCATTTTAAAATTGATGTCACTATCCGGCGTACTATGGCCCGGTTTTTCAAAGAATCCAACACCGGGTTAAGTCTGACACTGGCTTCGTTGCTATGATACAACCAATCAGAAAGCCGGTATCATAGCAACAAAGCCGGTGTCAGACTTAACGCGGTGTTGGATTCTTTGAAAAACCGGGCCTAAGTATTTCGTAAAATTCCCGACAATTCCAGACCACTTATTGTATTACTACAGATCATACATAGATGAGTTGCTATGATACCTGCTCTCCGATTGGTTGTATCACAGCAACTCATATCTATGTTCAGACTTAATTACTTATTATTATTTTCGAATAACATCGGATCTAAATGATGCACAATCAAAATTAAAATTAATTTTTTTGATAACTACTTACCTCTAAGTTAAAAAGAAAGTATGAAGCAAAGCATTGTATGGAATTAATGTAAATGGATTCATGGTTGTCCACATTTCATAATTTATGTCTATTATATATACACTGGCGAGCATAAAATTAGGGTCACTTCAAAAATTCAACTTTTCTGGTTATTTATTGTATCTTATTATTGTAAATGGATTTCGTTGTATACATATCTCTAAACAGGAATGTTTTAAAAAGAAAACGTTTCATTTTCTAATGTTTTTATTGAAAATTCGTAAAGAAGTAAATTTTAACAAAATTGTCTTAAAAATGTGTAGTGAGAAAAATGTTGGAATAAAACAAGGAACTGTTAAAATTTTGACCCCTAATAACGAGTGGTTCCTCCCCGTGCATTGATGACAGCCTGGAGGCGACGTGGCATGCTCTCAATTAAATTACGGATCACATTTTGGGGGATGTTATTCCACTCCTGTAGTAGGAGCTCCCTAAGATCCTGTGCGTTGGTGGGAGACGGCGTATGACTTCGTACACGTTGTCCTAGCTCATCCCACACATGCTCTATGGGGTTCAAGTCGGGACTCCGTGCTGGCCAATCAAATCGCGTAATTTGAACCTCATCCAAATAACCGCTAACAATCCTTGCCACGGGGGGTCGAGCGTTATCATGCATAAAAGTTGCATTTTCTCCCAGAACCGTCATAAAAGGCATGACATGATTTTCTACAACTTCCGTTACGTACCTATGCGCAGTTAGGGATCAATTGCCGATAAACACTAATTCGGTACGTGCGTCTGAAGAAATTCTTCCCCACACCATAGCTGAGCCTCCACCAAATGGAAGTCGCTCATCAATACAAGCCTGGGCATACCTTTCTCCGGGTCTTCGCCATACCCGCCGACGTCCATCCGACCGATTGAAACAGATACGCGACACGTCTGAGAATAATACCCTCCCCCAATCGTCATTTGTCCATCCCAAGTGATCTCGAGCAAAGTTCAGTCTTGCAATTCTATGGCAACGGAGAAGTGGAGGACCCGTAGCCATTCTCCGACAAGATAATCCAGCAGAACGAAGTCGCCTCCTAGCTGTCCATTCGCTAATGTTAATATTTCTGACTTCTTGGAGGAGATTTCGAAGCGAAACTGCCGTAGCAGTCCGATTCCGTAAAGCCATGGACACAAGAAAACGGTCATCCCTTGGCGTGGTGGTTCTTTTCCGCCCTGATCCTGGTCTTCTCGTCAGCCTACCAGTTTCCTGAAATCGTTGGGATACCCGCTGAACTGTAGAAAGACTTACACCAACCGTTCTTGCCGTTACACGTTGCCCCCGACCATCTTGCAACAGCGCTATAATTCTGGCCGCCGTGACAGGATTTAAAGCCATTATAAGGAAATAAACGAAGACTACACTTTTCGACCGTCAAGTTATACACAGGAAAGTTAGTGAATAAATGAAGGAAATTGAAAAATAGACCCCGAGAAATAAGCTTCCAAGTAGCGCACCTGCAAGCATTTCCTAGAAATCGGAAATATTGAATCTTTGTTGTGCAAAAGAAACCACAAAAAGCTTATAACAGTTCTCAGAAATGCAAGTGTTATTGCCTTCAAGAATTAATTAAATTTAATATTTTGAATTCTTAGAAAAATTGGCAATTTTCAAAGTGACCCTAATTTTATGCTCGCCAGTGTATATACAGCACTACAGGCCTGGTAAGCCCAGGGTTTGAAAAGTAATATCTTTCCATTTTCTCCTATCTATTGCTTGATTGGTCCAGTCCGTTACACCTAGCCTCCTCAAATCGTCCTCAACACAAGATATCCAGCTCCTTCTTGGCCTTCCCTTGCAGTTACTGCCCTCTGGTTCCCTCTTCTGCATCTTCCTTGGAATTCTTGTATCTTCCATTCTAGCTACATATCCGAGCCATCTCAATCTGGACTGCACAACAACATTTACAATGTTCGGTTCCTTGAAGATTTCTTCCAGTTCCCGATTTGTCCTACGTCTCCACTGATCTTCTTCCTTAACACCTCCAAAAATGCGTCTCAACATTCACCTTTCCCATATGAGCAGCCTATTTCTATCCTCCTGTTGAAGTACCCACGTTTCACTACCAAAGAGTACTACTGGTCTTATTATGGTTTTATAAATCTTCACTTTTGTTTTCCTGGATATGCTTTTGGAGAAAATTATCTTATTCAAACTTGCTGCCGATCTTATACCCAACACCATTCGTCTTCCAATTTCGTTCCCACTATCACTATTGTTTGTTAATTCCACTCCCAAATATGTGATGGATTGTTTCTGGGTGAACTCATATGATTTCGTGCCTGCTATGTTATTTATCCGTAGGTTCTGCCAGTTGTCTATCGCTCCTCTACCAAACACCTCGTAATATGATTTCGATTCGTTTATCTTCAGGCCAAAATCACCTGCCACATGCTCAAGCTGCCCAGTCAATACTTTCAATGTTTCCCTTATTCTGCACATTATAACAACATCATCTGCATAAGCCAGTACCTGGTATGGGTGATCGAAGATGCAGTTGTCAGATACCAGCTTGCTTTTTCTTATTACTTGTTCCAGAACAATATTAAACAGTGTTGGGGCTACTGGGTCACCTTGCCGTAGTCCTTGAAGTATTTCAAAATTTCTCGAAGCTCTTCCGTGGATCCTGATCACACTACTAGTGTCAGTCATTGTCATCTCCACCAGCTTTATAATTTTTTCGGGGAACTCCAGTTCTTTCAGCGTTTCAATAACTTTCTTCCTTAACACCATGTCATATGCTTGTTTGAAATCGATAAAAAGGGCATGGACCGTTATATTCTTTCTCCAACATTTTTCCTGTGCTTGTTTTATTGTAAATATCTGGTCTATCACCGACCTATTAGTGCGGAAACCACATAGGTATTCGCCCAATATCTTTTCAGCAATGTCTTTTTGTCTGTCATTAGTTAATGTCGCAAGTATTTTATATGTCACATTTAACACTGATATTGGTCGGTAGTTCTCAGATTCTAGTTTATCTCCCTTTTTATAAATTGGATGTATGTATAACTGCTTTATTCCAATCTAAGGGCATCCTTCCATGTCTCCATATCTGTTGTAGCAGATTAAATACTCTTTTTTGTAATTGCGCACTTCCATTTTTAATTAATTCAGCTTCTATCCCATCTATTCCAGGACTTTTGTTATTCATCAGTCTTCTTAATACGTTATTGAACTCGTCCAAATCGTTTCCGTGTTACCAATGCATATGTCAAATCCTTTTCTGTCACTACTTGTCCGTCCGTCAGTGTGTTTGTTATTGGTTTTTTGAAGGCCCAGGTTGTTCGTCTGCCTTTGCCTTTAGTAGCCTCCTCCCTTTTTGATCCCATTTATATACCTGATTATCCACTATCAGTTTCTGATATCCAATCCGAACTTGGTGACCATCCTTTCTTTTTATTTCTGCTTCGTGTTTCACTCTTTCTTGTATCTCTCTTTCATCCCTCATCAGGTCATTCTCAATAACAATCTTTGTACCCCTCAATTTATTCTTTGCATTCATTACTTCCATCTTTCCCTCCCAGTCCAGCATTTTTACCAAAGCTGCTCTCTTAGTTTTATCTCTACCTATTCCGAAAACTTCCCGGATTTTTGGCTTAATTTGCAGTTTATTACCCATCAATTCCTCCACTTTTCCCCTTATATCGTTCTCCTGTGGGTGTATTCCCTTTATTACTATGTTCAGCTTCTTTTTCTCTCTCTCCCCCCTCTCCATTTGCTCTTCTAATCCTGCAATTCTATTCTCCAGTAAAACCTTCTCTTCCTTCCATTGTTTCTCTTTCCCCTTCATTTCTGCTTGTATCTTTCTAAATTAATCCATTAATTTGTGGCGTCAGTTACGCTACTGGAAATATCCTCGACCCACTTTACTGAATTGGAACTCGAGTCAAGATGCCGACGCTACACATTCTTTTCGTGTGTAGAAATTGTAGTATAGTAATCTTAATATAATGTAGAACGCTTACCTGGCACTATTGTATTATAACTAGAACACGCACTGTAAATATATATTCATTCATTCATCAACACATGTAACGTAACATACAGACCAAAGTGAATAAGAGAAGTGTCTCCACTTGATAGCTGTTGCAGCAGAAGAGCGGGCTACGCAACTGTAATACTGGCATTGGTGCCGTGTGCAGCAAACTGGGCCATTCGTTCGGGCGTACCGCTTGGCCATATGCAATAATACATCGTTTTAGCGTTCAGGAAGTACTCTGATTAAAGTGAATAAAGGGGCGTAAATGCTGTACCCCAAAATATAATTTCGTACGGAAAAACAGCATTTTTCTCAATTTCAAAACAAGCAAAATTAGCAGCTAAATGGCCTCGGGCTATTGCTCGATAGGGCTCCGTTTTTGAAAAACATTTTGATTCGAAGGAAATAAATAGAAACAAAATTTAATTAAAGCGGGTACTGCAAAACAAAATTGGTGTTGTAATTACTCAAGAGGAAGTAATAATTGATTCTGTTATATATTTTACCTGGCTGGATTATTTGTAAAATTTGTTATCCATTACCAATTGTATTACATGCTTATCTTATATCTTAGCTTGAAAACAACCAGTTGGACCTCGAAAATATTTCAGACGAAGTCACTTTAACAAGGGGAACACTAACTTGGGCATCCCAGTTCTTACATTATTGTTTATTAAGAAAACTAGAACGTTTTTTTCCAAGCATATTGATACCAGAGATGCTTACGACCTAACTATATGATTTCTATGTAACTGTAGTAGGTACTTTAAAATATGAATGTAAATCTCACGAATCAATATGTGTTGGTGTCATTGCGTTATAATTACATATTGTTAAGAATGCAATTTTATTCTAAGCAGCAAGATGCAGGCCTCAAAAAACAGAACCGAGAAAAAAAGAAATTGTCAAGATTATATTCAAAATAAATATGACTTTTGACTTTTGTAAGAGCTGCTGAATTTACTTTACGGCCTGACTTTAAATAATTGGAATACAGTGAATCCTATGTGAATATTGACGTATAAGTTGACCGCTTTTTGTTGAAACCGAGGAATTCCTATAATTTTACATAAGTGGTTAACCTGTCTATGTTGATCACCGTCAAACGTGTATCTTTTTCACTATAAATCCATTTTTTGGTAATGTAATGAAATCAATGCATCATACACAATACATTCGACATCGGTATAATCGCGCGGACGCTCGGCCCAGTTCCCCCACTCCAGTCGCCTAGAAACATTACATTTGCGTAGCTCAGTATCCGCACGGAGTGGAGGCACTTCTCTTATTCACTTTGATACAGACTAATAAACGACTTAGTAATCTACGTATTCTTCTTCGTTTCTCCTGCCCATCGAACACGCGATATTATATGGTAACCGCCACCGACGTACCATAATTGGTGACTCCCCGACGAAGGCCACCCTCATAAATGGTGACCTACAACGAAGAAAACTGCCGTCCTGCCGCACGACCCAGTGATCGCTCCTCCAGAACCCACGAACTCAAGTAAGCAACGAATTTATTTTATCTTACTAATGGGCACTCCGCTTTCGAAGGAGGTCAGAGAGGAGGTCATTATAGCGCAGACCGCTAGCGGCGACGCGTCAGCCGGGCAGACGACAACAAGCGATTGGTCCAGGACAGATATCCTGCTTACGATTGTGGTGATCTTCCTGGCTTTCTCATTCCTGGGACGACTCGCGAAGTGGTACCACCGTTTCCTACGGATGAAAATAGAGAGAGCCGCTACCAGGCTGTCCAGATCTGACGCTTGAACAACACGGTCCACAGCATGCCACCACCCGCCGCCGCTCCCGCTGCCGCAGAACGTGTAGGGATACGAATCCCGCCCTTCTGGCAGTCCGATCCCGAGATCTGGTTTGCTCAGGTCGAGCACCAGTTCTCCCTCGCCGGCCTCGACAAAGACGAGACAAGATTCACGTACGTCGCCGGACATCTGGAGCCCAAATATGCTGCAGAGGTACGTGACATATTGCTTAACCCTCCCGCCAATAAGTACCTCAAGCTAAAAATCGAGCTCATTGCGAGGCTGTGCGTGTCGCAAGAGCAGAAAACGCGCCAGCTTTTAGAGCAGGAGGAGATTGGTGACCGCAAACCGTCTCAGTTCCTGAGGCACCTCTGTGCCCTAGCCGGAACCACCGTGCCCGACGCCATGATCCGTACCCTCTGGCTGGGACGCCTTCCAGCCCACATGCAACCGATAATGGCTACACAGAAGCACGCTGACCTAGATGAAGCCGCCGAACTAGCCGACGCTATCGACGACGCCGTTCCCCGCAGCACTTCATCCACTCACAGAGTTTCATCTCTGCACGACATGGTAAGGGAACTATCTAATACCGTCTCCGCCATGCAACTCAACACAAACGCCACTGCCGCATCCCGCCTCCCCCGTTCCAGAGCACGTGCAGCGTCTTTCTCACGCTCACGATCCCCAGCATTTTCTCGACGCTCCCGATCTCGCTCTTCTCCACGGAACGAAGGCGCAGTTTCTTGGTACCACCGCACTTTCGGTACCAACGCGAGGCAGTGCCGCCCTCCGTGCAATTTCCAGTCTTCGGGAAATGCACAGGCCAGTCACCCGTAACGGCAACCGATGACATGGCCAAGAAGAAGTCCTGCCGCCTTTTCGTTTTCGATAGAGATTCCCGAGCACAGGGTACACCCCTGCGCGTAACTACAGACCAAGGTCGACAATTCGAGTCACACCTTTTCAAGCATCTCAGTTACTTAACAGGCACCAACCGCCTCAGAACTACGTCATACCACCCTCAAGCGAATGGTATGATTGAACGCTTTCACCGGCAACTCAAAGCCGCCATTAAATGCCACGAAACCGACCGATGGACACAAGTTTTACCCACCGTCTTAATGGGAATACGAGCCGCCTGGCGAGATGATCTAAAATCAACAGCAGCAGAACTGCTCTACGGAGAACCCCTCCGACTCCCGTGTGAATTCATCACACAGCAACAATTCAAGCCATCCAGCGACCCCACAGAGTTCATCAAGGACGTCAGACGCCATTTTAATGCCCTGCGTCCTACTCCGGGGACACGCCACACAAATAATTCAAAAACTTTTATGTTTAGAGACCTTGCTACAGCAGACCATGTTTTCCTCCGCCGAGATGCCGTCCGAGCTCCGCTGCAGCAACCCTACGAAGGTCCCTATCCTGTCGTGCGACGCCGTGACAAAACCTACACTGTCACAATCCGAGGCAAAGACGTAACAGTTTCCATCGACCGTCTTAAGCCCGCATACGTCTTGAACGACGCCGACTACACCAGCACACCCCTTGCAGATCAAGAACCGCTCCACGTTCACGATCAGCCGACGCCTCCAGCAGCCGTCCCATTGACGACTCGCTCTGGGCGCCAAGTTCGATTTCCAGAGCGCTATCGTTAATCACTCCAGGGGGGCTCCTGTGGCGTCAGTTACGCCACTGGAAATATCCTCGACCCACTTTACTGAATTGGAACTCGAGTCAAGATGCCGACGCTACACATTCTTTTCGTGTGTAGAAATTGTAGTATAGTAACCTTAATATAATGTAGAACGCTTACCTGGCACTATTGTATTATAACTAGAACACGCACTGTAAATATATATTCATTCATTCATCAACACATGTAACGTAACATACAGACTAATAAATGACTTAGTAGTCTACGTATTCTTCTTCGTTTCTCCTGCCCATCGAACACGCGATATTATATGGTAACCGCCACCGACGTACCATAAATTCTTCATTCTTCCTATTAAACTCCATTTTTAGTTCTTCATTTTCCTTATTGAATTCCGCTTTTAGTTCTTCTTTTATTTCATCTAATTTCACAAGAATAGCTTCCATCTCTTCTGCTGTTGTATCTTCTCCCTGACGAAATATTGGTATTGTGTCGTCACCCAGCCACTGAGCCTTGCCAATCACCGTTTCCTGCAGCTTCGTACTACCTTGTGGAGATCTTACAAGTTTCTTACTTTTCTGAAATGCCAGTTGTTCTCTTTCCCACTCTTCAAACTCTTGTGGTGATTCTTCTTTTCTCTTCCTCTTTACAGGTTCCAAATACGAAGAGGCACTTTTTGATCTATCCCGCGTTTCTTTCACCTCCTTGATCAGATATTTATTCATATGTCTATTAGCAAATTCTTTTATTTTCGTTGATTTCTGGGCGAGACTTTGTCTTAAGAGGGATACGTACGTTGAAAACAGCGCCGATATCAAGCTCTATGTTACGAAACGTAGCGCTCTTAATAATAAATATTTTGTGGAAATTTCTTATTTGTTAGAAAGAAGAAGGTTTGTTCTACAATTCCGTCAAACCAAATTAAGAAAAAATAAGTAAATAGTCATAGAAACGAGACGTGAAATTTGCATTTTGGTGTATTTTTAGCAGCTAGAAACTTAGTTCAAAAAGCAACGACTGGAAAACTAATTAGAGCACACTATAATATGAACATTAAATTGCATGCTTTTCAAATTTGAATGCATTTAGACTGAAAATAAATGAGCTACATTAAATTTACTTCGACAATAAACCCATTTCTAAAAACGGGAGTCACCTCCTTCCACTAGCAGATTCAAACCTCCCCTCGGCAGTCGGTGACAGCCGAGTTTATGTTCGGGCCGTATCTGGCCGGCAGATAAGTTTCTCCTCGTTTCTCTCATACACTGGCTGGTGTAGTGGGGGAGAGTATCATGCGGTCGGGTGCTTATTTTTCTTGAGCAACGTACGTATCCCTCTTAACAGACCGACATCCACATTAGCGAGTGTTTGAAAATGCCAAAAATTGCATCTTTGTGCAAGAGAATCGGCCACTCTGCTAGAATATCTTTTACAGTTGGTACTGTTGCAGAATTAAAAAATTTCTGATGATTCCGTACGCCCTTTCCATATAATGAGAAAAGTGGCTCATCCACATTTTTTCCCGAAGTATGGAGATGCATCTATTAAATTTTTTAAATCTACTTCTGCAACATTCTCATTCTCAAGTGCGCTATTATCTTCAGGTTGCCAATTTCGTCATTTATTTCCTGGTTGCAGTTCCATTATAACTTCTATTCCACTCTCGGTTCCTGACCTCCAGTCAACAATTTTATTCGTGCCGACTTGATGTATTTTATGGTTTTCTCCGATCTTCACTGGCCTCAAAATGGCTCTCATTATTTTTCTTTCTGTCACACTTAACACAATATGATCTTTTTTTGTCAATGACATGGTCTCTGCGGCGAAGGTGATTATGGATCTTATTATTGTTTTGTATATTCTATTGAATAATGAATCTTATTATGCATTTGGAAATGCACAAGTAATGAACGTATAATTTGACAGATGCAGGTAAATACTTTTTTAATGGAATTAATTGTTTATTACAAAGAATATTGAAGAAAATGCAAATTTATTGAACACTAATTTCACCAATTAAAATAGTACCTTAAATAAAGACAAATATGATCTAATTCTTACAAATTCTAATATTATTTCGCCCCATTACAATAATCAATCCATCATCCTGCAATTCTCTTAAAGCATCTTCAAACTGCTCACGAGTTATCATCTGAAAATTATATAAATACAATAAATACTTTCGTTATATAGGTGAATGGCAATACCCATGAAGAACTCTCTTTAAATTCTGTCAACAATTTTTGATAATTGAGAGTTGGTGTTTGTCCTTTAGCAGAAATTAAATTTTGAAGAGCTTGCACAATTTCTAATCTTCGTTTTCGAGCTGCACTGGAAATTCCTGTTGTTAAGATTCCAACATCTATTTTTCCCGACAAAGGATCAGTTGCAGATTGTTTCAAAGCTTCGCGGTGTAATCTGTAGGAAATTTTGACTTGACATAAATAAACAGCAAATTTAAAAAACATGTTTTACTAGTTTCGCAATGTCGCACACAAATGGAACACAAAAACTTTTGTACCTACCAGTTTGATGAATTACATTGCTATTATTTATTTTCTAAATGTTAAGAGATTTTACTAACTATACTGCGTGGTGATTTAGTGTGCAATTGGTTCATATCTCTGGTAGGTACTATTTAAGATACCAAAATGGAATTTTACAGGTATGTGGGGAACCACTTGGAGCATTTCGTAAGATTATATAGATTACATAAACGGTGTTCACATTCTGAATACCAGACCAAAGTTCTATTTCTTTAAAAGCATAATTTGGTTTCCCCATAAAATTTCATGAAAATTGATATGCTACATGATGTCATTTCGACTAAAAAATTTTAAGATATTGACATTTTTGTGTCATGAATCCAAATTTATAACGTTACAGATGCCTACTAACCAAAGCCACCTGAAATTTCTTTATTGAAACAGGTTCACACACTGCTGTATTTTTGTAATCTATAAACACTGTTACCATAATACTTAAGATTAAATAGGGTGGTTAAGTTATGCACAACGGAATTTCTCTCAAAAATTTCAAATGGAGCACTATACATTTAATATACATACAGATACACTAATCAAAATGAAAAAGGAGCCGTTTCTTTCTTTTTTTAAATTTCATTTGTGCCACAAAATACATATAAAGATAATTTTTTTCTTCGGCTTAGTAAACATACTTACAGTTGAAAGGTTTATAGCGAAACATTTTTTCTTTCAACAGTTTTTTTAATGAAGCAATAAAACCTATAAATCACGATTTTTTACCAAGAGATAAATGTTTTTATCAACTTGCTTCTTTAGTTTCGTTTCAAATGTGAAAGAATAAATATGAAAGTTGATGTGCTTGGTAGACCACGAAGGCGTAGAGTATACCTAACAGAAATTCAGATTGCTAGGGTCATAACTCTCATTCAAGAGGGCCACTCAAGATGGCAAGTAGCCCGAATTTAAAATGTCAGTAGAGCTGCCATAAATAGGGTCTGGATAAGGTCTCAAATGTATGGTATTGTTAGAAGGCAACCTTATCCGCGACACGCAGGGGCAACTTCCGGGAGAGAAGATCGTCTAATACGGATTTGGGCCACCAGAATGTGCAGAAGTACCGCTACAACGCTCCAAATTCAGCTCGTAGAGGCCACAGGAATCAGAATAAGTACCTAAACGATACGTAACAGGCTTCACAAACATCAGTTTCATGCAAAAAGACCAGCTAAGGTACCTCCTTTAAGCCGTGATCATCGCAGAGCAAGAAGGCTCTTTGCTGAAGAACATGTTAATTGGAACTAAGGGCAGTGGAGTAACGGTGCTGTTCACTGACGAATCCAGGATATGTTTCAATCACATTGATGGATGAGTTCGAGTCTAGAGACGCCCAGGTGGACGTTTTTTATACTAAAAAATGGGCGCACGGAGCTGGTGGTAATTCGTGAGGGGTCTATAACTGCATGTAGGTATTATAGACGAAATTCTAGAACCACATGTTGTATCATTTGCCGAGAATATGGATCCAGTATTCATTCTGCAGCAAGATAATGGCCGCCCACACATCGCCAGAATAGTGAAAAATGTCCTCAATGCCCATAATATTGGGGTTATGGATTGACCCGCCCGCAGTCCAGACCTCAATCCAATCAAGCACGTCTGGGACACACTTGGGCAACGATTGAAGGAACGTCAGCCAATCCGGAACCTTCAACACGTTGAAGAAATCTTCCTGGAAGAGTGGGAACAACTGCATCCTCAAGTTATTCGAAATTTAGTTGAAAGTATGCCCCGTCGTTGCGCTGAAGTTTTAAGAGTTAGAGGAGGCCACACACGTTATTGACTTTGAAATTTTGCTTACTTTTCATTAAAACAAAAAAGAGCTTAATCATACATTTCTTCATTTTTATTTTTTTCTGTACGAATCACAAGCAGATTATAACAAATTGTACTGAATTTTTAAACGCCAGTCCAGTATATTTAAATAAAAAAGAATTATAATATGTCATTCCATTGAAAAAATATCAACATTTTTAAAGGTGGCTCCTTTTTCGTTTTGATTAGTGTATATTTGCACAGTCAGTTAACTAAGTTTTTAATTGATGTAGATATTGTCAGGTATGCTTCAGATAGTTTCGGCAGGTATTACAATTGAACATCAAAATTTTTGAATTCCATTATTGCATTTTGTACTCTTTTTGGTTTTGGCGAAATTACCCTATTGAAATGTTGGTCTGTTAGGTTTTCCGTCAACTAAAATTCAAAAAGAAAATGGGTTTATAGTTATCAACAGGAATCCTTTATGCAGAATTAATGTCTCTAAGTTAGGGTGACCATATGTACGGAATTTTGCTGTACATTGTGCGGAATTTTAGCACGCTGTACACATTCTTTAACATACAGCAAAACGTTCAGCATTACATATTACTTTTCCAGCACCTGGGAGATTACAGATTACTTGAATCATGGTACAAGACATTATCGAATAGAACATACCTTACACCTCGTTTCTTGTATCATTGCTCAAATGTCCAATCCACAGAATACAACCAGCTTTGATCTTTTAAAGTCGATTTCAGTGCACAGACACCATTACTTTGGATGGCAGAAATGAAACATATGATCTACGCTTTGTAGTGGAAGCAAGATAGAAGGTGAGCCAGTCACCCAGCATAATGGCTACCACGATGCTTACAAGGAATGAGCTTACTTTTTTCAACAGTATGACATTTGATTCTGGTTATTCTGTGTCCAAACGAAGAGTTATTAACATCTGTCGCCATCTAGCGAAAAGGGTGTTAGAAGTTTTTTCAACATTGCATGTTTCTAATGTGCATGGAAAACGTAGACCACTGGTTTCATCCTTTTGGGACTCATCAGTACGGTGCTTTGCCCTACACACCCGAACCATGCAATATTGCTGGCTGTATATATACTTACACGCTTGGTGCAAGCATTAGCAAGGGCTAATTATTAACCGAATTATGCGGCGGTAATTATTGGTACTGGATCGTTCGAACAACTACTCCTCGGGCAAATACCCCATTGAATTATAGACCTGAATCCAGATTTTGTACATAAGATCTCGTAGTACACAAAATCTGGATTTAGTTCTATAATTCAATGCCTGGCGGGGTATTTGCCCGAGGAGTAGTTGTACGAACGATCCAGTACCACTGATTAGCGAAAAAAGTGGTTTAAGTTTTGCTACACACATGCGTTGTAACCATGAACGTTCAGTAACTTGATGGTTCCCAAAATCAAGACGCTTGTCATTGTTGAAATTGAATCAACACAACATGCTCAGTTAATGTACTTTGTACTACAATACACACGGTGCGCAGAAAGAAAATATACAAATTTAACTGTATTATTATTTGGTTAACCCTAACTAGATATACTTGGTCCAAACGTCTCGAGATATAAAAAGAAATAAAACTCAATTTCAGTACCTATTATTTCGACCCCCCTCCCCCTAAGTTAAGTGTACAGCATTCAAATGATAAAAGATAATTATCTGGTCACCCTACCCTAAGCCAATCTGCCTTTTATACTGTCTGACAACTTACAAAGTAATTCATATGAAATTAACATTGTAAATAACATTTTTGTGAATTTCTGCTCCCCATTTAACTTATGGGAAATCTAATGGTATCAAATAGAAGATAAAATTATTCCGCATCAGACAATAAGCAAAAAGGAATCACATTGTAATTTTCATTATAAGTATTTCTTTTTGTTTCGAAAATATGATTAACAAATTTGTCTTTGTCGCTAAGTAACATGAGGTCTGTTTATTATCACCAGTAGTTTGACGAGTACTTTTTATTTTGTCGGATAAATTTCTGTTTTGAACGAAATTTTGTTGCCAGGCGAAGCCTCAGCACTCTTGGCCGCCAGTTTTATGAATCGAATTGCCGTCTGGCAACAAAATTGAGTTTGCAAAAAAGGAGCATGGACTTCATTGTATCGAGAGCAGACTTGTGAAGAGGACACGTAACAACTTAAGTAAACAAACGTCATGAAGTCGTACATTGAATTTGCAACACGAATTCGCGCTCTTGGCTGTCAGTTTTGAGTCGAATTGCCGCCTGGCAACAAAATTTAGTTTGAAAAATAGGAATTTATCCAGGCAAAATAAAAATTTCGAGTCAAATTCGGCTAGATAATTTAATGAATATGAGAATACGCATATGGGAGATTCGATTTTTAAACATTTTACAATCAAAAATACAACATTTGGAACGTCGTCATGGTAGCATAAGGTAAACAGAAAAATTATTGTGTAATATTTAGGCTTGAGTCACACGAGCGTTTTAATAACGGACGTTATAACAGACGTTCCGACGTACGTTGCTGCATTATACTAACATAAATGGTAGCAGTCACATGAACAACGTACATTGGATTTATCCCGTTCAACGCTGACAACGGACGAGATGTGCTACAACGTACGTTAAGGAATGTAACGGACGTTGTAGCATACAATATGAACATACTTAGCAAGGCACACGGTCGACAGTTAACGCCCGTCGTCCGTCTACGAAGACTGAAACTATCGGTAAAAATATATGTCATATCACCTCAAGATGGACATTAAATTCTTATTAACAAAAGTAGGAATGGGGCCATCATTTTGGAACGTATCTTGTAATGATTATAAAGATAAAAATATAAAAAAAACAAAGAATGGCTTGAAGTTACAAATTGATTAGTAGGAGACGTTCAATCTTGTAAAAAGCTCCTCGCAATAGTCTTTCGCTGTTTATAAGATGCACCCACCATTTTCGCCATTAAGTTCTTTTTTTTCGTATTTGCAGAAATAAATAAACAATAACTGCAGTTTCCACGTCATTCATTTCGCAGATCACATAACACTAACGCTCTGTGTGACCACGATATCAACTCACGTTAAAAACAACGTACGTTACTAAGATGCTCGTGTGACTCAGGCCTTAGGGCTAACTCTTCTCACTGTCATTCTGATAAAAACATCACGACTTACGAGATTTTATATATATGAATTAAATTATCTGAGATATATTTGCATACTAGTTTTTATAAATAGTACAATAAATAATATCTAACAGAATTCAACTCAACACATTTACGTAGGTAATAATAATAGCACAATAATAAATGAAGGTCTTAATCATCACTTTCAGAATTGCTAGTATCACTGTCACTGTCGACTAAAGAAATAATTAATGGTTCAACTTCACTGATATTGTCTGCGAACACTTCATTTTCTAAATATTTGTCTTCGATCTTAATCACATGATCACAAAGCTTCTTCCAGTCTTCTGGCTTTATTTGATTAAATTCATATTCCGCTAACTTCCATGCATCTTCTAATTTGAAGGTAGTATTTTTTTGCAGCGATGTTGTTTTTCATTGTCGCCCATATTAACTCGATGGGATTTAAATCTGGATGATATGGCGGTGTCCATGGTCTTGTAATAATGTGTTGAACTTGTAGGTTACATAATAATAATAATAATAATAGTTAATAATAATATTTTATTTTAAATATTCGTGTCAAGTATATATTTACAAATCATTGCAAGCTCGCGGATTGTCTTGTTTTCTGATGTTGCACCGTCGCGTCATAGAATTCTGCTTGAGTATGGTGGGTTGGCTATAAGAAAATTCTTTAGCTCCCTCCTGAATAGTGCGGTGCTGTTGGTCTTCTAGTGGGTTGGGCAGGTGTTATAGAGTTTTATGTCGGCTGTCCGATATTCCAAGGTTTCCAATCTGGTCTTGGGAGTGTGAAATGAGGTGAGCTTGTCGTGTAGTGTAGCTATATAATTGACTATTTGTGGGTAGATTTGGTGTGTTTTGGTGGGTATGGATTGTGGATTTGAGTATGAAGGTGGCCGGAGCTGTGAGTATGGAGTAATCTCGGAAGTAGGGTCTGCACGATGTCCTGTTTGACAGTCCTTCTACGCTTCGAATGGCTATCTTCTGTTGTAGTAAGACCGATTTGATGTGGGGTGAGTATTCCCAAACCTCAATACCCATAGGACATTATGGAGTGGAACAGGGCGTGGTAGGCTATAATAGCGGCTCCAGATCCAGCTGTCTTCTGGATTTTCTTCAAGTCAAATGTAACCTTGGCCAGATGGTTGCATAAATTGGAGGTGTGGGCTTCCCAGGATAACCTGGGGTCGATGATGATACCTAAGAGTCGTTCTGCCCTCCCAGGTTCATTCCACCTGTCAAGGTCGAAATTAACAGAGACTGTCTTATCCTCGTTTAGCTTGAGTTTGTTTAGGGCAAACCAGGTTTTTGCAAGTTCGAAGTTTTGCTCCATATTGTGTTTGGCTATTTCCAATGTAGGTATTTTGCTGACAATGGTTATGTCATCTGCATATATGATTATTTCTGTGGTGAGGTGTAATGGTAGGTCATTAATGAAAATGATGAAGAATAAAGGAGCTAGGGGAGATCCCTGCGGTACACCCTTCACTCGTGCTGCTACTTGTATTATTAAATCTGACTTGTCTGTTTGTCAGGAAAGATTTTATTAATGATAGTGCATTTCCTCTGAAGCCATAATGTTCTATTTTTTCGTAGAACAAACTGTGATTCATGGAGTTGAATGCCTTGCTGAGATCACATAGCTTCATCCGACAGTTTTCATGGTGATCAAGCCCCTCGGTTACATACTCCATGAAGCTTCTTAATGCGCCAGAAGTGCCTCTGCCTGGGATGAATCCGAATTGTTGTTGGCAAAAATATCTGTTTGTTCTAAGGAAATTCATTATTCTGGTGACCAGTATGTCCTCAAATATTTTTGAGAACACCGGAAGTATGGAAATAGGCCTGTAGTTGTTGCAGAACTATGGCAAGCTTCATCTTGTCGGGATATGTTCCTTCCTCCATGCATCTGTTGTAGATGGCAGCTAGAGGCTCTTCTCATAATGCTTGATAATTTCATACAACCTAACTTATTAGGTTCAAAATTAATATTTTTGTCATTTAGCCATTTGATCATATCTGCCTTTTTAGAATTTGATGTGGGTGCGGGATTTGCCTGGATGTTGTGGAGGGTGCATTGTCTATGACAATGACGACAGAATTCTTTGGTAAATTAGGAATCAACTTTTGTTGCAACCACTTGCCATAATTCTCTGAATTCATTTCTGAATGGTAATTGCTGGTTTTAGATCCAGATTTAAATATTAACAAACATTCATGTATTAAGCCCTTTTCACAACCAGCATTTACATATTAATCTCTGACCTTTAGGGATATTTGCAAATAGTCCTTTGGTTGAGTCATCTGTCCAATTATTCGAAGAGACATGGCTACTGTGCAAATATGTTTCGTCCAGATACACAATCGGTCTATTTTGACTTCGGAAATATTTAACTTTCTTCAAGTACGAAGGGACCTTATATCGTGGTTTTTAATTAGACTTTCCTATTATTTAATTATTTTGCGTACCTCTCCACCTGAACTCCATTTTCGCAAAAGAACTCTGTGTATCATTGGATCCATTCCATTCTAGCTCGGTCCATATTTTTTGGTTCACTTTTGCAAGGTTAACATCACAACCTTCAGTCTTGTTAAATTTGTGTACGACGTGGCGTATATCAGCTTTATTATACTCCGGTAAATCAGTCATTAAGGAACTCTTCCTTGCAAGCTTTTTTTCTGGTGTTCTAAAGATCACCTTGCCATTATTTTTCGATGCACTAGTGTTGCCTTCACTAACTATTCTCTATATAGATCTAATAGACATGCCCGTTGCAACAGACATCTTCATTTTCACACTTATCAATGTTTCTGTTTCACTTTCTCACTTTTAAAATAACAAAACACCCTGGAAACTACTTTCCGTGTTTGACTACATAAAACAGCTTTCCGTTCGCAATCTGCCATCTACTGAAAATTTTACCTGCGCCACTGGCACTGCGGGACATTTTATTTCATCCGTATAGTATGCTGATGTGCAACCCCACTGCTCGCCAACAAGAGGGATACGTACCTTGAAAACAGTGCCAATATCAAGCTCTATGTTACGAAACGTAGAGCTCTTAGTAATAAATATTTTGCAGAAATTTCTTCTTTCTCAGAAAGAAGAAAATTTGTTCCACAATTCCGTCAAACCAAATTAAGAAAAAATATGTAAATAATCGTAGAAACGAGACGTGAAATTTGCCTTTTGGTGTATTTTCAGCAGCTAGAAACTTGGTTCAAAAAGCAAATACTGGAAAACTAATTTGAGCACACTATAATATGAACATTTGATTGCTTGCCTTTCAAATTTGAATGCATTTAAACTGAAAATAAATAAGTCACATTAAATTTACTTCGACAAGAAACCCATTTCTAAAAACAGGAGTCACCTCCTTCCACTAGCAGATTCTAAGCGCCCCTCGGTAGTTGGTGATAGCAGAGTACGTTCGGGCCATATCTGGCGGGCAGATTTGTTTCTCCTACGCTGGCTGGTGTAGTGGGGGAGATTATCGCACGACCGAGTGCTTATTTTTCTTGAGCAACGTACGTATCCCTCTTAAATCTGGTGGATTGTACACGTCTCAAGTTTTTAGTAATAGCATGTTTGTGAAATTCATACAAAACAAATTACATCACTGACAGCAGCCCATACTGTGAAATTTGTTAAAAACATGTTGTTATGGACCAGTGGCGGTTTCTCTATAGGAGTTGCAGTGCTGCAGAATCGTCAATTATCAGCTTAATAAATCAAAAATATTGTAGCTAGTGCTTCATTGTGACATACCCAACAGTTTTAAATATTTTATTTTACGCGTCCGCCTAACAGTTCTATTTTTGGTACCCCTATTCACGCACAACTCGCATAGCAGCATTGTATATTGCACTGATAGGCCAGGCAAAATAGGACAAAAACAGTTCGAAATCGGAACTAATTAACCTAAAGCTGATTTTTTGGGGAAACGTTGTTTGATATGTGTAAAACGTGTTGTAAAAAATCCCCACAAATCCGAGTGTCGGAAGACCTTGAAAATCGGTCGACAATCTGCGCTCTGAAAATGTCGCGCAATGTATCTGCGGTTGCTCAATTCGCTCAGTGCTATGGACAATTTTGTGTGTTAATAGCGTACCTTTGAAAAGGAATTAAAATAATGTTTCCAATTTGAGATGTCAACTTTTCCAACGACTCTTTCAGGGCGAATAGTTAAGAAAACTTAATAAATCCTATAGCTCTTAAAAGTTTATAAGTCCAATACATGAAATTATTGGCAAAATGAATTTAAAATATATGAAAGATGAAGGAAATCTGCTGCATATATGTAGTTGTATTGGGAACGCCTACCAGTTTTCTGAAATATGCTCTCGGTACGAAAAGTATGTAAAATCTCATTACTGACAAATTGTTATTGTCGTGTTCGATGACTATCAACGAAAAGCTACAAAATAGCAGGAAAAAATACGACGAGACTTTGGTAGGGCAGCTGTTGTTTATCTATTGACTATGACTATTGCAACTATCCAGAGAAATCTTAATTTTCTTGAATAATTCAAATAAAGATATATTTATCCACAAAATTAATCAGCCATTTCAAGGACGTTAACATTGCTGCAATTCAAGCACAGGTACGGTAATAGCGAAAACTACAATTAATATTATATATATATATGAGCTCTTCAGGCCTTGTAGGCCCATGGCTTGTCCTACTATTTTTCTCCACTCCGCTCTGTCTTGTGCCTTGCTTTTCCAGTCCTTAATGCCTAGTCTCCTGACATCCTCCTCCACACATTCTCTCCATCTTCTCTTAGGCCTTCCTCTCTTCTTTCTTGTCTCTCTTCATTTCAAGCATCTGTCTCGGTATACGTTCTTCCCCCATTCTAGCAACGTGCCCTAGCCATCTCATTCTCTGCGCACGCACATACTGGACTATGTCCGCCTCCATGAACATTTCTCTCAACTCTGCATTGTTTCTTCTCCTATACTCATCTCCATCCTTTATCCCTCCAAAAATTGTTCTTAATATTTTCCTTTCCCAGATTTCTAATTTCTGCTGGTCTTCCTTTCTTAAAACCCATGCTTCACTTCCATAAGTTACAGTCGGTCTGATAATGGTCTTGTATATCCGTATCTTCGCTTTTCTTGACACATTCTTGTCCCTCAACACTGTCCTCAGAGCCCCAGCACTTCTGTTACCTATCATTATTCTTTTTTCAATTTCTCTTAGTTGGTCATTGTTTCTTGTAATTTCTGCCCCCAAAAAATTAAAACTCTCCACTCTTTCAAATATGCTCTTTCTATCTTTTCCACTTTTCACGCTCAGATGTTCTTCCTCTTCTTTTGCTTTCTTTGTCGTCATGTACCTTGTCTTTAGCTCGTTTATCCTTAATCCATAAGTTCTTGCTTCGTTTCCTAGCCGCCTTACGAGCTCTTTCAATTCTTCCTTTGTTCTTGCTATCAATGTTACATCATCAGCATATGCAATACACTGGTGTGAGTTCTTAAGCACTGTGCCATCTCTGTTTATATTGCTGTTTCTGATAATTTGCTCTAGCAACAGATTAAAGAGCACCGCCGACAGTGGGTCTCCCTGCTTCAGACCATTGCCGACCATAAAACCTTCCGACATCGTGCCATTTATTCGAACTTGGTATTCTGTGCTCTCCAAAGTCATTTTCACCAAGGCAATTACTTTCCACGGGACTCCCAGTTGTCGCATTACTCCATCCAACTGTCGTCTGTTTACACTATCATAGGCTTGTTTGAAATCTATGAAAGCCACGTGTAGCTGCACATTCTGCTCCTCACATTCACTCTGTATCTGCCTCAATGTAAAGATTTGGTCTATAGTAGATCTGTTCTCCCTAAATCCTCCCTGATATTCCCCCAACATCACTCCCGTACTATCCTTCAGCCTTTGTGTTAATATTTTTGCAAATATTTTGTATACATTGCTTAATAGGGCTACTCCTCTATAGTTCTCACACTCCTGTTTATTTCCCTTTTTATGTAATGGGCATATTATTGCTTGTCTCCACTCCCTTGGCATTTGCTGTTTCTCCCATATGTTCTGGAGCAGCTTGTGTATTCTGCTGTGCAGCCCGTGGCCCCCATATTTTATCAGTTCTACTTCTATCCCATCTTTTCCTGGACTTCTGTTGTTCTTTAATTGTTTTATAGCACTTTTCACTTCCTCGAGACTTGGTGGTTCTATGTTCTTATCCCGTGGTCTCATCTCGTTTTGGTTGGTATCTTTACAATCTCCATGCACCTCAGTCACATTCAGTAGTTCGGAAAAATATTCCCTCCACCTTTCCAGCACTTCCCTTTTCCCACCCACAAGCTGCCTATCCTTGTTATAACAGTACATGGTATTTACACTGTTCTTCTTTTTGTTTTTTCTTACTTCTTTATAAAAATTCCTTATTTCTTTCTGGTCATAATATTCTTGTATGTTTCGTATTTTCATTTCCTTATACTTTCTCTTCTTTTCTCTACATATTCTTTTTGCTACTCTTCTTTTGTTCTCGTAGTCTGCTTTGGTCTCTTCTGTATTAAATTCCAGCATTCTTAACCGTGCTCTATTCCTCTCCTCCATTCTTTCCTTGCATTCTTGGTCTATCCATTCCTTACTTTGTTGCTTTTGTTTGTTCCCTATCACCGTTTCTGCTGATTGGCATATTATACTTCTTAACTCTTTCCATACATCTTCCACTTCCCCATCTCCCACTCTCACCATTCTTTGTTCGATCTCTCGTGTGTACTTCACTACATTTTCTTCCCTCTTTAATAGTCCTATATTATGTGCCTCCCTCTTACTTATTATTCGTCTATTCTCCTTAAGCATTTCCTGTGCGACTTTTACTCTCACCATAAAGTGATCAGAGTCAGCGTCTGCTCCCCTACAACTTCTTACATCCTTAATACTGCCTGCATGCTTCTGTTCGACTAAAATATGGTCGATTTGGTTGATTGTTTTCTTGTCTGGTGATACCCATGTTCCTTTATGTATCTCCTTATGTCTGAAAAAAGTTCCACATATTCTCATTCTCCTGCCAGCTGCAAAATTTATCAGTCTTTTTCCATTTTCACTACTAATGTCATGCTTGCTGTGTTTTCCTATCACAGGTTCGTATATCCCTTCCTTTCCAATCTTAGCATTCCAATCTCCCAATATTACTTTTAAATCATAGTTTGCTATTTTCTCAAGTTCTTCCTCCAGTCTTGTGTAAAATTCTTCTTTCATCTCTTCGTCCTTATCCTCCGTTGGCCCATGCACATTGAAGATGCTTATTTTTCTGTATTTTCCCTTCACTCTCAGTTTACACATTCTGTCTGTTATCGGTTCAAATTGAATTATTGCATGTCTTGTTTTCCTGTTAACAAGGAAACCCGTTCCGAACCTTCTATCTTGCCCTCCACTTTTAAAAAATGTATAGTCTTCGATATCCATAATTTCCCTTCCTTTTTGTTTAGTTTCTTGTAGTGCAATTATATCTACCTTGTATCTACGTGCTTCATTTATTAACTGCTTTAATGCCCCTTCTGAGTAAGTTCCTCTCACGTTCCATGTAGCCAGTATCAGATCCCCCTTTTTTACTGTTTTTCCAACTTCAAAACCATTATTCTTGTTCATTAATCTCGCCCGGTCCGTCATATCTTTTTCCCGTCCCATGTCACTGCATTTATCTAGTTTTTTGCTGCCTCCCTCAGAAGCTGCAGTTCCCGCTCTCTGTCATTCCACTTGTATTCCCTTCCATTAATTTTCAACTTTCGGTATCCAATCTTAGTTCTATTGCCCTTCATCTTCTCTTACCGGGCCTAAGAATACAATAATTGTTGTAGTAAGCGATGGCACTGATGTACTTGCCCTTCTTCATCATCTTCAAGTATGGATGTTTGATTCTTTCGCAAACGAAAAAAGGGAAATGATCATCGATTCACCGGTATTGTGAAATCTCAACTTTGTAATGGAAATGTCGAATCAGTACTTGCATTTTATGCTCTGCCTGGATGCGATACCACGTCCGCCTTTAACAAGAACGGAAAATTTGCTTGGTATGCAACCTTCAAAAGAAACATTTTTTTTTGAAGAAGCAAGTAGGTATATTCTATAAACAGAGTGTGGAAATAACTGGCCTCTGCAGTCGACCATAAATTGAAACTAAGTATATGGTGGAATTAAAAAAAAATAACGACATGAAGTGTTTGTGCTGGATAGTAAAGCTATAAAGTTGATGTGTTGAAATTTATGGGTACGAGCACCCGATTTGTCCCTAATGCCACTCTTTTGCAACTGCAAGGAAGGCTGTGGAAGCGTGTGTTCCTGCCAGCGGTCGTACACGGCTCAATCCAATCATCCAATGTGGTCAGTTCAACGAGGTGATTTCTTGCACAATCAAGGATGCTGATCGCATTTGAGAAGATGAAGATTTAATATTATCACCACATACAGTGTCATCGAAATTTAAAGAACAAGGCTTCGAAAATCGACAGAACTCGAAAAAATAATGGGCGTTTTCTTAATAAACTTATGCACAATTTCATTTTTCAATTTAAATCCTCAATTTTCTAAATTATATCATTTTAATATTTGGTACATGCGTACCATTTACCCCACCCGCATTTTTTCATACCACGCCATTGACTATAGATTGGAACCTTTGATTCCTTACTAAACTTTTATCACTTTTTTATATTTTGCTTGATTTAAAAGATAGTGGCCAGAATTCAATCTCATGACATCCTCCAAATTATTTAAATAATTAGGTACATTTCCATATTATTTAACAAAGTGACAAAACACAAGAACTTGCTGGTGGGGGTTGTGGTGTAACAATGTTATCAAAACTGCTGTTTTACTGATAACGAATTGTAGAATAATCATAATTACCTATTAGATAAATGCCCTGTATCCCAGAAATTGTGAATTTTTCAAAACATGTTTATTAAGAATATTCCTATGATTTTCTTGAGTTCTAACAATTTCTAAGGTTTTGCTCATTACACTTGACCATCCTGTATACCAAAATAAACAAAGCGTGTACCAAAATAAAGTTATAAAAATGACATCTAAAATTTCCTTAATAATAAACATTTTCAGCAATTTTCAGGGTCTTCCGACACTTGGATTTCTGGGGATTTTTCACAGAAGGTATTTCATACAACTAACTACATTTCCAGAGAAAATTAGCTTTAGGTTAATTAGTTCCGATTCACACCCTAATTTGCCTGGCCTATGAATCGCCTCACATCGATGTCCAGTTCTCAGATCCGAATATTGTAGTTTTATGGCTAAATAACCAATCAGGAAGAAGCGATTGAAGTTGGGAGGCTCCTGATTTTAACGGGCATTCAGTTTTGCATCTAAGCAGTACCGTTTAGCATTCGGATGCGTCCCAGCACTGAAGTTTTATATTTCGTAACTTATAGGTACCTACATAAGCGTTTTCTGTTCCGAATAATTATTATTGTCAGTGGATTATCACGGATAGTGATATCGTAAAAAAATTTCAAAACTTCTCTAATATCTCTACTAGCATATTTTGTCACAAAGTAGTCCCTGTTACGTAACTGCTACAAAAAACGTTTTGAAACGTGAAACAATTCTCGTCGCCTTTAAGAGGCGTAGCCGTCACAGTTACCAGAAATGGGGAATGCCTCGTTACCACACAAGTTACGACACACGTTACAACACGTTACGGGCGTCGAATTGTGTCTACCATGAGTATCATTTGGGGCTTTAATTCAAAATTGTAACATTAATCTGTAATATGAGACTACAGCTTGCAAGACTGTTATATTCTATAAAACAATGCATTACATAGGACTAAAGGGCAGCTTTAAATCTCGAGTTTATTGCACAAGCGCTAGTAAGAGTAATTATCATCCTTAATAATAATTAATTAATAAATGCTGATTTTGTTCGGAAAGTTTCAGCTTTTCTCTAACTCAAGTTTTCAGCACAGATGCTTTTATGCTTTTATAACCATTACCAGTTTTGATATTTGCCTTCAATTTGTTGCATTCTATAAAATTCATATTGAAAAATAATATGCAGTATCTAGTTATTGGTGTTTGCAAAAATGTTGAGGTTTTAGATGCGGGCAACTGGAATATATATTGTATTGGAAAATATCAGAGATAAAGCAATTTTTGTAATTGACCGTATATGTTACGCCCCCTAGCGGTCGTTTTAGGAACTCGAAACTAATTTCCAGCGATTTTTCAGGACCATATTTCCTGAAAATATTTTTTTCCCAAAGCTGTATGATTAACGGTTTGGGAGACATAGCTGGCGACCTCTCTTAATGGGATACCCGGTACAATGGCAGTGTTATTTGTCATTTCTATTTTACAGTGCCAAATCGGGCATCCTCAGCGGGCACAATCACATAATACTGATTAGGCCCTTCACTCAAAACTCGCACTTAGGTGGTCATTCTGCAAAGTCACAGCGCTTAGATTTTGCAATAAAATGGATAAAGACTGTGACTACTACACCTTTACACTTGAATAAGTAGAACGAACACTGGCAAGTTAATTAATTATGTCACATAATTTTTAAGAGCAATAAAGGCAACCCATAAGTTTCCACATCTTGTGTGTAAAAGCAAACAACCTGTGGTGTTGAAATATTACCTCCATGCTTCTTCCACATCTTCCACAGTGACAATATTGGAAAAACGAACTTTAGCATGTGCTTCAGCAAGACGAATTAATGATTCCAATTGCCTAGGATAGGCAGAAATTTGTCCTCTTCCAGATCCCACTTTGCGCATATCTACATACACTTCAATCAGCTTTTGGGAGGCTTCTTCACCAAGAGTCGGATGAATATGTTCCTTGGCATAAGCAATATAATCTCGTAAAATTGACATATCCTAGAAATATTAAACCAAAATAAAAGCGAATAAATAATAATAGTGCAAAGATCCTACTAAAACTTCATCATCTTCATCTTCATTTCCTCTGTAATATAGTGAAACCAAATGGTGAGCCAATTTTCGGTCAAAAACTTCATTTTGTGGGTCAAGAATAAGAAATATTAAATCAAACCTGAAACGCAATTTGTAATTGATTTAAAAAATATGGAGTGGGCGCGATAGTCTATGGTTAGAGCAATAGACTGCAAGCACAACAAGCACGGGTTCAATCCCCAGCGCCCGCAGTCATATTTGATCGTTTTTCCGCCTCTAAGACTAAGGAAATGCGTACCCAGGGCAAAACTTGGGGTAATAATAGGTAGTTTGAGGCGCAGTGCTTGCCCCCACTACCATCTGACATGCCTGTAAGTGTGCTTCGATATGCCGAGCCTAAAGTAGGGAACCCATTACGAACACCCGGCTCGGTTCGGCACAGCACAGCACCGGTCAAATTCATTTGTATAGATCTCAATACAATGCAACCCATTAGTGGTGCCCAGATCAGTTCGGCTCAGTCCAGCACGGCGACGGAACAGCCGGAATTCTCCGAGGGGAATAAAATCCATTGCAGATGAACGACTAAACCAGCCAAGACAAGTGTAACCACCTGTTGATGTACAGTTTTTCTTTGTTCGTTCTGCGGTTTTAAAATATGAGTAGACCTTTATAAACATGCAAATGGTTTGTTTTTCCCCTCTATATTTATGCTACGATTACTTACTTCAGTGTCAGTGCAAGGCGCTTCTCAGGGCCGACAGGTTCTCTAAACGGCGTATATTTGTTTGAAAATAGTAACATGTTAAGCAACTCATAAAATTTATTTTGAGACAATCGAAAATATCGAAAAAATTTCGCATCTTCTTTTAGTAAGTCTGCGAAAAGATGATGGAATTCACCATATTTTCTCCTCTTCTTAAATATTTCCTGTACCCAGAACCCGTGTTTTTGTTGTCTTTTCTTTTGTTTCTGCTCTTCCTCGTCGGCACAAATTGCACTTACTATTATTAACTCTCCTTGCGAAGAGATCCCCCATGGCAACTGGAAAAGGTTTCTTTTTCCGATTCGGTGACGTGTTGGTCGTTACAAATGGGTTTACTACGGAGTTTGGACGTGCCGGTCAATACCGTACCGTGCCGTGCCGAACCGAGCCGAACGTTCATAATAGGTTCCCTGTTTAATTTAAGCACTTCTAAGTGCCGGTTGTTGGAACTTGGCTCAAAATGTAACGCGATGATACATTTAATTCGGCTGTCGTTGCTAAGGTACTTACTTCGTGATTGCTTATATCATAGCAACGAAAGTCGAATTAAATATAGAATCACGTCACATTTTGATCCGATTTCCAAGAACTGGCCCTAAAGTACTTACTCATACAGTGTCGTTAGACAGTATAAAAGCGAGACTATTATATTAAAAAAGAATTAGCGCAGCTATCGAAGTGGATATCTTGGCCTTAATTCATTTCCAAAATCAATACAGCAAACATGAAAATGTTTTTTTTTCCTTTGATTTTTAAAATACAAAATCAAATTGGTAATTAATTATAAACTTACTTTTCTTTTTTCTACATAAAGGGACTTCAAATTCAGATGTCAATAGAATTTTGAAAAGATAACTTTATGTGTATTTCAGGTTGTCTCTAGTTTGAAAATTTTCTTGCCGATCAAATTCGTTAACTTTCTATTTCTTGCACCTTACATGTTAATGTTATACAGGGTGTCCCAGAATTCGATAACAGAAATGTAAGGACAGATCCTTTGGCTAAAAATATGAAGAAAATTACCTAAAACATACCCGATTCCCCAACAGTGAGGAAGAACTACAGTCATTTGAAGAAGGGTTGCAGATAGTTTTTTTACAATAACTCTTGAACCATTAACATAAAGCGATAAAAGTTCTCTTGTACACACGGAGTACAATATTATAGAACGGAGTGCCCACGAGCTACTGTTTCCTGGCCGCTTAACGTTCGGATGTGCGAGAGAGTGCTCCGAGACAGAGAGCGTTCGATAGGTCCGGCACCTGCGAGCACAAATTCGGCGCTGGCTTTGTATTGCATTAATTTATATTTCAGTAACTAAGGAACTTTCTTCAGACTATTTACACATTTACAGCTTCACTGAAGAGTTTTGTTATAGAAGATGGGTAAACGGTGCTTTGTGCCATAATGTACGTCAGGTTACCAATGTAACCCTGAAAAATAGCTATGTTTTCACCACCAAAAGATGATAATTTCTTAGTGCTGTGGATACAAAATATCCCCCGACAAGACCGAACGTTGTCGCATTCTGAAATTCTGATGGGGTTTGCGCTAAACATTTCGAAGAAAAGTGTATTGTTACTGAATGGCGAAAGAATAATGGACATCTCCGTTTTATTCAAAATTTGAGAAATGAATAGAATACTAAAATTTAATGCAAGTATTCTTAATGAGCAGGTGTCGAAAAATTAATATTTACCAAGATAGATTCAGTGTGTTAAAGTTAATTTATAAAAATTGTATTTATTGAATATTTATAAAACTATTTATTAGATATTCTTATCTCAAATTACAAATTTATAAATTAATTAAACCACCACAATTCGGAAACTGTACTGTGGGCGAAGCCAATACTAATAAACTTTGTCTTAACCCTTTCGCTACGGACGTTGTTTTTTCATAAGCGTTCCCTCTATACGGCGTAATTTTACGGTTGCTGTGTTCGTACGTCCTTCGTAGTAAAACCACAATGCTTACGTGTCCATACGGTTTTCGTATCAGTGAACCTTAACGAAGTTACGTATAAGCGCGCGTATCGAAATGAAACGTAGTATAAAGAAACCGTGCGAAATCGTTTTCAGTAATAAACAGAAGAGGTAAAAACAGCATTTGAAAATTTGCTTTATGCAACGTAAATGAAACTTAGATTCGAATAGAAAGTAAAATTCAACTCTACTTATAGGCCGTCTAGATACGTATTTCGTAGATTGGTCCCATTTTTTCAAAAACTGTACTTTGGAAGCAATATTCTTATAGGCCGCCCCCATCCGTATTTCGCTGTGAGAGCGTTAGTGGCAATAAACGTTCGATCATGGCTCGCGATCTCCGGATAACGTTGATTCGAAAATACACGGTTTTCGTAAACATGAACCGAAACATTTTAACCGTGCACGTACGGCTTTCGTAGCGAAAGGGTTAATGATATGAAAACCATTTTTGAAAAAAGACGAAGCTGCACTCAGGAATATATACAAGATCTTAAAACAAAACTTGAAGCTTTGATTGAAGATGAAGAAAACGATATCATACACCAAAACGTTTTAGAAGAGGAATCAAGCAGTATTTCTGACTGTGTATCAGTGGCAGGAGAAATGAAAGTTAGTACAATTATACCGATAGAAAAAGTTAAAGGAACTTCAAACCCGAATTAATACAGACCGGTCAATCTTTTGCCTGTGGTTGAGAAGGTGCTTGAAATTTTGGTTAATCACCAGGTCAGGGGATACATTGTTAGAAATAATTTGCTTTATAGAAATCAGTCGGGGTTCAGAGAGAAGCATTCTTGCGAAACCTCTTTACAGTTGGTGCTGAAATACTTAAGTAACAATGTGGCAGACGGTAAAGTGACTGTGTGTGCATTTGTTGATTTAAGACGGGCCTTCGAAACTGTGGACCATGCCATATTAATTGAGAAACTGCAATTTCTGGGATTTACTGGTAGAGTGTTGTTATGGTTCCGTAGTTATTTGAGCGACAGGAAGCATAGGTGCAGGATGGAAAATTGTGTGTCATCGGAGTTAGCATGTAATGTAGGAGTCCCTCAAGGTAGTGTTCTGGGGCCGTTGTTATTTTTATTGTATGTAAACGATGTTCAATTGTGGCTTAGGGAATCCCTTGTGAACCTTTTTGCCGATGATACATTGATCTGTGTTGCCCACGAGGACCCACAGGTAGCTTGTCAGTCGATGAATAGGGAGTTGACATTATTATACGAGTGGATGTGTATAAACAGACTTAAGTTAAATGTATCTAAGACAAAGTGTATGGTGGTGGCTTCGGAGAGAAGATTAAATATTACAGTTGATCCTATATTGGTTAACAAAGAAATTGTGAGTGTGGTGGATAGTATTAAGTATTTGGGGGTTGCTCTGGATAAAAAATTGAATTTTATTTGTCATGTTGAAGATCTATGTAAAAAAGTAGGAAAGAAACTCGGTTTTTTGGCCAGATTGAGGGCAGATTTATCTTTATCAAGTGGTTGTTTGATATATAACTGTATTGTTAGGCCACATTTTGATTATTGTTGTACTGTGTTGACGACTTGTAATGAAAAAGAATTGGATAGGTTGCAAGCACTACAAAGTAAGGCTATGAGGATTTTGTTGCAGTGCAGTAGGTTTACATCTGTAAGTTACATGTTGGATGTTCTGGGGTGGCTGAGTGTGAGGAATAACATTAAACTACAGTGTTTAGTATTTATACATAAAATAGCTCTGGGGGAGGCACCAGAATATTTTGAAGGGAGCTTAGTGAGGCGTGGGGAATTAATGGATTATGTTTTAAGATCGGGTGACAATTATAAGGTAGATAGGGTGCGGTACAGTAGATATATGAAGGATGTTCTTTATAAGGGCGTTATAGAGTATAATAAGTTGCCGCATAGTTATAAGTTGCTGTCTGTTGTTAAGTTTAAGTTAAATGTGAAAAGAGATCTTTTGTCTGAAAGGTGATGGTTTGTTGGGATTATATTGTGTTATTGTTTGTATTAACTAGCTTTGCTAAAATAAATTATTTATTATTATTATTATTATATTACATGGCTGGTTTCATTTGTCGAAAGTTGCAAAAAACAACTACTTGTGCCAAGTGTAAAGAAGCGTTTACTGTTGATTTTACATTTGTCAACTATGCCGCAGCGGAATTAACAAATCAAAAATCTAAAGGATTTCTAACGCATCCTTGCATACAGATGTTCACAATATTTCAAAAAACAGAAAAGATATTTGTAAATTGCATTAATTCTTCCACACTTTACGAGGACGTTATGACCGAAGTTTTAAATACAGTTCCTCTTTCTTTTCCATGCGATATGCATAAAAATGACATTTTAGCACATGCTTTACATTATTTCGTATCTCGAAGGATGGTTCAATACTTCAAGAGTCAGGATTTAAAATCCAGAAGGAAAAACGAAAGTGCTCAAAACTACAGAGTTCATAAAATTTGACCGCTTTTGTTAAACTGTGGAGTTTTTATTATATCTTGTAACATAATTTTCGGTCCTGTGGTATTTTTTGGATTTGTTTTATACAAGTGTTCTGTTTACGGTTTATTCGCCGCTTTTTACCGTATGATAATGAACCTGTTCTTGAGAAACGATAAAATAAAAAGCTTGATGATTCGCAAATGTATTGGCGGAACATATGAATAATTTCAGGAGTTTTACTTTTCTTATTTTTTTATGAAAATGACAAAATATAAACTCCTCTTAGTATGATTTTAGGATTTTTCAGGGAGACGAGCCAAATTCCCTGATTTTGAGAGCGATTTATCAAATTCCGACAATTCCATGATTTTTGGAACAATTTTTTTTATTCCCTGATTTTTCCAGGTTTTTCAGACTACTGCTCTCAAATAGTTAGGGATGTAGGATGTTCTACTTTTAGGGAAATGCGTAGGTTAGCTCAGGATAGAAAAGGATGGAGGTACACATCCAATCAGCCGATCTTAATCAAATGGTGTAAAAAATTCAGAAAAACGATCTTCCGAGGGCTGTTAATTTCTACTTTTTGCACAATTCATGAAACTTTGTGCAGGTATACCTATAGTATGGGAATCTTACTATATCAGAGAAATTTGATTGCCTTAACTTAAATGATCCGAAAGTTTTTGTAGAAAAACATTCTGAAATCCTCCTTGTTGGGGAATCAGCTATGTACCTAGTTATTGGGAATCTTCTTCGTATTTTTAGTACAGGAATCTGCCTTTAAATTTACTTGGCGGAGTTCTGGGATATCCTGTATTTCACGTTTTTCAAATGCCTATGTACCCCATATAAATTTTTTGGAAGTTTCCATATTTTGTATAGAAATAATAATTCTGATATAAACTTTTAAAAGGTACCTGGATAAAAGTGTGTGCGGAAGTTGTACATTTTCAATTATCGTTTTATTTTTATTCCACTGCGATTCACACGGATTGGCTGCTGCTAAGATAGACGTTCGTGCATTCAGCTGGCAAATAATTCCTGCTTTCGCAATACTAAGAGTCTGTTGTTCCATGACCTAAAATTTACAAGCAAAGAATATTAATACATGATGCAAGGTCAAAACCTGCAGATGAGTGTTGTCTTTGTAATAAAAGATATAATCAGATGTTTTTTGTTGAACTATGTAGAAAAAAAAATGATGTATTTCTAATTTCTCAGAAAAATCACTTCAAAAAAACACGCCTGCTTGTTCTTAAACTACTATCGTATATATAAATTTTTATCCAACTGTTCCAGAAAATAATTTTTGAACTAGAATTGATAGTAAGTAACTTAGAAGCTAAAGTAAATGACCTGGAGCAACGTGGAAGGTTATTAAATGCTGAAATCGATGGCGTCCCTAAAACTGCAGACGAATGTGTTAAAGCTATTACATTGGGTATTGCGAAGCAGAATAATGCTGACATAAAGGATGAAGACACATTGATGTATGCCACTGTGTGCCATTAAAACGAAATTCATTGCATCCTGGAATCATCGCCCAATTTCGAAGCCGCACAAGTCAAAATGAATTCTTGAAGTCGAGAAAGAACAGTATAGTGTATGCGGACTAGTTGGATCTACCCGTTAAGTTACCACAGCACAGGATCTACATAAGTGAGAACCTGACTCCAAGAAATTGTAAATTGTTTAACCTGGCCCGGAAATTTAAACTCGAAAATTCTTTTAAGTATGTGTGGACTAGAGATGGCGTAATTTTCTTAAGAAAGGAAGAGGGAAGCACTTGCTATAGTATAAAGAGCGAGGAAGATTTTGGGAAGATTGAATAACATCAAACATATGGTAAGTCTTTTCCTGGATACTACTGTTGTTGAACATGTTGAATGACTATATGGACGAGCTAGGAAATCAACAAATTGTTACCTTAAATGTTTACAGTAATGAGTCTTGTAAAAACTTATTGAGGAACTCCACTTCTACAATTTATCACAGCAATGTAAGAAGTGTTAGAAAGCATTTTGATGAGCTGCAGACCATCCTCTCGATATACGAAAACAAGTTTGATAATATTGAGTGAAACGTGGAAATGCAGTTCTTATGATTTATATAAAATAAATGGTTACGAGCAGTATTATAATGATGGTGACATAAATAAGTAATTGGGGATAGCAATAAATGCCATTTACAGACCACCTAGCCTAAATGTAATTGAATTTATTGATTGCACAACAAAATATATTGATGGTGTTTGTAATGGATCTACCGAAGTGTTTATTGGAGACACTAATATAAATTTACTCTCACGTGATGCAATTACTGAGGAGTATCTGAATGCATTGTCGGAGAGAGGTTTCTATTCCTATATAAATGATTTCACAAGAATTGAAAATGAGTCGAGGTCCTGTATAGATCATATTTTCATCATTGATTATAACAAGTGGTTTACTCCAATAATATTGCATAGCAAAATAACTGATCACTGTCCAATATTATACTTGGGCCGCCGAACAGACTAAGTGATCACGCTGCAAGAACGTGCTCTAGGCGGGACCACTATCAATTTAGGACAACCGAACTGCAGTGATGCGCTTTCTTTAGACCAAACGTAGTCGCATCACTCCAATTCGGTCGTCATAAATTACTCTTGGCCCCGCTAGAGCACGTTCTTGCAGGGTGATCACTCCGTCTGTTCGGCGGCCCATGTATAGGATGTGATTTGGGAGCCTTATGAATCCATGGCTCACCAGGAACCAAAAACTGAAAGAAAGATAATTAATTATGTCAAACTTGTAAATAGATTAGAAAATGAAAACTGGAATAACTTGAATAATTGTTCACTTGATGAAGCTCGTGATAGTTTTGTTAATAGTATGAGATTGCATTTGATCTCATCTACTATTCACTTAAAACCTCGACAGAAAAAACCTAAAACTTGGATCACCAGAGGGATTATGAATTGTATAAACACTAGAGATAGGCTATACAAACAAGTACAAGCTAACCCACAAAATGAATTTATAGACGCAATATAGATTATATAGAAATAAAATAGTATTGTTAATAAAAGTTGCAAAGCAAAACTTTTATAGCGATAAAATTAAAAATAAAAATACTAAATCTTCGTAGACTACAACTAATGTAATTTTGGATAGAAATCACTCGGAAATCACGATAAAAAAGTGGTCAAACCATCAATCTCGCTGATATTTATGTGTTTTTTTTCATATTTATTGTGTCAATTTGAAAGGTGACCTTGAAACAGAGGTAAACAGTAAACAGCTCTTAGTATTTTTCTCAAAAACTGCAACAGAAACACTCAATCAATTGAAATCAGTAGACCAGTTGATGATGTACTAATAGCTACTGAAGAGATCAAGATAAGAATCTCAAGAATCGCGGGCAAGTTTGCAGGTTTTCTCATCTTCAAGTGTATTGGAGGTTAGGACATGTCAAGATGAAGACTTGCAAGACTTGTGATGCTGCGGATGAAGAGAGTTCACTGGGATATGGATGCGATAAGTGTAACAACTGGGTTTGCAATGGCTGCTCTGGAATAACAGCATCAGAGATAAAATGTATGCAACTGAAGAAGCGCGTGCTGCAATTTCGTTGTCCTGATCCTAACTGTAGTGAAAATCGAGAGCGTGAGAGTGGAAATCGAGAGTATGAGAGTGGAAAGCGAGAGTATGATGCTGGGATCAACAAGTTGTATGAGAAACTGATGGGCTTGGAGTCTTTGGTAGCTGTCTCGTTGGATAGTCATACAAGGATCGACAAATTGTTCAAAAAGCTAATGGACCTGGAATCTTTGATAACTGTTTCATTAAATGGTCAACATCATGAGAAGAAGGTTATGGAACAAGAAGGTGAAGCTCAGTTTGCTCAGCAGAACACATTGAAAGGATACAATGAGGCAGTTAAAAGTCAAGCTAAAGGTAACACAAGAGAAGTACAGGAAAGCGCCCCTTCCAACGAACACACTTCAATAAACAACATTAAAAACAAAAACATTAAAGGTATAACAGCTGAACGAGTCTCATCGGCAATAGTAGAGGTAAACCAGCTTCAGAAGATGAAGGACATAATAAACTTGGAAAATGAAACAAGCAGCAGGAATGAAGTTGTGAAGAAAAAGCGAAATAAAAATAAAAGAAAAGTAATTGTTGGTACTGGAGATGCAGATGGCAATATCAGGGCTACAGAAAAGACAATGTGGATATTTGTCGGAAACATAGATAAAAATTGTACACCAGAAAGTGTCAATGAGTATTTAACAAATTTGTTGAATCACAAAAACTTTGAATGTACTAAATTGGTGACAAAATATGATACGAACTGTTATAAATTGGGAGTCAAATTAAAAGATTACGATACTGTAATAAAACCCGAAAATTGGCCTGAAGGAATTAAGATAAGTAAATTTATATTCTGTAACAAGTTGAGAACAAATGAAAATTTTTGAATACCCGACCCGCACATAGTAACAAAATAACCAAGACAGAAGAATCTACGATCATGCATATTGACATTCAAGGTATACCAATACATAGTCAACTCAAAATTATGCACCAGAATATTCAGGGAATTTCAAATAAATTAGAGGCACTGGACGGTCTGGTGCATGGTCTGGGGGTTGATGTCCTTTGTGTTAGCGAACATTGGCTGACTTACATATCAAAATAATAATCTGTATAACCTGACAAACTACAATCTTACTGCCTGTTATTCAAGAGAACAGTACCAGCATGGGGGTGTGTGTATATTTGTGAAACAAGATCTATCGCATAATAATCTGGAAGAAATAAACAAACTATCCTGTGAAATGGAAGATGAAATTGGTGCAATTTACTTACCACAACACAACTTAATAGTAATTGTATATTATGGACCAAGAGCTGTAACAGACCTTCAAATTGTCTGGCAACAGGTATTCGAATACATATATGTAAAATTCAATGCTCAAATAAACATAGTAATCGCGGGTGATTTCAACAGTAACTTTCTTAATCAAAATCCACAGTCACTTGCGATGTTAAATTGTTTCAGTGGTTATGGATTACACAGAACAATATTTACTTACACTAGGGAACACTTCAATGGAACGAGAACAAGTATAGATAATATGTTTACTAATATCACGCAAACTAAAGCCTATACGTATGCCAGCAACATATCTGATCATTTAGCACCAATATTAGAAATTGATACTGTATTAGAAAATACTAAATCTCAAAAGAAATCTTAAAGTCAGTCTCTTAGAAGAAACATGGCAACAGGTGTATGACGATACACAGGATGCAAATGAAAAATTTAATATATTCATAAATATCTTTGGTCTTCACTACAACGAGTGCATTCCCTTGGAACTTACGAAGGATTCAACGCGGCCTTATAGTAATTCTAAAGAATTGATCAAAATAAAGGAAACACTCGATTTTATTCGAGAAGTTTATGTGATATCTGAGGACACTGACATCCTGCACTTGTTTAGAAAGTATTGGGTTTTTCAATAGTGACGCTCGATGTTTGGCAATTGCCCACAATCAATCCGAGAGTGATACAGTTGTCATTTTTAGGTGACGTGGTCAGTTAGGCTTGACATTTAACCATGGAACGCTACACGTTTCAACAACGCGTGGAAATAGTGAAAATTTATTTTTTCGAAAACGCAGAAGAAGTCGCACTCACTGTCACCGGTGATCGATTTAGGGCGATGATAACTAATTTTTTTGGCCTAGATTGGATGGGATAGATCTGGCAAACATATGGTTTCAACATGACGGCGCTACGTGCCATACTGCACGCGATACAATAACTTTATTGCATGAGAGATTCGAAGGCTCCGTAATATCGCAAGGTGGCGACATCAATTGGCCACCCTGATCCTGTGATTTAACGCCATTGGATTTTTTTTGTGGGGCTACGTAAAATCTCGAGTCTATGCTGACAGGCCACGGACGATTGCCGCCATAAAGACCAACATTACTCGCGTCATTGGTGAAATTGAGCAACATTTATGCGAGAGTGTTATTGATAATTGGATCTCCAGGATTCAACTCACCCAGCGAAGCCGCGGCGGCCATTTGGCTGATATAATTTTTAAAACATAATGTCGTCGAATCTGCTTCAAAATAAAAGAAAAAGTATGGCGGTATCACTTACACAATTTGTTTTATTTCATTTTAAAGATCGAGCGCTAATATTGAAAAACCCTTTATAAGGCCTTATATCTAGAGTACGCTCGCAACGGACGAAAAAGGAAAAATGAAAGGAAGATTATGTCAGCAGAAAATAAGCAAAAAGTCACGTGGAATATAATTAATACTGAAACGGGGAAAGGAACATTTAGAACACCAAGAAATACGCCCTCAGCTGAAAATTTTAACAAGTACTTCACGAACATTGCTACTTCTATCTCAGATAGATTGCCTGATGTGACTCCATCACCAAAAAGTTTCTTGCAGAAAATTCCAACGAACCATAATTCTCTATTCTTTCGACCAGTTATAGAAAATGATGTTTGTAACTTCATTAAAAGAATGACATCAAAACAGACGCAGGATATGTTTCAAATCAGTTCCATCCTTGTAAAACATGTACAGCAGGAAATCGCAAGTCCTTTAACTGATATAATCAACAGCTGTTTCCAGCAAGGAATATTTCCCGAAAAGATGAAACTGGCTAAAGTGTGTCCCGTACTAAAAAAAGGAAATCCACAGATTACTGATAACTATCGATCTATCGCAATTTTGCCGATATTTTCAAAGATCATAGAAATGGCTATAGCAGAACAAATAGTAACCTTTATGTGCAAAAACAACTACCTTTCTGAAGCACAGTTTGGATTTCGAGAAAACAAATCCACAACCCTGTTTGCGGATGATACAGTAATTGATGCAAAGGGACGGAGTATTAGTGGCATTACTGAAAGTTTGAATAGAGATCTGGCTCAATTAAGTGAATGGTTTGCAGTAAATAAACTGAAATTAAATGTCAACAAAACGAAAGTGATGTGTGTGGCTACGCCAGCTATATTGGATGAAATTAGAACGGAGGAATATAGAATTAGTATTGATGGTGACGAGGTGGAGTGGGTCGATAAATTCAGGTACTTGGGAGTTGTTGTGGACAAGCGTCTTAATTTTAATGATCATGTTGATTATATATGTAAAAAGGTTGGTAAGAGATTGGGAGTGTTAAAAAGATTAAGCAGATGTTTAAGTCAATATTCTAAAAGAATAGTATATAATACAATAATTTTGCCATATTTTTATAATTGTGAAACTGTGTTATATTTGAGTAATCAGAGTGGTGTGGACAGAATGCAAAAGCTGCAGAATAGGGGAATGAGGATGATACTGGGGTACGACCGATATACTAGGATAACAGATATGTTAAATGATTTAGGATGGCTGAGTGTGAAGGAATTGTTGGAATACCAAATGTTAATTTTTGTTCACAAAATAATCTTGGGACTGATGCCGACATATTTAGATAGATATTTTGTTAAGTGTGGAGATGTCCATGATTACGGAACAAGAAGTAGGGATGATTTGTATGTTAATGCGGCTGCTAGTCCAAGTGGGTATAATTCGATTTTTGTCAGAGGTTTTGTTAAGTACAATATGTTAAGAAGTGATATTAAAAGAATTAAGAATGTTCATTTATTTAAAAGTAGACTAAAGCAAATGTACCTGAACAGATAATTTTTTGTTGTTTTAATATTTGTTTTGTAATGCAGATTTTTGTTTTTCGTATATGGTTCGTATTATGGATGTTTTGTATATCTAGCATTGTTTGCTAATAAATTCAGATACTATTATTATTAACCGTTGCTGTTAAATCACTATGTGACTTTATTGCTAATGGATTTGAGGATCATTACAAAAGTGTCGTCCAGTTCTGTGACCTCCAAAAAGCTTTCGACTGCATGTCCCACGAAATATTTCTAGAGAAAATCCAATTCTATGGTGTAAAAGGTATTGCCTTATCACTGCTTGCATCATACTTATCTGGGCATACTCAAGTTGTATGTCACAATCAAGTAACCAGTGGCATAAGATCTGTTCAACACAGGATATCGCAAGGGTCGATTTTAGGACCACTCTTAGTCATTCCAGCTCGTTTGAATCTAAGTAGGCCTACTTTCCAAACACTTTCAGAACCTCTGCCTCTGCCCAGAGACTGCTCAGAACCTCTACCTTGGGTATTTTCTCATTTCTTATGATTCAATTAATAAGTTTAATCATAAGGCAGAGGCGCTGAAAAGATTTAGGTTAACTTATTCTTTCTTTTTTTGAAGACATGTCAATTGTAAAATGTCCGACGCGGGTGGGCAGACGCCAATTTTCCTGTTTGCCATCACAAACTACCAAATTTACAGCCACTGCCACTCGCTAAAATTATTTTAAAATTCATGTCACTATCCGGCATACTATTATGTTAATTTTGTACATTGTTAGGAATGCCGATAACTTCTATGTATATTTAATAAATTGCCAAGAAATTTGCGTGACTGACAATATAAATTCTTTTAGAAAATTACTCGTGTTACACTTAAAAGAATAGATGTGGTAATGTTTAATCTGGTGATTGTTTTAGGATTAGGTAATAGTATACCCAAGGAGCATTTAGAGGCACATGATGGTCTCTGGGTCGACATTGTGTCGACACACGATCTTGGACAAGACACATTTCAAAGGCACAGTGTCAGCACAGTGCCCGCATTAAGTAGTAAATGTGTCCAAAATGGTGATGAAAATGTGTCCTAAATTGAGACTAGTTAGACACCAAAACTGTGTCTAACTCATGCCTTCTTTATGCCCGACATGTTCACATTTCTGTGCCTAAATTATTACTAAATAGAATAATATTGGGCACAATAATTGTATATGCATCTCTCTTAGAAATTAGAATGATGGGAACAAGTATAAATATGGGGTGACTGTATGTTGTTACACTACACATAACTAGGGTGACCAGATCTCCAGTTTACAAAACCGGGACACACCCTCCCCCCCTCGCTGGCGCCACTGGAAACTGGCTAATATTTTAATATTAATTTTCGAAGCACCTCTCGTTTTTGATGAAAAATTATTTTATGCAACCATACTTAATTATTAAGAAAAATAACACAACTCGATACATATTATATATTTAGTTCAGTTTATAACATACATATAAGTTCGCAACTAAAACAAAAACATATGAGATCACAAGTAAAGTAAATAAAGTAAATAAATATTTATATATATTAAATTCAACTTTGTGCTTTGATTTCACCGAGACTGACTGCTAATGACTGACTGGACTAAATTCTAATACAAATTTATAAAAAAATTTGCATACCTTCCTTGTTTCTTCAAATAACGCACAATAACAATACGCTAGAGCAAAATCAAGTTAAGGTACCACCTACGTTTTACCTAAATGAAGAAAAAAACGAAACGGAATCTGACCAGCACCTCCACGTCGGCATTCGACCCTCACACTTTCGGAATCGGCAGCCGACCATAAACCAAACATATATATATGATTGGATTATGCAGCCGACTGACTGTTTGTGTTGACTGTCAGTGTTGCCAACCCCAGTAATAAATATTTCGGAAGCTTGGTTGCCAAATTTCGGTTGATTTCGGTAGATTCGGATTTAAAGAGGAAAACAATGAGTAGGAATTTTAAATAAAGCCATCCCTGCAAAGGTGCCCCCGAATCGCGGCGCACGGCGGCTTCGTTCTGTTTTGGTTCTAGGTTTTTTGCATAACTATAATGTACCGCTGTACTAAAATTATACCATACGAGTTGCCAAAGAAGAAAGGAAAAACGCAAAGGCGTTACGAATTATGATCTGTGCGCAATTTCCTATTATTTCTTAATAATTGTATAATTAAAAAATGAAATTTCGGTAGAATTATGTATCATTTCGGTAGATCGGTAGATAACATATCGGTAGATCTATCGAAATTTCGGTAGGGTTGGCAACACTGCTGACTGTTGAAGTAGAATGTTGATGAACCGACCCACATACTTAAAGTATTTATATGAACCGACCCGACAGGCGACATTCTCCCTTCGCGTCAGCCGAACACCACCGTCGACCAATTAACAACAAGAATTGAGTAATCGTGTTTTTACAAATTTTGGAAGTAGCCGACGCGTAGGTCACGTGTGTTGGAAGAAGTTAATCCCATACAAACAAAAAAATACAAAACCGGGACAAATTAACGTCCCGATGTTTTTTCTCGGGACGGGGGGACAATTTGCTAAAAACCGGGACAATCCCGGAAAACCGGGACGTCTGGTCACCCTACACATAACCTAAAGAACATACTCAAATAATGATGCATTCTGAAGTAACTATGCAGAAGATACTAAACGAAGGCAACTTTTTGGTAAAAACTGGATGACATACTTAAGCAAAATAAAAGCGCCTCCATAATAACCTGTATTTGTCCAGGTATAAAAAAATTTGTGGTACCTAACCTAATTTTTACAAGGTACACATTTTTATCCAAAGTTTCTATTTATTTACACTTCTTTATGCTTAAATGGCAAAAGGAGAGAAGTTTACCACATTTCGTTCCTTATTAGACGAATTTTTTCAAAAACATAATTCGCTTTTGAATTTTGAACCAATATGGACACCTTTGAGCAGCAACAAACAATGGCCGATATGAAGACGGTGTCTAAACAGAGCCTTGTGTCTATATTTTAGCCAAATTGTGACTAATGGCTTTCCATTTAGTAACATTGCTACCTATGGGGTACATTTTAAACTCCTGTGCACAAAATTGGCCTGAGTTGTTCCTGAAATGTTGTTAATATGACACATTTCATTTAAGAGGGTGAGAAATGGAAATGGTCTTATGAGTCGCAAAAACTGAAGAAGTTGGAAAATGAAAAGATCCTGGAGATGGCAAAAAACTAATAGATGGGGAGGATACGGACGGATTGAAAATGACGGAAAGGCTGGAAAATGGACAACCGGATGATTGGAATATAACATTGACGAAAGGATCTACTGAGAGGGATGACATGTGGGAAAAAGAAAAAGAAACGAGAATTCGAAGCCAATAAAGATAAAAATGTATGGCTCCTGGGAACCTGGAACATACGATCAATAAATGGGAAGGAACAGGAACTCAGTGGTGAATTTACCAAAGCGAATTTAGACATAATGACTATCACAGACTAAAAAGAAAGGCCAGGGGGAGGTTATATTGGAGGATGGGCATTTATTAGTATATGGTGGAGTCTCACAGGAAAAGAGAGCCAGCGGAAGGTGTTGGTTGTATTATTAATAAAAGGATTGTCAACCAGATAAGAGGATGGAAAAGCCATTCGAACAGGTTGTTGTCAGTGGATATACAAGTTGGAAAGAGTAGTAGGATGACAGTAATAGCTGCATATGGACCAAATGAAAATGAAAGGTCGGAAGAAAAGGTTAAATTCTGGGAGGATCTGAATAGAATAACTGAAGATTGTAAGGGAAGAATATATATAGCTGGAGATCTCAATGGCAGAGTGGGAAATGATGTACAAAAAACGAATGTAATAGGTAGATATGGCGAAGAAACAATCAATAATAATGGACACAGAATAATAGATTACTGCATACTAAATGATATGGTTGTCAAGAATACTTTTTTCCAGCATAGGGAGATTCATAAATATACACGGCAGGGCAAACAAAACGAAAGGTCAATAATTGACTATATTGTGACGGAAAGAAGTAACAGAAAATATATAATGGATGTGAAAGTCAGAAGAGGGCCCGAAATTTATAGTGATCATTTTATGCTGGTGGCAAAAATAAAGAATAATGATGTTAATAAACCAAGAAGTGAACTGAGTGGAGAAAGAAAGAAGGCAAAAGAATATTGAAGAATCAAGACTTATAAATTGAGGGAATTGGACGTTGCTGATAAATATAAAGAATTGGTTAGCATTAGGGTGAAAGCAGAGAGAATTTATGGCTTAAGAGAAAATGTCGAAAGCTTGTGACCGAGGTTTAGGAAAATTATAACTGAAGTAGCAGAAGTTACTTGTGGAGTAGTGAGACCTAATAGCGGTAAAAGGCAGACAGTTTGGTGGAATCAAGAAATAAAGAATGAAGTGAAAATAAAGAAACAGAAATGGAAGGAATATTTGATAAAAAAAACAGATGAGAGCTACGAGATATATAAAATCCAAAGACTTAAAGTTAAGAATATGGTCAGAGATGCAAAAGAAATTAGTTGGCAGAAGTTTGGTGAGAAAATGGAGACAAACAGCAAGGAAAATCAGAAACTATTTTATAGAGTTCTTAAAACCATGAGAAAGACTAATGCGACACAAAGTGTGACGATCAAAAGTAAAAAAGGGGAATTACTGACGGAGGAAGATGAAATAATGAACCGATGGAGACAGCACTTTGAGGAAATACTGGGAAGTAACAGAGATAATATAGCAAGAAGAGGAGAGCACGGGGAAAGCCTAACAACGGGGTGGGTTGGTAATTATGGAAACAACGTAGAAGACATGGAGATAACTGAAGAAGAACTCAAAGAAGCAATAAGAGGGACAAAGAACGGTAAAGCGCCAGGCCATGACGGTGTGACAACTGAAATTATGAAAAATCTTGGAGGAAGGAACTCAGATGTTTTTGGAGATATGCAATAAAGCATGGAAGCAGAGAGTGACACCAAAAGACTGGAAGACAGGAGTGATTTTGCCGATATTTAAAAAAGGCGATGCAAAAAACTGTGATAACTACAGAGGAATAATGCTCTTAAGTACAGCAGTCAAAATTTATGAACGAATTCTAGAGAGAAAGCTAGTGAGAATTATCGAACCAACACTAAAGGAGACACAGAGTGGTTTTAGAAGGGGAAGGAGCATCCAAAATCATATATTTACAATGAAGGATATAATACAAAAAACAGTATTGAGTAAGAACAAAGCTTTCTTCGCTTTTATTGATTTGGAAAAGGCTTTCGACAAAGTAGAGAGACAGAGAGTTTGGGACACCCTACTTAAACGGAATGTAGATGGACAGCTGATAGAAGCAATAAAGAGCATATACACAGAAAGTACAAATTATATAGAGTCCATTAATTAGGTTATGTTACTAGTTTCGCGGGCTATCCTACTTCAAAATTCTTAACACGGAGCTCTTATGGGACATAGATTTAAAACGCTGATTATTTAAATTCAGTGCATTTCGTAATGGGGATTCTGCAAGTGATATATAGACTGCTCTTTCCAGCTGTTACATTTTCAAAAACAACTTAAAATACAACTTAATTTCAGAAATATTTTAAAACAGAGCACAGTACATATTAGAAAAGAACGTATGTCGCGTTCAGACCAGACCAGTAACCTTGGAGATTATTTTGAAGTTTGCTGCACGGGGTTTGAGGCTAAATTGTTTATTTCTCCGGGTTATTTATTGTTTAATTTTTATTTAATAGGTGGTTTAAGTTCTTATTTATATTTAAAAAGTGTAAAATGGAAGAAAAAGTGTTAAAAATTAGTGTTGTTAACAAGTTCATTTAAATAATCTACTGCGCCGGTTCTATCACCGACATTCTCGCGCCGTAAATTGCAGTAGTTTGTTGAATTTTAGTTTTAAACAAAATGACTGCATAAATAAATGCTTTTACAAGACAAACGGCGAAAAAAGGCTTCATAGTAATCGCCATATATTGATTTAATGCTAAGAAATCAGGATGAAAGGTAAAAATAGAATGTGAAGTGCAAGGTCATCTAACCTAAATTTAAAATGCATTGAAAAATTTTATCCAACTATTCTCTTAGGATAGCGTTTAAAATTTCGCGCTTTGATTTCGCCGTTACACTAATGGACTCTATTGCATATAGAAGTCATCATCATAAGGTTCTCAGTCCGAAGACTGGTTGGACGCGTACCTCCATTCTTTTCTATCCTGAGCTAACCTACGCATTTCCCTAAAAGTAGAACATCCTACATCCCTAACTATTTGAGAGCAGTAGTCTAATCTAGGCCTACCCCTACCTCTTTTTATTCCTATCTCTGACTCTAGTATGTCGCGAACTATTCCTTCGTGTCTTAGAAGGTGTCCTACCATCCTATCTCTCCTACTCTTTATTGTTTTCCATACCTTTCGCCTTTCCCCAACTCTTTCTAATACTTCCCTATTGCTAACCTTATCTATCCACGGTATCTTCATCATGCGTCTGTAACACCACAGTTCAAACGCTTCTACTCTTTTCCTATCCGCTTCTCCTATTGTCCAAGTTTCGCACCCGTATAATGCCGTACTCCATACATACGACGTTAAGAGTCTCTTCCTAGTCTCTATATTAACCGTTCTCGAGCATAACAGTTGTTTCTTTTTGTTAAACGCAACTCGTCCCTGCGCCATTCTTTGTTTTATATCTTTAGTGCTCCTACCGTCTTGGGTTATTTTACTTCCTAAGTAGCAGAAGCATATAGAAGTATGAAATCAGAAACTTTTGAGACTTTGGAAGGACTTAGACAAGGTGGGGTGTTGAGCCCCGTATTGTTCTGTGTCTTTATGGACGAAATTATGCGAGAATGTGAACCAAAAGTAAGAGGAATACGAATAGGCTATAATCGACTTGCCCCAGTAGTAATAAAGGAATGTGCATTTGCGGATGATGTGGTCATTATGGCTGACTCCGAGAAGAATCTACAAAAGAATTTAGAAATATGGAATGAAATGTTGATAGGTAATGGAATGAGAATCAACACACGGAAGACTAAAGTAATGATGGCTTCCAAGGAACAAGAAGTATTGAACATAAAATTGGGAGTGGAGAGAATAGAACAGGTGAAACAATTTAAATATTTAGGAGTGACAATAGAAAATAGTGGTAATCAGGAAATGGATATAACTGAAAGAATTGAGAAGACTATGAGAACATACTATAGCATGAGAGGTAATTTTATTAGGAAAAGGGAAATATCAAGAGATACGAAGATGACTATATTTAAAACGATCTTTAGACCAATCCTGACATTCGGAAGCGAAACATGGACCCTAACAAGAAAATTCAAAAGCAAGATTCAGGCGACAGAAATGAGGTACTTGAGAGATGTTAAAGGAGTCACAAGATTGGATAGAAGGAGAAACTCAGAAATAAGGGAGGAATTAGAAATAATACCGATATTGGAATTTGTTGAGAGACGACAGTTAAGCTGGTGGGGACACTTAAGGAGGATGAGACCTGATCGACAAGTGGAGAGAGTTTGGGAAGCTAAAATAAAAGTGAGAAGAGGTAGGGAGAGGCCAGCTGAAAGTTGGAGTAGTGTGGTGAATAAAATATTGCAGAATAAAGGGAAAACAATAAGTGAGGCAAGAAATTTAGCGAACGATAGAAAAAAATGGGTTGACTTTGTAAATAATTAGTGAATGGTATGCCCCGACAACGAAAGGTACAGGGGGTTAACGGACTATATATATACAGGGTGTATCCAAATAAGTGTGAAACAATTTAAGAGGCGATTCATTGTTGAAAATTAAAGGGGGTGTTTGATATACACAAAAACTCATATGTATCTTCCTTAGGAGTGATGCTCCTCCAAAGTGGGAGGTGGAAATTAGGTTTTTATTTATTTTCCCAAAATCTGAAAAAGTTAAGGAAATGAAATTTGGTGGAAGGCTTCTAATGTTAAAAAGGCTACATTCGAATATTTTTTGACCTATCCATATTGTTATAAGTGGATGAAACTCGCAACCCCTCTTAATTTTTTCCCTTTTAACGTTTTACATTTTTACCGTGTAAGAATTTGATTGTTTAAAAATATGCCTTAGAAAGCTTCATTCATTAACTTTCGTATCTCTTTTGCTGTTTTTGGAGAACCAATAGTTTTCGGGAAAAAAAAAATTAACTTCATCATGCACTGAAAGAATTAAATTCCAAGTAAAAGTAGTAGGCGGCACCAAGTTGCTTAGAGGGGTTGCGAGTTTCATCCACTTATAACAATATGGATCGGTCTAGAAAATCTTCGAAAGTAGGCTTTTTAACATTAGAAACCTTCCACCAAATTTCATTTCCCTAACTATTTCAGATTTTGACAAAAACATAAAAAACCTAATTTCCACCTCCCACTTTGGAGGAGCGTAACTCATAAGGGAGGGACATATGAGGATTTGTTGATATCAAACACCCCCTTTAATTTTCAACAAGGAATCGCCTCTTAAATTTTTTCGCACTTATTTGGATACACCCTGTATATATTTAAGACGCAATTTAGGAACAAAATTCTAAGATGTGCCTAATTTTTGAAAATCAAACCTAACTTTAAACTGCTGTTTTAGTGGAAATAACTAGGCCAGAGACAAACTGCCTAGGTACAGTGCTAGAGGGCAAATAAAGAGTACCTACTTCATAGCCTGTGTCAAGTATTTACTTATACTTTTTATTATGTAATATGTATAATTATACCTATATTAAATATCATATTTTGTTATATTATTTATTATAAAGAAGGATGGAGAAAAAGGCGGAAGAAATATTAGGAGATCAGTTCGGATTTAGACGAAATAGAGGAACGCGCGAGGCCATTCTAGCTTTACGAGTAATTATAGAAAAAACGATAGAAAAGAGAAAGAGCGTATATATAGGATTTGTAGATTTAGAAAAAGCCTTCGACAACGTAAAATGGGGGAAGATGTTCGAAGTGCTGAGAAAGGTAGGGATGAAATACAGGGACAGAAGAATAATACATAATCTCTACAAAGAGCAAAAGGCAGTTATAGAATGTGAGCAGGAACGAAGGGAAGTAGATATCCGGAAGGGAGTGAGACAGGGATGTGCATTGTCACCTCTAGTTTTCAACTTATATATCGAAGATGCGATTAATATTGTTAAGGAAAGAACAGCCTCAGGGATCAATGTACAGGGCCAAACTATTAATATGCTCAGATTTGCGGATGATATAGCAGTGTTAGCATCTAGCAAAGAAGAATTAGGAGCGGCTTTGAATGAAATGGAAGCAGTTTTGACACAGGGCTACGGCATGAAAATCAATAAAAAGAAAACTAAAATTTTGGTATGTAGATGGAGTGAAAATAGAACTAAAATTGAAATACAAATAGGAAATGAGAAGATAGAGGAGGTCGCGGATTTCTGCTACTTAGGAAGTAAAATAACCCAAGACGGTAGGAGCACTAAAGATATAAAACAAAGAATGGCGCAGGGCCGAGTTGCGTTTAACAAAAAGAAACAACTGTTATGTTCGAGAACGGTTAATATAGAGACTAGGAAGAGACTCTTAAAGTCGTATGTATGGAGTACGGCATTATACGGGTGCGAAACTTGGACAATAGGAGAAGCGGATAGGAAAAGAGTAGAAGCGTTTGAACTGTGGTGTTACAGACGCATGATGAAGATACCGTGGATAGATAAGGTTAGCAATAGGGAAGTATTAGAAAGAGTTGGGGAAAGGCGAAAGGTATGGAAAACAATAAAGAGTAGGAGAGATAGGATGGTAGGACACCTTCTAAGACACGAAGGAATAGTTCGCGACATACTAGAGTCAGAGATAGGAATAAAAAGAGGTAGGGGTAGGCCTAGATTAGACTACTGCTCTCAAATAGTTAGGGATGTAGGATGTTCTACTTTTAGGGAAATGCGTAGGTTAGCTCAGGATAGAAAAGAATGGAGGTACGCGTCCAACCAGTCTTCGGACTGAGAACCTTATGATGATGATGATAGTTTATAGCTATACTTTTACAACTTTTTTTACCACTTTTCACTACCTCGAGTCACAAGAACTAGCTGTAATGGGTGATAACATCTTTCAGAAGTAAGGTTAGGTTATCGAATGGAAAGACGAAGATTATTCGAAAATTGGGAATTATTCGTGACCACGTGGTTCACAGGCTATTATTTGTGGCGAGTCCAATTTTCCCTTCCTTTATTATCATTTAGTATTGTTTTTCTATTTGCACTTCTCAGTAGTAGATATTTCAATTATTTTGTTGTTCGCCGTTCTATTTAGCTGTACAGCAATTGATATTTTTATTATTTTAACTTTTAACTGCCCTGCAAACTATTTAGCAGTGTAGTACCTAATTGATTTCTGTGATCTCTATTCATATTTTCTTTATTTGCAATTTTACGGTTATGTCCACTGAAAATATGAGTATGACTATTTTGAGACCCAAACGTGGTAGCATCAAACATGAATTAACCCATTTTAATACATTTCTTAGTCCAATTCAAAATGCATTGTCTTCAGGGCAAGAGATCGGCAAAGAAACTTTAACCGAACTTCAGTTACGCGTAGATAAATTAGATGAAACTTTTACAGAATTTGAATCTATTCAAACTGAAATCGAGTACATATGTGATGAGAAAGATTTAGAAAATGAATATTGTGAAAGAGATGCTTTTATTAACAAATGCTCATTATTGTTAGCGTGTGCTAAAAGTATTTTAAATTCTAAGTTACCTATACCAGAAATTACTTGTGCTCAATCAGAAGTACAGTCAGAAGCAGGAAATAGTGTCCATTCACAATTTAAGGGAGTTAAACTTCCAACGATTAATTTACCGACATTTAAAGGCGATTACAATGATTGGTTCGAATTTAAAGACACCTTCGATTCTTTAATTAATGCTAACCCTGAGGTAAATCATATACAAAAGTTTCATTATTTGCGAGCCGCTCTAGAAGGTGATGTTTGAAAAGTTATTCATTCTTTAGAATTTTCGGCTAAAAATTATTCGATCGCTTGGGACTTGTTGTGCAAGCGTTTTGATAATCCGCAACTTTTGGTTCATAATCACATAAAGGCGCTATTTGAATTTGAAAAATTGTCCAAAGGATCATCTAAGTGTTTACGAGATTTTATTGATAATATCAGAAAGCATTTAAGGGCATTGGAAATGTTGAAACAGCAGACAGAATACTGGGATCCGTTGTTAATTTTTATGATTACTATAAAGCTTGATAATGTTACTTCAAGTGAGTGGGAAGCTCACAAGTCCAAACACACGTTTCCCAAGTTTACCGATTTATTAGATTTCTTAAATTCCAGGGCAAATTTGCTTGAAACAATTGAGGTAAATCAAGGTATTAAAACATTTAATGAACAATCTCAGTCTAAGCATTCAATAGGCATTAACTCGAAATTTCCACAGACTAGAAATAATACGCGTCAATTTTCTTTATTAACTTCAAATCCAAAATGCAACTTTTGCAAGGAATCGCATTTAATATATACTTGCAGCGAATTTTTAACTTTAGATATACAAACTCGTATTGAAAAGGCCAATGACCTGAATCTTTGTTTAAATTGTCTATGTACAGGACACTCAGTCAAAAGATGCCGAAGTAGGTCATGCAACATTTGCAATAAGAGACACAATAAATTCTTTATTGCACCTAGACCCTACTCAGGTACAGCAGTCTAGACAGCAGGTATCTTTGTTGAGCCAAGTACAACAATGTTATGTATTACTATCTACCCTAATTGTTCATGTTTATGATAGCTCAGGTAAAGCTCATAAAGTTAGGGCTATTTTGGATTGCGGTTCTCAATCTAATTTTGTTTCCGAGAATCTTTCTAAGAGGCTTAAATTGCCGCTACAAAACATGAAGGCTTCTGTTATTGGAATAAACAGTATGCCCTCTAATATCAATTACAAATGTGATGTTTCAATCGAATCTCTTTTTAGCAATTTTCAGGCAACAATTTCCTGTTTTATTATTTCAAAAATAACAGACGATTTGCCAATTCAAAAAGTAGATATTAGCACGTGGAATATTCCATGTGAGATTAAATTAGCAGACCATCAATTTAACGAACCTGCTAAAGTAGACCTTTTAATTGGAGCAGGTATGTTCTGGAATCTTATTAAACCAGCTAAACTTCAGCTTAATAAGAATCTAACTGTTCTACAAGATACAGTCTTTGGCTGGATTGTATCTGGTGCTAGTAGTGATGTATGTAGGTCAGAAAATATATTGCAATTTCGTGAGAGACTCATCACTGGACAATAATTTAAAACAATTTTGGGAAATTGAAGAGTATAGAAGTTCCTCTCCCCCATTGTTCGCTGATGATACCATGTGTGAAAATCTATTTCGCGATACATTTTCGAGAAACTCAGAAGGGCGATTTGTCGTTAGAATTCCTTTAAAACATTCCCCTTCCGAACTCTGCAACTCGAAACAATTAGCAGTAAAAAAACTATTACAATTAGAACGAAATTTTCTGCGCAACCCTTTTCTCAAAGAACAATATTCATCTTTTTTAAAGGAATATAATGATTTGGGCCATATGACGCGAATTCACCCAACAGCTCAGTCTGAACGTCGCTATTTTCTTCCTCACCACGGAGTGTTACGTCACTCGAGTTTAACAACAAAACTTAGGGTAGTCTTTGACGGATCAGCAGCATCGAATTCTGGGCTCTCTGTAAATGATCTTCAATTTGTCGGACCCAAAATACAAAGTGATCTTTTTTCTATTTTGTTGCAATTTAGGCAACACCCAATCGCAGTGTGTGCCGATATTGAGAAAATGTATAGGCAAGTTTTAGTGCACCCTGACGATCGATTGCTCCAAACAATAGTTTGGCGAGAAAATTCAAACGTGTGACATATGTCCCCGTATTTAGCAATTAGATGTTTAAAACAGTTGGCAAATGATACTCAGGACAGTTTTCCAGATGCTTCAAGGGCTTTATCTCGCAGTTTTTATGTAGACTATTTAATAGTCAATTTTGAAAATGAAGAGCAAGCTATTTCTATTTGTCAGGATATTTCAAATATCCTAAAAGGTGCCTGTTTTCCGCTCCGGAAATGGGTATCCAACAGTTTAGAAGTTTTAGCTGAATTTAAAGATATTCATGATCCAGTTAGTGTTGTGTCATTTTCAAACGATAACCAGATATAAACTTTGGGTGTCCACTGGAATAATAACTCAGATACGTTCTCGTATCATATAGCCGAAATAGGTCAGTCAAATCAAGTTTCAAAGAGAACCATTTTATCTGACATTTCCAAAATTTTTGATCCTCTTGGTCTTTTGGGTCCGTGTATTATCTTAGCAAAAATTATTATTCAAAAATTATGGTCTTTGCAGCTAAGCTGGGACGATTCAATTCCAGAAGATTTAAGTATGCTTTCTATGGTGCGATTCACAAATTGTGTTAGCTTGGATTAAAACTGCGCCAACTATACTGAATATTTTTGTTGCAAACAGGGTTTCTGAAATTCAAACAATTACGAATACAAATGATTGGCGTTATGTCAACACAAAAGAAAATCCTGCAGACTTGGCGTCTAGAGGCGTGTTTCCAAATTTGCTTTCCAATAATAATTTATGGTGACATGGGCCTGACTGGCTTTCATTTCAAAATTACATTTTGCCAAATTTGTCGTGCCCCGAATTAGATTTAGATTTGCCGGAAATACGAAGGAATCATGCAGTTTTAACGACTGTTAACAGTTCATCAATTATTCAGATTGAAAATTTTTCTAGTTTGTGGAAGTTAAAAAGAGTTTTGGCATATTGTTTAAAATTCGCGTTTAATTCCAGGAAATGTAATGAAAAAAACGCTCAGGATGTTTAACAGGAAATGAATTGAACAATAGCATGAAAAAGCTAATAAAATTAGCACAACTTGATTCCTTCGCAAACGAAATACACATTTTAACAACTAAAGGATCGCTAAATAACCCTAAACATAAGTTGCTATCATTGTCGCCTTTTGTTGATTCTGAGGGTTTAATACTTGTAGGAGGAAGATTAAAAAACTCCCATTTAAATTACGATGCCAAACACCCCTATCTATTGTGCGGGAAACATTATTTAACAAAATTGATTTTTGAATATTACCACCGTTGCTTGCTACATGCAGGCCCACAGTTATTACTTGCTACAGTTCGACACAAATTTTGGCCTACTTCTGGTATGAGCATTTCTAAAAGGGTAACCAGAAACTGCATTCAATGTTTTAAGGTCCAACCAACTTCTGTAAATCCAATTATGGCACTCCTACCACGGGAACGAGTTACAGTTTCATCTCCCTTTGATTGCGTTGGTGTGGATTATGCCGGTCCATTCTCTTTAAAGGACAGGTCAGGACGAGGAAGAAAAATAATAAAGGGTTACATTTGTCTATTCATTTGCTTCACTAGTAAGGCAATGCATTTAGAACAGGTTACTGGATTGTCAACGGAACCGTTTATTTCTGCTTTGAGGCGATTTGCTGCTAGGCGCGGAAAACCATCTCATATGTTTTCAGATAACGGAACTAATTTTGTTGGGACACAAAATCAATTTAAAGAATTGCACAAGTTCCTCTTAAATTCAAAGGACGATATTTTCAATTGCTGTACCAGCGAAGGTATAACGTGGCATTTTATACCCCCGTATTCTCCTCATTTCGGCGGTTTATGGGAATCAGGCGTCAAAAGTGTTAAATATCATATGTTTAGAGTCCTTAAGGACAGCATTTTAACTTATGAGCAATTTAATACTGTTCTGGTGCAGATAGAGGCAACACTAAATTCTCGTCCTTTGCACCCTTTGTCCTCGAATCCTGACGACCTTCAACCTTTAACTCCTTCTCACCTTTTAATTGGGAAGCCGCTGGTCGCAGTACCTGATCCCAGATTAGACCATATACCAATAGGTCGACTCTCGAGGTTTCAAATGCTGCAGCATATTCAGCAATGCTTTTGGAAGCGCTGGTCTAGCGAGTATTTGTCCAGCCTTCAAGAACGGCACAAGTGGAAGACGGATTTACACAACATTGAAATTAATTCCTTAGTGCTGGTAAAGGCACACAATTTACCTCCACGATGTTGGGTTTTGGGACGAGTTTTGGAAACCCATCCTGACGAAGTAGGTGTAGTGCGCGTCGTGACCGTAAAAACTGCAAGCGGTATTTTTAAACATGCTGTCACGAAGTTGTGCCCACTCCTATTAGATTCAAAAAATTAGTGCCAAGACGTTGAACTTTCTACGTACTTTTTTAGGTTTTAAGCTGTTTATTTTTATTTTTTATTTATTTTATTTTATTATTTTTTTTCTTTATTTACTATTTCGTACATTTTTTTTATATATATTTGTTTGTATTTACTCGATGTTTATTATTAGTTATAGTTCTCAGTTATTCCTTACTATGTTTCTTGCATTCATTATTTTATATTGTATTTATAGGTTTGTTTCGAACTAAGTAGTTCAACGCTGGGAGTTTGTGAAGGTTTACGTGTTAGTGTAGTGCTGGTTCATGTTTACAGTTGGTACCTACCCTGTCTGTACTGTATCTTGATTTTTGTATAAATAGTGCTGCCTGGGGTAACTCTGCCTCTTCAAGTTTTGTACCTACTGTGAACAATATAGAACAAACATTTCTCTTCAGCTTATACAAGTTTTTTATTTTGAATATTTGAATTAGTTATACAGTCCGCTATATCGCAACAGATTTCATCTTCATTTTCCATTCCTATCCTCACACCCAAATATTTAAATGTTTCTACTTCGTCTATCTTAATTTATTTTATTTCCTCCCCTTTGCTTCTTCCGGCTTATTTGCATTTAATTTGTTTTTTATTCGTTTATTTCTAGCCCGTTCTCTCTGGCTCCATTTTCCGAGCACCTGAATATACTTCCAGAAAGTAAAGTAGTAATAATTTTGAGACAACGAAGTTTATACAAGATTGAATGGAATTTATTTGACATAAAAAAAACAAGTGCCAGATAAAAATGGCTCCATTTGGAAAAATTAAGTCATGAGGTTTATAGTATATTATACATGAGTTTATAATGAATGCTATTACAACAAGAGCGAGCGAAGCGAGCGAGTTTTGTAATCATCCGAGGTAATAATAGCATCATTATAACGAGTTGTATACTATACTTTGTCCACGACTATCAAAACAGATTCCCAGAAAGAATCTACCTTCATTTCCCTTCTCCAGTGTAAGAAAGATTCTTACATATGCTCTCAGGTATAATTTTCTTGGTTTATTGGGCAACGAATCTAATGAGGCAAGTTCTGCAGCTTCTTGTATTGCTGGTGCTGTTAAAGAAATCTTGTTTTCACTCTCACTACTCATTATATGTTCTTTTTTAGAATATGCATTTCAAATTAAAAGCAAACCATGCTGATTTGACGTTTCAATTTGAACTAACACATCGCGATCGCGGCCTACTAAATAAATGTAAAAAAGGGTCAAAGCGATGTTCCTATTGGTTTAGTGAATAATATTCATTAATCACTGCAGTGAATAATGTATCTAATTATGATTGAAGAAACACAAGTATAAAGAGTATGTTGTAAGATAGTCGTGGACAAAAGGTTTTACAACTTAGTCATCTGTAATTGCTAATATGTTCAGTTCGTTAATGCTATAGCTCCTAGATATCACTTTCACCCTATCTATAATATAAATGTCATTGCTATAGCAGATAGCACTGATCATCCCAACATAGTTAATTTTCAAAATTCTTCTAGGCAACCCTAAAATTCTGTAATATAGTGTAGTTTCATTTATAAGAGTTACATGCACTGCCAAAGAAATGAAACACCTGTATAAGTGAAAATAATTTGACAATACTTTGGAGAAAAAATAAAGTATTAACTTGCACCCTAAAAATGCTGTGCTAGGTGAAGGCTGTAACCATTAAATTTTGGTTGGATTTGGATTGATTGTAAACCTACCTCGTGCAAAACACTACGTGTTGAATCATTCATTTTGTCAAATTCGTCAATGCAGCAGATACCATTATCTGCTAAAACTAAAGCTCCAGTTTGCAAAACAAGTTGTCTAGTTTCAGGGTCTTTTGTGACATACGCAGTTAAACCTACAGCCGAGGATCCCTTACCAGACGTAAACTGACTTCTTGGTACTAAATTATAAACATACTGCAGAAGTTGAGACTTCGAGGTACCTTAAAACGTAAACAAAACAAAACATAATTATTATTTATTATTATTAATTTTGAAGACACAATATAAATAAATAAATAAATACATTTTCCCACAACCTCCTAGGAAAGTGGCACGTTGCATGCAGCATAGTAGGCCAGAAACTTGACAATTGCGTTGCCCGTGCACTAAACTCAAAACTGTGCTGTAATATTTGAAAATCGCACAGTTGATTCAAATTTTGCAGTCAACTTTGAGATTTTGACGTTTACTGAATAAATACCCTGTCGTGTCTCTTTTTAAATCTAATAATTTTTGATCAGTTGAACGGCAGTTGAACATTTTAATGGCTACTCCGTGGAAGACCTGAATATTTTAGGTACGAACTACGGGTCATTAATGAATTGGCGGGCAAGAGCACAAATCAACGTGTCATTCATGAGCCGGTCGGAATTATTAGAATATTGTGCTCATAGTAAGTTAGTAGGCTATTGGAAATTTTGACATCTATTAACATACACAACAAATCCTTAAAAATAAAGTTACTGTTTTATGAATAAATTTGTCTTCTTAAGGGGTCGTGGGAAAAATAGTGTACATAACTCAATGGAAAGTGTATTTCCTATAAACTCGCGTAATTTCATGCTCGTATGAAATTTGTCACTTTCCATGCTCGTTATGTAATATACTAGTAACTGCAAGTTGATAAAGTGGAAAACTAAATAAGATATACTGCATTTCCTACACATGAGATTGCCTTTTAGCTGAAAGCTGTTTTACACAAGAAAATTTCTCGATAATGAATTGTATTTAACCCTCAGGCGGGCGCGCGACGAATTTTATGCCGCATTTTTACCATTTTTACTGTCACAAATGTGTCGCTACTCGTAGATCATTGAGCACCTAGATATACTTATTTTACTATAATAGGCAACACTGGACACGGATAACGTGTGTCCATCGGTCTCATCTCGGTAGTAATTGTGCAGTGAAAGCGAGAGTTACAAAAGTGCGGTACTCCGTTCCGCAGCGCGCCTGGTCATGTCAGTGAAATATTCACTAATTCAGTTTTGTAAAGCAATATTTGTAAGAAGTTTTTCAATATTGCATGTTTCGAATGTGTATGGAAAACCGCAGACCACTGGTTTCATCCTTTTAGGACTCATCAGTACGGTGCTTTGCCCTACACACTCGAACTACGCAATATTGCTTGCTGTATACCGTGTGACAAACTTCCATGTGTACATGAGGAAATAACATGGGCAATTACATTTTTGGGGATTCCTGCTCCCCATGTGTAGTTACAGTGGTGGTAAAGGTAGCAATCGAAAAACTATTTTTTTCTGCGTATGAGGATATAAAAAACCCCGCAATTTTCCAATTTATTAAAGCATTATAAGCAAAAATTACACTAATAATTTTCAAATTAAAACACGGATATTCATCAGATTACCTATGACAATTTAATTTATTCTAATCAAAGACTCCCTTGATTCTAATTTCTAATTCGTCTGAACTGTCAACATTATTTATCGACAATTTAAAATTTGGGTTTCAAAATGAACAAAAATATTTATTCGGTTGAAGAAAAGGTTTTCATTGTGAAAACATTTTACGGCGGCAATAGGGTATTCCACTACAGTTGAAAATTCTAAATCTAATGAGTGTTATACAATATTTGATACATATGAGTTTGGGATCCACCTTCAGTTCAGCATTTTATTTTGTAATAAATTAGCAATTAATATTTGAAGTAATCAGCAATTCAAAACGCCCTCTCTGCATGACGAAATAATAGCCCAAACAACATGGCGTGGTATCATAGCAACTGAACATATTCTGTATCAACTTGTATCTATGTTCACGGTTATTGACTTTTAGTGCGTTTGTGTCCCGCGATTGTCATTCATAAAAACAATGGAAAAGGGATTTTTTTAAGGCCGACAGTGATAATTTGCCCATGGTAGTGACATGATTAATGATTTTTACATTACCAATATGGATTTTCTAAGTTCTGAGGTGCGAAACGTGAAAACCAAACAATAAGTAAACATAAACATAACCTTCTTTTTGCACATACCGACCACTGAAATAAATTTAATTTATTTTAGTGATACCGACCTGCACAAAGAACTGTTCTGTTCACTATCCATTGGTGACGTCTATAGGTTCATTTAGCTCTGTATAAATGTGTAAGAATTAAGCACAGGCCCAAACTTGACACAACAATCAGATGATGTTGCTGTCACTGTGTCAATGCCACTTGCCATTTTACTGCACGATGTTGTCACATTTACGATTTCGTCAGTTACTGTAAGTTCTAAAACTACCCTACCTATTTAAAATGAGTGTATAAAAGTTGGAAACTCATGCAAATCATTTGTGTACATATATTTTCAGTTACTTATGGATAACTTTCTTGACTTTTGAAGTATACCGTTACATGAAAAAGAAGAAGAAAACTAGATACATTTGTCAACATCGCTGGTGTCGTCGCTGCGTCGCTGGCCGCTGCTATGTTCAGACAGTTCTATTGTGACGTCACATATTTTATTGCAGACTTTCAATAATTAATTTTTCCTATTAATTAACCGAATACAGTAAAATAAAAAAATACGGCGAAAATTTTTTGTGTAGTTCTCCCAGAAAACGTGTTTTTTAAAAATTCATGGAAAACCCTATAGTCTGCGGGTAGTCCGTGACTTATTTTCTGTAAAATTCAATAACAGTCCTATTCCTTCGGCAACAACAATAAAAAATTTAGTTGAGAAATTTGAAGATACTGGGAATCTTTCATTGAAAGAAGGTAATTTTTACTAATAAATTTACTTGGTTTTTATTTAGATAATTCTGATTCGCTTATTATTACCTAGTTGCTAATTCCTTATTGTTCGCAAACTTAAATTTTACTGGGATTATGAGAAATTTAACAAGTGATAACGTGGAGTGAAACAAAACTAAAATTAATCTTATCATTTATTTTTTTAGTCGTTCCAAGAAATCTAAATGTTGAGATAGAGGAAATGGTAATAGGCCTGATCTAGTTCAACATCTAGTTTAAGGTCTATTGCCCTAGAATGTAATGTTTCAAGAGAAACTGTCCCTAACATATTAAAAAAAAACAAATATCATCCCTTTAAATTCCAATGTCACGAAGAATCAAGGCAAACTTTCTGTGAAGAAATGCAAGAACGGGCTAATCCTCTCATCAATTTGTTTTACCGATGAGTGTACCTTCACTTTAAATCAAGAGCCAAATTCACAAAACGTTAGGCATTGGGTCCAGGAAAATCCTAGAATAAATCTAGCCACTACAACGCAATACCCTCAAAAAATCAATATATGGGCAGGCATTTTTAATAATCGCATTATGGGACCATTTGAAATACAGGGAAATTTAAATTCAGAAGCTTATTTAGATCTTTTAATTAACCATATTGGTCCTGCATTAGAAGAAGTTGCACATGCGAATCGGGAGGTCTGGTTTCAGCATGACGGATGCCCAGCACATTTTGGAGCACAAGTGAGAGAATTATTAAATGAAATATTTCCAGAGAGCTGGATTGGTCGAGGTGGTGCTATAAACTGGCCAGCTAGATCTCCCGATTTGGCACCGTGTGACTTTTTCTTGTGGGGTCATTTAAAAAATAAGATTTATAAAACTCGTCACCCAAATATTGATTCTTTAAGGAATGCTATTTTTGCGGAATGCAACTTAATAAACGATCGGTAACTTGCGAATGTGAGAAATTCTTTCTATAATAGGCTGGGATACTGATGTCTGATACAGAATGGGGGTTTATTTGAATATTAGTTATAGTTATTTTTCTTTTTTTCTGTTACTTTAATTTCATTGTATATTAATAAGTTTTTGTCCTTACCTAGATATGAAATAAATAAGTATGCCAGATTACAAAATTCATTAGAGCAAAATAAACAAATGTTGCCGCTTGTTAAATTTTTCATAATTGCAGTAAAATTAAAGTAATTTAATTTTTATTATTTCATTTTACTGCTTTAACATTTTCCCAAAAACTTTTGAATAGGTTAGACGACACCTACAATTTACCCTAAACTATGGACCAGCATTCACCAACGAAAAATCCACACCAGTAATCAATTAATTGTCAACTACAGGTAATGACAATAATAATGTGAATGAGAATTGTCTAAATAAAAAAAACAAGTTTATGTATTAGTAAAAATTAACTTCTTTCGATGAAAGATTCCCAGCCTTCAAATTTCTTACTAAATTATTTGTTGTTATACCGAAGGAATAGGACCGTTATTGAATTTTACAGAAAATAAGGCACGGACTACGCGCAAACTATTGCCGCCGTAAAATATTTTCACAATGAAAACCTTTTCTTGAACTGAATAATAGTTATTTACGTAACCAGTTATGAAAAGACTAATTTTATTTGACGAATATAATATTTGCCAAAACGAGCGAACGAAGTGAGCGAGTTTTGCAAATTATATGAGTCAAATAAAATTAGCCTTTTCATAACGTGTTAAGTACAAAATTTTATCTAACTCCGCTTTAAAATAAAAAAAAATTGTGCTACTCCAAATAATGTAACATCCCTTGTAACCGTACAAATAAATTCAACTTCATCGCTTACCTTGGCGTTGCTATGGATACTATAAACAACTATTGTCAGTGATGAGTTTTTTTATTTCAAATTACGCCAAAAATGGATGATTCTGATGTAGATATGCCTTCTGATATAGAAGAATCAGCGAATTTGGCAATAGATTCAATAATACCCTGTAATAAATTCTTACTTTTGTTTTTGCTTTTAAATATTCAGTTACGTAAAAGTTCATTACATAACTAGTTATGTAAGGAAAGTTCATTACATAACTAGTTACGTAATGAACTGACAGTTATGAAAAATATGACGTTTCGTAATGTCAAAAATGCATTTAAAATGTGACATTTCATAGCGGGGTTAGATAAATATTTTTGTTCATTTTTAAATGTTGACAGTTCAGAAAATCCATAAAAATCAAAGACGTCCGTGATTAGAATAAATTAAGTTGTCATGGATAATCTGATACATTTCTCTGTTTTAGTTAGAAAATTATTAATGTAATTTTTGCTTTTAATGCTTTAATAAATTGAAAAGTTGTAGAGTTTTTGATATCCTCATACGCAGAAAAAAATAATCTTTCGATTGCTACCTTTACCACCACTGTAACTACACATGGGGAGCAGGAATCCCCAAAAATGTAATTGCCCATGTTATTTCCCCATGTACACATGGAAGTTTGTCACACGGTATATACTTACACGCTTGGTGCAAGTATTAGCAAGAGCTAATTATTTGCCGAATTATGCGGCGGTAATGAGTGATACTGGACCGTTCGAACAACTACTCCTCGGGCAAATACCCCGCGAGGCATTGAATTATAGAACTAAATCCAGATTTTGTGTACTACGAGATCTCATACGGGATGCTACCCCAAACATATCGTTGGGCTTGGAACATCCTTGGATCTCTACGTACTTTCCTGCTCAACTCGCAGTGGAGTATGTTTATAAGAAGTTTTCCAATATTGCATGTTTCGAATGTGTTTGTCAAAAATCATATTTTCTTGTGGTATTTGTAACATTTTGTATTATTATTATTATTTTTATGTTCCCTGGACATTTTCGCTATTTTTTCCTAGTTTATCATTTTGTGTTGTATTTAAAACTGTTTGTCATTAAGCATATTAAATTCAACAAATTCATGTTGTTGTTGCTCAAACCATTTTTAACAAATTTCACTCAAAATGAGAAATTTTGAAATGCGGTACAGAGTACCCGGGCGCGCTCGCTCGTTAGAATCATAAGTGCGCGCCTGCCGCAGGGTTAAGCAAATTAATTCTAATAATGTAATATACCATCATAGAGTGTGATATGACTCCATGAAGTTATTACCTGGATCACCACACAGTAGCATATTGATTTCTGCTCGGAAATGAGTTCTTCCCGATGTAGAAAATTTTTTTTTCCTTCCACCAAAAAGTTGTAGAAGTATTCCCTTTTTAACATCTTCATTCTCATAAATAGAAGGTGCGATAGCACGAGCTAAACGATCATAAATATCTTCTTTTTGTGCTAGAATTTGAAGGAGTTCTATTCGTTCTGGCGAAAACTGATGGGTGATTCTAAAATATTTATTTGCATAAAATGAACTTTCATTGCATTTAACAATTTCTCAAGTTACCCATCTGCCTCTTCATATAGTCTTTTAGTATCAATTTTACGAAAATGTAATACATCAATATGAGTTTTATAGACAGCACGTATATTTCGTACTCTTGGGTTGACTTGTAATGGATGAGCTCTGTAAATTCCTGTTACAGTAACTCTATCACCTGGTTGCACAGCATCGACCAAATCATTGTGTGCAAACAATACTACTATATGAGGCGTTTGACCAGCAGGCATATCATCTGAAAAATAATTAATATATTATTCTGAGGCGGAATGCAAGTTTCTGTCGCACTACCAAGGAAATTGATAACCTTAACTTCAGGATAACATGACGTCATATAAAATTGCCAGCTGAATTTTAAGTGCAAGTAAGCAAGGTTTAAATCAAAACATTCTTCCATTAATTGCGCTGCTGCGACGAAATGGTCAGCTGTTTACTTTTCAACAAGATCGCGATCCTTTTGCCGTACAGCAAAATGAGTGAAGTTGCAAATGTCGGGAAATAATATTCCACTGTTAGATTAAACTGATTAAACTTCCAGTAGTCCCAACCTTTCTTCAACTGAATCATTATGCGAGTGAATTAGGAAAAGTTGAGTAGTCGTCCCACTAGGACACTGCAGGAGTTACAAGATATGCTTAAAGAAATATCGGACAGTTTGTCTTCAGAAGAGTGTCAGAATCTTATCGATCCTATGCCTTGATATGTTGAGGCAGATTCGAAAAGTAAAAGTGACACTTAGAGATAGCAAATTAATTCCATATTTCCTTCAGAGTTCAGATGGATTTCTAAGGGTACAATAAGAGCATAAGTTCTACTGTAAGTGTAATAAAATTTAAAACTCGCACCAACTGCTTATGCATACGTGTGAATAGGACAGATAACCTCACTGACAGTTAACAAGAATTGCAGTTTTGACAAAACTCTGCTTGCAAACATTTAACTAAAAATTGTCTGCAAAGCTGGAATAAAAACGCTTTAACTTGAAAAGGTATTACCTGGAGATTCTTGAATTTTGATCATTTGCTTGTCAGTAAATTGTGAACGATTATGAATCAACGTAAAACAGTAATTTGTATTACAATTTGTGCATAATGTTGGTTCAGTAATTCTGCCTCTGTCTACTTCTACAGCTGTTGTGAACGAACATACAATACATTTGAAAAAAGCTTCTCTCATTTCTGGCATTGTGTTTGATGTACGAATCACCATACCACACACTGTGATCAACTGATCGATATCTAAAAAAGAGAAATACACATAATTATAATTCTTCAAGTACATATACACTGCCGGACAAAAAAAACCGGACACATGTTTTTATTTTTATTTTGAGGCCCTACAATATTTTTATGTTACTTAACTTACGCAAATAATCAACGATTGCCCTACTAGTGAGGAAAAGTAAAGTTTTAGCTGAATATTGCACCTTTCGTAAGCCTAAACAGCCAAATCAGCATTTTGACCTCTTTATGCATCTTTATTGAAACATCAAAATCTTTTACCTTATTGGGCTGATCTCTATTTTCTATTGGTTTTCTGGTGAAATTTCATTTGTAAATGTCAGCTTTTAACATTTTCCATACAATGCACCCCGAAATTTGTTCACAAATTGTTGCTTTAAGCCACGATGGCTGAAGAGTGCGGTATATTGCTCAAGTGCTGAATATACCCCGTAACACAGTGCAAAATGTACTCTTGCGATTTCGTGAAACTCATGGGTTTGTAAAGAAGGTCGGATCTGGTCGTCCACGGACTGCGAACCATCAAGATGTCCGTTTTCTCCATGTTGCTGCGCTGCCCGATCGAGCATTGCCATCACCTATTCTTGCTGGACGGTTAGCCGAAGTTCGAGGAGTGGCAGTTTCAGCCAGAACAGTTCGGAAAAGGCTAAACGAATATGGTTTGACTCAAAGAACATCAGCTGCGGGTCCCCTTTTGACCGTAGAACATCGCAGAGCACGACTTGTATTTGCGCGGCGATACGTGAATTGGGACGAACATCAATGGAGGAACGTGCTCTTCTCAGACGAGTCAAGATTTAGTGTCAGGTCACCAGATGGACGTGAAAAGGTGTGGCGAAGACCAGGGGAGCGGTACAGTCAATGTTGCATATCTCTCAGGGTCAGTTTCAATGGTGGTAGCATTACGGTGTGGGCCGGAATATCTCTGAGGGCTCACACAGAATTGATTTTCATTTATAATGGAACAATGACTGCACACCGATACATTGTTGAGTGCCTGGAACCCCATGTCACACCACATATGCCATTTATAGCGGACAATTTTGTGTTCATGGATGACAACGCCCACCCACACACAGCAAAAATTGTTACCGAGTACCGTGAAGAGGTTGGTATTGGATGTCTCCCATGGTCAGCCAATAGTCCAGACCTGAATCCCACTGAACATCTGTGGGATCAGCTTGGGAAAAGGATTAGACGTCGCCAACCCCTACCAGAAACATTAAATGGCGCTTCAAGAAGAATGTGAACAAATACCCCAAGAATCTATTGATAGCCTCATTTAGGGCATGCCACAACGTTTAAGGGAAGTAATAAGAGTGAGTTCGTGGTGGTAACACCCATTATTAATTTGGTTCTACTAGTGTGCTTTTCCTTTTCATATTTTTTTTGTTTGTCTTTTCAAGTTCTTAAGTAACAGGTTGATCTCTAAAAAATACTTTTGTTAGGTTTTTGTTGACGAATCATTTTGTTTCTTGTTTTTTATTTATTGTTAAGATGAAAAGAATATAGTTAAATATCATTTCAAACCGTTCGTTGTTTTTTATTCACTAAAATAGTAATTCTGAGAGTGTCCGTTTTTTTTTGTCCGGCAGTGTACATATAAATAAATAAACAAATTTTATTTTGAGTATCGAACACATTGTATGTTACCCCTATACACTTATTAATTATTTAACTGTGAACAACACCCAGAATAGGTAATAATCAACTCCGTACAATATTTAAATAAAACGTTATACAGGGTGATTCAGGACGGGCGTGCCAAATTAAAATGGATGCTAGAGGAACTCCAAATAAGACGAAAAGTTTATATGATGGACATATGTTCTAAAGTGACTACTAACAAAGATACAGGGTGTAAAAGTTTTAATATTTTTTTAAATATTTTTTTATTATCTTAGTAACTAGGAAAGTTATTAAGTTGAAATTTAAGGTGTCGTTTTCATTTGCCAAGTTCTAATTTTCCAAAAAAAATTGCTCTGCTAGCCCCATCAGTAGCGTTGCTACGGGGTAGGCTGTTTATTTATTTCCCCAATCCAATGTTACGCCACTGGCGAATGCAAGTGATATTAATGTACTTGAAATCTACGTTCAATTTGGAAAGAAATTGGTATCTTCAAAATTTTTCGTAAAATGCTCAGTTTTTGAATGAAATAGCTTTTTTGTAAAATCGTGCACATGCACTGAAATTTTCCATAATGCAATAATTGATCATTTTAGAATGGCGTCACCCAATTGACAGCTGAAGGGCACACATTTGTTTGTTTTAAAGCTTATTGGAGGGAAGAAGAGGATGAATAACAAAGCAGATGTTTGTGTTACCATTTGGCACCAAAGAAGGGGCGTAACTTAAACTTAGTTTCTTTACGCCGAGAATTGAATGAAAATTCTTAAAATGATACGACTGGTTGCACTATTGCAAACGTTGTTTCGTTATTTTGAGTTAAAATACATGAACTCTAAACATCACCACTTTGTTTGGCACCAAATCTTTTCAAATTTTGGTAACACTCACGTGCATAACGTTGTTTATCCATGCACTGCCCTCAAACAGAAAATGGCGGCCTGTCAAAATCAGGCCATTCTAAAACAGTCAATAGCTTCACCGATATGCAAGGAAAGTGAAAATTGAAGAAAATAGTTTATTAAGAATAACACTAACAAGAAGAACGAGAAAACACATCAATTATTACATTACGATATTAAGAAAAATATTAAAACTTTTACACCCTGTATCTTTGTTAGTAGTCACTTTAGAACATATGTTCATATAAACTTTTCGTCTTATTTGGAGTTCCTCTAGCACCCATTTTAATTTGGCATTCCCGTTCTGAATCACCCTGTATATTGGTAGTTCGCACTAGTTAAGTAGTTAATATTTTCATCGTTTACTTTTTGGTAGAAATTCATGATTAATTAAGGAAATACTTAGCGTACTACCAATATAACAGTTTATTACAGTACTTTTGACCGGTTTCACGATTATAAACAATCTCATCATCAGAAAATGTAAAATTGAAACAAGTCAAAAGTACTGTAATAAACTAATAAGCTAAGTATGTCCTTAATTAATTATTCTAGTTAAGATTTCAAAAACTTTACCTTCAGGGTTTAAAGCTCTCATGTTACGTGTCTTCTCTACATTAAAAGGTCTCACTTGAATTTGATGTTCTAGTACAGCCGCAGGGTATCGCTCATAAAACATTTCATTAATAGTCATGTCGAAAGTCGGAATTACTTCTTGAGGGTAGCAAATTAATTGTCTGTACAAGCCTTCATCAAATGTTTCCAAATGTTGGCAGTTGATGTTCAAAAAAGGTTCTTCTAATGTGTGAATCTAAAAAAAAGGATTCAATATGAGACGAATATATTAAGGCCGCCGTTTAGTGCATAAAATTACAATTTCAAGCCATATTCAAAAACGGTAAAACGCACGATATTCAAATTTTGCACAATTATTTGAAACGAATGTATCTTGTGGAAGAGATTGTTTTCCTAAAAAAATTGGTAAAAAAAACACTTTTACTCGTGACCCCCATGGTCGTTTTAGTGTTTCTTTACCTTTTAAGGGGTTTACTTCCCATTTCGAAAACTCGTTGGAGATCGCAGATCGTCGTATTTTGTCGTTAGAGCGGCGCCTGTCTTCTCAACCCAAGCTCAAAGAATTCTTGAGTTCATGCAAGATTATCTCGATTCTGGGCACATGTCTCGTTTAGAAAGTAACGCAGGTGGTTCACAATCTTATTTCATTCCTCAACATTGTGTGCTTAAGGACCTTGGAAGTTCACAGAAAATTCGCGTTGTTTTCGATGCGTCGGCGAAATCAAGTAATGATGTTTCTTTGAATGATACGCTCTTGACAGGTCCTAAGTTACAGAATGACATCAGCAGCATTTTGTTGCGTTTCCGTTTACATCCATTTGTATTCACATGCAACATTCGTCAGACGTATCGCCAGTTTAATGTTCACAAGGAACACCTGCGTTACCAACTCATTCATTGGAGGTTTTCCCCTGATGAACCCCTCCAAACTTACCAACTCAATACTGTGACGTACGGAGTTTCATTATCTCCGTTTCTGGCCATTCGGGCCTTGTTACAGCTTGCTAAAGAAGGCAAGGACGAGTTTCCTTTAGCTTCTCACGCTTTAGACTCACGTGTTTATGTGGATGACATAGTTTGCAGTAGTCCGTCTTTAAAGGATGCTCTAGAGTTGCAATCTCAACTCACTGAGTTACTTGGTACAGGATGCTTCGAGTTGAGAAAGTGGTCCAGCAACCATTCCGCTCTGTTGGATAAAATCCCTCCTGAACATCGTCAGGTTCAAAACACCAGCTTTTGTCAAGCTGATGAATTCGTGAAGATTCTCGGTCTTCAATGGTAGGCCTCCGCAGATGCCTTTTCGTTTGTAGTGACACCTATAGTGTCACCTTGTACCAAACGTGGAATTCTCTAGGAAATCGCGAAGATCTATGATCCTCTTGGATTTTTATCTCTTACCAGCTTTTTCGCGAAGCGCCTTATCCAACATCTTTGGACTTTAGGCATTGAATGAGATGTTGTCCCTCCGAAGGAAGTACAAGCTCAATGGGAGCTTTTTAGGTCTACGCTACTTTCGTTAGCAACTTTACAGTTTCCTCGTCTGGTTACAACTGAAATTTACTCATCGTGTCAATTGCATGGCTTCTGTGATGCATCGTCTCATGGTTATGGGGCTGTCATATATCTTCGTCTCGTAAGTGGTAATTCCACATTCGTTCGTTTCGTTATCGCGAAATCAAGGGTCGCTCCCCTTAAGAGCATCTCGATACCCAGGCTTGAGCTTTGTGCAGCCGTTTTGTTGTCAAACTTGATGTCCTTTGCCTTAAAGACTTATCTAGACTCTCTTACTTTCGAAAAAATTGTCGCTTGGTGTGACTCCACAGTTGCTTTGAATTGGATTCTCTCTTCTCCACATAGGTGGAAACCTTTTGTCGCTAATCGAGTTACCCTCATCCAAGACAGGATTGCTCCTTTGCACTGGCGCCATATTCGTTCTGGCAATAATCCTGCCGATCCAGCCAGTCGTGGATTGCTTCCAGGTGAGCTATTGCATTGTTGCCTATGGTGGGTGGGACCTTCTTGGCTAGTTGAAGATCCTACGCATTGGCTATCTGACACTTCGTTGATAGAGGAGTCTCCTGCAGAGATTGAGCTCGAAGCTCGCAGAATGATTCTCGTTCAAGAAGCTCCGCAGGAAATTGATGGGTTATTGAACAGATTTTCGTCGTTGCCAAAGATCCAGAGGATCTTGACTTATTGTTGCCGCTTCATGTCACGATCTTGTGATTGTCGGACTGGCAGTATAGTCGATATAGAGCTTCATAGAACCCTGTTACTAATAGTCAGATGTGTCCAACAGGTCTCATTTGCTGAAGAAATAGGGCAAATTCGTTTGGGCAAAAGATGTAAGAGTCTTCAAAAATTGTCTCCAATTTTGGACAGTGATAGCATTCTTCGTGCTGGAGGTAGACTCAAACATTCTGACTTATCGCTTGGTCAGAAACATTCAATCTTGCTCCCTCGTAATCATCGTTTTACTGATTTAGTAATCACGGAAATACATAATAGCCATCTACATTCCGGAGTCACTACCACATTGCACCTATTGCAGCAGAATTTTTGGGTGGTCTCAGCTCGCAGAGCTGTTCGTAGTTGTCTGTCTCGTTGCAATCGTTGTTTTAGAGTAAGATCTGTCCCTCTGGTCCCCCCTATGGGAAATTTGCCGGCTACTCGGGTGTCACAGGCAAAACCTTTTAGCATAGTCGGTGTTGACTACGGTGGACCTTTCATCATTCCTCTCGCACGCCGCCGTGGTGCCAAGGCCCAGAAGGCATATCTTTGCCTCTTCGTGTGCTTTGCTACTAAAGCAGTATACCTGGAAATCTCTTCAGATTTGATGGCAGAGTGTTTTATCGCTGCTCTTCGTCGTTTTGTGTCTCGTCATAAGTGTTCCATGATTTTCAGTGATTGCGAAACTAATTTCGTCGCTGCTCAGAAAATTTTAGATAAATACATGCAACTGGCAGCCGATGGTGAAGCAATTAAGTTCACCTTCAACCCTCCTTCCGCTCCTCATTTCGGGGGTATTTGGGAAAGTAGGATTAAATCTGTAAAAACTCATTTAGCTCGCGTGATCAGAGTGCAAATTTTGACTTACGAAGAGTTAAATACGTTAGTCGTGCAAATCGAAGCGCTGTTGAATCCTCGCCCCCTTTCTAGTTTGAGTTCAGATCCCAATGATTTGAACTCACTTACGCCTGGTCATTTCTTGACCCTCGAACCATTGACAGCTCCGCCTGATCCGGACTTGTCACATTTTAACATGTCTCGCTTGTCTCGTTGGCAGCTGATTCAACAGATGCAACAGCACTTTTGGCGGCGTTGGAGGAACGAATACTTGCATAACTTCTTACAACGCAGAAAATGGTCACATACCAATGCATTCGAAGAGGTTGACATCGGTCAACTAGTTTTGATAAAAGATGAACTCACATTTCCCCTTCGCTGGAGACTAGGTAGAATCCATGCGTTGCATCCGGGTTCCGATGGCATGGCTCGTGTTGCCACTGTTTATACCAATAATGGTTTAATTAAAAGGCCACTTGTAAAGCTGTGCCCTTTACCTGTGCAATAATGCACCCACATGTATTCGTTTTTTAGATCGTTTAAACAAAAACAAAGAATTTCATACCGATAAATGAAAGATAATGCTGCATTACCATAGAAGTAGGGGGAAGGGATGTCAGCATTATAAATGGTCATGCGCCAACGGAAGAGAAGGGGGAGGAGGTCAAAGATGAATTTTATGAGCGTTTGGAAAATTTATACGAGCGGTTGAACACTCACCAAGTAAAGCTAATTATAGGTGACTTCAACGCAAAAATTGGAAAAGAAGAGTTTTTCAGGCCTACTATAGGTCAACATAGCAAGCATGAAGAATCAAATGAAAATGGAAGGAAACTAATAGGTTTTGCAGCATGGAAAGAATGTAAAATAGTGAGCACATATTTTGAAAGGAAAGAGGTTTAGGAGGGTACATGGATGGCGCCCAACTGCAGAACGATAAATCAAGTAGATCACGTGATAATACAGAACAAACATGTAAAATTGGTGAAAGACGTCAAAACACGAAGAGGAGTTGATGTAAATTCAGACCACTATTTGGTAGAGGTTAAAATGGAGGGAACGTATGGCGAACAAGGGAGAAGGCAAATCAATGAGAGAGGGAAAGCTAGATATGACGAAGAAAGGCTAACAGAAAAAGTGTGTCAAGAAAGATACGTGGAGAAAATAGAAATAGCGTTAAAAGAAATGGAAAAAGGAGAAGACTTGGAAAAAAAGTGGAAGGTAATAGAAGAATGTTTGAAAAGAGCAGCAGACCAACTTATAAGAGAAACCAAAGGACGACACCGAGTAAATGGTTTAATGATGACTGTGAAAGAGAGTTACAGAAGAAAATAGCTGCAAGAAAGAAAATGCTGCAGACTGGATCACAGGAAGATATAGAGGAATACACAAAGCAAAGGAGAAGGACAAAAATAATTTATAGAGAAGTTAAAAGAAGTTTTTGGCAAAAGCGAATAGAGCAGACAGAAGAATATTACAGGAACGGGGAAATACGAAATTTTTACCAAGAGATAAAATATACTAGAAGAGCTAGGCAACAAATACCGATATCCTTTAAAAATGAGAACGGAGAAAGAATAAGTAAAGAAGATAAATAATTGAGGGGTGGAAGAGATACTTTCAGGAGCTTCTACAGGGAGAGAAACCAGAAGTGCAAATACTAAGTGAGGAGGAAAACAGAAATGAAGAACAGGGAAGAACAGAAGGTGAGAGGGAAGATATAGATCCCCCAACAAAAGAAGAAATCGCGAACATAATAAAATCCCTCAAAAATAGAAAGGGAAATGGAGTAAAGAATGAGTTAATTAAATATGGAGGAGAAGAGTTAATAACGAATGAACACGAGTTGATAGACCAAATCTGGCAACAACAAAGAATGCCAAAAGAGTGGACAGAAGCAATAATAACCCCGATTCACAAGAAAGGCGAAAAATCAGTATTCAACAATTATAGAGGAATCGCACTACTGGACACAACTTATAAAATACTAACTACGATCCTGAGAAACAGAATACAAAAATACACAGTATTGTGAGAATATCAAGCAGGATTTAGGCCAGCGCGCTCCGTCACAGATCAACTTTTTGTCCTAAAAGAATCGCAAGATTTGTGTGGAGAATACAATAAAGAGATCCATGTGGCATTCATTGATTTTTTAAAAGCATACGCTCTTTAAAAAGGGAAGAGATATACAGGGCGATGGAAAACCTAAAGATACCGGGGAAATTGATAAAATTAGTTCAGATGACCTTGAAAGATACAGTAAATAGAGTTAAATGGAGAGGGAAGATGTCAGAAAGTTTTATAGTGAGAGATGGAGTCAGGCAAGGGGACCCACTGGCGACGTTGCTATTCAGTATAACACTTGAGTACGTAATAAGGGAAAGTAAAATAAATAGAACAGGATGCATAGTGAGCGCAGAACACCAATGTATTGCATATGCTGATGACCTGGTGTTAATAGCAAAAAGTAAGCAAGGCCTAAAAAAAGTGTTTGAAAGATTGGAGAAGCATGCAGGGAAAGTAGGGTTACAGGTAAACAGCCAGAAATCAAAGTATATGGTGATGGACAGAGCGGAAAATGATAACCTAATAATAAAACGACCGGATAAAGAAGAAATAGTAATAGAAAGAGTTAAGCTATTTACATATCTAGGGGTACAAATATCAGAGGACGGAAGAGAGGAGAAAGAAATGAAGGCAAGGCAAATGAGAGGAGATAAAGCAGCAGGGGCACTAAGTCATATCCTAAAGTCGAAGCATGTATCATGGAAAGCGAAAGTGCAGATATGTAAAACAGTACCGAGACCAATAGTAGCCTATGGAAGTGAAGTATGGAAGTTGGGAACTGTGAAGGAAGCAAAGTTGCTGATATGGGAGAGAAAAATTCTAAGAAGGATTTATGGGGGAAGAAAATGGAGCGGAGAATGGTAAAGAAGGACGAACAACGAATTGAGGGAGCTGTATAATGAACCATCAATTGTACAGTTTGTAAGACAGCAGCGGGTGAGATGGCTTGGCCATGTGCAGCGAATGGAGAGCGGAAGAATCACTAAGATGATAATGAATATCAGACCGATAGGTGCAAGAACAAAAGGAAGACCAAGAAACAGATGGAAGGAGGAAACAATTCAGGACTTGAGGGAGATAGGAGTGGAGAGTTGGTGGAAAAGTGCCTTAGACCGAAGGGAATGGCAGAGGATAACTTCAGCGATGGGCCGTCACGGCCTGTGAAAGCTACTATATATATATATATATATATTAAACAAAATTGTTTAGTTCCCTTGTAAATATGTGTTGCTTAGTTACTTAGTGTAGTTCTTAAAATCCCCTTTTTATGGTGATCTTTGGTATTCGCACCTATAACCCATTTCTTAAATCTCCCGCCCACTCCTCTTCCTTTAAATCGGCCGGCCATTTTGATACTCCGACCAATAAAAGCAATGAAAGCGGTCTTAAAGACCAGAAGCACAGTACACAGAAGCAATTCACCATTTTAATGTCATTCGAGTTGTTGTAACAGAAGTTTTCGTTTGTTGAAAATTGTGTGCCAAGATTTTTACTCCGAATGGGGAGCCCCCAGAAGCAATCGGTTATAGGGCTGTACTGGAGAGAAGCGTTGGTTCGCAGAATGATAGAATGCAAGAAGTTGTAAGGTTGGTCGAATTCCTTTCATTTTAATACCAATCCCATTCACAACCCTACTTTCTAATTGCGATAAATGTGTACAAATAGTAAAAAAGGTATCGAGTTATTTTTCAATAATTTGAAGGAGATTTATTTAAGGCGAACGAAAAATATTACTATAAAAGTAGTGGGAGTCTCTAAGTTGATCCTTTATTGATAAATATTTTTTTTATTTAACGCCCTATCTACTTTAATGGTGTTGGAATAAAATGTGTCTGCATGTCCTGTTTTTAGTGCTCAAATTCCGCACCCTTAAATAGTAAAACAGCTTGCCATACGCATCCAACCAGTTTTCGACCTGAAAATAACTACCTACTCTTCAGGTAAGTGTGTGACGTCACCGATGACGTAACGTCGCAATGGAGGATACGGCCGAAGATGGGCGTGGGCTAATAACAGAAAGGGGCGCCAAGGAGTTGTCGACAGATCCTCCAGAATACTTACGCAACACGCAGTGGCTACAACTCCTAAGAGCCACTGGTACACAAAAGGGGGTAACAAAACAAAAAAAAAAATACGTAGTCAAAATGGTCAATTTCAATAATGTATATTAAAAAAAAACAGCTGGTAAATGAAATGTGGAAAATTACACGTTGAAATAATTAATTAATTTAAAAAAATACAGAAAGGTTAATTAGCAAATTACTTATTGTGACGCGAAGCACCCGGTACTAACTCTACGCTCTCACAAAAAAGAACAAGAAAAATAGGCGCCGATGGACACGGTAAATACGCAACACGGGTGAAGCTCCACTCGCGCGGCGCACCGACGGGTCTATCACACGCACGCTACCTAAAAAACCGCAATGAGGCGCAAACGGGAGTATCGGATGTGACAAAATCACGACACAAAAAAAACAATTAATTGAATTGAATTTAGAAAATAGCTACAAAAAAGTATAATCAAATTGACAAAAAAAAACAACTATGTATTACTGAACCCTGAATTAAACTATTAAACAAATGAACTACGCAAATTTACTGTAAGATATTAAATTAATGAATTTACAAATAAACGAACAAACTACATAAACGGGGTGGTCACAAACAAGCCGTGACCAGGCATCTACATAAAACCAGCCGCTGGCCACGATGATCCAAACGGACAGGCGACACAAAACGGTAGAAAAATACCAAAATTTCTGACCTTATATACAGATAGATGGAGGAGGTCAGCTGCTTCAAAAATCTTCGGGGCACGTGCTGCAGCAAGCACCAGGAGGCGAATACGGCACTCCTCGATGGAGGTAAATCGCTCGATGAAAATTAAACCCCCAAAAAAAAAACCCTCGTGGGGGTTTTTTGCCAAAAGCACGCCAAACTTCAAAACGTGAGTTTAAATCCCTTAAAAAGGCTAGATGACGATTCCAAATCCAAAAATAACGATGAATCGAAGTCCCAAAATAGGTGATTGGAGAAAATCCCAATGAAAAGGCTAGCACAATCAAAAATTGCCAAAACTCTCCAAATTACCCTACACTACACGTCGAAGCACAGCATGAGAAAGACAAGATTGTACGGAAATCGGAAATCAAAAAAAAGCGCGCACCGAGAAGATAGTGCGAGTCGGTTCCATGAAAATTACAAGTACCCAAATTTCCCCTAGAAACTCAAAAATTCCAATAGCGTCAATGAATGGGGGGCAATAAACCGAATAGAAGGAGGCTAAAGAAGACTTACCGACCCAAAATAAAGCAAGATAATGATCATAGACACCCTCTAGAGACATTGCGAGATGAAAGAATAAAGTATAAGAGACGTAAAGGAATCAAAGACTCAAGACGGAAAGAAAAATTAGATCGGCACGCCACTGACCCTCCGAACATAAAGAAGGGGAACTAAAAATGCCCTACACGGATGATAGTGACAGAAGCGAACTAACCTAAAATATCCTGACAAGGTGGATCATAAATAGATGCCTAAATAACAAAGTTATGACAACAAATCTCCTTAAACAAATTCAGAAGACTGAAACTATCAAGCATAAGCAACATTCAGCCTAACTAACCAGAGAATTTCGCCGGCAGAGTCCAGGTTCGAGGTAGGTGACAAGAATGAAAGCACAGAATAAAGGAACATAAACACATCAGCTGAAATACGAAAAATAGAAACAAAAAGGTAAGTGGAGCAAATTCAAGAACTGAGAGTGAAATATTCTAGGTAGAAAGCTGTTAAAATTACCAAACAAGAGACTTGGGGAAGAAATCAAAAACCAGGGACAGACTCGGATCGAAAACTTGAGAGATAGATAGCCAAGAGGGTCAACAATTAAAGTACCTACAGAAATATTGATAGGAAAATCAGAACACATGAAAAATATCTAAATAAAAGGTGTTAGGGTAAATTTCAAACGTAACAAGTGGTCTACCAGGCATTGAATTGTAGTAATACATCGGTGAAAAGGTGATTGAAAGGGCTATTGAAAAGTGCAAACAAAACAACTGACGTGCATAAGAAAAACAAAAGTTAATATGTAGTCGAATCTCAGAAATAAAGAGATGGGAAAAAATTGATAAGATCACCAAACTGTGTTTCACAGTTCAACTTAACCTTGAAGTCCCAATAACTATGCACCCTGTGCTTTCTGAAAATCCTTCCCACAGAAATGCCCATCATTTTCGGGCATAGCAATCAAGGAAAACTACACAAAGGCCATCCCCACGAAAAATATGAAACAGGTGTCGACCAGGATTCGAACCCAGATCTTTCGCTTTCCGGGCGACTGCTCTAAGCAATTGAGCTATCCGCACTCCGACACATCAAACATGACAAAGGCCATATATAGGTAGCGAAGAAAGATGGAAATAACACTTATGAATCTCATAATTAACCAACAAACCTCACTTTAGATTTGCAGTAGTCACACTTATTCGAAGCACTTAAATAAGTGTGACTGCTGCAATAGATCTCAAGCGAGGTTGTTGTTGCTTAATTATAAGATTCATAATTGTTATTTTTATCTTCCTTCGCTACCTATATATGGCCTTTCCAACGTTTGATGTGTCGGGGTATGGAACACGACATATTTTCTACCATCAGATTTTCTCGCAGATTTTATTTTACTGACTCTGCATTATAAGGAATGCCAAAATATCACTGCCAGAAACATTACAAGTCGCGAGTGAGTGCCACAAAACCCCGAACTTATCTTAAGCGGGAGCATCATGTGACATATTTTCTACCAACAGATACTTCTTTTACGGACTTTTGGCATCATTAGTAAACCAAAACATCACTGCCAGACATATTAGATAGTCGCGAGAGGGTGCCAGATGACCCGAAACTTATCTAAAGAGAGCCACAGTGCGACTCAGATGCAATAGTCATATTCTTGTTCCTCGTGTTTCAGATTAATAACGTCTGGCATGGTAGAAAACACAGCAGTAATTTACCATTGCGGCTCATTAACTATTAGAATAAAGTACTAAACACATTCCAATAAAAACTTTAAGAAATTGCTTGTTTCAGTAATCCAAATTTTTTACCAGTCTGGATCAGAGTGGTTTCAATTAGTTCAGATTATTTAGGTTCTACTATAATTGCATATTAATAAAAATAAATACTTCACCTCTTCCAATTTCTGGAAATATAATGGTTCATTCAAATTGATATTTTCATTTGTCTCATTTTCTTCAACATTTGGCTCAATATATCTTAGAAGAAATTGCTTGAACTTTTCCTTACATTCAGCTACAGAAACATCAGTGCCCCAAATAACCAAATGTGGAGCAGTACTTCCCGATTCCTGTGATTCTGGTATAGCTTCCAACTAAAAATGTTCAGATTTAAATACAAAGCTGATAAATGCTGCTGAAATCTTTTATAATGAGCACCCCGTTGAATGGCATAGCATTGTGCTTTACATGAGTGTCCATGAGATTGAGCTCAGAGGTCCATTTTTCTAGTACGATAAATATTCAATAAATGTGTCAATGAAATTTTCTTTACAATTTATAAACAAGGTAGTGATCTCAGTGGAAAAGTGACTACTAAATTGATGAAATATTGATACAGCCATAGCAGACTATAAAACAGTGGCGGGAGGGTTCTTACAGTGTAGTATGTCCCGTATAACCATGCAGTATATAATCTGTACCGGTCCTATATTTAAATCTCTAGTCGATACAGGATGTTTATACTATTTCCACATAGCGACAATACGGGATTAAATACAGTCTAACTACAGACTTGCTAAAGTTAAGCCTTTATAGATGCTCTACCGCTCCGTTATAGAGCATACTACAGTTCACTTTTTCAAATCTATATTCCAACTGTATTAAACCGTCACATAAAATATACGCGATTAAAATTAGTAGGCAACTCATTGTTCACGTTGTTTTTATATAATTTATTCAATTTTCGTGCTGGGTAATTTAGAATTATGTACTTTTGATTGTACCGGCGGCATTCTGGCAATATATATTTTCATCTTTCGGGTGATAACGGCACAGCATGTGCTGTGATAATGGGCCACACCTCGTTTGGGCCGGGCGGGATTCGATCCTAGTGCTAATCTGTGTTGTACTTACTTGTTATAAATCGACTGTAGCTTCTACCCACTGGTCTATTGGACGAAGGCGTTGGATGTGTTCGAAAGTGAGTATTTATTATCTTGGTAATCCATCATTCAGAAGAAATAATGCCAAAAATAAAATTGGATAGAAATCGCTCGCAATGGCAAATGATGCGCGGTGAATTTTCCAGAGGACTTAATTAAAACTCGTGTGAAGAGCCATAGCATAGTAATACCGAATTACCGATGTTGATGCGAAACAATGTTAGGTTTTTTATTTTATTATAATTTGTAACAATATAACAAGTAACACAGTAGTTGGATCAAGAACTTTGACGTAAATTCACTATGAATTCTTAATAAGTTAACCCCACACGCCAAAAGACAGTAACAGTAATTTAATTAAACTCGACACGTGTTTCGCTGACAACGTCAGCATCTTCAGGAGTTGAAGATTATTCTGAATTATTCTGATTATTCTGAATAATCTTCAACTCCTGAAGATGTGGAGTTAACTTATTAAAAATTCATAGCGAATACAAGTAATAGGTAAGTACTGTATATGTCTTTCAGATTTATTTCAAGGTGTCATGTCGCCTAATATAAAAGAAAAAGAAATCACAAATGATGAAAGTGTAGCACACGCCAAACAAAAAAAAGCATTAACAGACATGCACAAATAATGTGAATAATATTGTTAGTTTAGAAGGTTAGAACATAGCCTCAAACCTGAATCTCTGTAGTAGGTATAAACTGAACATAGCTCATATATAAATAATAAAGGATTAGGCACTATTGGATATAGAATGCCCATATTGTTAATAGGAAAGAGTATAGACTGAATACATAATTAATAAATACCCGGTAAAGGGAAAATTTCTTATTAAAGAACTACAGTGGTGTCCGCATATAACGAACCCGTTTATAATGAATTACTGTTTAAAACGAACCGTTTATGAAAGTGCTAAAAACACGCCCATAATTAATAGCAATGTTTGTATCTCCTTTTATAACGAACTCCGCTTATAACGAACCATATTTTGTGCAATTTCAAGGTTCGTTATAGGCGGACACTACTGTATATAGAAACTGTAGGGATTCTATATCAAACCAATAACGATTCTTTATATGTACTATATATTCAGGATAAATGTTCTATAGGTACAGGGTGATCAGTTAAGGTTACGGAGCGACTATATCACGGAAACCTTTCACACTACAATTTTGGGGTAAAAAATTTATTAACAAATATAGCCGAAAGAATTCAGCCAAAAATATTTTTAAGTTCCTAACTTCATTCCTAGGGGTCGTATTTACTGTGGCATTTCAAGAAATCTTTAATTTCTCCAAATAGCTTCGATATAATGTAGGTCGGAAATACACTTTTCAGAATCTTTGCTAAATCCTCTATGAATTTTGTTTAAACAATTTTTCTCCATTTACCACGACAGCGACAGGTCGAAGAACTACAATTAAAATTTTTTTAAATGGTGTAATTTGCGTTTGGCTTAACCGAATTTAACAAACTATAGCTCATTTTGAAGGACCCTTTTAGCCGATTTACTTTTGTTATAAGCACTTTAAAAATTAATTTGTATGCTAAATGATAATTGGCGCTATTAAAAATATGTCATACTTCAGCTGATTTCTTCAAAAAATTAAATGCAATCCTACAGCTTTTTTTACTCTGTTTAATAGCCCATTAGTTGAGATAAACAAATTTGAAAACCAGAAGTGCATATATTTTTCGTTTTAAAATTATTGCAAAAATAGTAGATGAGGATCGGAGGGCCCGTCTTTTTTAATTCCCTAAATAAAATTAACATGTTCTAAATGAACAATAAATGTTAAAACTTTATCCAAATTTATCCATAAGTGATTATTCTTTCTCATATGAGTATCTTTAAGTAAAGTCTGAATAATATAACTTGGCGTATGGGTTGACACATGCATGTGAACTAATTTGTTTCGACATTGACAGTACTGTGACATTAATACTAGTTTCCATGATAACATTTTTGGGACTAACTAATTAGTACAAATACATTGTTACCCAACATGAAAAATGAGAATGAGTGAAATAAAGAGTTACAATGGAAAATCTTGATTATTTCATCTTATGTTAATAATTAGCAGCCATATCAACTGGTTGCGTGCGAGAGAGACATCAAACTAACATAATGCGTAGATTATTTCAATATAAAGATAAAGAGTATACGTTATAGAATATTTAAAATTTTAGCATAGGTCACATCTTTAATGTCGACGGCGTTACGACAAAAAGGCGTAAGCGACAAAAATCTGAAAATGAGATTATTTTAGCAAACGAGTCGTAAGAGACATGCCTTTCGGCTAATACTACCGTTGAATCTACCAAAAATTCGAGAGTCGTGAAAATTTGAGTTCAAGTGGTGTAAGCGACAATTTCAGTTGTAATAAAATGAGGTTATAAAAGTAGTAACCGCCAAGATCTCACAGTGGCACGTGCTGTTACGCCAAACGTCATTAATTAGACGCACGGACAAGGTATGGGTTTTGAACTATTATTAATCTTAAAACTATTGTGGCAAGGCTTAGATTGCATAGTTTTTGGCATTTAGAGTTAATAATAATTGGGGAAAATCCTCGAAAACAGATTTTGTCGTTTACGCCTTCTAGATGCAGTAACTTTTGGTGGGCTTAAACGCCATTTCCCCATGCGTAACGTATGCAATGTTTGAGTGTGTTTTTTAAAATTACCTATGCCAAGATTGCTAAAATGTTTGAACAAATTGATTAGAAGGCTACTTTAATTTTTAAATATCAGTATACATTAATTATAGATTCAACAGGTTTTCCCAAATTTGACTTTGAATTTTCGTTTCAATACGTTGCTTATGCCTGTAGTTTTTTCCTTTTCTTAGATGTCTCGTGGCCAAAAAATGTTACTTAGGTTAAAATTTTCGTTTTGTTTTTCGTTTATTTTTAAATATAGTATTTTCCGTCGGTTTCTTTAAATGTTATATAATAAAAATTTATAGTTAATATTTTGAGAGTTAAATTTCAAAATTTTCAGTTTGTTTCTTGTTTTTTATTATTCTTAAATAAAGCATTTTTCTTAAAATATTTTGGATTTTGTGAATTTTCTATTGTTTGTTAGAGGGCGTATATACCGATTATCAAAATATTTCACGAGAAATGTGAGGGCGTATGCGAGACTCAAACGCCTCTTCAAAACAAAAAAAAATGATCTCAAGAGGCTTATGCACCACAAAAGAAGGCGTAATCACCAAATGGCAAATGAAAAAGGCGTAAGTGACAAAAATGCGAATAAAAATGAGACCAAGTGGTAAATACACATTCTTTAACTATAAACACTATTACTAATTTTATAACTAACTAATAAATTAAAATTTGCATCTTAGGCAACCTCTTTTAAGGTTTTTATCAATTTTTTGGTCTCCTGCAAAATTTGACAAAAGCCGCTTACGCCTTTTTGTCGTGACGCCGTCGATGTAAATTTATCGGTACTTCCAATGTTCTATACAGGGTGATCTATAATGAGTGTAACAAACTTCTAGGGTAGATAGAATACTTAAAAATAATGCGAAAAACCTTAATTAACGTATGTCCAAAAGCGAGATACACGGTGTTGAAATTTCTTAAAAAAATGTTATTTTTTTAATATCTGGAAAACTACCGGAGCAATTCTTTTGGAATTTTGGACATAATAATTTATTGTCAGTATTTACTAGTTTATAAATTTTGAGTTTTGTACTCGCACCAGTGGCGGCACTACGAGGTGGGGAGACCACATTTATTACCGAAACTACTGACTTACACAGATATGTTGCAAAATATTTGAATCTGTTTTATTTACAAGAAAAAATTTCTGTTTTGTTTTTTACGTACGAGGCATAGTTTCAGAGATAAATAATTTTGTGTAACAGGGTGCATAGTCCGCGATTTTAAAAACGAAATCATCAGTCATCTTTGTAACAGTAAAGCGTTGTTAATATTGAAGTGGGGTGTAAATACTGTGAAAATCCCTAATGAATATGTGCCCAAAAATGGCTACAAAAATAGATACAGGGTGTTGAAATTTTTTACAAAAATTTAATATTTTCTTGTATCGTTACCTACTATTTTCAGCTGATTTGTGTTGTTCTCGAGTATTTACATGCTAATTTGATATTAACAACACTTTACTGTTACAGAGAATGGTTAACAATTTCGTTTTTAAAATCTCGGACTAATGCACCATGTTACACATAATTATTTCTCTCTGAAACTATGCTTCATACGCAAAAAACAAAAGAGATTTTTTCTTGTAAATAAAACAAAGATTCAAATATTTTGCAACATATCTTTGTAAGTCAGTTGCGTAACATAGTTTTGATAATAAATGTGGTCTCCCGACCTCATAGTGACGCCACTGGTGAGAGTACAAAATTCAAAATTTATAAATTAGTAAATAACTTCAATGAATTGTTATACTCCAAATTTCTAATAAATACCTCTGATAGTTTTCCAGATATTAAAAAAATAACATTTTTTAAAGAAATTTCAACACCTTGCATCTCGCCACAGACAAAATTAACTTACAGACAGCTCATCTATGCAGTAAATTTGTTGTGCGGATTTGGAAACAGACCGAACCGCCATATTGCTTTTCTCCAACTGTAATCTATTAGTTTCGCTAGCTAACGATTGATGTCGCTCGTCTCTCATCTAAATATTAACACCGCTAGTGCAAGTTTTTACAAATAGGTAATCCGACGTTCCTACTTCAACCAATTTTCTATTCTTGCCGTATTTTCAACACATAAAAATGGCTGAAAATAAATAAAAGTAGCAAGACTACAGGGAGTCGATTTTAATGGTTCATGAATATGCTAAATAGTATTCTAAGATGTGCTATTGTTTAGCATATTCATGAACCATTAAAGTCAGCTGCCTGTAGTCTTGTTACTTTTATTTATTTTCGGGCATTTTTATGTGTTGAAAATACGGCAAGAATAGAAAATTGGTTGAAGTAGGAACGTCGGATTACCTATTTGTAAAAACTTGCACTAGCGGTGTTAATATTTAGATGAGAGACGAGTGACATCAATCGGTAAGTAAGTAAGTAAGTAAGTAAGTAAGAAAGTAAGTTTATTCAACACAAATAAGTAAATGAAAACAAAAAATAATACAAATCCGAAAACAACTATTCATGTTGAAATGGACAGTGTTCATTTCCTCTAGTTTGCTAGAAACCAGAAGTAATGCTCTTCCACACAACCCCGCCAGCACATGTACACATCCCAAACCATAACATATGCGAGAGATAATCTATATAAAAATAATATAATAGAAATACAATAAAGTTTCATATACAAAAAAGCAAAAAACAAAAAAAAACAAATAAACAAACATGAACAGTGGGAACAAATATAATTTAAGTGATGAGCTCTTAATAAACAAAAAGAGAGAATAAAAAAAAGAGAAAAAAACCACTTTATCATTATTCAAAACACATTGAAATAGAATTTCATTATTTTTAAATTTTTAAGGAAATATTAATTGAACCTGTTATTAACAATTCATGTAAATGTTTCTTAAAAGTGCCGAAGCCATATTTACTAAAAAGAGGAATAAGCATGGTGAGCAACTTTGAACACATGTACGAAAAGGACTTGCAGAAAGGAGATGTACTGTGTTTAGGGATTACTACAAGATTAATAGATCTGATATTGAAATTGTGAATACTAGATTTAAAAATTATTTTATTAAATAGATACCCTGGAGATTCCTTGTGATAGATCTTATAAAGTAGACAACCATAATGCAAGAAACGCCTCTTCTCTAAGTTCAACCAATTAAGATCTCTAATTTTATCAGAGACCCTAGATCTCCCCGCCAGACCATAAATGAGCCTAACACAACAATTCTGAACACGTTGGAGTCTTTGTTTGTTATATTTCGTAATGCAAGGCCCATAGAGAATATCACAGTAATTTAGTTGTGAAAGAACCAGTGCTTCACATAACGTTTTCTTGCATTCCATACCCATCATTTTGGAACCACTATATATTATTTTTAAATTAGAAAAACTTTTCCTTAACATCTGATTCACTTGTTTGGTGAACGTGAGGTCTGCGTCAAGATATACACCAAGATTTTTAACAATATTAGTTTGAACCAACTTTTCGTCATTCAACTGAATGTTTACTAAATGTGAACATCTATCCCTCAAAGATTTAGGGCCGAAAAGCACAACCTGACATTTGGAAGGGTTTAGAGTCAAGCAGTACTTCCTTGATAAAAGGGCGAGGGAATTTAGGTCGCTATTAATTATTAAATTTGAATTTGCAATATTGGATTCTTCGAAGGTATAATAGAGCTGTGTGTCGTCAGCATAGAAATGGCTATTACAATGGGTTAGACTATATTTAAACCTAGAAATATAAATAGAAAAAAGGAGGGGACCTAGGATAGATCCTTGTGGCACACCACTCCTCACAGCCATAGCCTGCGACACTTCACCAAGATACTTAACAATCTGCACTCTTCCACCAAGATAATCCGTCATTAAGTTTAATGCATTCGTACTGAAGCCCAAATTATGCAACAACGCGACCATCAAACCGTGATTAATTCTATCAAACGCCTTAGTGTAATCTAAAAGTACTAGAGTTGTAAGTAATTTTTTATCTGTTGCGGTAATGATATCGTCGACCACGGCCAATAGTGCAGTCATGCAACTATGCTGAGGTCTGAAACCGGACTGATTTTCAGGAAGTACAGAATGTTTATTTAAATGGTGTTTAATTTGTTTGGACAAAGCAATTTTAAAAAGTTTTGATAACGTAGGTAATATGCTGATCGGCCTCAAATCCTTTAGCTCGCTCGGACATTTAACCTTCGGCAGCGGCACAACATGAGCAATCTTCCATCCAGCAGGAAAGCTAGAAGTTTCGATGGCATAATTAATTATATGTAATATGAATTTTAGAATATACGAACAGCATAATAAGAGCATTTTAAGACTTACACCATCAGCACCAATAGCCCCCGACTTTATAGATAAAAGTGCCCCATACACCTCCTCCTCAGTAAGCAGTGTAAAGTCAAACAAAGTAAGGCCTTGCTCAACAGTCGCCTCCAAATAATGTAAGAGCTCCGCATCCGGACTCTTGAGAGGAAGAAACAAAAAAATCATTTGCAGTATTCAAATTGCCTGCCAGATAGATAGGCAAATTAGAATTTCGATTTTTTGAATATATATTTAAATTTTTCAATTCCCTATAAAACTCTTTCGGTTGTTTATTTCGAAACACATAATTTAAGTAGGCTCTTTTTTAATTTTTAATTGCAGTGTGCCGGAGTTGCTTATAGTAATTCCAGTGTGTTATTAATTTTGTATTTTTAAATTTTCTCAAAGCTCTATCTCGTAAAGTCATTAAATATTTTAAAATATCAGTAATCCAAGGAGAAGTCTTGTTTTTCTTTCGAACAATAAAAGTTACGCTAGGTGCCACAATGTCAAAAAGTGCCACAATCAAACCATTAAATATATTTAATTTTGTATTTATGTCATTTACATAGAAAATGTCGGAGAAAGGCATCGTCTTAAGTAGGGTAGTAAAACTATTATTGTCGATCTTTTTAAAATTTCTTCCAGCAAAACATGTTGGCTGGCGATATAAATTAATTTTTACAGTTAGTAACACAAGATTGTGATCCGATTCGATGTCGGTATCCATCAGAACCTCACAACCAACCACATCTATTCTATTACTGCACAGAAAAAGATCCAGCAGCGATGCTTTAACACCACCAATCCGCGTTGGCTCATTCACGGTCTGACAAAGGTCAAAAGAATCCATGACATTATGCAACGTGATGTATGATGGTGAATTAATCTGAAGAAAATCTATATTGAAATCCCCACAGCATATAATTTTATCAGAAATCAAACTGACAGAACTTATACAATTTTCAAGATCGTTCAGAAAGTCAAGCACTGATTGTTTAGGTGGGCGGTAAACTACACCTATGGCATATGTTTCTCTGCTTAATTTAAGGCAAATCCAAAGTTGTTCGGTATTATGGCTATTAATATTTTTTACTACGGAAACCGAGAAGTTATTCTTTACATACACTCCCACGCCTCCTCCTCTGCTACCTCTGTCACACCTAAAAAATCTAGAACCCTGCAAATTTACTACTTCATCATCAATAGAATCATTTAACCAAGTCTCCGTGCAGCACATGATGACATAGTCAGAGGCATAGACATGGTTCCTGAAATCAACTAAATTGGCTACCAGAGATCTTATATTTGAATGACCAATTGTTACATTAATCATCGTATAACATAGATGACCCCAAAAACTGCACAAAAAAGAAAATGTGTAGGTACATAATGCGTACAGTTAAAAGAAAGTGAAAAACATAGAATAATAAAGCATAGCAGTGCTGAAGCACAGATACACGCAAACAGCGCAACATAACCGCATCATATAACAAAAAAAACACAAAACAAAAAAAAGAACATCAATGAACATCGTTGAGACAATTCTCAGATGTGATAATGAAAACATTGGATTTATAGGCACAGCGCATCATTATCTTACCATTACGAACCCACAAATACTTAACTCTATTTGTCTTTTTGAACTCTTTGCACTTTGCCAAAAGAACCCTATTCGCCGAAGTCAAATGTTCATTAACGTAAACAACCTTCCCTGCCTGCACCAACTTTTGCCATTCACTATCCACATCAGACACACAAAGGTTTCGTTTGACTCTTCTTGCTCTCAACAATTCTTCCTTCTTCAGTCGTGAGACCAATTTAATAATAATCAGACGAGGCTCTTCTCCCAGCTTCCTTCCGACACGATGGCAGTTGTCGATCTGATCCTCATTCAGGGCAATTCCAAGAGCTCTAGCAACATTATGGGCAATTAAAACTAGATTCTCGTTTGGTAATTCAGGAATACCTCGTATCTCCAAATTATTTATCCTACTGTATTGTTGGAGTTCACTTAGCTCAACTTTGAGTCGCTTGTTTTCATTCTCGAGAATCATTTGTTTTTCTGATACTTCTTCAGTTCTACGGAAGGATTCCTCTAACTTTAACTGGAGATTATTTATGGCGTTACTGTTGTCATCTATTTTCCCATGACACGAATCTAACGACTTGACGATATCCTTAATCACCCTGAGAATATCACGTAGCGAAGGTTCCTTGCAATTTTCACAAACCCAATCTTCAGAAGATTTGTCCTCCAAACACGTGACGTGACTCATATTCGTACATTCCATACACTTAATACCCTTTTTTCTATCTATTTTAGAATTGCAGAGAAAACACATAGACATCTTGTTCTTGTTGTATTCTTTGTTTATCAGTACTTTATCCCAACTCACAAAAAGAAGCGCGTTTTTACTGTCGCAAACAGAATTCTCTCGACTCGATTGCAAGAATAAATGAATAAAACTAATATAACCGGAGCATACGCAATTTAAAGAAGATCCAAAATTTAATATAATACAGGCACTAATATTAGTCAACTCAACACAAAGTTAGAGCAAAATACATTGAAAACAACCCACTTGAAACTCAAAAATATGCAGAGAAAATCAACCACGTCCTCACTCACGCACATGTATGTATGTATGTATGTAGCTAGCGAAACTAATAGATTACAGTTGGAGAAAAGCAATATGGCTGTTCGGTCTGTTTCCAAATCCGCGCAAAGAATTTACCGTATAGACGGACCGTCTGTAAGTTAATTTTGTCTGTGATCTCGCTTAGCCGGCATTTTTGATTAAGGTTTTTCGCATTATTTTTAAGTATTCTGTCTACCCTAGAAGTTTGTTACATTGATTATAGATCACCCTGTATAGTATTACTCTTTATCGAATGAACTGTATAGTAGCTTTATAGAATTTATACAGGTGAAAAAATTTATATAGCTTGGTTATACGGGGTGTATCTTTGGCAGCCTACAGAGAGCGATCTTACATGAAATACTGAGCCGGTTTCAGACATTTTTAACAGACTTCAAAAAAGGAGGTGGTTCTCAATTCGACTGTATTTTTTTTATGTGTGTTACCTCAGAACTTTTTTCTAGGTGAACCGATTTTGATGATTATTTTTTTTTTATTTGAAAGCTGGTGCTTTTCATGTGGTCCCATATAAATTTGATCAAGATCTGACCAGTAATTTTTGAGTTATCCTTAATAATGCGTATTTAATTGACTTCGATTACACTGATGATGTTCTCATTGTATATTGAAGTCGGTTTTCTCTTTTGTATGACAAAAATATATTCGGGTAAACTTGTATTTGCGAGGTATTTCATATTATAATTCTTAACCATTCAAAGCTTAGTTGTTGCTTCCAATTTGTTTCACTGCAAATTTTATTTGAATAATTAAATAAAATGCTTCTAAATACGTTTTCTGGTATTTAATAATCGCCTGATTTAATGATTTCATGCACCATAAAATTAAGATATCAAGGGATTCATTGTCAACAAAATCACAACCGTTATAAGAAATGTAAATACCCTCGCCCCAAATATTTCTGAATACAGTTCAATGTGCCTGGACTTCTGCCTGGCTACAGAGAGCATGTAATGCAGATCATAGCACCGACGGGGGAGTGTCACTATACAGTATCTCTTTATGCTATGATACAAAAGAACCCACTAAGAAATTCAGAAGTACTAGGTATCACTAGTGTAAGATTTGATTCTCCACCTTAAAGTAAGTAGGACGTAGTTGATAAAAATTAAAAAAGTCTTTTTAATGCAATTTCATATAAGAAATACAGTAAAACCTCTTTAATCCGAACATCCAGTAATCCGAACAGCAGTAAATTTGAAACTGGCGCCTCTACAATCCGAACAAATATCGGTAATCCGAACATCTCAAAAACACATTTGAATTACATATACATAATGTACATTATATAATATTATTCTGCATTATTTTCCGCTATTATAGGTATGCTATTAATTTGCACACGGCCATTCAGTTTAGTTCAGTTTAGTTACATTTTAATCTCGAAGAAATGACGTCCACAAAGCGCCGCCACAAAACCCTAACCTTAAGTGAAAAATGTGACCTAATAAATAAGTTAGAAAACGGTGAATGTGTCAGTGATTTGGCCAAACAATTTAATGTTGCGACAATCCTAATGTGGAACAGGCACTATTTACCTGGTTTTCGCAAGAGAGAAACCATCATACTCCCCAATCTGGACGAATGTTATGTGAGAAGGTAAAGTTTTTTTATAAACGCATTACCGGTAAAGATGATTTTCCTGCAAGTTCCGGGTGGCGACAAAAACTTAAAATAAGATACGGAATTAGGCATCTCGCGATTTGTGGTGAAAAACTGTCAAGTGACGCAAGTGCAGTCGAACCTTTTCGGAAGCAGTTTCGTGATAAAATTCAAGAAATGGACCTTGTTCCTGATCAACTTTATAATGCTGACGAAAGCGGCCTATTTTGGCGCATGTTACCCAACAAGACTTTAGTGCACGAAAAGGTAAAAACGGCCCCCGGTAGAAAAATATCTAAAGACAGGATAACATTTATGCCATGTGCTAACGCAACAGGTAGCCACAAGTTGAACCTCCTAGTTATTGGCAAAGCCAACAAACCGAGGACATTTAAAGAGTGTAAACACCTGCCGGTAGTTTATAAAGGGCAATGTAAAGAATGGGTTACTAGGGATGTTTTTGTAGAATGGTTCAATCGGGAATTTATTCCTGCAGTTCGATACAAAATGAGAGACTTAGGTTTGCCACAAAAAGCCCTGCTTATTTTAGAGATTGCTCCTGGACATCCCCCGGAGGCTGAATTGATTAGCAATGACAAGAAAATTCAACCCATGTTTCTTCCGCCTAATTGTATGCCTCTGCTGCAACCCATGGACCAACATGACATTCGAAACATCAAATTTAATTACGGAAGTCACTTTTAATGAAAATTGTTGTGGCAGATGGAACGGACATTAAGGAAATTCTCAAAACATTAAACCTCAAAGATGTGGTGTTTTCACTAGGAGATGCGTGGTCAATGGTAAGTCCTCATCTGATTCTAAAATCATGGAAACCATTAATGCTGTGTCAAGATAATGAAAGTGGTGATGATTTTAACGATGAAGATGATGTCGAGGATGATGTACCTCTTGCAACGTTACAGCAGAAGATAAGGCAGGAGTTAGAAGAGATGACTGATATGTGTAATAAAGTAAGTGAAAATGCAGTGTCGGTAGAAGAAATTGAAGAATGGTTAACGGGAAATGATGATGTTGCACTTAATGAATCTATGCATTTTTTGTTGTAGCAACAAAAATTGCAGGCGGTTGCACCATGTAAAATTGCATGAGCCATTCACACCAATGCAAGAAAAATTGCATGTCAGGTTGTCTATTGGTGTCAATGTCAATTATCATATATGTTTGACGTTTCTCTTGATTATGTTATTTAATAAGATCGAGTAGGTAATATATAGTGACCGGCAGAAAGTCCGCACCATATGGGAAAATTTTGTATCTTTTAATTTAATAAATTAACTTTATTGTAAAAAAGTCCTGCATGTCCTTAAACCAAAATATCACCCATCGTACTCGGCAAAACTTCTGTAGTATACGAAGGAGGGGTGAAAATTTCAAATTGCTCCAAGAGTAAAGTAGCCTTATTTCTCATTTTAGGAAAGAATTTTATTAGGAAAAGTTGTTTTTATTTAAAAGTTACTTACGAATATGAAATTTCAGTTCCTTGGGATGGAAAAACTATTTTAATCGTTTTTCAGGTGCGAAATTATGCATTGCTCAAGTACGTTTCTTATTGGCTTCTTTGCAGAAAGAACATATTTGTATCTTAAATTAAGGTACGTACTTAGTACGCAAATGATAGAGGCCGCTGTTTTTTCTTCATGGCTACTAAACAGATTTTGTAATTTTCTGGAAATTGAATTAGGTATCCATATGCTGATAAATTATTGCATGAAATATTGCAGTTTTAAGGGTTTTTGGAAAATTGTGTAGTGTAGAGGATAGATAAAGGTGTTGTGTATATCAGGGGTACAACCGTATTCAATTTTTATAATATCCCATAAAATAAAATAAGGTGTGCACCAAAAAAATCTTACTTTTGATTTAATTTTTGGACAGGCCCTATCATTTGCGTACGTACCTTAATTTAAGGTACAACTATATTTTTTTCTGTAAAGAAGCCCATAAGAAACGTGCTTGGGCAATGAATAATTTCGCCAAACTTGTCATAGGGGGGGGGTGCACCTGAAAAACGGTTAAAATAATTTTTTCATTCCAAGGAACTGAAATTTCGTATTCGTAAGTAACTTTTAAATAGAAAAAACTTTTCCTAATAAAAATATTTTCTAAAATGTGAAATAAGATTACTTTACTCTTGGAGTGATTTGAAATTTTCTCCCCTCCCTCGTATACTACAAAAGTTTTACCGAGTACGATGGGTGGTATTTTGGTTTAAGGACATGCAGGACCTTTTGACAATAAAGTTAATTTATTAAATTGAAAGATAAAAATTTTTCCCATATGGTGCGGACTTTCTGCCGGTCACTGTATTTGTACAGTAATTACTGACTTATAAATCGAACGTGATGAGTGATATAGTAGAATACGCTTTATCAGCATTAATAATTTGTCGACGTAATCGTTACTTGTTCCACGTAGAAAAACCTATTTTTTCAAGAGGTGGAATAGGGAACTTGCATATATTTTAATATGGGTATTTCTTATTAATAATAGAACCGTTATATCTATAAAAGTATCAATTTTAAATTTCAACGCTATGCGCCTACTCATTTTGTTTGAATTAATTTTTGAAATTGTTGCCATTTACATTCCCTGTAAAACATGATATGACGTCCATTCACCGCTGTGACGTCGAGGAACCGCGCTGACGTATATTTTGGTAAGCCAATGACATTTAAGTATGATAACCTTAATTTGTCTTTACAAAAAGCGTGTGGAAGATGCAGTAAAAATGTAATAGAGAAAGACAGATATATACGACATTAAAACAGTCGGTGCACGCACCGCAATGCATTATGGGATTTTGAAGTGTCAAACCATTGTTTAGGATTTCTTTGGTTACAATTTCCAGTTCGTGGTGTTTTCTGTGTTTGTGCGTTGTGTTATCAATATTAATAATTTTGTTAGTCTGATACTTAATTTTCTTGTTGTTTAAAATCACTCGGCGTTGTTTACACATATTGGACAATCAGGTAACTGCAACACATTGGAAATTGTGCTGTGCAATACAAAGCAATTTTAGGTCAATTTTGGTATAATGGCGAGACGGGAGGAAGGCTTTGTTCAAGCCCAATCAGATAACTTGCCAAAAGTGGATGCATTTATGATCGCGGAATATTTTTCGTCCAGCGATTGTTATACAGCGGCTGAAATTCGTGGTGCTAAAGCAGCAAGGTTTGTTGTAATTTTTCTCCATTTATGCAATATCATTTCATTCTATAGTCATAAAAGCTGAACACTGATTTCGTTACCTTATTTGTAGTGCTGCCCGTGATACCTATGGAGATGCAGCAATAGGATATGTTCAAGTGAAAAGATGTGGGCCCCTTTGTACCGTAATGAGTAAAATATGTCCAGAACATAAAACAAGGTCCAAAAATTACATTGCTGTGGTGGATATTAATGAAGAAGAGGAAAAAGTTCTGAAGGCTGAATGCATGGATTGTGTTGCATCTTTAGGTAGGTACGAAATTAAATTTTTATTTATTTTGAAACGAATAATAATGTGGGCATGACTGTTTGTAACACAAAACAATATTTTATAGGCGGGTGCAAACATGCTGTTGCTTTTTTAATGTGGCTGCACAGACGCAGTGAAGAACCAGCACCTACAGAAGTAGCTTGCTATTGGAAGAAACCGAAATTGTCTTCTGTTGGTACAAGTTTGAAATTTGTTACGCTAGCTGATTTTGGAACAACATCAACATATCAGTCGACAGGTGGTGAAGAGTTCTTCAATAAGTTTATAAAAAGTGGTGTAGATGCAGAATTTTCGGGGCAGTTATTTAAATATTTTAAAGAACCATATATCCTTCAAAAACTAAGTTTACACAATTTATTGATAAATTTTCAAGAAACAGGACTCACTACCTGCGAGAACTTTCTAACATTTTGTCAGTCTAATATAGCGGAGGATGCATGTAGGGCTGCATGTCGGAACACAGAAGATCAGAGTGAAAACAGCTTGTGGCATGAACTGAGGTATGGACGTATTACTGCTTCAAGAGTTTATGAAGTAGCGCATTGTAAAACTCCAGAGGGATCTTTGGTGAACCAAATTGTAGGAAGTTTAAAAGTCAGAGAATCAGAAGCTATGAAGAGGAGCAAAATATTGGAAAGTGCGGTGTTAAGAGTTGTGAGGCAAAAATTTCCACATATTAACACATTCACTGCCAGTTGTATTAGCTATTGGGGGAGGTAGTGGGGCCGAAGACTTTTTTTTTAAATATCATGACTAAATAGTATATTACTACAAATAAGATGGTGTGTTTCACATTTTTGTAAAATTTTAGCAAATTTTGACCTTACGTCCGCCGGAAGTCGGACGGCCTCAGGATGAAAAAAATTTTGCTCTGAAGCCGTACGGACACCAGCGGTCGTACTGCGTATTAAGAGGAAACAAATTTATGCCTGCATAAAACATTATCTGAATTTCCAGGCAGCAGAATTGCCGACAAAGATGCAAAGAAGGTCACAACTTTCTGCATTTGCCGGAATTCCCCCTTTATGTTTGCTAATTGTTTCGTACATCGTACACCATGAAGACAACTGAAATATAAATTTTGTACCTACATACAGATTTTTTTTTGTTTTTATTATATAAGGAAAGATCATTTTTACTTTTATTTATTGTTACTAAATGAATAAAAACATATACGACTCACAAAACACACATAGTTAAGGTATCCGCTCGTAACTCGAAATATAATAGTCATACGAATACGCGCGGTCGTACGGGCATACTTTGATACAGCAACCTATACTACACAAAACACCAGAACTGCTGCGATAAGCGTTAGTTAACAAAATAGCATTGAATAGAATACAAATTTACGACCGCCGGCGTTCGGTTGGCTCCTGGAGGAAGAAAGGTGTACGACCGCCGGCGGAACGGTTGGCAGTGAATGTGTTAAATTTGACAAAGTAGGCATAATGTTAAGTAAAGACTACCCGTATGTTGGTGCATCTCCAGATGCCATATCCAAATATTATGTTGTTGAAATTAAGTGTCCTACAAGTGAGAAAACTTCCCAAAATTATGTGAAAGATGGAGTCCTAACTCCAAAATTCTATTCACAAATTCAACTCCAAATGTTCTTGTTGAATCGAGATGCTAGAATTTTTTGCGTTGCAGATCATGATTTCGAGCATTCTAGAAATGTTAAACTAATTGAAGTACAGAAAGATGAAGAATATACGAAGTCTTTGTTAAATAAAGCTGGAGAATTTTGGAAAAATTTCGTTTACCCGAAATTGCTTGCGTCATCTCAATAACTTGCACGATTGTTTTGTTTATAGGCCTATGTATCAACTTTTGTTTATGTACAGGGTGTTGCAGTAGTGCGATGACCGTAGAGTTTTATGTTTTCATTGTGCATTTTAAAGAACGAAGTTCTCTATAGTTTAAAATTGTTTTGGCTTGTACAGGTTGTTCCATTTCTTTCCACGTAAACCTTACTTGGTATGGTTCAATGGAACTTTATAATTGCATTTTCGGTTAGAAATTTCCTGCAGAACTCAAATAGTATATTAAGTATCAAGAACAGTAAGAACAGTTTACCTGCCGAAGAAGATGTTTTGAGATTGGACGTAGCGTCCAATTTTGTCTTGAGACCAATAAATCTTCCCGTTCGAGATGCTTATAGGGTGTTTCGCACAATCGGAACTAAAAAAATTGACTTCATAACTATTATTTTAGAACAGTAATACCGTTTTCTTAGACCTAGCAACCAGCACATGCACCCTAACGTCCTGGCAATAAATATGGTAAAATAAACAAAAAAGACCGATCGTGCAATAAATGATATAACATGTAGAGTGCTCCCATTTTAAAATTGAAATAAATTACTGACACCCTGTATGATAAACAAACTTTTGATGTATCTATCGAATAGCTGGTATTTTTCAAATGTTTTAATGCAAATATTCGAAAAATACCTTATTTAATCGGCAAGATGTTTTTTTATAGTTTTAATGTCAAATTTTACATACCACCTAAGTATGTGGTATCTACTTCATGTATTTTGTCGAAGTTTGTATTTTAATTGTTTTACTCGTGGTTGTGTTGAAAATAAAGAAAAGTTTTTGTTTGCATTTCTTTTTAATTAAATAAAGTAATATACTTGGTGCTGAAGAAATGCCATATTATCATTGCGCTATTGAGGTAATATACTATTTTCTCAGCACCCTGTATAAATATAAAACATTTTGCACATTTACTTAATAAGTGGATCTTGAACATTTATTAAGCCGCAAGCTATTTTAACTATGTTATCTAGTTGGGGTATTAAATTCTTATTGATGCATGCATGTGGGCGTAACATTTTATATTCCCTGATTCTTCGTATAACTCTTTCGATGTGTATTCTTAGACTTGCAATACGTTTTGTCAACATAACATCGCCTTTGCTTAATTTTTCTTTTGCCGTTACACTTGGTGGTCTAACAAGTGCACAGCCTTTACTTTCGAGTAGATGGCTGATATGTTTAAAACCACGATCTGCCATTACTGTAGAAGAAACTGGTAAATGATCAAGAAAACCACTGTGTTCCATGATCGTCACATCACTTGCTCTTCCCCCAAAACCCTTGGACACGAATGTTATGATTCCGTCAGGAGTTGCGGCCACCAAATATTTTAAAGTGTTCGCTTTTTTATATTCAGACCAAGTCATGGACTGCAGCACCAGATTTGTGGGTTTTTCAATTTCTACTTCAAAACAGTCTACAATGCTATGTACGTTACTGTAATTAGCACGAAATCCTATAGGCAGAAGTGCCCGAATCTTCTTTGCGTTTGGCTTTAAAATGAAGTGTCCAATCATGTAGGCTATCTTTGGAGTGGTATTTGCAAATACTCTGCTTACAGTAGATTCGGAGACACCAAAATCATCTGCAACTTCTTGAAATGTTCTGTCGGTACGAATTTTTAGTAACACTATAACGATGGTTAAGATGTGATACCTCGTATCTACATTTTTTACGAAAATGAGTTATACACATCAAAATTCGTAGAAAAATTCGCTACACATTTCTGGTGATACCTCGTATAAATATTTAAATAAGATTTTAAAATAACTCCACTGTAGTGACACCTCGTATGTGCAATATACATATTATTTTGTGATACCTCGTATCTTGTTCAGTCTAGCATTGTTTAGTGAGTGCCACGCATGTTTCCTGGTAAGTACTAAATTTTTAAGTAATTTGTGCCATTTATTGTGAAATTAAACATGAAACTGGGTGAAAAGAGATTTCGTTAAGCTTGTTTTGTGAATTCATTTTAATAGTTTCAGAACTATCCTAATTTAACGGTTTGTTTTAGTTAAAAAGTAGATACGAGGTATCACATTAAGAGAATTCTCATGGTGCACCGCAGTTACGTGGTCTCACAAGTCAGTCATTTACTTATTTTTATTATTTCATAATGATTTTTTTTCTTTTCTGTTGAAGAGAGATATTATAAAATGGAACTGAAGAAGTTTTGTTCCTCGCGTACGGCGAAAATATTTAGAAATCTTCGTGCCGTGAATCCAAAAACCATTCAAAATGAGCCTGTTTCTGTTAGACGAGAAGCAGACGATTTACTTAAGATGCCTATTAATCTTAATTATTGCAGTTGGTTTGATGAATTAGGATGTGACATAACTATTCCTTCGTCTGATGTAGTACCCAAAAACTTGACTGTGCTACAACAATCACCAATGGAGACAGAGGAAACTTGTTATGGACGAAACAGCAATGAAACCACCTGCGATGAAGACTGGAACTTAATTGATTTGGATAAATTACCGTTCATAGACCAAAATGAAATTTTGAATTCGCCAACAACATTATTAGATGATAATTCATTACGTTTAGAAGAAGTACAAATTTGTGCGAGTTTAAATGCTCCAGATAATATAAGGACTAAAGAACCACTTTGCAGTCCAAATAATAATATAGCTGAAATACAGAGTGAGGATGATCAATTTGTCCAAGGAGAGGAAGAAAAGAAATCAAAAGAACCCCATGATGAATCAGAGTCATCAGAAATTAGAAGTGGTGGTGATCTAATTGACCAAATAAATGCTGATGAACAGGCATCAGACGAATATTATGATGAATCTGAGTCAACAGGTGATGGAAGCAATAGCAAGAGGAAGCGATTGGCAGCAAAGGAAAATTGGAGCGATATAAAAAATAAAAAATTAAGAGAACAGGGCAAAGCATACAAAGGTTGGAGTAGACCTAGAAACACATCAGCTAAAAGAGGTACAGAAAGAGAAGAAAGGAAAATGGGATCTCGGTGCACTTCAATCCTTTGTCGGAAATCGAAAGCCAGAAACTGCCATGCTCTATCTGAAGAGAATAGAATTGAGTTGTTTCGTAAATTTTGGTCAGAAATGAGTTGGGACCAGAGAAAAATTTATATTTCATCTTTGGTACAAAAATGTGAAACGGTAAGATCAACAAAAGCGCCTAATAAAGAAATGTCACGACGAACTGGAAGTTTGAAATACACGATAAAAAATATAGACGGTCAAATTTTAAATGTGTGCAAAAAATTTTTTCTTTCCACGTTTGGCGTCAAGGAATGGACCGTCTTAAACTGGGCCAATAAATCTACTGGAATGTATCCATCTCGAAAGGTCACAAATGAAAGGCGGAGGGAAACCAGGACACAAAGCCTTAATAACATTCAGGACAAAAATGCAAAGCAAATCCTGATTGAGTTCCTGGATTCCTTACCAAAACTTCCATCGCATTATTGCAGACAGTCCACAAGTAAAATGTACGTTGAGCCTATTTATGGAGATACCATGACAGCTGTCTTTAATGAATACATAAAGATCTGCTCTAATGAAGATCCGCATGTAAAACCAGTTAGCAGATACACATTTGACAACGTAATTAAGGAGAAAAACATTTCTTTCCAACAACCAAAAAAAGATCAATGTGACACATGTTGCGCATTTGAGGCTAAAAACATTGATGAAAATACGTACAAAAAACACATCCAAAAGAAACAACAAGCTAGAGAAGAAAAGTGTAAAGACAAACTGATGGGAGAGCAGGGTGAAATTATTGTTTTGACTCAGGATTTACAGGCTGTTAAAGTGTGTCCATTCTTAAATGCCTCTGCCTTATACTATAAGACTAAACTGGTATGTCATAATTTTACAATTTTTAATGTCAATACACATCACTGTCGTTGCTACTGGTTCAGTGAAATTGAAGCAGACCTGACCGCAAATACGTTTTCTAGTTGTATCGTTAATTACATTTTGGAATTGGGGGCTATCTCCAAACCTATTATAATATGGAGCGACGGGTGTGGCTACCAAAACAAAAATTCGGTTCTATCTAACGCTTTGTTGAGCTTAAGTGTACATAAAAATATAACAATCTACCAAAAATATTTAGAGCGCGGACATACTCAAATGGAGGTAGTCTCCGTACATGCGCTTATTGAGAGAAATTTGAAGAATAAATCAGTTTATTTACCAATTGATTACTGCAAAATTACAAGCGAAGCAAGAAAAAAAGAGCCCTATGAAGTAAAACGGATCTCTTTTGACTTTGTGAAGGACTATTCACGCACACCAAAATTTGATTCCATAAGACCAGGTAGAAAAGTAAATGACCCAACAGTCAGTGAAATAAAAGTTATCAAGTACACTCCAGACGGTAATATCCAAGTAAAACTTAATTTTGATGAAGATTTTCAAGATCTTCCAGGAAGAAAGAAAGATAGACATGTGACTGATTTAATGGCATTCCCTCAATTACGGAAAACGCCGATAAAAATAAAAAAACAAAAATGGGACCATCTTCAGCAACTAAAGGCTGTGATACCACAAGAGTGCCACCACTTTTATGATAATTTTCCCCACGTTGAATAAGTTTACCAGACTGACACTGTGTTTTTGTTTAATACATTTTTTGATCCAATACCACTTTGCTTCTGTTTTGAATTATTACTTTCTGTTAGTTTATTCGTTTTGTTTTATTAATGCAACTAGCCTGATCAAAGTTCCTTCGATAGAATTTATGAAGAAGGATAAAAAGAATAATTATTATATTTTGTTTATATTTCCAAGAACGAATAATTTTTATTTTTGTATTTCTGAACGCATTTTTAATAAAAAATGATGATAAGAAGCGTATTATTTTCATTTCAGTGAGAGCTTTTCGTAAATGACATTACGTATCTGCATAAAAAAAATTAAAAGTAACGTGAAACCTCGTATGTGCAGTAAAACTCGCAAAAACGATTAAATGACTTCAGAAAGCTTTATTCTAAATCAAAATAATCTGTTTTGAAAATATATAGTAATTTCCAAAAATTAATTAAAACGATTTTATTTTAATTAAGTTTTTTGCCTCTCCTGTAAAGTTGCAATTTTGTACATACGTGGTATCACATCTTAACCATCGATAAGCAAATCTCTTGCTGTACTCTCGCAATACTTTACTAGCAAGTTAATTAAAAAATTACAGTCTGAATCAAAACCTAGATACAGCCTAGGCTTCGCATTCAACAAAAGTTTTATTCTTTGCTTCGATATGACACTTAATCTATCTCTACTTAAATGTACAGTTTCAGTAGATGTTTCCGTTGTGGGATTATATTCACTTACACTTGGCTGTGAAGTTTCGGGTGAATACATTCTTGCACTCATTGGTGAATCTGTGCTGCTTAAGACCGACACTTTTGATGGTGTTTGTGGATCACTCATAAATGTTACCGCAAATGGCGAACACGCAACACTTTTGCTAACTTCTCTTAGATTGCACTGCACAGCTTTGCTTCGAAAATATGGGCGAACCTGTACGGCAATATCGTTTTTTCTAAGCTGCAGTTCATGGTGTGTGCCAACATCCGGTTTTGGAAGTATTTTTGTTGCCTCTGGATGGGTTTGTGGTTGAATAAAAGTTAAAGGAGCATCTTCCTCCATAGAAATCTCTGCCCGTAGGAAAATGTGGGGAACAACATCTTTTTTCAACCGAATACGTGCCCCTTGTAACTGATGTTCATAAAAGTTTTCTGCATCCACTTTTAACTGTAAATTAACAATTTTAATAGTCAATTTCGAGGTTAATTTTGTGAAATTATACAAAATTGTGCAAAGAATAGGAAGTTCATCGTATAAATGTGATAGATATAGATGTGATTTTTTTTGGTTACGCTTCATAAACTATTACTTACATCAAAATGATCCACACATACATATGGATGGGAACTTCTTTGTAATGAATCATAACGTCTCCCTAAGGCGTCTAACCATTTTCGCCGCCGAAATTCACCAAATGGCACACAAAAGAAAATTTTATGTGGGGTACGATTAGAGTTACTTTTGCAGTTGCTAACCATGCACGATTTATATCTCTTAGTCGTGTCTTCAGGTGCAGCAACCGAAGTTGAAACTCCCGCACTTTCAAAATCCATGTTTGGGTATGGTACGCTTTATTGGCTTTCAGTTTCGCAAAACAAGTAAAACACAAACAATGCCGAAACGCTATAAAAACTTGGATCACTTTTGACTGTCAGGCGGCCATCAAAATAAACAGCAAGGCTGACCGGAATCGCATGCGCAGCGAATGAGTGACGTAGTTTATGAAGTTTGCTGTAGTTCACCAAACATTCACAGCGCTGCATGTCGTTTTAAGGCACGTGGCGGTATTTCAAATTTTAACATGCTATATTTATAAAATCACTTCACATCTTCAAATATGCTTGTAGGTACTTCCTAAATAGGTCCTCCAGATTATATTTTTACACTTTCCCAAATTCATGCAAGTACCCTATTGCAATGTAATTAATTTATTAGAAATCAGTTTCTATTGACATCTACTAATTGTCAAAATCGTAGAGAAACTAATACTGCCACACAACTTTATCATCAGTAACTATAAAATCCCTAGCAAAAAGTCACCAGAATTGCAGCTCCAGTTGCATGCAACAAAAATAGTGCAAAAAAAATATACAGTACTGAATTGCGCGCCACTGCTATGCGCATGTCTGCTTTTTGACGTTTAACTGAAGCAGCGTTATGTGTTCTTAGTAGTGCAAAGAACGTTGTTGTGTGATGTTATAGTTGAGAATGGGTCTCACGACTGACGAAAAAGTGTTTATTGTTGAGCATTATTTTCGCTTGTACGGAAATGGCAAATAAGGTGAACCGAGTTTGAAGTTAGTGACGGAACCTGTGCAACCTGTGTTCTCGAATATGTTTGAAAATCTGCGTGACCGTTATGAACAGTGCCTACAGCGCAATGGCGCACATTTTGAACACGTATTCTATAGAAATAATAATAATAATAATAATGTATAAGTAATAAGTAATATATGTACTTCAGTACTGTATATTTTGGCGCATACTGTATTGCTTTAACAGGAGAAATGATATCTGTAATAAATTATATTAAGATACTTATTTTGAAAATTACAAACTGACTACTCTACTACTCTTCAATGGAATCGGTAATGGTGAATGGGTAATAAAACTTTCTTTCCGAAAATCTAACAAATCCTAACATCTGCTCAAGGATGTGTACAAAATATTCTTATATATCTGGGCAAAAAGTAAAATATAGAAGCAAAAAATCAACGATTGCCGGGTTTCAGAGAACTGTCATTACCGCGAGTGAAGTGGGAAACAATCTTTTTGGTTTTTTCCAAGGGTTATCAGTAGAGCAAGGCATCTAGGCAAAATGCCTTTTCATTTTAGGGCTAGACAACTAAAAATTTTGTATATAGTTTTATGTTTTATGAAAATTTGAGTATTTTGAGCCCTATTTAAATTTGCCTAAATGCCTATTTACGCTGCTGAAGAACTAAACACTAATTATCCCTCCTAAAACTGCTTTTATTTGACTAATAAAGGTTGCTGCTTAAAATTTGTAGCTTTTAACCCAGTTTAAAGAAGATTTTTAGATTCCTGTATTTTCCAATGAAATTAAGTACATCTACCAGTCTTAAGGTTGCGCTATCTTTGCCTTGTCTTTAGACAAAAGAAAGTTTTTGCCCTGGAATTTAGAAAAGCATTTAGTTTTTCTACGAAAATTACAAGTATAAGTAAAGCAGTTTAAGAATTAACGTGCCCTTGGATATACGACTGAAGGACAAACATTTTTTATACAGGTGTCCCAGGAGTAACACGAAATATTTTAAGGCGTTATTCTCTAATAAATTCTGCTCTGTCTGATATAAACTATTTATATAAAGTACATATTTATTGATTTTTTATTTTAAAAAACTTTAAAAAGAATAACTATACCACAGGACGCAGAATTGATTGGGGAATCATGCTCTAAAGGACTTCGTGTTATTCCCAGGACACCATGTAAGTAAATACGTATTTCTGCAATTGTAATAAAAACTTTTTGTTTTATTATATCTATGAGTATGAGAAATATGCAACACCAACACGTTATTGACGTTTCATTGAAATATGTTCTTTTTCTTGCCTATTTTTTCATTTTTTAGCATAAAATAGTCGCCTTTTTTAGGTTCTAAATGCCTTGCTCTAGTTATCAGTGAATGGGGTTCAGACTGCAAGGTGGGTTATGATTTAAATCTGACTTTCTGATTGGGTGGAAAAATTCGAAGCGACGCGACTTGACATCTAGCATTGTGTTTACGAATTCCTTATTTGAAAGCTAACTGTATACCTGAGAGTGCAGGTTGTGTTTGGTTGTTTCTGTTTAGAAAAGTCGTTATTTTGAGGTGTAATCCTGTGTTTTTAAAAGTGATTTTTGTACCTGAATGATCAGGGTGATGCCTGCTACTTGTATGTTGTAAAGTTTCGACTTGTTCGCGTGAATTTTAATCAAAATTGGGAATAAATTAATAAAATAAGTGTTTTTTGCCATAAAAAGTTAAGAAAGAAGAAGCTTGGGAGATTTGAATTTCTCTTTTTCGCTTAAGGAAAAAGCAAACAAACAGAAAAACTGGTCTAGCAGAATGAGTGCAAAATAAAGTGCTACAACTAAAAACAGAGAATCCTTCACGAAACAAAACCATCTGGACTGACTTTATTCCACGGTTCTTCTGTGAATTGAAATTTGAAAAGGAGGATGGGACATGAGTGAAATGAAGCCCTCGAGAAAAATGGAGAAATATTGCTGCTATTTTTGCAGCAGGTCATTCTGTCAGAAATGTTCGGGATTAACAACGACTGAAATAAGAGCTCTGGACTTGAAAACTGGACGTCGGCTAAAATTCATGTGTGAAGGCTGTAGTAACTTAAACGATATGAAAAATCAGCAAATAAAAGAAGTGGAGAATTCCTTCATGGAGGAGATGGGGAAGCTTTACAATCATTTTGAGAATTACATGCAAGATACCATTTTAAAGGAGATAAAAAAGCTACATGAAGTCTTGGAGAAGAAGATTGGAAATACTGCTGAAGGGAATGAAACAGTAAATAAAACTTATGCTAGTATTGCTGCTGCGGGTAGGGGTGAGGAAGTTATTGTCATTAAGCCTAAGGAGATACAAGAGAGCAGTCAAACAAGAAAAGAACTAAAGGAGAAGATAAACCCGAGAGATCTCGCTATAGCAGTGGAGAATGTGAAGAATGGTAAGGATGGATCAATCATAATCAACTGTAACGATAAACGTACTAAAGAAAAGATTACGGAAAAGGTGGTAAACGAGTTGGAAAATAGATATAGTGTGGTTAGTGTTAAGCAGAAAGAGCCTAAAGTTATTGTAAGAGGAGTGGAGGGTGATTACATAAGTGGGTCCGATGAAGATGTAATAGATTCTCTTAAGGAGCAAAATACACTGGCGAGCATAAAATTAGGGTCACTTTGAAAATTGCCAATTTTTCTAAGAATTCAAAATATTAAATTTAATTAATTCTTGAAGGCAATAACACTTGCATTTCTGAGAACTGTTATAAGCTTTTTGTGGTTTCTTTTGCACAACAAAGATTCAATATTTCCGATTTGCAGGTGCGCTGCTTGGAAGCTTATTTCTCGGGGTCTATTTTTCAATTTCCTTCATTTATTCACTAACTTTCCTGTGTATAACTTGACGGTCGAAAAGTGTAGTCTTCGTTTATTTCCTTATAATGGCTTTAAATCCTGTCACGGCGGCCAGAATTATAGCGCTGTTGCAAGATGGTCGGGGGCAACGTGTAACGGCAAGAACGGTTGGTGTAAGTCTTTCTACAGCTCAGCGGGTATCCCAACGATTTCAGGAAACTGGTAGGCTGACGAGAAGACCAGGATCAGGGCGGACAAGAACCACCACGCCAAGGGATGACCGTTTTCTTGTGTCCATGGCTTTACGGAATCGGATTGCTACGGCAGTTTCGCTTCGAAATCTCCTCCAAGAAGTCAGAAATGTTAACATTAGCGAATGGACAGCTAGGAGGCGACTTCGTTCTGCTGGATTATCTTGTCGGAGAATGGCTACGGGTCCTCCACTTCTCCGTCGCCATAGAACTGCAAGACTGAACTTTGCTCGAGATCACTTGGGATGGACAAATGACGATTGGGAGAGGGTATTATTCTCAGACGAGTCGCGTTTCTGTTTAAATGGGTCGGATGGACGTCGGCGGGTATGGCGAAGACCCGGAGAAAGGTATGTCCAGGCTTGTATTGATGAGCGACTTCCATTTGGTGGAGGCTCAGTTATGGTGTGGGGAGGAATTTCTTCAGACGCACGTACCGAATTAGTGTTTATCGGCAATGGATCCCTAACTGCGCATAGGTACGTAACGGAAGTTGTAGAAAATCATGTCATGCCTTTTATGATGGTTCTGGGAGAAAATGCAACTTTTATGCATGATAACTCTCGACCCCACGTGGCAAGGATTGTTAGCGGTTATTTGGATGAGGTTCAAAATTTACTCAGATGTGCGTAAAGAAGTGAAATCTGCTATAGAATTTTGCTATTTAATGTATGTTTCAAAAATGGAACTCACTATCGGAACCAATGTGAAGTCCTTCTGGTCTTTTATTAAATCTTTCAGGATTTTTGCTGGGTTGCCCAAGGCTATGCTTTATAAAGACAACTACTTGGATACACCTCAACGGATTGCTGACGCTTTTGCTGATCAGTTTGAAAGTTCATACCGCTCTTTTGTTAATATTAATGTGAAGGAACCAACAAATATTGAATGTTTCGGTACTTTGTCTTTTCACAATTTCACTGAGAAGGAAGTGTTGGATAGGATTCTCGGATTGGATGCTAAGAAGGGCTCCGGTCCTGATGGAGTTCCGCCTGTGATGCTTAAACGATGCCTTTCATTGGTTCCCCCTCTGTGCCGGCTTTTCCAGAGTTCCTTCAACACTGGCTGCTTTCCGGCACTGTGGAAAATTTCTACCCTTTTCCCAGTTTTTAAAACAGGTTCTCAAGCTGATATACAGAATTATAGAGGTATTTCCTTACTATCTCACATACCGAAGATATTTGAAGCTATAATAACAGACGAGCTTTTTAACTCCTTTAAGCATCAAATTGCGGGTGTATTAATTTCAATAAATAAATAAATAAATTTCAATCAATTACGCGATTTGATTGGCCAGCACGGAGTCCCGACTTGAACCCCATAGAGCATGTGTGGGATGAGCTAGGACAACGTGTACGAAGTCATACGCCGTCTCCCACCAACGCACAGGATCTTAGGGAGCTCCTACTACAGGAGTGGAATAACATCCCCCAAAATGTGATCCGTAATTTAATTGAGAGCATGCCACGTCGCCTCCAGGCTGTCATAAATGCACGGGGAGGAAACACTTGTTATTAGGGGTCAAAATTTTAACAGTTCCTTGTTTTATTCGAACATTTTTCTCACTACACATTTTTAAGACAATTTTGTTAAAATTTGCTTCTTTACGAATTTTCAATAAAAACATTAGAAAATGAAACGTTTTCTTTTTAAAACATTCCTGTTTAGAGATATGTATACAACGAAACCCATTTACAATAATAAGATACAATAAATAACCAGAAAAGTTGAATTTTTGAAGTGACCCTAATTTTATGCTCGCCAGTGTAATTTGAACGCCTTGGAAGTTCCTTCTATAAGGGTGTTAACTAAATATTTGCAGAAAGGACAGGAAAACAAGGGTAATGTTGTTCTGACTGTTGATGTAACTCTGAAGAACAAGTTGTGTGCTTTGGGAAGAGTTAATATTGGATGGAGGCGATGTACGGTGCATGAATATTTCTCGGTTTTACAGTGTTACAGATGTGCAAGATTCGGTCACATGGCTGGGAAGTGTCAGAATCAGTTGACATGTTTTAGGTGTGCGGAGTCTCATAAGACCGATGAGTGTAAAGCCACAACACTGAAATGTGTCAACTGCTCGGAGACAAACGGAAAACTTAACAAGAAGCTGAACACGGGCCATTCGGCGATTGATCATGATTGTGCATGTTATCAGAGGATTTTGAATGCAGAAGTCAAAAAGACGAAGAGTGTATAGCAGTTACTGGATGGGAGAATGGAGAAATCTGTTTGTCTTAGCGTTTTTCATCAGAATGTGCAAGCGATAGCGAATTCGAAAATGAGTCTGGAGGTAATAATGGGGGACAATAACTTCCATTTTGTGGCAGTAACGGAACATTAGCAAACTGAAGGAATGACGGCCTTCCAGCTGGAGGGGTATCATCTCGTGGCTTCGTATTGCAGAGGAGCAAAAAATGCTCACGGAGGAGTGGCTCTGTATGCTTTGAGTGCTTTGAATTCGGTTTCTCGAGATGACATAACGTCTTTGAGTGTGGAATATGTTTTCGAGTGCGCAGCTGCCGAGATTCGGTTGAACAATGTTGTATATGTTGTCTGTGTTGTTTATAATCCTTCAGAGGCGAATTGTGATGTGTTAATAGCGAAGCTGGAGCAAATAATTGACCTTGTGATAAGTGGAAATCAATCTCCAGTAATTGTTGGAGATTTCAATATAGATATGTTGAGTTCGGCTGGAAATATTAATAGTAGGAACGCTGTTACTAACCTTCTTGATTCATTTAACATGGTATATACAATAAATGAACCAACTAGGGTGACTGAAAATGCATCTACTTGTTTAGACAATGTTTATATATCACGGTTCGTCTCATATGAATCTAGAGTTTTAAAAACTAATATTTCAGATCATTATGGACAGGTAATTGATATATTTTCGGATAAACTGATGAACTGTGAGGAATTTCAATATAGGCGAATTTTTAGCGCTGATAATTATGAAACATTTTATGCTTTTCTTCAGGATGAATCGTGGCTGGAAGTTTATGAGGTAGGGTCGGTGGATGCCAAATATGACCGTTTCATTGTTAAAGTGTCAAATTGTTTTAATTCTGCATTTCCAGTAAAAAGATTTAGAGTTGGTAATGTTGTTAAGAGACCTAAGTGGATAACCCAAAGTGTTCAACAAGCAAAGGATACTTTGAATTTGATGGCGGAATTGCTGCAGCATGGTCTCATAGGTAAAAATGAATTTAATGACTATAAAAATTGCTATAATCAATTGCTTCTCAAAGCAAAGAAACAATATTCCAAGGATCAGATTGGTGGTTCCGACAATAAGTCGAGAACCATTTGGGACATTATAAACAGGGAAAATGGTTATGTAAAAGCTGGTTCGAATACGTTTGGTGGGATAAAGCATAATAATAAGGTAGTCATGTCCCCTGAGGAGGCTTCTAATATTTTTAATAACTTCTTTGTTTCAATAGCATCAACCCTGGTAGGTACTGTATTGGATGCTTCGGGGCGAACAAATATTGCGAGAAATCCGAGTTCAATGTTTTTGACAGACACGACTCAGGATGAGGTTTTGAGTATAATGGGTGGATTGAAAAACAAAGTTTCATCGGGAGATGATTGCATCTCAAGTGTGCTGATTAAAAATATCTCAAATTTCATCTTGGGCCCCTTAACACACATCATTAATGAGTCGTTAATCAGTGGTGTTTTTCCATTAAAATTGAAACATGCTGTTGCGAAACCTATTTTAAAAAAAGGTGACCCGATGGTCATTGAAAATTATAGGCCTATTAGTTTGTTGTCTGGTTTTTCCAAAATTTTTGAAATAGTTATGGCAAAGAAACTGCTTTCTTTCCTGGAGTCGGGTAACATTATTACTCAATATCAGCATGGGTTTCGAAAGAATAAAAGTACAACCACAGCAGTTTTTTCCTTTTTGAGTCACCTTATAGAAATGTTGGATGGTGGAAAAGTGGTGCACGGGGTGTTTTTGGATCTGACAATGGCCTTCGATTGTGTGAATCATGACGTTCTTTTGAGTAAACTGGAAAGCATTGGAGTGAGGGGTATAGCCCATGATTGGTTTAGTTCATATCTATCTAACAGAACACAATCTGTGTGTATTAGCGATGGTGCTACAAGATACTTTTCTGAGCATGGTCGTTGTACCATGGGTGTGCCCCAGGGCAGTGTGCTTGGTCCAATCCTATTCCTAGTATATATTAATGACGTTCATTGTATTTTAAATGATCCTTCAATATTTCTTACCAAGTATGCTGATGACACTAGCATCTTAATTTCAGACAAGAACTATGATGACTTGGGGGAGAAGACAACGCTGATAACTGAAAATATAGCTCAGTGGTTTCGGGAGAATTCGCTACTACTTAATGTTAATAAAACTAACTGTTTGCTTTTTAGACATAGCAGAAATACAAATATTTTCTCAGATAAAGTCAGAATAAATAATGTTGATATTGAATATAGTCAGTCAGTGAAGTTTCTAGGTATCTCAATAGATCACCATTTAACCTGGTTGGACCATGTGCAGGTGCTCTGTGGTAGAGTGAATAGGGTGTGCTTCAGTTTAAGGGAACTTAAGAAGGTTGTGGACTTCGATACATTGCTTACAGCTTATTATGGGCAGTTCTATTCGGTTCTCTCTTACAGAATAATTTTTTGGGCTGGCACTACCATGGGTGACGTTTTCGTTGCCCAGAAGCGTGCGGTACGTATCTTAGCCAATTTGAAAGTTAGGGAATCGTGCAGAACACATTTTAGGGGGAATAACTTGTTGACAGTACCCGGAATTTTTGCTTATGAGAGTATCTGTTTTGTGTACAAAAATAGGCATTTTTTTAGTGATTGCATTATGGAGCATAAGTTTGATACTAGAAATAGGGACAATTTGGCCCGGTTTTTCAAAGAATCCAACACCGGGTTAAGTCTGACACCGGCTTCGTTGCTATGATACAACCAATCAGAAAGCCGGTATCATAGCAACAAAGCCGGTGTCAGACTTAACGCGGTGTTGGATTCTTTGAAAAACCGGGCCTTTGTGTTATCCACTACATAAAACCACATTATTTGAGAAAGAATGTTTTTATCAGTGTTTGAAATTCTTTAGTTTGCTGCCAATCAGCATGAGGGGTATTACATCTCTTAAAAGATTTCAGAGTGTTATTAAAAGGCACCTCATTGCTGCCGAGCCACACACCTTGGGAGCATGTGTTTAGATAGTTTAATTTAGATGTGTGCAATGTTTTTTTTCTTATATTTATGCGAATGTATCTTTTTGTCCATGTATATTTGACCTGTACTATACAAATATTTGTCCCTGGTATGAATAAATTATCTATCTATCTATCTATCTATACTAATTTTGAGCGACAGGCAGTAAGAATATAACACATTTTTTTTACTCAGTTTTCCTTTACTCAGTTATAAGAGAAACGCATTTCCCCTGATAAAACAACCACCATGTACACGAGTACCATAGGTAGGTACAAGTATCAGATAATCTATTTTCGAAAAGGAAAACATACAGAAAGATTCAAAATCAACACATTTACTCTGGTTAATACCTTGCATACTGTGCAATTTGATTTCCATTTTTTATTGAAAATTCTTCATAGACTCTAATGACTTTGCTGAACAGTGGAAGAAAGGGTCCAGTCTTCCACTGGGGCCCAATAATTATTGCTATGCCATTGACTGTGCCATTAAATTTAATAAGTAATCATTGGAACAAAATTAAATAACAAGAAAGAACTAGCTTATTTTGGGTCTAGCATTTCTGTTCATTATTCACAAGTTCAACAACAATAACTATTTAAAACTTACTGGATCAGATGCTGCAACATTTACTTGTCGAATCCTTTTATCTGTACGCACATCAGGACGCAAGCGAATTGGAGTTCCTCGTATTCCAGAACCTGGTGTTCGTATTGATCCAAGTGAACTTGGAGTACCATAATTTAACGGTGAACTTAAATCAATTTCACTTATTCCTAAACATACATAAAGAAATAAGATTTTGATTGTATTTGTTACTTACACTGTTCACAATTACGGCGTACCTAATTTATCATGATGTTCATGTTTCGTATAACATGAGTTACATTGTTATATGTGAATTTAAAAAGAAAATTAATTTATCTTATAAATCTTACCGCCAGCTGGACTTCGACCAGATGCACTATAGGCAGGAGATGACTGACCGTTCACTTCCTGCCTTCTATTCTGCCAACGCATTGGTGTATCAACAGACTCAGAATTGATTTGATTTTCAGTTCCTTTAGTTGGTGTTTCAGGTACTACTTCATTTCTAGGTGTTTGTGGTACATCTTCTGGAGTAGAGGACTGATATTCACTTGGAGAAGACATCTTAAATACTCAGTTGTAAACCTAAAATAAATCAATAGATATACGTATGATGTGCCATAAATTCAATTTCCCACTATTGGGATTTTGAAAACCAGAATCAGTCGTTTTAAATGGTGAAACCTCAGTAAATTTTTTGCCGATTTGAAACACACCAAGCAACATGACAGTTTGAGGTATATGTACCGGGTGTACAAATAAGAAAGGTCGGCGGCCGTATATCCGTAACCGTTTGCCCTAGAACTTTCGGAAAAAAATATTTAAGAGAAAATTGGCCACGAGAAATTGCTGGAAATTATTTTTAAGTTCGTAGATTGGCCGCTAGTGGGCATAAGGGCTACACCAAAGGAGAAAAATATTTTTTTCCCTGAAAAATCACCAATAAAGAGTTATCAAAAATAATTTTCTTGAATTCTACTGAAAATTCTGAATAACTTTCATTTCGGATTTTTTGCTCTAGCTCGTTCTATCAAACGAAAGTTAAATAAAGTCATTTCGAATTTCGTGGCCGCCGGTAGAGGGCGCGATTTTACATTCAAAGCTATTTTCGCGTTTATCTTGAAAAATTCAAATGGAATAATATAGTTTTTTTAATACTGCTAAAAAGAGGTGAAAATTATAAGCAAAATGGCGCAAGCCACATGGTGATATCTTTTTTAGAACCGAAGATATAAATGAAGGAATATTGAGAATGGCTGCTCCATTAACTTGAACAGAAATTTTGAGTGCAAAAATCAAGTAGGCTTCGGTATGACCCACTTTCATTTCGAAGAATACAAAACTATGAGAAAAATATTATTACTTTGTTATTCTATTCTAGCTTGAGAGCTGATCGAGTGCACTTCGATTCTTTCGGAGTGGTGAGCAGAAAATACCTGACCTATATTATTGTTATTGTCACTATCATTGTTTCACATCAGCATTATTGTTGTTATTATTTTTGTCATATATATAATTGTTTTTTTTTTGCATTAATGTTGTTATTGCTATTTTTATTACTATAGGTTTTTCCCTGCTACTGAAGATGGCAGCTTAGCTGCCGAAATGCGTATATAGTATTTCAAAATTTATGTGGTTAGGGGTACAATTGATTCTTGAATTGATTAAAAATAATAAAGAAAAATATTAAAATGTTTCTTTATTATAATACACAAGTTGAAAAAAATAATTAGTAGGCTTGCGCCATTTTTCTTATAATTTTCACCTCTTTTTAGCAGTATTAAAAAAACTATATTATTCCATTTCAATTTTTCAAGATAAACGCGAAAATAGCTTTGAATGTAAAATCGCGCCCTCTACCGGCGGCCACGAAATTCGAAATGACTTTATTTAACTTTCGTTTGATAGAACAAGGAAAGCTCTTCTCAAGAAGCTCAAGTTTGTCCAATTCCGTTGAGCCAAACCGGAGTTAGAAGCATTCTTTCATCTCAATGTTTGTCCGCCGCCCATGCCATCTCTATTTGACGAGCTAGAGCCAAAAATCTTAAACGAAAGTTATTCAGAATTTTCAGTAGAATTCAACAAAATTATTTTTGATAACCCTTTATTGGTGATTTTTCAGGGAAAAAATTATTTTTCTCCTTTGGTGTAGCCCTTACGCCCCCTAGCGGCCAATCTACGAACTTAAAAATAATTTGCAGCAACTTCTCGTGGCCAATTTTATCTTAAATATTTTTTTCCGAAAGTTCTAGGGCAAACGGTTACGGATATACGGCCGCCGACCTTTCTTATTTGTACACCCGGTACATATAGTGGATTACCTTTATGACATCTACACCTTGATATCTCAAAAGATATCTCAAACGATAGCTCAGTTAAAGCATGTTTAACTCCTAAGTGATGAGGACTGGATTGAATACAAAATTAAAAATTAAATGGTAGATCTTATAAAAAGTTTATTATCAAAGAGTTTAAGCATCTAGATCTGATGGAAAGTGTAAAATTTTTGGTTGTTCTTTGGGAAGATCGAAAGGAAATAGCAGAGCAATTTAATAATTACTTTAGTGACAGTACAGATTGTTCTAAAAGTTGCAAAAATAAAAAAATGTTATGATTAAATAAAAAATTACTTCGCGTACTACCAAAAAGTATAACAAAATTATTTTATTTAACCGGTTTCAAGATCTACAAACGATCCCATCATCAGAAATGTTTAAGAAAAATTGTAAACATTTCTGATGATGGGATCGTTTGTAGATCTTGAAACCGGTTAAATAAAATAATTTTGTTATACTTATTGGTAGTACGCGAAGTAATTTTTTATTTAATCATGGATTTCTACCAAATAGTGAAAAGTGAAAATATTAACTACATAAAAAAATGTTATGTTATTAATGAACTGGTAGCCATCAAAGCTATATTAGACACTTTAGAAGCATTATGGCGGGACTTCACCAAACTGTGCCAGTCAGGTTGCTGAAAATAATGGAACTTGTGGCAACCAGAGGTCGGCGGCATAACCTACATTACATTATATTACATTACAGTATGTTATCCAACGAGCAAGTTATAAACGTTGTCATAGATATATTTAATACACATAAATATGCTCTCCCTTGAATTTCTGGGACAAGTAAAATACAAATTTGACACTTCTGTGTCATAGCAACCTTGACGCTATAAACGAAATTTTCTGATTTGCAATTGAATAATGAACATTCATAGGGCCGGTTGTTGGAACGCGGATCAAAATGTAACGTGATGCTACATTTAATTCGACTTTCGTTGCTATGATACAACCAATCACGAAGTCAATACCTTAGCAGTGAAAGCCAAATTAAATGTAGCCTCGCGTTACATTTTGATCCATATTCTAACAACCGGCCCTTAAGGTGGGTACAGACTTGCGAAAACCTGCGCGCATGAACAGTTTGCGCGTATGAATGCTCGAATGTGGGCGCTAATAAATTGGTTCTCACGCACAAATTATTCGTACGCGCGATCCGTTGCTTGCCGGTCTCGGTGCCATGCTCAAAGGAAATTGTGCGCACAGTTTGGATGGCAAAACATCGGTCGTGTCAGTTCTTGTTTAGTTGTCGATGTAGAAGTATATACGCAGATTTATAAGGAATGGAGTGGACGACAGAAAATGTAATCCAATTAATTGATGGATACGAAAAATTTCCCATCTCATGGGATCCAAACAATGAGCAGGAGCTATGTCAGCCACGAGGTCAGCCATATTTTCGTGAAATCACACGAACAACTGGATCACGTTCGTTAGGGTGCTTCTTATTTTTCGACTTTTGATAATTAACTGTGTCACCCCGTCATTCGCTTCTATCAACTGAAAAACCAACCTGTGATTTTTTGTTGCTTTTTAGGTAGAGTTTGAGGGGTCGCTAACAAGTATCAAGTTTTGAAAAAATATTAATATGAAAATAACATACAACGTACCTACTAATACCATTAAATTCGTTGTTTCAACCGACGGATTTTAAACCTAATAAAGCGCTATTGAACATCGTTGCCGTCGTATGATTCTAATGCGGTACGCCCTTACCCCATTCCTCCCTTTGCCTGGCAACCAAATAACAGATAGCACGCGCCTTGGCAAACTAGTACAGTATGCGCCAAAATATACAGTACTGAAGTATATTACTTATGGGAAGTAATTATTTGAGCGGTTGTTTTAACATCCAGGCAGTTTCATCGGGCAGTTAAAAATTCACGCGGGCGGTATTAAACTTTTTTGGCGGTAATTAACTTAATGTGGCAGTAGAACGTGGCCAGCAATATAAAAGAATTTGGTCGGTTACTTAATCCTACAACGGCAATTCAAAACTTACTCGAGCGGCAGATTAAATAAATGTCCAGTGCAAATATTATTTGAGCTGTAAAATGATTGAATGTGCAGTATAATGTATTAATGGGCAGTTAGATAAATAGTTCGCCAGTTCTCGATGTTTGGCAAAATCGAACGTCATTTTCATCGAAAAGAGCGGCACACTTCTATTAAAAGGGGCGCAGCTTACACGACAGTGCACCGTAGGCGGCCAATTATAATAATAATAATAATAATATAACCTTTATTAGCAAGTTATGCTACATTATCTTCGCATATCTATAACTAAATGACATACTGCTTTACATAAAGAACACATCCAGTAACAAAACTACTCATACAATCAGCCTCCTTAAGCTGCTTTGGCAAAGAATTGTAAAGACTAAAACCTTTATAAAAAATACTCCTGGATTCAAGATTGCACTTAATTGCCTCAACCACAAAATCATTTCTACTTCTTGTATGGTGACTATGTACATCCCTAACATAACAAATTTTACTACATAAATAATCAGGCAACAGTTTACTTCTCATTTTAAAAATCAGTTTAAGGACATTTACGGCTACTCTCTGCTTAACATTCAAAAAATTCAAAGTATCCAGCATCAAGGCAATAGGAGTATACCGACTGCATCTTAAAATAATACGCATACATTTATTTTGCATCTTTTGCATTCTTTGCATCTCATTGTTATTAAGGTAATGCATGAGTGTAGCACAGTAATCAAAATGTGGTGCAATAATTGCCTTATAAACTAAGCATCTACAAAACAATGAAAGATAATTTGATACCCTAAACAGAAAACTAATATTTTTTGCTACTTTCTTAATAACATAATCACAATTACACTTAAAATCCAAATACTGGTCAATGATAATACCCAAATATTTAAACTGAAATACTCTCTACAGAAGTGTTATTAATTTCTACAAATTTACTCACATTATCTAACATCTGCAATTTAGATTTTTTTCCTAATACTATATATTTACATTTATCTACATTAAGTTTAACTCTATTACTGCAAAGCCAAACAAACAGGTTACTCAAGTCCTTATTAAGAGTGTCTACAATATCGTCAACATTAGACCCACTTAAATAAATTAACGTATCATCAGCAAATAAATGAATATCACAATGTTCAATGCAACTGACTATATCATTAATAAACAGAATAAAAAGTATTGGGCCCAATACTGATCCTTGCGGTACATGTGTAGAAGATGATATACTATCGCCAAATTTTGTACGTTGTGTCCGGTGTGTGAGATAAGACTCGAACCACTTGAGAACAACTCCATCGAGTCCCATTTTTTCCAACTTTTTCAATAGTAACTGCACATCAACAGTCTCAAAAGCACGCTTATAGTCTAGAAATACTACTACGACAGTTTGATCTTTACCAATCTTTGAAACCCAACCAGAAACAACGAACTGTAAAGCAGTTTCGCATGAATGAAATTTTCTGAAACCCGATTGATTATTGACTAATATCTTGTTGTCTTCACAATATTTTAATAACTAGTCTTTAACAATCAATTCAAGGATTTTTTCATACACCGGAAGGGTGTTAACAGGTCGAAATTCATGGCACAACACGGTTTTATTAATTTTAGGAATCGGTACAACTACTGATGACTTCCAACTGCTGGGGAAAATGCCGCTCTGCAGGGAACAATTGACAACATCTAGAACTCTGTTAGCCGCCACTTCCATAACTCTATTAATTATGAAAGTTGAAATTTCATCCGAACCCTTTTTATGTGGCAACCCCCTAAAAATTTTCTTGATGTCACCAAGTCCCAAAAGATCAAACGAAGTCATTTTTATTTCAGTTGATTTAACTTTATTTAACATTTCTTGATTCACATTAAACTTTGGCATGCTATGTATAATTTCACCAATACCGAGGGGTTGTTCACCGTATTTTGCTGAAGACAAAATTTCCTTTTCCTTAAAAATGCCTAAAATTTCCCTCAATTGCCTCAAATTTCCCCAGCATTGCCCCTTCAACCTCGTATTTCCCCTATATTGCCTCAAATGATTTAAAATTTCCTCGAAATTTCCTCAGAATTTCCCCAAAATTCCTCGAATTGCTACAAAATTTCCCCAGAATTTCCTCAAATTTCCTTGCATTGCCTCTGAATTGCCCCAGAATTTCCCCAAATTACATTTCATTTTTATTATACTTTGAAATAGGTTATTAGATTTTATCTCGGGTTTTATTGTGGACTTAACTCTACTCTGGACGCTTACAAAAAGCGTTGGTCTCGTACATTTTAGTTGGAGTTGCTAATGAATTTAGAGATGGATAATTTTATGCAGTGCGTCCGACTGTACATTCGCAAGCATAGGCAACTTTGTTGGTGGAGATATAATTTAGGTTAAGGCGATGTTCGCAGAAACGATGACTCGGAACTAGATTAACGTTACTTTTATTTAATTATTTTTGTAAGACAGTGACAAAGTTATGCCGGACAGCATATCACATACCTACGGGACTGGGCGTATTATAAAGAAATGAGTTCTTGAACGTGTAGGTCAACACCTTCGTGGCTCAGTAGTCGATGCGTCACTCGATGAATTTGCAAGTCTAAAGGTTCCCGTCTCGCCGTGGTCAATTTTTTTCGTTATGGTTCTTGTTTTAATGAACAAAAAATCGGTCAGATTATTGTCAGATAATGTATCGCCATCACGCTAGAGAGAGTTCCAGCCATTTGACTTTTATCGTTAATTTATAAATCTCCATTGTTCACAAGTCCCCTCGTAGGTCTATAAGGTATGCACTGCGTTCTCGTCAAAATTTACAAAACTTCGGAAGAATCCTGGGTTTATTTTTGAATATTAAAAAAATGCAATTTAAAAATTAATAGAACAATAAGCGTAACAGAATTTTGAATTTCGCACGTTCAATTTTCTCATTTTCTTGTTACTGAAAGTGTAAAACAAAAATCAAAAATCTAGGTTTATTCAATCGATTTGTTTGTACTCAAATTATATATCCAAAGAATTTCAAGTTCATTGAATTAGTAATATCCCCTTAAAAGGACAAAGTAGTGCCGTTTTATATGCCCAACAAATATCCCCTTACAAAAAGGAAAAATTCTGACCTCTTTGAATTATTAAAAGAACTGAAATGCTGATTTAAAAATTCACTCTCAATTTTTTTCTGAGATTTTTTCTAGTTTTGCTAATTTTAATAAACCGGGTAATTTATTTGTATGTATAATAGCGTCGTTGCATTTGAATTTGAAACAACTGAAGGTGTACCTTAAAATTAATTTAATACCCGTACCTAACCCCCTGATGAAGTGTAAGAAATAATGTAATAGGTAGCATGTACTCGTCTTAAATTATATCTCCTAAAATATTATTGGTCCGAAACACAAGATAAATTAAAAATATAGGTGAATTAATTACCTATTAACATCCTTCGATAAATCTGAATATTTTAGCCACAGGTTATCTGGCCGAAAATAATGGGACTTTCCTTATGCCATTTTTCATTTAGGCTTCTTTTTTTCAAGATACAGCGTGTTAAAGTTAAAATTTAAAAAAACTATTTTTACTAATACCCAACTCCTTTGTTTTTTATGATATTCCATTGAAATTTTGTACAACATTTTTTCATATACCGACACAATGTTTGTGTAATTTTGATCAAAAACAATCGATGCGCGAACGGAGGAAAGGGGGGGTCGTAATACCCATTGACCTCCCAACTTTTCCCGGTGCACGTCTATGGTTCAAAGGTATTGTTTTTTATACCAAGCGTTAATTTCTTTTATTTTTTTCACTCTAGTAAAATTTTGATTTAGGGCTTGGTTTACGAGATGTTGCACCTCATTTGACTATGTGTCGCTGTTTAAATCTCCCAATTTTTCTTAGGTGACGAACTAAGCTCGAGAAAAATGCCCTTGGATGGTACCGTTTCGGACATGTTCCTGAATAACGTCTAACAGCCAAATTAGCATTGGAAAGAAAGACAGATAGGCGTTAAGTTGTCAAGATAATTATGAATAAAAAAGGTACCATCCAAGGGCATTTTTCTGAAGCTTAGACGTTATGCAGGGACATATTCCTCCAAGGACATTTTTCTCGAGCTTAGTTCGTCACCTAAGAAAAATTGGGAGTTTTAAACAGCGAGTGGATCAACAACACATAGTCAAATGAGTTGCAACATCTCGTAAACCAAGCCCTAAATCAAAATTTTAAAAGAACCATAGACGTGCTCAGGGAAAAGTTGGGGGGTCAATGGGTATTATAACTCCCCTTTCTTCCGTTCGCGCATCGATTTTTTTGATCAAAATTATACAAACATTTTGCCGGTATATGAAAAAATTTCAACGGAATATCGTAAAAAACAAAGGAGTCATTAATAAAAATCCCAGTAAAAACTTTAATACCCTGTATCTTGAAAGAAAGAAGCCTAAATGAAAAATGGCATAAGGAAAGTCCCATTATTTTTGACCAGTTAATTTGTGGTTAACGGCTTAACCTACTTTTTGTAACACCCTGTATACATATAAAGTTACTTAATATGTAAAAAATAAAATAATATGTAAAATACCTAATTACCCATATGTTTACGTTTAGGAACGTTTGACCTCTATTTATTCACATACCTGTCGTTTTGCTGCATAATATTTGAAATGTGTATTTCAGATTTCAGAATTTCAAGATAGGATAAACCTAAGCAAGTACTGCTATCTAAATTTGCATGCTTGTGTTGAATTGCCTCTGAAATTACCTCAACATTGCCTGAAAATTTCCTCACATTGCCTCTAGACATTTCCTTGAATTTCCCCAAAATTTCCTTGGATTGCCTCAGAATTTCCTTGCATTACCCCAAAATTTCCACACATTGCACCAAAATTTCCTTGCATTGCCCCAGAATTTCCTTGAATTGCCCTAAAATTTCCCAAAATTGCCGAACATTTCCTCGCATTGCCAAAAAATTGCCTGCACTGTGTACGAATATTTCCCCGCGTGAACAACCCTTCAACCAATACTATCCACATAATACTTGTTAAATTTTTCAGCAACCTCCAATTCGTCAGCAATTTTGATCCCATCAAAAACTATTTCGTTGGGTATGACATTGTATTTTTTACTACAGATTTCTTTTAACGTCTTCCACATAGCTTTATTATTACCCTTTTGAGTGTCGATTCTTTCTTCGTAGTACCTCTGCTTCTCGTGTCTAATCATAGAATTTACCTGATTCCGTTGTATTTTATATGCCTTCCAATCATCACTATGTTTGCTAATCATAGCTGCCTCATATGACCTGTCCCTCTTTTCATTTTATTTAAAATGTCTGCATTTATCCATCTATTATGCGCATAGCGTTCTGGCAAACTAACTGTGCGTGGCGGACACAATGTGTTCAAACATATTTTGATATCATCAATCAATTTTCCAGCCAGCAGATTCACATCAACACAGTCATTAGACCAGTCCTTATTCCAGATCATTTCCTGGAACATAGTCACATCAAGTCCAGCATAAGACCTCATAACTCTGCTTACAACAGTAACTGGATTCCTTCGACCCAAAACATAAACTGTCACGTAACAATGGTCTGAAATTCTTGGTAATTGATTCACTTTACATGATAAATCTTCTGAGAAGCTAGTGGCAACCAAATCTATCAGAGTCTCACTATGCTCCGTAATCCTAGTCGGCTCCTTTACCAAATGTTTCAAATTATACTCATTAAACAGCTCCATCATTTTTCTTTTGTAGAATGTCTCGGCCAACAAATTAATATTCATATCTCCAACAATAATAAGCCTTCCATTTCTATTGACATCCTCAATAAGAGCATCTTAGGCCTCTTGCACATGATACGGATTTCGTCCGGCACGGTTTTATTGCTTTTTCCGTACGTTCCAATGGTGCATTGGCTTAAATACAAGCTTGCAGACTATACGACTGCAACCGTCGCCGTGTCCGGCTGCCGTGTGCGGCAACGGTTGTCGATGGTGAACACGGTCGCCGTGCCGTGTAGAAAGAGACGGAAGTTCCAATGAACAATAGGAGCATATGGTGTCTTGCAGACGACATGGATACGTTATTTGTGCCGGACCGGCAGAGGTATTAAGGAAAATTGTAGATAATAAATTTAACTCAGGTATCAGTAGCGCAAATTCAGAGACGAGCAACGTGAATGTCGATGCAGAATTACTAATAACTTTATTTGGGGCAAGTCTTGTGCTGTGGGATAAATCCATTGAGGAATAGATATCAGAAAGAACAAAAATTTGACGTTCGCAGCTTGGGCAGAAAACAAAGGATGTACCTAATACGTTCTTTCGTATCTACATCTTCGACGAATGTACCTAGCGTAAATACAGTAAATAAACTCACTATCACTTATTCAAGCTTTAATTTTTTAATTTTTCCTAGCTGACTTTTGCATTGTTTATATTTGCTAGATTTCCTGAGGAAGGATTTAAATAAATCCGAAAGCTTGAATAAGTGATAAAGGGAGTTTCATTTCCTCAATCCTTTGGCTGCATCCCCGTGTGCTCTTAGTTATTTACTTAAATACAAAACTTTTTCTTTCGGTCCATGACCCTACTTTACAGCACACAGATGCAGCGAATACTGACTGAATCAAATACGTCCCTGTTTACTTCTCCGGAAACAGAAAAATCGTATCATGTGCAAAGGCTTAAAAATCGTGTCCGGCAAAAACAATAAACCGTGCCGGATGGAATCCGTATCGTGTGCAAGAGGCCTAAGTGGTTCAGAAAAACCGAGTCACTAGAACTAGGAGAGTGGTAAATATTGACAACCACACAAGAATCCCCGTTACATGAAACCATTATTGAAAGTGACCACATGTTCTTGTCTACTGAAAACACTTTAATAATTTTGTATGGTATTCCCTTTTTAATAAATGTAAGCACGCCACCAGTATGAGCACTGTCTGTCACACATTTTTCATGATTATAACCAATTATATCAACTTCTTGCTCTGTAATGTTGTCCGTTATATGTGTTTCAGTAATACATACCACGCTAGGTTTAACTTCAGTTATTAGTAGTTCAATCTGAGACTTATTCCATATGAACCCCTGAGCATTTAAATACAAAATAAAACAACTCTTACCGACTCTTGGTAATTGCTATGTTTGCTCGTGGTAGTAATTAATTTTACCAGCTTGTGCCTGTGCACTTCTAATATAGCATTTGCACTTGCTGTCGTACGCTGAATGGTTAACATCAAGCTTTATGTGATATTTTTCGATTGCCCTGACACAGTTCGAACACTTGTATTGCTCTTCCTCAATGTTACAGTCACTTCCAATATGCTCCATACTGCACTTAAAACAAGCACTTTTATCTCTGCAATCCTTGGCAAAGTGATTGAAACCCAAGCAGTTGTAACACCTAATAATATTTATGTAATTATTTACACGGCAAACCTTCCATCCAATATACAATCTTCCTCTAGTTAATATTGCATTATGCGTTTTTGCATCAGTTTCCAATACAACAGAAAACGTTTTATACTGATCGTTCTTTATTCTCTGCACAATCTTCATTTGAAATCCATCCGCCATTGCATTAATTTCATTTTGCTCAATAATTTCTGACCTCAATTCCTCATCACTCTCAAAATCATCTTTGTATACTCCAATAATCTTAAGTTTGGGCTTTTTACCAATAAGAATTTTTGTGTTGTACCTATCATGCAGCTGCTCCGTGATTTTATCTTTCAGCCTGTTGCGATCCTCATCCTTGTTGCACTTAATTACAATTTGCCTTTTAGACACTTGCTTTACGCTGGAAACAACTACTCCCAGTTCTGTGGGTTTAATAACTTTCTTAACTTCTTTAACGGTAACTTCGCTCTTCTGCTTACTCCTTGGCTGTATTATGAGCACCGACTCATCATTCGATTTCTTTACCATCTGTGCATATGTGCGACTGTTATCTCGACCTATCTTGTTTTCCAATAATGCCCTCATCTCAGCAACTTCCTTTCTAATTTCTTTCATCTCTACGATATGATCTGTCACATCATTATTTGTTTGTCTACCTTCGGACTTCATTGCCTCGAGCTCATTCCGTTGCAATTGCATGACCAAATTCAAGCTCTCTATTTCTCTATCCTTACTTTCTAGCAATTTTTTAAACAATGAATATGTTTCGAAAGATCGATATACCTTGCAATGAAATAACAACACTCTTTCTTGCTTCAGTTGCAGAACTTTAATCTCTGAACTGGTAAGTTCACCACAAGTTTTACATAAACTGTTGCTGCAACCATCGCATTTAAATGCTTCTTTCTGCTCTTTGCAACTATCACAATGCATGATCAACAATAGATCAATTAGAAAATTTAAAGCGACACAAAATTTCCCTGAGTCCAATGCTGTGTATAAAATGATTTCACTTCAAGGCCTTCTGAGCAGAAAAACAATATTGATAAGTAAATATGTATTGTGTTTGGTGGCCTTGTTTCACAAAAAAAGTAAATACTTTTTACCTTTTCATATAAATGAAAAGCCCTGAATTTTGGCTTTATGAAGGTAATAGTTTCACTATTTGTTTTTAATTTAAAAGTTAAAACCCTTAAATTTTTTGAAATTCAGAGAGCACTCACAATCACATGCACCATGCACCACATTCAAATTGATATTGGAAGAGATTTGGCTATAAATATTAGGTCGTTTCGCTCATTACCTTATCACTGAGTTGCGAGTGCTTGGATCTATTACACTAGCATTGCACCATTAAATTTATTCAACGCACCCCTCCCCGTTTTCCCATAGAACTGTTTAAAATACTGAACTCAGTCCCTCACAGGTAAAAAATATTAATTTTGCTACATCCCTTTGCGTCTTCTATTGCACCGCATTGCACCACAAAGCATTTTTGTAATGCTGCATCGAATAATGCATCATTTGGATACTCACGACTGAGACTTACAACGCTCCACTCGCTTCGCTCCGCTTAACCTTAACCTGACAGACTTTTATATTAAAAAGTGTCAGTTGTTAGCGTTTATATTATTCTTTTCAAATATTATTCACATGAAAATGCGCACCTTTGAAGAGAATAACATTAGAAACGCTTACAACTGACACTTTTTGTCCAAAAATCTGTCAGGTTAAGGTCAAGCGGAGCTGAGCAAAGTGAGCGGCGCATTGTAAGTCTCAGTCGTTAGCATTGAATAATTTTAATGGTGCAATAAATTTAATTTTTCCTTAATATCTACATTATTGTTAATTGTTATTTTTTATTTCGCTGCCTAATTTAAATAAACATTATATGTATCATTTAACAGGCCGATCATATTTTGTACTGCGTGAGTATTTATAGAACTACTTGTCCCACGATTTCTAACAGACCCATTCTGATTTCATGACTGCACACGCGTTACTGCCCCTCTATTCATTTTACTGCCCAATTGAATTTTCACGCATTCAAATATTTATTGAGCTACTCATTTGAAGATATGTTACTCCTCGTTTCCACTTTTTTTACCACTAATCTGTTATTGAACATATAATTCGTATTTTCACACTGACCAAAACTGTAATATAGTACCACCCCATTAAATAATAGCCCTTACATATTACTTATACATTATTATTATTATTCTTTCTATAGAATACATGTTCAAAATGTGCGCCATTGTGCTGTAGGCACTGTTCATAACGGTCACGCAGATTTTCAAACATATTTATACATTATTATTATTATTTCTATAGAATACATGTTCAAAATGTGCGCCATTGCGCTGTAGGCAATGTTCATAATGGTCACGCAGATTTTCAAACATATTCGAGAACACAGGTTGCTGAATATTCCGTCATAACTTGAAACTTTGCCATTTCCATACGAGAGTAAATAATGCTCAACAATAAACACTTCTTCCTCAGTCATGAGACCCATTCTCAACTATAACATCACACAACAACGTTCTTTGCACTACTAAAAACATATAACACTGCTACAGTTAAACGTCAAAAAGCAGACATGAGCATAGCAGTGGCGCGTAATTCAGTACTGTATATTTTGGCGCATACCGTACATTACGCGTTCTGATAGGTAATGCACGTGCGTTTTTGTCTTGTCGCACATCGCGTATTGTGGCAACATGGCGTCTTCGTCTAGTTCGCTTTTAATGACTAGGAACAAAACAAACATTTGGTTAGTAAGACAAACTTCAGGACAGTTGATTCAAAGCAAGTTGCCGACGACAAAAGAAGTAGGTACTGTGTTTATTTTTTCACTTTAAAATTGTAATGAAGCAAACCAATCGCAGTTCGGCAAATTCTACTGCTTGTGACATCATGTCACTGTGGGAACGAGCCGGCATTCTGACTAAATTAAAAAAGGATGTCATAAAGAAGATAGAACACAAGTTTACGGAATGGCAGAAATTGAAGAAAGATAAAGAAAACAAAGCCAAACCCTCAACAGGCCTACAAAACAGCGAAAAGGAATGGCAAAAGAAGTTGGATGATCTCTTTGATATAGCCCACGCTGATGCTTTAAACAAGATCACCATTGAGGATGACCGACAGTTCCTAATTGCGCAGAGACAAAAAGGACGCCCTGGTACAATTGGTGGTTTAGTCAAAATTCATTTAAAAAATAGCCAAGAAAGAGGAGAAACAAACCTGTGCCCAACGACTTTTAGACCGAGAAAAAAGCTATACTGAATCCCTAAAAGAAAAGAGCATACTATCGTCTTCAACTACCAGCAGTGATAGTGATGATAACAATAGTTCGGCGTCGGAAATTTCAGTGAGAGCAGGACCTTCGAGTGCAGATATATCCCCGCCTAAACGTAAACGCGGCACGAAAAACCTAGTTGATGTACGCTTGGCCTCAAGCCTAGACTTTGCTAAAATGAGTGACAGGAAAACAAGTGTTGTTTTGACATCAGCTCTCAAAAGTGCAGGAACCGATCCCTTGGAGTTCAATGTTAATTCATCCTCAATTCGTCGCCAACGTGTGGAGCAAAGGCAAACGGTAGCTCAGTCTTTAAAGAAGGATTTCAAACCAGATATGCCTCTCACTATTCATTGGGATGGCAAATTGATAGAAGACATTACAGAACACGAAACAGTGGATCGTCTACCCATTTTAGTGTCAGGGCAGGGTGTCGATCAACTTTTGTCAGTTCCCAAACTTAGCCATGGAACAGGGGAGGCGTGTGCTTCAGCTGTTTATGATACTATCATTACCTGGAACTTAACCGACAAAATAAAATGTTTGTGCTTCGACACCACTGCCGTCAACACTGGTTTAAAAGGTGGTGCTTGTTTTCTATTAGAGGCGTGTGCTTCAGCTGTTTATGATACTATCATTACCTGAAACTTAACCGACAAAATAAAATGTTTGTGCTTCGACACCACTGCCGTCAACACTGGTTTAAAAGGTGGTGCTTGTTTTCTATTAGAGCAGAAGATGGAAAAAGATTTGCTTTGGTTAGCGTGTCGCCACCATATATTGGAAATAATATTAGAAGCAGTCGTACTTCAAGCACTAGGACCATCAAGTGGGCCAGAAATATTGATTTTCAAACGTTTTAGAACTGCTTGGCCTAATATCGACCAGAAGAAGTTCAGCACAGTTTTTTCAGACGCTGACACTTTAAGATGCGTAGAAAATGTAGCAAGTAGCACAATTTTGTTCGCTGAGATACAGTTAAACGATTATCAACCTCGGAATGACTACATGGAGTTGTTGAAACTTACAATATTTTTGGGAGGAGTGCCTAACAAAGGAATATCATTCAGGGCCCCAGCAGGTCTTCATCGTGCACGATGGATGGCAAAAGCAATTTATTGCCTTAAGCTTTTCATGTTTAAAGACCAATTTAAATTGACAAAACACGAACTCAAAGCAATAACTGAAATTTGTGTTTTCGTTGTCGTAGTTTACGTCCGATGCTGGTTTCAAGCTCCTGCAGCAAGTTCAGCACCAAGAAACGATCTGTGGCTTTTAAAAAAGCTTAAGAGCTTTGAAAACAGAAACCAAGCTATGTCTAAAAAAGCCCTAACGAAGTTCTTAGGCCATATGTGGTTTCTTTCTGAAGAACTTGTTGCACTCGCTTTTTCGATGACGAAATTCCTTTTGAAACAAAACAAGAAATGGTGACCGCGCTGAATGAGGAAGGTTCAGATTACAACCCCAAGCGCATTAGTTTGGATGTAAGTCACATTGCTGAAAAAAATATTGAGGATTTTGTTTCCAGCAACACGCTGAGGTTTTTTCAAATCCTTGGAATTTCGTCCACACTTTGGAAAAAGGACGCTCTTTTTTGGAAAGAAAATAAAGACTATAAAGCTGCTAGGAACATTGTACGTTCAATAAGAGTAGTGAAAGATATTGCGGAGCAAGGCGTGGCATTCATGGAAGAGTATAATAAGTTAATTACTACAAACGAAGAAAAGAAGCAATTCCTACTTTTGGTCGTGAAATATTTTAGGCAAAAGTACCCTAACACGAAGAAAACTACATTGTTAACACAGAGTACTTCTACTTATCTTTTTTTAGTAATAGTCGTTTGATTTGTTTAACATTTTCCATTTTCTAAATGAATAAAAAAATATTTTAAAAATATAATTCTTTTTTTTTCATTTGCTGGTAGCGACCCCTAAATATAAATTTAAAAATTCGAAAAAAATAATATAATAGTTTCTTATATCTTAGAAAAGAATAAAAGGGTGACACGTGATATTTAAATAAAAAAAAATTTTGGGCTATACAAGAAGCACCCTAACGTTCGTGCGCGCAGACATGTCAAGATGAACGTAAACAAATTAAATCACACGCACAAATGTTCGTGTGCGTAAATTTGCTCAAGTCTGTACTTACCTTTAGGCTTCAGGAAAAGGAGGATGGCGCGCATGAATGAAGATGTTATTTGACCAAAGCAAATAAAATTTATTTAAGTACTTTCGTATTTTAAGAAATTTTGCAAAAATGTTTCTTCTTTTAGATATGTCGATATAGTTTATACTCTAGGGTTCATAATAATTATTGTAGACAGTTGGCAGTAACCTACAATAGTGTCAATTTGATACTCGTGATTACTAAACCAAACTTTTGTAAAATATAAAATTGCCGATAATAAACAGATAATATTGTTTTAAGTGTTCTTTCGTTATATACAATGAACATGGAAGTCATGTATGGTTCTCCATACCAATTTTTTGATTTAGTTCTGTTGTAAATCTTGTTCAGTAAAAGGTGTTGTTTCATCGACAAATGGAGGGTAAATGGAGCGAGGAGAGCGTCATTCTGCTCATCCAACTGTATCAAAATGAAATTAATTTATGGAATCCAAGAACTGAACAGTATAAAAACAGAAATAAATGACACAGCTCGCTCACGAACGCAAAATAAAAAAATATTACCAGAAAGTTTTATAAAGAACAGAAAAAAGTTGAAACTAAAAATCTGGCTCGGGGTCGGAAGAGATTTATAAAGCCGGCTTCCCATGGCGCATTGTTTGGCAAGCCCAGCGCGGGACTCACCAAACCAGGCGCCGTGGGAATGGAGAGGTTTACAATGGCACGTGGATATTTTAGCTCGGCTTGCGGTTCCCATCTGTTGTCGGTAATCTGGCACGAAAGGGGTTGTCGGCTTAGTTCGCATAAGTACGCTACACGTTCGCTACAGTTTAGTACAAAACTTTAAGAGGAGACATATCGAATATAGATAGAAAATGTACATAATGGAATGGTCGAGCGAGGCAGTGATAGAATTCTTGCCACTGTATGAACAGGAACCTGCTGTGTGGAATCCCAAGTACGAACATCACAAGAACAGAAATGAAGTATTTAATGCATGGAAAGGGAAACGTATTCAGAACATGTTCAGCGGAAATCCGACAATAGCAGAACTAAAGAAGAAGGATACACTAATGGCTACGTTCCGAAAACTTAGTACTAAAGTAAAAGCCTCTACAAAAACTGGAAGTGGCGCAGATGAGGTTTATAAACCTGAATGGATTGCCTACCATATTATGGCAAGATTTCTTCACAATATTTATAGCCAACTAAACAAAAAACAGAAGTAAGTATCCATCCAGTAATGCCTCTTTCTGTGAATTAATTTCTTCAGCAAACAATAAAACCTTTCCGAAACAACTACATAGGCAGCGGCACACAAAGCAATGCTTTCAGTTTGACCGCCTTTGACTCGCTATATTTTCAGAAAATAATATTGGACATTTTATTAAAAATTAATAGCTAAAATCTAAGAATAGTATATTATATTACTAGGATTAGAAGAGTCTTTTTGTGTTGAGCCCATATAATGTATGCGGCCGAGGCAAAAGTCGAGGCAATGCAATTTTTTTTCTCCGGAATTAGAAGGAAAAAGTATATATATATACATATATGAGCTCTTCAGGCCTTATAGGCCCATGGCTTGTCCTACTATTTTTCTCCACTCCGCTCTGTCTTGTGCCTTGCTTTTCCAGTCCTTAATGCCTAGTCTCCTGACATCCTCCTCCACACATTCTCTCCATCTTCTCTTAGGCCTTCTTCTCTTCTTTCTTGTCTCTCTCTTCATCTCAAGCATCTGTCTCGGTATACGTTCTTCCCCCATTCTAGCAACGTGCCCTAGCCATCTCATTCTCTGCGCACGCACATACTGGACTATGTCCGCTTCCATGAACATTTCTCTCAACTCTGCATTGTTTCTTCTCCTATACTCATCTCCATCCTTTATCCCTCCAAAAATTGTTCTTAATATTTTCCTTTCCCAGATCTCTAATTTCTGCTGGTCTTCCTTTCTTAAAACCCATGCTTCACTTCCATAAGTTACTGGCGGTCTGATAATGGTCTTGTATATCCGTATCTTCTCTTTTCTTGACACATTCTTGTCCCTCAACACTGTCCTCAGAGCCCCAGCACTTCTGTTACCTATCATTATTCTTTTTTCAATTTCTCTTAGTTGGTCATTGTTTCTTGTAATTTCTGTCCCCAAAAAATTAAAACTCTCCACTCTTTCAAATATGCTCTTTCTATCTTTTCCACTTTTCACGCTCAGATGTTCTTCCTCTTCTTTTGCTTTCTTTGTCGTCATGTACTTTGTCTTTAGCTCGTTTATCCTTAATCCATAAGTTCTTGCTTCGTCTCCTAGCCGCCTTACGAGCTCTTTCAATTCTTCCTTTGTTCTTGCTATCAATGTTACATCATCAGCATATGCAATACACTGGTGTGAGTTCTTAAGCACTGTGCCATCTCTGTTTATATTGCGGTTTCTGATAATTTGCTCTAGCAACAGATTAAAGAGCACCGCCGACAGTGGGTCTCCCTGCTTCAGACCATTGCCGACCATAAAACCTTCCGACATCGTGCCATTTATTCGAACTTGGTATTCTGTGCTCTCCAAAGTCATTTTCACCAAGGCAATTACTTTCCACGGGACTCCCAGTTGTCGCATTACTCCATCCAACTGTCGTCTGTTTACACTATCATAGGCTTGTTTGAAATCTATGAAAGCCACGTGTAGCTGCACATTCTGCTCCTCACATTCACTCTGTACTATAAAAGTACTATAAGTATATACAGGGGGCCCCACAATTATACCGACAAACTTGGAGGGGTTGTAAGGGACACAAAAACAATCGATTTTGATCAATAAGCCCATGGTCGGAAATGTGGCGTTCTGGCAATAGGATAAAATAAAAGAAATTTAAAGTAAGCCTTATTTATTATAAAAATTTAAAGCAACTGCTCAAAATAGGCCTCATTTTATTCATTTCACAGGTTTGTACATTGGTTAAGAGAGGATGGAATATCCTGGGAAAACTAGATCTTAATGAAAACAAAACAATTTTATTTGTTATTTTCTTGACGATGTTGACGTATAAATTTATGACAGTTTACATTAAGTGCGCATTAAGAGGGATACGTACGTTGCTCAAGAAAAATAAGCACTCGGTCGCGTGATATTCTCCCCCACTACACCAGCCAAAGAAGAAATTTCTGCAAAATATTTATTACTAAGAGCGCTACATTTCGCAACATAGAGCTTGATATCGGCGCTGTTTTCAACGTACGTATCCCTCTTAAACTTCAATCTGCCTCCTAAATTGTTGTGTGCATATACCATGTTTAATTTATTGGGCATTGTGTTAATTTATGCAGAGCAAAAATGCCACGATATACGTTTTTCGAAATGGCTAATATGCATCTCATTTATGGAGAAGCTCACTGTAACAGACGAAGAGCGGCAGGGTTGTATGCAGAGAGATTTCCGCATTGTCGCCATCCTCATCATACCTCCTTTCCTACAAGCGGTAGCATGAGGCACAATGACGGCACCGGACCTCCATACTCAAGACTTACAGTAGCGTTTAAAGAGGAGGTGTTCCACCTCGTGTTCCACTGTGTAGAGCAGGAACCATCAACAAGTGTTCGTGCCACAGCACTTCAAACGGGTGTTTCGAGGTCTACCGTTTGACGTGATTTATCCATACTGCTTGTTGAGAGTGCAAGATATGAGTGCGGCAGACTATCCTGCCCGACAAGTATTTTCCCGCTGGTGGTTAGAACAGCATTTGCTTGATTCTCAATTTGGAGAAAAAAATCTTATTTTCCGATGAGGCATGTTTTACGCGGAATGGATTTTTTAAGAGCCGCAACAGTCATAATTGGGAGGATAAAACCCCATACTCTCACTCTTTTAATCAGTCTTTTAATTCCCATTAAAATTTTATGAAAGATGATATACTACACGATGGGCGTTTAGAAAGTGAGCGATTTTATGATACATTTTAGTGCCAGTGTGGACCCAACTTTGAGGAGTTGCTGACGTTTACTGGTCGAAGCTATTTATTATTTCTTCATTGGACTAGGTTCACGGACTGCTCTATTTGTAAAATCAATGAGTACTTTTGTCACAATAAATTTTGTCCAAACGCATTAGGCAACAGAATGTAAAAAATTAATACGTTAACTTTTTTGTATATTGTGATACAATATATTATCTTCTCCTTTATTTTGCTGTTTCTTTGTGCTATTTTCTTACTTCACTCAGATGTATAATTTTGCTTCTATTGCAAGCTCTGGTGCTAAATGGTATTAATTCTTCACTGATGACAATATTCATGGCGGTAATTATACTATGGCTAAAGGTTAGACCACTATATAAATTATATCTAATGGATGAATATATCAAGTGGATATCACATACATACATACCGCAGACATCCATGCATTTAATAATTGACATCCACAGGTTGTGCTTGTATACATCTAATGGATATCTAAGGAGTATATTCTGTGGACATCCACGTTTGTGACAACTGGATGTCTAATGTATATAAAAGACTGTCATTAGATATCACCTGGAAAGTGTTCATCTCGGCGAAGATATCTACTAGATATTTCATGGTCATATTTGTGTTGTGTGTGTGTGGGTAACAATTTAAACATTGCACTTAATTTGTTACTGGGTGGTCAAAGAATAATGGTTCACCTTTGCCTAATTTGTTTTTCTCAAGATTTTATAACTTTTCTATTGAAATTTCATATGCTTAGCAACAATTTTATTTATATGTCGAAATAGTTATTTACGTAACGAGTATGGAAAGTTACAAATTTCATACGAGCATGAAATTTTATGCACGAGGCGTAGCCGAGTGCAGAAATCACGCGAGTTTATAGGAAATGCACTTTCCATCGAGTTATGTACACTATTTTTCCTACGACCCCTTAAGAAGACAAATTTATTCATAAAACAGTAACTTCATTTTTAAGGATGTGTTGTCTATGTTAACAGATGTCAAAATTTCCAAGTAGCCTACTAACTTACTATGAGCATAATCACTACATCGTATAAAACAAAGTCGCTTTCTCTGTCCCTATATCCCTATGTATGCTTAAATCTTTAAAACTACGCAACGGATTTTGATGCGTTTTTTTTTAATAGATAGAGTGATTGAAGAGGAAGGTTTATATGTATAATAACATCCATTAAATAGTGGAGAAATACTTTTATTTTTGAGGTTTCTAATGTGATGTCGTAAATAATTACATTTTTTCCGCTTACATTGCAAACGCAGGCTGAACCCTACGAGATTTATCAAAATAATGTACTAAGTATTGTACACATTGAAAAGGTCTACAGAAAACTCCGCGATGGTATATGTCTATCTCTTATGGATATCCCACAATAACATTTTTTTGTCATTTACTTTTTACGACAAAGAATGGCTAATTTTCGAAGCGATTTTAACCAATACAGCATTAATCCTTATCCAAATCACAACTACTGGATCGATTTTAATCATTTTTTCAGTGAGTGACATAGGCTATATATTTTATACCCGTGCGAAGCCGGAGCGGGCCGCTAGTATTCTAATAATTCTGACCAGCTCATGAATGACACGTTAATTTGCTCTCTTGCCCGCCAATTCATAAAATGACCAGTTCGTACCTATAAAATATTTAGGTCTTCCACGGAGTAGCCATCAAAATGTTCAACTGCCGTACCTTTTAAGAGATTTTTCTGATAAAAAATTATTAAGTAGCATTTACATTGACTTCCATCACGAATTGAATTCGAAATTTCATTGCTTGTCATACGCTTTTATACCTTACCATTTACATTCAAAATTCAACTTGAAATTTTCCCAATTTGACCTTGAAGTCATGCAAGCGAAATCTCCTGCTTGGAAAAGGCAAGCAAAAACGCCAATTCGCTCTGAAATTATCATGCGCAATTGATATTTCACACAATGCGCATAATCCAAAAAAAATGGTTTCAAAATTTTCTTGAATTCTTGGTAGTTGATGGAAGACTTGAGTGCATTTAAGTTTCCTTTCAATATATTTCAATTCTATTTGTTAATACAAATTATTATCTTCTATTGAGCATCTTGTAAAAAAAAGGAACATAACTTACAAATTTGACATAACAAACTGGCAATGTAAATGCTTCTTCACTTCCATCACAAATTTAAGACGATGAGAAATTGAATGTAAATGAAGCTTAAGACTTAAAAAGAGACGTGACAGGATATTTATTCAGTAAACGTCAAAATCTCAAAGCAGACTACAAAATATGAATGAACTGTGCGATTTTCAAAAATAACAGCACAGGTTTGAGTTTAACACACGGGCAACGCTATTTTCAAGTTTCCGGCCTACTATGCTGGTATGCTACGTGCCGCTTTCCTAGGGGGTCGTAGGAAATAGTATATTACAGTACAAGTGGAGAAACTGAAAATTTCGCGCACGCAATTTGCCAGATTTGCACACGAGCCGCCGGGCGAGTGTGCAAAGGCAAATAAACGAGCGAAACGGTTTCTCCACGAGTGCTGTATAACGTTTTGTTCAATCCTGCCACTGAACTAAATATTATTTCAAAAATATTCAAAATTAATAATTCGAATTGGTCTGACAATTGGGCAGGTACACAACATAATAACATAGAGAGCGTGTTTCATCATTGTTATTGTTACCGTTACTATAAATAATAAACAAGCTAGAAGAATTCAATCAATTTTTGTACGCTTCAGCTAAATTTGTACCTAAAATAAGATTTTACTGAGAAAATATGGAAAAAATTATGATTTAATTTTACCGGAGGATATTAAAAGAAGCTGATGCCGCTGCATACAATGGGCAAAACCCGCAAATTTTGAAAATGATCCTATTGAATAGTTTACTATCCAAAACAAATTCTGCAACTTTCGTTTTTTATATTTGAGACTTATTTTCGTCATAATTAAATAGTAAACGTGCATCACGCTTGAAACACAATATTTGAATGACGCTGTGAAGTACGGGGCCTACAGATTAGGTAGGGATTTTCACATGCGCAAATCGATCCGTTAACACCCTGTGCGCCCGCTCATTCATTGACTCCTCCCCATTTTATCCAGGGGGACGCGTTATACCATGGCGCAACGGATAGGCCTCCTACGTCACAGAAAGCGCGCGCTTTAGCCCTCCCGGTTATGCTGCTTTTCCAGTTGCATGTTTTTCTTTTAGCACGGTGCATGATCAAAATTTTTACGTGGTATGTGATACGTATTCTATTTGTGCTTGATATTACAGTACTAAAAGTTATAAATTCAATTAAGCGGGTCTTCCCCATTGCCTCAGAAGTCTAAAGGAAGGTATATGAGCGAGCTGACAAAATTCCGTGATTTGATGCATACAAAGAAAGTTCATCTTATAACGGAGGCAGTGATCTTAGCCTATTTTAATCGACTGGTAGAAAATTACGAGCCATCTTCTTTGTGATCCACATATTCTATGTTGAAGACAATTTTATTTGTTTTTGAAAAAGTAGATATTACTTACATAGCAAGTAAGTTTCATAGTGCTATATTTTTTAAAAGTATTGGCTTTAACTCTGTAAAAATTTTCATATTACCTAATAGAAATGTTGACAGTATGCACTTAATATTAAATAAATAACTAATTAATTTTGAATGTATGCCCAAATTTATTAAAACGCACACAAATAAAATTTTTTGACAACAATTATTGAGCTAGTTTATTATTGACAGAAACCATCATAAATTGCCATGTCAATTTGAATAATTAATTTTGAATATTTTTGTAATTTTATTAAGAAATGGAGTGGGTGAAAGTAATAAGAGTGAACGAAAGTACTTTCGCTCACTGCTTTCGCCCACCCGTTGCCAAAGAAACGAAGTGAGTGAACAAAAGTAATACTTTCTCGCATAGTATCTAAGGGTGAAACAACATGTTTCTATGGCAGGATTGAACAATAGTAGTTTGTACAACAAGAGTGGATATGATGTCCATATCGCACGAACACGAAGTTTGAGCACGACGCCGTAGGCGGAGTGCTCAAGCGTGTGAGTGCGATATGGACAATCCACTCGTGTTGTACAGTACATTTTTTCTACGATCCACCAAAGAAAAAATGGGAAATTTAAAAAAATTATAAACATGTATACTGACAAATTAATTTGACAGCTTACGCATTGATTTGAAATTTTCAAAAATAATAGTTGGCCGTGTACTCAACATGAACTGTTATTGGACGGGACGATTTCATATCCTAACAAGAGTGAATATGAAATATGTCGGTTCAGTTAAATGGAATTGCCTACTTTTCCGTTCTATAGATTATAAAGAAAACGGCAAATATACATGTGGGAGTAGAAAAAATAATTTTGTCAATCAGTGTGTACTGATCTGAAGAAGTCACTGTCAGCGAAATAATTGTTATGCATCCAAAATAAAGTGAAAATTTAACATATTATTTTTAATATGAACCAAATTTTCGTAATCAAAAAGTGACATCTGTCAGACTGACAAAACTGAGGACAAGACCTGCCGCTAAATTGGCATCTGTGGCGCTGAAGTTAGTTTCACGTAGGAACTCTATAAAACGTCTTTGTAATAGACAATCACAGACATATACAAGACCTCAAATTTTATTATTTGACTCACCATTGCTGTCTTGGTGATGCTAAATGGGAAAAATTACGTAATTTTTGATGCTCATCGACGTTTCTTTTAACTTTCTGAAATATGACAGAATTAATCTGCACTGCTGAGATCTTTTTTGTACTCTTGTTGCCTTTTATTATTTTTTTATAGGACAACATGCTGTACTTTCTAACATTCTTAAAACTGACCACTACATAGGTAATATCTTGTAAACAAAACAGCAATACATATCATCAGGAGCATTAATACAAACATACCGTCACCTTATGAATCAAATGCGAAACGGCATCAAATAGTTCCTTGTTGTTTCGCAGTACATTTATTGTGTTCCAGGTAGTAACAATTATTTAGATGGCAACCTGAATTACTCTTCTTTCCGATTCCTTTTTTGAAGAATTTATATGAGACATTCGCTTTAAACAATTAGGTCAACTTTAAAACAACATTTAACGCTATTATATTCATACCAACATTTCCATAAATTTATCAAACTAAATGATCAAGAATCCACAGACAGAATGATGGTAGGAGGTTAAAAGTTTTACAGAAAAATGCAACTAGCAAAATAAATAATAAAGATTACTCACTTCGTAACGGCACTGATTAATTTAATTAATCACTAGCAACAATTTATCAAGTAGCTGGCTCTAGCCCCACAGTATAAGCTATAAAAGAAAATAAGAAAAGTAAACTCGAAACTGAAATGGTAACCAGGTTAAAGTTAAAGCGGAACGCGGGAAATAGATATAGACCTTAGAGGACGGAAGAGGAGGAATAACAAAGCAGATGGTTTGTATTATCACTCGGCACCAAAAAAAGGGGCGTAACCTAAACTTCTTAGTCTCTTTACGCCGAGAATTGTACGAATATTCTTAAAATCATATGACTAATTGCACTATTTCAAACGCTGCTTTCGTTATTTTGAGTTAAATTACATGAATTCTAAACAGTAACCTGGTTTCATCAATTTGTTTGGCACCAAATACGCTCAAATTTTGATAACACTCACGTGCACGACAAAAATCGAACGTTGTGTATCCTTATCCTTACCCTTCCCTCATCTAAGCAATAGAGAATAGACAATACACAATAGAATTACTGCATTTACCCGATGCGCGTGTTAGCAGGTAGTCAAGGATGATCATAATGCGCGCGCCGCTCACTATGCGGCGTTCGTCTAATCTTCGTTCTACAGTTCTTGTACAGGAACCCTACATCGTTCGATACAATATACTAAAAGCATTTACATTGACTTTCATGGCAAATTGAATTCGAAATTTTATTGCTTGTCATACGCTTTTATACCTTGCCATTTACATTCAAAATTCAACTTGAAATTTTCTCAATTTGACCTTGAAGTCGTGCAAGCGAAAACTCCTGCTTGGAAAAGGCACAACCTTCTCAACTTACGTCAACAGCATCAAGTAAACGTAAACACTGACATAAAAATGGCCGGTTACCGGACCACCTACAGCGTTGCCAGATTTGCAGCAACACGGCTTGTAAGTTGAGAAGATTGTGGAAAAGGCAAGCAAATACGCCAATTCGCTCTGAAATTGTCATGCGCAGTTGATATTTCTCGCAATGCGCAGAATCCAAAAAAGGGTTTCAAAGTTTTCTTGAATTCTTGGTAGTTGCTGCAAGACTTGAGTGCATTTAAGTTTCCTTCCACTATATTTCAATTCTATTTGTTAGTACAAATTATTATCTTCCATAGAACATCTTGTAAAAATACGAACATAACCTACAAATTTGACATAAACTGACAATGTAAATGCTTCTTCACTTCCATCACAAATTTAAGCCGATGTGAAATTAAATGTACTTAAATGAAGCTTAAAAGGGCCACTCAGGACGTTTGCCATGGAACGGTAGGAAAGTGGGCTGATGTGTTAACTCGGTTCTCGGCGGCTGGACCTCTTTTTTTGTTCGAGTTTATTTTTCACAAAAAATTGTGGGTCTGGTCTCCGTCAGTTATAATTACCGGTAGCTATGTCGTGAAGTTTATTACTGAAATTAGTTGTCAACACCTGGCTCACAGATTTACCCTTCTTCAATTTTTGACAGAAAACACATAAATTAATATTAAAATTCGGTTTGTGGTATCGCAATTTATTGGCTTTCTTTCTGTCTTGCTTTCGGTTACTTCTTCATTTCCTATACATTGACTACTTTGTGCTTTTCATTTCATTGCCGTGGAAATGTTTTTCAGGCTTGTAAACAAGGAGTAACAGTTTCTGTGCCACCTTAACTTACAGGAATTATTTTGTATTCTTTATTTTATCCCTAAGCACCCTCAGGTCTTTATTGTAAGTTTGCACATCAAGTCTTATTTCCATTGCCCTGATAATGGTTTCCATAGATTTTAGAGTAGACTCCTCCAGTTTTCCGCCTTTTTTGCATATTACACATTTGTTATCATCACGCGTTTTGTTTTGCTTTGTTTTTAACTTAAATTTATGTAATACGAGGTGAGCGCCAAAATTTCCCGGCCTGACATAGATGCAGCTTTAGTATCACAATAAAACTTTGGCTTCTTTTAAATACATACCTTAGTAGGCTGCGGAAAAAAAGTTGAGGTCTTGCGTCAAATAGTTTTTTATTGATAGCATTTTGAACAAGACGTGTCCAAGGAAATGTCACAGATAACGCAAATTGAGTACAGAGCGGTCATAAAGTTTTTGACAAAAGAAGGGTTAGCACCTAAAATTATTAAAGAAAGGCTGGATGGTGTGTACGGCCAAAGTTCCCCTTCGTATTCTGTAGTGAAAGAATGGGCAAAACGTTTTCGCATGGGGCAGGAATCCCTTGAAGATGATGCAAGAAATGGTCGACCAGTTGAGGTGATAACGGAAGACATTGTTGCCATTGTGGAAGGGGTGGTATTGAGCGATCGACGCTTAAAGGTCAAGGAAATCTCAGAAATGACTAAGCTTTCTGATACTAGTGTTCGTCGAATCCTGCATGATTATTTAGGTATGCATAAGGTCAGTGCAAGATGGGTTCCCAAAAACCTTTCGGCTATTCAAAAACAACGCCGTGTCGAGTGTGCGCGATCTTTTTTGGAACTGTGTGGGCCCGAACCAAAGCCTGTGATAGAAACCATTGTAACAGGAGATGAAACTATGGTTCTGTATTATGATCCTCTGTCGAAAAGGGAATCAATGGAGTGGCGCCGTAAGGGTGAGGCACCCCCAAGAAAATTCAAAGTCTGCCAGTCAACAAAAAAGGTGATGGCCACGATTTTTTGGGATTGTGAAGGAATTCTTTTGATAGATTTTAAAGAAACTAATACCACCGTTAACGGAAAATATTACGCAGCATTATTACATAAATTGCGGGACTGCTTACGTGAAAAACGTCGCGGAAAACTGACCAGAGGCGTGCGTCTTTTGCACGATAATGCACCTGTCCATACTGCTGGTGTTGCACAAGCTGCCATTTTGGAGTGTGGGTTCCAACAGATAGATCATCCTCCCTATAGTCCAGACATGGCCCCCAGCGACTACTATTTGTTTGGATATTTGAAAAAGGACCTTCGCGGGCGACGGTTTAACGACGAAGTTGAATTAGAAGAAGCTGTTTTAGCGCATTTTGTAGACAAACCAAAAGAATATTTTTAAAGGGATTGAATTGTTAATAAAGAGATGTAATAAGTGTATTGAAGTTAAGGGGGACTATATTGAAAAATAATAAAAACATGTTACCCTACTTTGTCTTTTTCATATTCAGGCCGGGAAATTTTGGCGCTCACCTCGTAAATAGTTCATTGTCTGTTGCAACACTTGAAGAACTCTCCATTCTGATGCCAAATTTACGAAAATTGCACGAAAATAATAGATTATTAATTATTATTCACCATTCACCAATACAAACAATGCCGACGCCGTGTATGGGCGCGTACGATACTAGGAGGCTTGCGGGTCATGGTGGGGCACAGAGGAGCCCGTCAGAATGAGACGGGAAACGGGCGAAAGTAGAGACAGAGCGCGCGCTTCGCGGCGGCGATCTTGACATCCCTGGAGTAAATTGGCAATATCTTCCTTATTTATTGTTCGATTTCAAAATTTCAAAAACCGCTGCTTTGCAAAAGTATTAGACTGAAACATTTATTTTTTGATTTTTTTCGATATCTTGTGTCGTTAAAAAGTTATCGCGGTGTAGAAATTTTTCAATTTTGTCAGAAATCGAAATACGAATAATAATGGAGCTACAAGCGATTTTAGTAAATATTCTTCTGTTCATCTAATGTTAAACTTTGAACGGAAATTAGTTTTAACTCGCTTATTACTTGACGGAACAGAAAAACTTTTTTACGGCCGGATAGCGAATGAAATATTCTAAATTCCCCGTTTTTCAGTTTTTACCGCCTGGGGGTGTGTTGGACATCGATATCGCCAGACGAATTTAAGGGGTCGTTATGCACCCCAAATAGCATCCGAAAACGTACTCGATACATTTTTACCTTTCAATGTACAGCGAACATCAAGATAAACTTTCACGTTAACTCTACTACCGTGTTACCGACGCTATTCAATACTATTCATGGATTAAGATGTAAGAGACTGTGGTTAAATAATCAATTCAAGAATCAATTGTACCCCTAACCACATAAATTTTGAAATACTATATACGCATTTCGGCAGCTAAGCTGCCATCTTCAGTAGCAGGGAAAAACCTATAGTAATAAAAACAAAAATGGCAATAACATCAATGCAAAAAAAAAAAAAAAAAAAAAAAAAAAAAAAAACAATTATATATATGACAATAATAATAACAACAATAATGATGTGAAACAATGATACAATGATAGTGACAATAACAATAATATAGGTCAGGTATTTTCTGCTCACCACTCCGAAAGAATCGAAGTGCACTCGATCAGCTCTCAAGCTAGAATGAACTCCGCACGGAGACAATCCCCCAATATATACTTAAAGTGACGTAGCACTGACGTTACTTGTGACATCAACATTAATCACACTAGGATAGAAAATTCAATATCCGGGCATACGCTCATTTTTATACCACTCTATTCTTATTTTCACTATCACAAATGTACAAAAAGGTTGCCATTGCCATCTTTACTGCAGTTTCAATTAAAATATCCTATCTTCAGGATAATTGACTTGAATGAAACAAAAATAGAAAATGAATCCCATATTACCAAATAACCTCGAAGGTCCATGGCTTATATGGGCTAGCAAATAACTACAGTAAACTGCAATAAAGAAGACCTTGACCCCTGCACCCTTTCATTTTTCTGGTTAAACCCTGCACGCCTACACATTAACGACATCTAACAATACGGAATCAGAAATTGGACCTAAATCTGAATTAATAAGTTTACCTTCATACTTGCGAATAAACATACTCTCATAAGCGTCTAATTCCCTATTGTCCGATACCGATCTCATAAGCCGAAGATCCTTCTCATGTACAAGGGATCTTAATCCTTGAGAAATGACTTCCCGGTCACAAGAGTTGAACAGGTTTCGCAAGGTAAGTTTTAAAATTTGGAAAATAGGTGCAGATATTTCCTTTCTTAAACAATGCAAGTTTCATAAGGTTTTTCCAAATTTTATAGATTTCGGTTTCAGGTATAATAACACTAGTAGTAGGAGGTTTCATAATGCCATAGAAACATGTGCCAAGAAAAAATGGTTGGATTTGGAAATCAAATATTTGTACCAAAAACGTAGTTTTTTAGATGTAGAGAAATATCGATTGCATTTGAAACTTGTTTACGGTTTGAGTTCAATTGAGTTTGGAGAATGGATGATTGTCCAGAGTGATATGTGGGAGATAAATTTACATAAAATTAAAGAAGTTAATGAGATTCATGCTAGAAAATTGCGTTCTTTGGTTTTTCCCGCGTCGCGGCTGGAGAATGATCCGATTCAAGAAAATATAGTTGTTAATGAATCGTCCGAGACTTTCAATGATACAGAAATTGCCTTCCTTAATAAAGGTTTAAAATTTAATTTGCCTTTTCGAAAATCGCCGGTTATGGATATGGTAGCGGGTATTGAGAGTTCTGTTCAGAAATTGGATAACTTGGATAGGAACTTTATTAGGAGCGCATGCAAAATACAAATTACTAAGAACATAAAGGATAATAAATATAAAAGTAAGAGCACAGTGAAAAACAATCACTATTATAGTATCGTTGAAGGACTCAGACAAAAAGATTGTTTTTATTTGAAAGCGGACAAGGGAAATAAGATTGTGGTATTAGATAAAGCAGATTACTTCAATAGAGTGGAAACTTTTTTGAAGGATGGTCCATACAAAGAGGTTAAGAAAAATCCATTGCCAAAATTGGTCAGTTCGGCTAAGAATGCCATGAAAGATTGTCCAAATCTTATTACCCCCCAAAACAAATTTAGGTTAAGTGTGTCTAATCCTGTAGTTCCCAAGATGTATGTCCTTCCTAAGATTCATAAACCAGGTAGATCGGTGAGACCCATCATTTCCGGTATTAACTCGCCAACCTGTCTGCTTTCTAAATGGCTAACGAAGGAATTCACCGCATTGCCCATAGCCCCGGAAAGTTTTTCAGTTGTGAATTCGTTGGAGTTTATTAATAAAATTAAAAATATAGTACTTGATGAGGGTGAGGTGTTGGTTTCTTTCGATGTTGTATCGTTGTTTCCAAGTGTACCTATACCTACCACGCTTGCATATTTGGAGGAGCTACTGACTGAAAATGAAGTGGACAGAATTGTAGTGGATGAATATTTAAAATTGACCTCATTATGTATGTCCCAGAATTGTTTTCAGATTAATGGTAAGTTTTTTGAACAGCAGGAAGGGACTGCTATGGGCAATAGTTTATCTCCGTTTTTGGCTAATCTGTTCATGAGTAGGTTTGAAGTGTTGTTTAAAAGAGACAGTGAGTACTTCCCTCGAGTATGGTTGCGTTATGTGGATGACGTGTTCGCTGTTTTCGATACCAAGAGGAGTAGAATTGAGGATTTTTTAGATAATTTAAATTCACGTTATAATAGTGTGAAATTCACATTTGAAATGGAACAAAATGGTTCAATCCCTTTTTTGGATGTCTTGGTTGTTAGGAACAGCATTGGCGGATTGGAATTTGATGTGTATAGGAAGGATACTAATATAAGTAGGTTTATTGTGAATGATTCACAACATTCAATACAACATAAACTTTCGGCTTTGCACTTTTTGGTCAACAGATTGTTGTCATTTCCTCTGTCAAAGGTAAGATATCAAAAAGAATTAAAATATATAAAAGATGTTGCGATTCATAATGGCTACACGACTGTCTTAGTTGATAGATTGATAAGCAGAATTAGACACAAAAAGTTTGTTAAGGATTCCACGACTTTCTCTATGTCACCTACTGAGAATAAGAAATATGTTAAAATTCCGTATAGTTTGGCACATACCAGAGGCTTGGAACCTATTTTTAAGTCGCAAAATTTATGTGTAGCATATACCGCTAAGAATACCATCAAGCAGCTGTTGGGAAATCCCAAGGATAAAGTAGAGGACAAGCAGAAGTCGGGAATTTATGAAATAAAGTGTAGTAGTTGTGACGAGAGTTATATTGGGCAAACAAGGCGTACAATCGTCACTAGGTTTAAGGAACATATGGCACATTTTAGATATAAAGAATTGAGAAGTCAAGTGTTGCCCAACATATCTTTGATACCGGCCACCCTGTACATGAGAAGGATCTTCGGCTTATGAGATCGGTATCGGACAATAGGGAATTAGACGCTTATGAGAGTATGTTTATTCGCAAGTATGAAGGTAAACTTATTAATTCAGATTTAGGTCCAATTTCTGATTCCGTATTGTTAGATGTCGTTAATGTGTAGGCGTGCAGGGTTTAACCAGAAAAATGAAAGGGTGCAGGGGTCAAGGTCTTCTTTATTGCAGTTTACTGTAGTTATTTGCTAGCCCATATAAGCCATGGACCTTCGAGGTTATTTGGTAATATGGGATTCATTTTCTATTTTTGTTTCATTCAAGTCAATTATCCTGAAGATAGGATATTTTAATTGAAACTGCAGTAAAGATGGCAATGGCAACCTTTTTGTACATTTGTGATAGTGAAAATAAGAATAGAGTGGTATAAAAATGAGCGTATGCCCGGATATTGAATTTTCTATCCTAGTGTGATTAATGTTGATGTCACAAGTAACGTCAGTGCTACGTCACTTTAAGTATATATTGGGGGATTGTCTCCGTGCGGAGTTCATTCTAGCTTGAGAGCTGATCGAGTGCACTTCGATTCTTTCGGAGTGGTGAGCAGAAAATACCTGACCTATATTATTGTTATTGTCACTATCATTGTTTCACATCATTATTGTTGTTATTATTATTGTCATATATATAATTGTTTTTTTTTTTTTGCATTGATGTTATTACCATTTTTGTTTTTATTACTATAGGTTTTTCCCTGCTACTGAAGATGGCAGCTTAGCTGCCGAAATGCGTATATAGTATTTCAAAATTTATGTGGTTAGGGGTACAATTGATTCTTGAATACTATTCATATTATTAAATGCTTTCAACCACCGCTAGGTGGACGACGAGAGAAATCCTAGCGACCGATACGTCTTGCAGGCATCATTTACAGCCGTATACTTGTGTGTCTACCCAATAATCAGTCAACGCTCAACGGTTAAGTGATCTGTTTCAAAAATACGTTCTGCCAGAGTTCCGTCAGTCTGCTTCGCATGATGATCATCCATGAACACCTGCCGCCACTGGCAAGTAGTTACTGCATCCCAAATTAGTGATGGACGATATTTCACGAATTGTGATATAATGCAATAAGTGGTCTGGAATTGTCGGTAATTTTCATATACCTATTACATTTATACACACAACTCCCCATTCCTTGCATGTGTAAAAAGCGTGACAGAGAAAAGGCGATAGAAATAGTATATTCTACTTCGTCGTTTATATTTGTTAGATGCATACCAAGCATGCGCAATTAGGTACGTTCGATGGACGGTTGCGACTTATGCAGATTTTGTATACATCTGTCTCTTAATGTCTGAACGCTTTTGGAGCGTAATGCAGACCCACTGGTAATTTTACGAAACTGTTGCTTTGCTTGGCATTTATGCCGTTCCTACGCGGTATAACACTAGAGCTAATGCAACGTTCCCTGATTGGCGTATTTCTGCCGCGCAACAGCAGTAAATCAACAGTAAAAGTCAACAAATTAGTGGATGTCTGTCTCGCATGATGGCGATGCCCTAGCTGTCCTTTTGGACCAGAACCGATTTTTCGGTCAAAAGAAAAAAGAGAAATCTTCATAACAAAAAAGAACTACTGCGAGGTGCGAACCCTCAACGTTGCGACTTGGGAGATCGACACAACGACCAATGAGCCATGAAGGTGTGGTGCCAAGATCGGTTACGAAAATAGTATATTAAGTAGAAAATACGCCCGTTGCCGTAAGTATAAAATCAGCGATGAGTGTACAGTTGCTATGTTGATGCTTTTATTATTATAAACTCTCAGAATACATGGATTCTACACGAGTTCCATAATTAACTTATACTAATCGACTTAGTCCTAACATTTTATTATTACTATTTATGTGCTATCTTGTTATCAACACTTACTCCTGTGTTGCTCCTATTTCCTTCGTCTTCTTCTAAGCCAGTAAAACACCCAACTAACTTAAGAAGCTATTTATTGAAAATAAAACAATACTTTAAACATTATTTTCACTTTTCTAAACTCATCTCTCTGAACGCGTCTATATGTCTCTTTTTCCCTCCAACTACTGCCAACTTCTTATTACAAAAATTCCCTAAAACTTAAACTGAAAAACTGTATAAAAAAATAAAAACCCAACATAAATTTCTAACAATCTTAACTCAATTCTATCATTATTATTGTTACACTTATCTATTATCTGTAAACTTTACTACGCAAACTGAACATAAAATAAAATAAAATAGAATACCAACATTTAATAATGTCTTTACTCAAGTGTTACATCCTTAAACAAATTGCACTTAAAGTTTTCCTATCAGGTACTTTGTACATTTCAGTCTTAAAATTCTGTAAGTTTTCTATTTGTTTTATCCTGTCAGGTATTTTATAATTTGCGGTGGCTTTATGCGTGACTGAATTCTGTGTCTTCTTCAGTCTATGGTGCTCGTTATATTATGATTGTTGTTAGCTTGTCTTGTAATGTAATTGTGTATGTCTATATTACGTGTCAGTATTATGTCTACCTGTATGTAATTAAGTTTAATTTTTTGAATTAACTTCACTGATTCTTGTTCGATTATCTCTGTAACATTTAAAAATCTTGTGTGGGTGTATACATCAGCAGTAGGTGTTAGTCGATGCAAGTTATATATAGTATTTTAATAGCTCTATTTTGTGTCCTTTGAAGTTTCTGTATGTCGGTAGTCCCTGTTCCACCCCAAATAATAGCCATGTAGACTAGATGTGAATTCATATGAGCATGGTATATGGCACGTCTTGATTTATTGTCTAATATATTTCTGATTCTGAACATTTGTCCCGTGACTTGTTTAATCTTACTGTTTATATGATTTATGTGACTTTTGAAATTTTAATTTGTGTCTATTATAATATACCTAAGTATTTGAAATTCTCCTCCCATTTATCCCATTTATCTCTATTATCTGATATTGGTGCTAATTTCCCCATATTTACATAACTACATTTCTTCTCATTCAACTTCATTTTATTGTACTTGCACCAAGTTTCTATAGTCTGAATATCGGCTTTCATGTCACTTATAGTTCCCTGTTCAGTTCCTTTATATGTAGAACATAATTGCATCATCAGCATATAATGTAATTTTTCTTTTAAGGTTGACCATACTCAAATCATTTACATAAATTAGGAATAGTATGGGTCCCAGGATAGATCCTTGTGGAACACCATGTTGAATATTTCCAAGCCTACTATCTATATTATTCACTCTTGTGATTTACTATATCAAATGGCTTTTTGAAGTCTAATATTAGGCATCTTGCAGCACATTTGAGGTCCATGCTGTGGTATAGATCTTGCATTAAGTTAATAACCGCTGTTTCTGTGCTCTTCCTCTTTCCATGAGTGAAGCCATTCTGTGTGTTACTTATAAAACCTATTTCATTTAAATAATGTGTTAGTCTATTTAACAGAACTTTTACATAGATTTTTGAAAAACAAGACAGATACTGGTCTATAATTATTACTTCTGTCAACTTTGCTTCCTTATATACTGGAGTTACTTTAGCTATCGTAAGTTCTGATGGAAATGTTCCGTTTTCTAATTCATTGTTTATAATATCTTTTAATACTACTGCCAGGTGTTTAAACCTTTTAATTAAATTTATTTTTATATCATCATACCCGGGTGCAGCATTTGATTTCAACGATTTTATTATTGCCAAAACTTCTTCTTCTGATACCTTTGTTAGCTTCATTGACCTATCTGACCTCAATTTCAAAATTTTTGTGTTGCTGGTGGCCATTCCTTGCACTATTTTATCTGCTATGGTTGCGAAGAAAGAATTGAATGAATTGCTTATTTCTCTTTGATCTTCTATAATATTTTTTTGTTCATCTTCGAGTTTTTTACATTCTTCAGCAGCTGTTTTGGTATCACCTTGTGCAGTTTCTTTAACTATAACCCAGAACTTCTTGGCTGAATTATCTGTATTATTTATTTTGTGTAAAAAATATTTTTTCTTATAATGGATTAGCTGTCTTACTTCTTTTTTCTTTTCCATTAACTCTCTTTTTAAATAAGCATTGAGATAATGTTTACAATACTGCTTGTACAATTTGTCCCTTTCTTTAATTTTGGTTGCTAGTTCTTTTGTAAACCATCCAGCATTTACATTTTCTGCATATCTCTTTTCTTCGATTCTTGTAGCTGCTATTGTTTCTTGCTTTATTATTCTCCCTAGGGATAAAAAACTCATTTGCTCTTTGCTTTCCAATAATCTTTGTTTCAGTTTAGTTTCTAGCAGAGCATAGTTTGTAGTCCTTAGCATATATTTTTTTTGCTTTTTTATAATTGTATGCAGTTTTATACTTATTTTCAAGATTTTATGATCTGATAAAAAGTGTTCCTCCAATTCATAATTTATAGTTTCTTTTTCAATATCAGTTATAATATGATCAATTAGTGTTGCTTGCTGCCCCATTCCTATTCTTGTTTCATTACCTGGAGTAGTTTTCTTAACAACTAGCTGGTACCCGGGGCGTTGCTGCCGTTTGACGTTTGCTGCAATTTTTAAATTATGTTGAAGGGAAAGAGGATATTGTAGAATTGCAGAAATATTCTTTCAAATACATTTCCCGGTACACGACACGCGAGCCACCTATTGCCGATTGTCAATTGTCAGTTTTTAAATTATGTTGAAAGGAAAGAAAATATTGTAGAATTGCAGAAATGTTCTTTCAAATACATTTCCCGGTACGGCACGCGCCCCACCTATTGTAAGTTAATTGTACTATGCCCATAACCTTCGCGCAAGTGCGAGCACTAAGTTGATAAGTTTTATCGCAATGGGATGAACGGTATGGCACAACAAACACGGAACAAACACGGAACAAACAAATATTGATTTTTATATTATATTTTTTTAGTAATATTTGTGGAATTTATGGCAAATGAAACACTATGTAAAAAATGTTATCGACGTTTCGCCTCTGGTTGGAGGCTTTGTCAAGATTATATATTTAAAAGTTTACAAAATGTATAAAAGTGACAAAATTTTTTCTTAATAAAAATGTAAATAACAGTAACTAAGAACTTATATTAAAAATAGAAATTATACGTAGCACACATGATTTTGTAAAAAATATGAAGGAGGAAAGAAATGTACATAAATTATAATCAAGTGGTAGAGAACAGATTTACGTTATTATGTCACTGTAAATTTGACTTAAATTTTGAATGTCAGATCTGTCATTCAAGGAATTTTTATCTTTTTGGATGTGTATCATTTCTAAAACCAGTCTAGCTTTTAAGTTTTTTTCTTGTTCTAAAATAGTAGTATTGTGAAAATCGAAATTGTGTTTAGTATCTTTTATGTGTTTACTGATAGCTGAATTACTATTTTGGTAAGTATGTTGTTTTAACCTAGTTTCAAGGTGATTTTTGGTTTGCCCAATGTATGTTTTATTACAGTTATTACAATTAATTTTGTATACAATATGAGTTTTCATTAATTTTGGAATTGGAGTTTTTAAACGAGAATATAAAAATTGTAAGTTGTTATGCTTTTTATGAGCAATTACAAAATTATGTTTTAATAATAATTTATTAATGTTATGTGATATGTGTTTTATATATGGTAAAGAAATGTAATTTTTAGGTTCTTTTTGGTTTTGATTGTCGTTATTGTTATTATAATAATGATGTAGTCTATTTTTTATAATTTTGTCAATAAAATTTCTTGGGTAGTTATTTTTTATTAAACAATTTATGGTTTTGTTTAATGCATCTTGTCTGAATTGTGGACTGGAGAGTTTGATTGCTCTGTCAGTCAAGCAAATAACGATACTTTTTTTGTGACAAATGGGTTGTTTGGAATTAAAATGAATATAACGGCCAGACCAAGTGGGTTTTGTGTACCATTCTGTTTCTATTGAATTATTAATTTTGTATAGTGTTAAGTCTAAGAAGTTAATTTGGTTATTTTTTGAAATTTCTATAGTAAATTGTAATTTGGGATGATAATTATTGAATTGATGAAGAATTTCATTTTCTTTGTTGGGAGGAATAGCAGTAAGACAATCATCTACATAACGTACAAAAAAAGGTAGATTAAATGATAATTTAGGAATAACAGTGGTTTCTAAATCTTCTAAAACTAATTGGGCAATAGTGCTTGAGATTGGAGAACCCATAGCACAGCCATCAGTTTGTTTATAAATTTTATCTTTAAATTTGAAATATGTAGTGGTTAAGGTAAGTTCAATGGCTGTAATAAAATTGTTTAAAGTAAGTGACGTGAACGGTTCGATTTTATTCCAGTTTTTTTTGATTATTGTAATTGCTAGATTTATTGGAATATTGGTATAGAGAGATACAGCATCAAGTGAAATAAATATATAATTTTCAGGGAAATAAAAATTTTTGCTTTTTTCTTTAAATGACCAAGAATCTTTGATGTAAAATTCATTTTGACCTGTGATGTTAGATAAAATATTAGATAAATATTTTGATAATTTATAAAAAGGACTTTGTATACATGATACTATTGGTCTAAGTGGGATATTAATTTTGTGTAATTTTGGGAGGCCATATATACGTGGGGGTAGGGAATTTTGTATTTTAAGTTTAGTGCTAAGTTTATAAGAGATATTATTTTCATTTAATAATTTAGATATAAAATTATTATTTTTAGTTTGTAAACTAATAGTGGGATCTTTAGGAAGAGGCATATAAATTAATTTGTCGTTTAATAGATTAAACATTTTATTTTCGTAATCAGTGGAATTCATTATTACTGTTTTGTTACTTTTATCGGGTTTTAAGATGATAATTTGTGGGTTGTTTTTAAGGAAAGTTTTTGTAATTTTAATGTTAGTCAATAGTTCTTTTTCATTTTTGTTAATTTTTGTATAAGAATTGTTAAATTTTTTAATAATTTGGCAAATTTTATTTCTAATATAATTTTTTTCTTCAGATGGAAGTAAAGTTATACCACTTTCAATAGTGGCAATGATATTATTAATTGGAATTTCAGTATTACGGGTATTTATAGTAAAATTTGGGCCTAATTGTAAAATTTCTTGTACATTAGTTGGAATATTACTAAAATTATTAAAAAAATGGCACAAATAATTATACAATTTATATTATATGTACAGGGTCCTGCATCTCACCTCCCGTCTTCTACTACACCTAAACGATTTGTTTTAGAAAAATGATTGAAACGGCACAATAGACTGTTTATTAGAGAGCACATTTTAAAAATATTTTTGAATATACAGGTTGTCCCGAAAATTGGTGGTGCATCAAAGATGTGTTTTTTTAATAGAATGCCCTGTAGTCTTATTGATTTTTGAGACCCTTTCGTGCTACTGTACATATCCCTAGAATATTATCAAATTTGATTTGATAGTTCCCGAGGAATAAATTAAAATCAGAAAAATAAAATTTTTTCGTCATGTTTAAAAAAAAATATAAAAAATAGAAGAAACATCTTCAAACCAAAACTAAGCAGCAGGTTGCTTATAATAAAAGGTCAGTTTATCCTACTATGAATATCGTAAAAATAACTTATACAGGTTGTTCAAAATTCAATGCCAAACTTTTCAAAATGTAATGCTATTTTTCTCCATTCTTTCAAATGGGACACCCTGCATATTTTTATCCCGTCGGATGCAGAATTAAAAAATTAACGTTTTCTAATTAAAATTATCTCGACATTCTCAAAGGTTTCACAGATATTCGTAAAATCGTAAAATCATTATCTAATAAATAATAATTTTACTTAGCAGTTTTCAAATCAATGAGTAGAACTATGTTCATTACTATTCCGACCACAATCCAAAGATTTTTAGGCAGGTGGGGGGGGGGGGGGATTATTGGTGAACATATTATTGGTCCTCACTTTTTTAACGGACATTTGAACGGTGCTCTGTATTTTGATTTTTTGCAAAATCAATTGCCAAATTTATGCCAAAATTTACCAATAGCTTTGATTTGAGAGATGCAATGTGGCTGCAGCACGACGGAGCCCCAGTACATTATTCATTACGAGTCGGGGACAATCTCAATACAACCTTTTCAAACCGGTGGATTGGAAGAGGAGAGCCATGTAATTAGCCGCCCCGATCACCCAACTTAACTAAATTGTTTTTTGTAGACCTACGTTAAGGAAATCGTTTATCAGGAACCTCCACCCACACCAGAATATATGCAGCAAAGAATCAGAAACGCATTTCAAAACATTACACCCAAGAGTAGCAAGGTCATTTCATACCCGCCTCCGTTTGTGCCTCCAAGAGAACGGAAGACATATTGAACATAATATGTTCTAGTCATTTATTTGAAAACTGCTAAGTAGAATTATTATTTATTAGATAATAATTTTACGAATATCTGTGAAACCTTTGAGAATGTCGAGATAATTGTAATTAGAAAACATGTTCATTTTTTAATTCTGCATCCGACGGGATAAAAATATACAGGGTGTCCCATTTGAAAGAATGGAGAAAAATAGCATTACATTTTGAAAAGTTTGGCATTGAATTTTGAACAACCTGTATAAGTTATTTTTACGATATTCATAGTAAGATAAACTGACCTTTTATTATAAGCAACCTGCTGCTTAGTTTTGGTTTGAAGATGTTTCTTCTATTTTTTATATTTTGTTTTCCCAATTTTAATTCATTCCTCGGAAACTATCAAATCAAATTTGATAATATTCTAGGGATATGTACAGTAGCTCGAAAGGGTCTCAAAAATCAATAAGACTATAGGGCATTCCATTAAAAAAAATACAACTTTGATGCACCACCAATTTTCGGGACAACCTGTATATTCAAAAATATTTTTAAAATGTGCTCTCTAGCAAACAGTCTAATGTCCCGTTTCAATCATTTTTCTAAAATAAATCGTTTAGGTGTAGTAGAAGACGGGAGGTGAGATGCAGGACCCTGTATAGCGGTGCCCGGCACGAGTTGCTGCCCCAAAGAAAGAAGCACAATGGCAAATATTTATATTTATTTATTTTTTTTATTAATTTAATTAATTTATTTATTTATGTAGATTAGATTAGATAATGGTTTTATTGTTTCCCATTTGGGATTACAACTCAATAAATAAACGAATAAATGAATGGAACACACAAAATAATAAATAAATAAATAAACTCCTTTTCACAATTAACTTCCACCTATCTAATTCCCATTTAAGTATAATTAAACCTCTCTCTCCTTTCTTCCCCTCTGAATCACTTCCATCCACTTCTCCCCCCTTCCGCTTTCTTCCAGTATCATCCCCACCCCGACATGTTCCGTGTTCTCTCTCCACCAGCACCTCTCTAACACATGTTCCCATGTCTCCTCCTACGCCCCGCACACCCTACACATTCTTCTGTCTTCACTTTCCCAATACCTCCCCCCTCTCATCTCATTTCCCAGTCTAAACCTTGCCACCCTTATTATCTTCTCCTCCCTTCCCCTACTTCGTAGATATCTCGGTAGTCCCGCTGCCCTTATTTCTTTATATTTGCTGTTGTATCTTGACTCTCTTATCTTCTCTTCTTTATCCTGCACTTGTATTTGTCTGTCTCTCTCCTCTATCTCCCTCACCATGTTCCACCCTGCTGTTCTCAAGTTCTCCACTTCTTCTGCTGCATATCCTCGCTCCTGATAAAATTTCTCTCGTCTCTCCTCCCATTTCGATTTTTCTCTTCCTCCCTTCCGTACCTCTTCCCAACACTGCCTGGCTAACTCATTGCCGCCCCCACCTCTTAACTTTTCCTCATATTTCATGGCTCTCTTTCCTGCCCTAGTTCTTAGTTTTTCTCTATTTGTTTCGTCTCCTACCATGTACCCTGGCGTTACCCAGTCCAAGCCCAGTGTCCACATTATGTATTTTTCCTGGATCCCCTCTATCTTCTCTCTCTCTTCCCACCACCAAATTTCCGCTCCATACATGGCTACGCTGCTCACTAAAGCGTCAAACAACTTTACTCTTCTTTTCCAGTCGCCCCCAAAATTTCTCTTCCCTATTCCCCATACCTGCTTCATCGCTATTGTTGCCTTTCTGGCTCTCTCTCTCACGTGCTTCTCTTGACCCCCATTCTTTTGTAAGATGAATCCTAGATATTTAAACTCCCCCACCTCCTCCAATTCTTCCCCCTTCCACTCCCACTTCTCTATGCGACTCCTCCCCCCTCCTTTCCTGAATCTCATAATTTTGGTCTTCTCTGTGTTCACTACTAACTCTTTCCTCTCCAAATATCTTTCCATTCTTCTAAGCATCTCCTTTAGTTCTTTCTCTTCCTTTGCCAAGAGGACTACATCATCTGCATATGCTAGTGTCCAATATTTCTTTCTCCCTATTATCACTCCTCCTGCCTGCCCCTTTCTCATTACTTCTTCTAAATCCGACAGGAAGATGTTAAACAAGTACGGGCTCAGGGGACACCCCTGTCTGACTCCTCTCTCCGTCCAAAATACTTCGCCTAGCCGTCCTCCAACCCTTACCCTGTTTCTTGTTCCACTATATATTTCCTGTATTCTTTCTCTCAAGTTCCTTGTTATATTCTTTCTTTCGAGCATCTCAAATAATTTTTCTCTGTTAATCCTGTCAAACGCTGTCACTAGATCTATGAAGCATGCTATTATTTTCCCTCCCTTCATCTTCGTTTCTCTTCCTATTACGTGGTTCAAGGTGTAAATATTTTCCATCGTACCTTTTGCCTTCCTGAATCCCGTTTGCCCTTCCGGTATTATATTCTTCTCCTCTAATTCTTCTTCTAACTTGTTTGCTAATACTGCTGCATATATTTTATATGCTGTTGGCATCAGTGTCACTCCTCTGTAATCTGCTGTTTCCCTCCCATCTCCTTTCTTTCTTATTGGCACTATCAGTCCCTCCCTCCATCTTTCTGGAAAACCTTTGCCTTCCCATATCCCACTGCATATCTTCCTTATCATTTCCAGTGTCTCCTCACCTCCATGTATCCATACTTCGTTTTGTAGATCGTCTACCCCTGCAGCTTTTCCCCCTTTTAATTTGTTTACCACTTCTCTGACTTCCTCCAGTTTGATCGTCTCCACTTGTGCCCTCGCTTGTGCCTCTCCATTTGTATCTTCATTCATGTCATTATTATAATTATCTCTCCCCCTCCGTTCCCCCAAGTACCTTCATAAAATGCCTCTTCCAATCATCCATTGTAATTCCTTCATCTATCTCTCTTCCTTGTTTCTTCTCTCTATTTATTATATTCCATACTTCTTTTTCTGACTTCACATTTTCTATTTCCTGCAATAGCTTGATTCTTGCCTCTTCCTTTTTCCTTTCACATAAGTTCTTGTACGCCTTTTTTTCTATCCTGTACTCTTCCAGACTCATGTTTCCTCTTCTGCATCTCCTCATTGCTTTCCTTACTTCTCTCTTTCTATCTCGACACTCCCTGTCCCACCATTTATTTCCCCTTCCCTCTCCCCTCAAACCCTTTTTGATCATTTTCCATCTTGCTGCTCCCTTTATTATCTGTTCCATCTCCTTCACCATCTCATCTGTTTTTCCTTCTCTGATTTCTTTCCCTTTGATGCTCTTTCTGTACTTCTCTATTCCTTCTCTGACCAATCTATCATGGTTTTTTCCTCTTTCTCCCTTTTTCTTCTTTCCACCGTATTGCGTTCTTCTTTTAATTCTACAATTACGGGGCAATGGTCCGAGTCCACGCTATCTCCCACCCTCAGACTCTCTACCTTCTCCCAAGCTTCCATATTCCCAATGACATAATCAATCACCGAAGCCCCTCTGCCTCCTACATACGTAAATTCTCCCTCCCTATCTCCCTCTTTCATCCCATTCATTATTCCCCAACCTTCCTCTTCCACTAATTCCAGCACCAACCTTCCGTCCTTGTTTATGTTCTTATCTTTAGATTTTCTTGTTGTTTCTTCCTCTCCTTCAACCGTTGCCATCATTCCTCCTACTTCTCCTGTTCTTGCGTTGAAATCGCCTCCAATCAATATGTTTTTCCCCACTTCTTCCCCTCCTGTCATTTCTTTCAACACTCTTATCTTCTCCTGCATATCTATATTCACATACACCGTTAAGACCTTCCATACTTCCTTTCCCATTTTTAATTCTTTTGCCATTACACCCTCATATCTTGGCGTTTCCCTTTTTATCTCTTCTATTTCTTTTCTCACGCCCACCAAAATTCCTCCCATCGGCCTCCCCCTTTTCTCCTTCCTCTTCGCTGGTTGATATTCCCAAATATACTCTCTTGATAGTCTCTTCTTCAATGTCTCCCAATTTTTCTCATCCACCCATGTTTCCACCAATCCAACCACATCCCATTCCTCCAGTTCTGTCCAGAATTCTATGTCTTTGTTCTTCAAACCGGCTACGTTCCAAAAGGCCACCCTTATTTTTCCCTTCTCCCTCTCATCATCGTTCTTATTCATTTCCGTTCTCATTGCACATTTCGTCTCCCTTTGTCCATCCTCTCCCGTATCTGTCAGTTTTTTGCAGTCCCTAATTAAAGTTCATCCTTTTCTTCCAAACATCCATCACTCTCATTCCATGCCCAACTCTTTCCATATATAAACAGCTTCTGGTAACCCACCTTCACTGTCTTATTCTGTTTTCTTTCTTCTTCTGCTCTGCCCCGGATCTTTATTTGTATATTCCTTCCTCTTTCAGTGAGGTCATCATTTATATACACTTTCTCGTTTGTAAGTTTCCTGAGTTTACTTTTGTTCCTCATTACTTCCATTTTTTCTTCAAAAGTATCCAGTTCCGCTACATACCTTTGCTCATTAATTCTTTGGGCTGTTCTAATTCGTACATCAACCTGCAAGGCATTTTTAATAAATTCTTCCACTCGTCCTCTCAACATTTCTCCATTAGCACCGTCCATCTTCTTTCCAGCAATGACTATTTTGTTCTTTCTGTGCTTTTTCTCGAGTTTGTCTATTTTGCTTTCTATATTCTCCAAGCGGTCAGTTTTTGTTTTCAATTTTGCTATTTCCAACTTCAAATTAACATTTTCTTCCGTCAAATCTCTCATCTCCGCCCTCAATTCATTCATCTCTTCCCTATACTCTTGCTGCCCTTTCTTTATTTCTTTGATATCCATCATCATGTCACGTATCATATCTTTAAGCTCCTCCATACTCTCCAATTTTTCACTTACATAAGCTGTCTTCACAGGAGAATGCAAGATCTTCTTACTTTTCTGAAACACTTTACAGTCTTTATTCTCTTGCCTTTTCCTTTTCCCTTCGTTTGATGTGCCCTTCTAATACGTTAACGGGCGGCAAGTAGCACGATCCAAGTTCACCTTTAGGAGGCGAATGACCTGAGCCGAATGACTGTGTTCACTGTAACTTAACCTTGCAATTTTTCCCGTTGTTTATTTTGCGAAAAACTTCCACCTAGACAACAAAGGTGTCTTTAATTTTTATTTTCACAAGTTCTATCACTTTTTCTGTATCCGATTATACTATTTTCACAATATTCAATTCACTACGGACTACTAAATAAACTCATTAATAATAGTAAGCTTGACGAAAATGGACTATCTATAGAACAGTTTATCTCTTATTTATGTATTTATATGTTTATTTATTTATTTATTTATATTATTTAGTTATTTATTTCATTTATTTATTTATTTGTTTATCTATTTATTTATTTTATGTATATGGCACGTAACATGAATGTGTTCATAGTACGCTCGTGACACAATCCGACTCCTAATTTCTACATTTTCTTAATTTCTCCACAGGAAACCTGAATATTTCCGAAATAAAAAGTAGTCTATATCAATCTATGAAAAGTCCTTTACCTGATAATGAAAGTCTCATCAAATTCGGTTCAGCCATTTCCGAGATCATCCCGGACAAACAAACAGACAGACAGACAAAAAATTGAAAAATGCGATTGTATGTTTTGGTAACGTGCGAAGAATCATATGAGCTTAGAAAATAGTATATTATACACGAGTTTATAATGAATGCTATTATTACCGAGGATGAAGTTTACAACACGAGCGAGCGAAGCGATCGGCCTACAATGAGTAGGCCGATCGGAGTAAATCTGACAGCGATTGGTATGATATCCATATTAACCCCTTATCACGAATACAAACTTTCCAGGTGCGTGAAGTTGGATTGACCCATCTCTCAAAGCTAAGTTTTCTCATTTGCAGCATTTAGTGCTCAATTTGTGCTAATTTGTGCTGCGGTTCCCGTAATTTGTGCTCGTCAATTTTCCGAGGTATTAATAAAACTCTAAGGGTTAATCCAACTTCACGCTGATTAGCCAATCTCTAATATTCCATTTTGGTTAGTGCAGTCATTTAGTGCTCAATTTGTGCTAATTTGTGCTGCAGTTCCCGTAATTTGTGCTCGCCAATTTTCCGAGATATTAATAAAACTCTAAGGGTTAATCCAACTTCACGCTGATTAACCCATCTCTAATATTCCATTTTGGTTAGTGCAGTCATTTAGTGCTCAATTTGTGCTAATTTGTGCTGCAGTTCCCGTAATTCGTGCTCGCCAATTTTCCGAGGTATTAATAAAACTCTAAGGGTTAATCCAACTTCACGCTGATTAGCCAATCTCTAATATTCCATTTTGGTTAGTGCAGTCATTTAGTGCTCAATTTGTGCTAATTTATGCTGCAGTTCCCGTAATTTGTGCTCGCCAATTTTCCGAGTTATTAATAAAAATCTATGGGTTAATCCAACTTCACGCTGATTAACCCAACTTTAATATTCCAGTTTGGTTGGTGCAATCATTTAGTGCTCAATTTGTGCTAATTTGTGCTGCACTTCTCGTAATTTGTGCTCGTCAATTTTCCGAGTTATTAAGTTAATTCAACTTCACGCTGATTATGGCTGGGATATATCAGCTGTTAGTCTATAAAGTGCTGCCACCTATCACCCAAAAGTGTGATTAGGATTATGCAACATACAGTCCCAATCTATAATTATTGATTTCTATCACAGCTGCAAACTCTTCAGACGGAACCTCTACAGCTTGGAATTTTCAAGGTTTTTTGCTTTAGCGGCAACCGAATAAATCTGGGAGGATTAGTCGGTGGTGATATCTTTAAATTATTATTTTCTATTTAGAAATATGAGAATAAACTGAAGCGCCACCGCCATCAGTATTGCAGTGGCCACACTACTACTACTGTCAAACGGCCAGTTTGCTGGCATATCGGCCAAATATGCACAAAATGAAGTAGTGCTGTACGTCAGATCTGGATTGTTTTCAAATTCGGATTCGACCCGGATCTGATCCGAAATCGATGCGAAATCCGTATCCGGATCGATCCGGATTTAGGTAAGAGATATCCGGATCTCGGATCCGGATCTTGAAGTCGGATCTCGGATCCAGATCTTGGAGCCGGATCTCGGATCCGGATCTTGGAGCCGAATCTCGGATTGGGAATCCTTTTCGCTGCGCTGGTGCTGTTATTCTCTTATTTGAGTTCCAGCGGGTAGCGTCGGCATTAGAAGCTGCATCAAAGAACAAAGGAAAGCAGACTTTTTGATGGGTGGCTATACCAGCTTTGTGGAGGCTTTTTCTATCAATCATATAAATAATAGTGGTGAAATTTTGAGTGCGTTTTTATTGTTGTTTGGCAAATGTTTTGTTAGTTATTTATGGAAGAATAACGTCGCGTTTTGCTTCAAAATGTTCATAAAAAATTACTTTATTGCAATACTACCATAGACTAATCATAAGTATGATTAGTCTCTGAGCCACCGTGGTTCCTTTTAAAAAACAAACTATTACTTACCGAAAAACTACTTTCGAAATTTTAAATTTAGTTGATGATTTGAATCCCAAATTGACGTTTTTTATTCAATCATTGCTGTCTAGACACAAAATCTGATTTTTAGTTAAAAATGATTTAAGTTATTTTTTTGGCTAAAGCACACCAAATTTCAGATTAATACCTCAAGGAACAAAAATGTTATAGGGGTGAGCCTGATTTCTTGGTCACCCTACATATTGATCGTGTAATATTTATTTAAGGTACATATATTTTTTAAGACAATATTATAAGTGCATATTTGTTTTTAGAATTTTCAAATTTTTTGTTGCAAATGTTATCTCTTTTATTATACCTATTTCCCAATGCACTCTATTTTCTTCATTTTTATTAGGTAAACTATACCTACCGTCTTCAGAAAACAATATAATTTTCAAAACCGGATAGCGAGATCCTGATCTAACACCAAGATCCGAATCCAAGATCCGGATTCAAGATCCGATATCCGTATCTTATAGTAAAATCAGGATCCGGATATATCTGGATCCGGGTTTTTTTAAATGGATCAGGATCCGTCAAAATTTACGGATCCGTACAGCACTAAAATGAAGAGATTGCAATATAATTTTTATTCGAACATGCACGTTTAACGAAGTAACGTATCAAAACGTTGTTGGTCGAAATTAATAAGGAATAATTAACTTAAACAACCCTACTTTCTAATTACGATAAATATGTGTACATATAGTAAAAGGGCGTCGAGTTTATGACGGATTTATGACGGAGTTTTAATAATTTGAGGGACGTGGATGAGGACCGTGAAGAGTGTAGTCTGTGTAAAATTGAGTTTAACGGAGACAAAATTATCGGGTGCGATGGTAAATGCCAAGGATGGTATCATTTGAAGTGCGTGGGTATCACTGAAAAGCAATTTCCGGTCATTAATTCGTGCAAAGGTATAAAATGGTTTTGCCAAAAATGCTTTGGAATAAGTGAGGTTAAGAGTGAGGAAAGTGATATTAAATTCGAACGTTTATTAAACGAAATTGAGAAACTAAGGAATTCAGTATCGTTAAATATATTGAACAGAAACGAAAACTCTAAACAAGAATTAAATCTGTCAACAAATAAACATAACATGGAAAGTACAAGGGGTACGTATGCAAATGCAGTGAAGTCCCATAAGAAAGTGAACAAGGTTATAATAACTGCAAAGGGCGATAACCTGGAATGTGCTTCTATTGTTAAGGATTTACAAGACAATATTTGTGTTGCAGAAGGAGGTATCGGTGTTACAAATGTAACAAATTCTAGGGACGGAAAGGTGATTGTTACTTGTGATAGACGTGACGACTGTAACAAGTTAACACAAGAAATAGAAAGCAAGCTTGGGGATAAATACCATACATTAGTACCAAGACTTTATAGGCCCAGAATAAAAATTAATGGAATAAAGAATGTACAAGATACGGCATATGCGGAAATTGAAAGCATTATTGAAAAACAAAATTTCTTGGAAAAAGGAGAGAACTACTATCTTAAGGTGGTTGCAAAATTAAAGAATAATAAATATCAAGATTCATCGTTGATAATAGAAGTAGACCCGAACACTTATAAGTATATAATGGATCAGTGCTGTGGCAAATTAAAGGTGTTGTGGAATATGGCAACGGTACAAGACCATTTTCACATAAGGAGGTGTTACACGTGTGGCGGTTACAACCATGGAAGTGATAAGTGTACTGTTGGAGTAGTGTGTTTCAAATGTGGCGTAAAAGGGCACAAAGAGTTGGACTGTAGTGCCTCAAGATTTGGCTGCAGTAATTGCAAGGAAGCGGGGAACAAGTTCAATCTACAGATTGAGGTCGATCATCGAAGCAACGATAAGGACTGCCCGTATTTACAGCGGTTACTAAAGCAACTCAAAAACAGAATTGAATACTCGATTCCGATTTTTCCGATTTGTTCGTGACCAATAGTAGAGGTGAGACAGCATCGCATGCTGGGGGGATTTTTTTTACTGAATTCACAAAGTGTCTTGGCACATTTTGATGAATTGCGCTGGTTTATACAAAAAAAAAATCCTCATGTTTTTTGTTTAACTGAAACCCATTTAACAAATGATATAGATGACTTTGAGATTGGAATTAGTAACTATAGCGTAATTAGAATAGATTCTGAAAGCAGGCACACGGGAGGAGTTATGTTTTATGTTAGAAGTGATGTATGCTTTAAAGTAATAGACACACTAGTAATTAACAAAAATCTTTGGTTGTTAGCATTAACTATTGTTATAGAGGGTAAATCCCAAACAGTGATAGGTATTTATCATTCCCCAAGCCAGTCACATTCAACATTTTTGGAAAACATTGAGAAGTGGTTTGATGAACATTATGATGTTTTCAGTGACACCATTATCTTACTTGGAGACTTCAATATAAACTGGCTAGCGAATGGTTATTATACTAACAGGTTAAAAAGGTGCATGCGAGACTGGAATTTAACGCAGTTACTTCAGAGCTATACTCACAAACTTGAAGAAAGCGAAACTATTATTGATTTGGTGTTAACAAACACAAAGAATTACCTTAGTTGTGAAGTACTCAATGAACCAAATATCACAGACCATCAAATGATAAAAATTTCCTTTGATAATAAGAAGTATAATACCAAAACGATGATTGTTAAAAGTAAATTGAACAATGTTACTAAAAGTAAACTGAAACAGAAAATAAAAGAAATTAAGTACGATTTTCGTAGTGATGATTTGGGTCATAAGTTCCATTCTTTTATTGAAAGTATGCAAGTAATAATAAATGAAGTAATGCCAAAAAAAGAAATAACGGTGAAAGAAGGGAAACACTGGTTTAATAAAAAAGTTTTAGATGCTATTAAAGAAAGAGACAATAAGTACAAACAGTATAGTTGGACCAAAGAAAAAACAGATTGGGAAGGGTACAAAACATATAGAAATATGGTAGTAGATTTAGTTAGAAAAGAAAAGAGCAAGTATTTGAAAGAGATTATAGATTATAACAGTCACAACCCAAAACGGATGTGGAAAACGTTAAAAGATTTAATATCGAGACCTAAAGGGGAAAATTACATGAACATAGAATTTCAAGGTAAAACTGTTAGCGACAAAATCTTGATAGCTGATAGTTTTAATGAGTTTTTCGTTCAAAGCATTAAGGACATTGTACACACCATACCAGATAGTACCCTTCATTTTGAGGTGCAATGTGAAAGACTAGAAATATTTTCAGATTTTAATTTATTAGAAATAGTTGAGTTAAAACAAATAGTATTAGGCATGTGCAATAAAGCTAGTCCAGATGAGGTGAATATGAAGATATATAAAGAAAACTTTGATGAACTGGCTCCATACTTAATTAATTTAATAAACAGTTCGTTGGAAAATGGAAATGTACCTGAAATATTAAAGACTGCTGAAATAGTCCCTATACGAAAAGTAAACAATACAAAGAAGGCAGAAGAATTTAGACCAATAAACATGCTGTCAGCAATCGAAAAAGTCTTAGAACGGGTTGTGTATGTACAGTTAAATGAATTTTGTGAGAGAAACAACGTATTATCTGACTATCAGTCAGGTTTCAGAAAGGGATATAATTGTGAGAGTGCACTGCAGTTTATTCTAAATGAGTGGAGATCAGCCATTGATGTTGGAAAAGTGGTAGTAAGCATTTTTTTGGACTTCAAACGTGCCTTCGAAACTATTGATAAAGGGATGTTAATAAGAAAACTTGAAGCATATGGCATACGTGGAAAAGTTCTAAGATGGATCTGTAGCTATCTGGAACATAGAAAACAGAAAGTGAGATGCGGTGAAGTTCTATCAGATAGTTTAGAAGTCGAGACTGGTGTACCTCAGGGAAGTATTCTTGGACCGCTGCTGTTTGCCTTATATATAAATGATATAGTGTCAACAATACAAGAAGGCAGAATTCATCTTTTCGCTGATGATACAAATATTTATATATGGGGTGAATACCCAAAAGATATTGTGGAGAATATAAATAAAACATTAAAGATAGTGTGGGAATGGGTGGCATTTAATAAATTAAAGCTTAATACAAGGAAAACGAAGGCAATGATTATTGGAAGTGACAAGGCTCGAAGACTTTTCCTTGAGCAAGGCCTAAAAATTACTGTTGGTGATGAAGAACTGGAAATAGTTAATCAAATTAAGTACCTGGGAGTCATAGTGGATTCTAAATTAAATTTTAAGGAGCATCTTGATTATATTTGTAAGAAGATGTCTAAGAAGATTGGGGTTTTGAAACGGGTAGGGGTAAATTTAACAATGGAAACCAAGAGAATAGTATACAATACAATCATCTTACCACATATGACTTTCGCGAGCAGTATCTTATATCTGGGACAACAGGGTGATGTTGCAAGATTACAGTTGCTTCAAAACAGGGCCATGAGGATAATACTAAAGTGCAATAGATACGCGAGAATTAATGACATGCTTCGTGCGCTTAATTGGTTAAACGTAAGTCGGTACATAGAATATCAGACCATGGTATTTATCCATAAAATCAAATTGGGTATTATGCCGAAGTATATGAGTGACTGTGTGTCCAAATTTGTAGAAAACCATAATTATGACACAAGGGGTAAAGGCAATTTTGTTTTAAGTACAGTGCAAACTCGAATAGGGAAGAATTCTATTTTCCACAAAGGCATATTAGTTTATAATGGTCTGGATGAAAGTTTAAAAACTCTCCAGCTTGCTTGCTTTAAAAAGCAACTGAAGAAAACATATCTTGAAGTAAAAGACTGATAGGCTACAATGTATTATTTTTTATGTTTCTTATATGTTTATATTAATTTTAATATAAGTTTTTATTAGTTTCTAGATCTTTTTGTGTTGTTTTGATTTAAGTTTTTCTTTTGTTTGTTGTGTTACTTATCTGTAGTTTTGTGAATTTCTTTTGTATTATGTATGTATAGCATTTCTTTGCTAAATAAACGTTATTATTATTATTATTATTATTTATTTAAGGCGAACGAAAAAGATTAGGGACTATAAAAGTAGTGCGAGTCTCTAAGTTGCTCTTTTATTGATAATTTCTTTTTATTTAACGCCCTATCTACTTTAATTTCAGAATGGTGTTGGAATAAAAATGTGTTTACTTGTCCCATTTTTGTTCTCAAATTCCGCACCCTTAACCCTCCTCTAATATTCCAGTTTGATTGATGCAGTCATTTAGTGCTCAATTTGTGCTGCAAGTCTTCTGAAATTTTGTTCCAATACGGTCGGACGTGGGCATTACTTGATGTCGGTAAAATGACGTTTAAGTACATCGTTATCGGCTATTGACGCCAGCGGTTTCGGTGGGTGTGCGGGTATCGTACAGAACTGCCATTTTGTTCTCCTACGGCTAGACGAGTTCTGCTCTCGTACGGGTTTGATATATTTTGCTTGTTTTTACATAATATTTTTTCCAAAAAATGCGTTTGTCTGGTGCGAGGACAACTAAATGGTCTGTTTCAAAAATCCGTTCTCTCAGCTTTAGTTTTTTTACACCTCCAAAATTCAAATTGTGTTGATATTCTGTAATGCGCATGCCCGGCCGTCTTCGAACAAAATTTCAGGGGACCGTCGGCCGGAGCAGTAGTCACTCCCTATAAATAATGATTTAATTTGAATGCTATAAACGAACCCTTAAGACAATTTTAAAGTATTATTTTCAGATAAATAATTAAAAGGTTCTCTCACATTTGCCATTCAAATAAATAGAAATATGCATATTAGCTTAAACCTAATGCAAACCACAAACAACTTACTGCTTGTTTATAGCTACCTACGCCGGAGTTATATATGTCGTAGCCACATGGTGTAATCGGGCATTTCACGAAATGTCTGTACAGATGATGTAATCTTTGAAAATTTGACATTTGCAATCAATAAGAAGTTACAGTAAACCGATCAAGTAATGGCGAACGGTGGGGATATGCACTAGACGTAGTTGCACTCTGCATCACCGCCTTCGTTTAGATTTATAATAAGGTACCCATGTCAGTGGCGTAGCGTCTAGTTTACGGTTCTGCTAGTGTTTACGGAAATTTGTAAAATGTCATTCACTATTAACTGTGTTATTCACAGTCAAGCACGAGTCTATTTGTTTATCGTGTGTTCAATTACTTTAAGAATTTAAAAAGTGAGACGGACATTGGCAGATATTAAAATTAAGACATGGGAAGTGATGGGTATTTCGGTAAGGAGCATCGAAAGAAGGTGAAGGTATTGCACGAAACAATGATGAAGCAAAGTTTTTAACTCCAAGGAAGAATCGTCCAAGAAAAAGACCAATTACAGATCTGCCAGAGTACGAATTGTGCAATATTCGACAAATAATTTACGAATTCCACAAAGCGGAAGGTTGTCGTGTGACATTAAGACGGTTAAACCAGAAATTAAAAGAAGAATTAGGTTGGAAGGTATGCAATGATTCGCTCGGGGCAATTTTGGGTAAAATGGGATTCAAATGGCGACGAACCCAAAACAACAGAAGAGTGTTAACTGAGAAGGATGACGTGAGAGCTCTCCGAATATCATAATTTCACAAAATTCGATATTTTCGGAGTCAGAATTTGCGGGGCAGGGTATTGTATTTTACAACGATAAAAGGAACGAAAATCGTGATTCGTGAACGAATCGAAGGAATCGATTCCGAAAAAAGGATTGATTCCGATGAATCGACTCCTAAGAAGGAACGATTTAGCCCAGCTCTACACTAAATGACATCACCAACCAAACTGAAATATTGGAGATGGGTTAAACAGCGTGAAGTTGGATTGCGCCACAGATTTATATTAATAACTCGGAAAATTTACGAGCACAAATTTCCGGGCTTGTAGCACAAATTAGCACAAATTGAGCACTAAATGACTGCGCCATCCAAACTGGAATATTAGAGATTGGTTAATCAGCGTGAAGTTGGATTAACCCATAGATTTTTATTAATAACTCGGAAAATTGGCGAGCACAAATTACGGGAACTGCAGCACAAATTAGCACAAATTGAGCACTAAATGACTGCACTAACCAAAATGGAATATTAGAGATGGGTTAATCAGCGTGAAGTTGGATTAACCCTTAGAGTTTTATTAATACCTCGGAAAATTGACGAGCACAAATTACGGGAACTGCAGCACAAATTAGCACAAATTGAGCACTAAATGACTGCACTAACCAAAATGGAATACTAGAGATGGGTTAAACAGCGTGAAGTTGGATTAACCCTTAGAGTTTTATTAATACCTCGGAAAATTATTGACGAGCACAAATTACCGGAACGGCACGGCAGCACAAATTAGCACAAATTGAGCACTAAATGCTGCAAATGAGAAAACTTAGCTTTGAGAGATGGGTCAATCCAACTTCACGCACCTAAACTTTCCTACATGGTAATCCCACAATTATTTGGGAATAAAAAATCTGCAAACATTATGAAAGATTATGCGTTCAATATGAAAAAAGCCGATGGAACAGATTACAAAGAGGCTGTTATAAAGACAATGTGCAACATAACAGCAAAGCAACTACAACAATTTTATTTTGAGCACTATAATATAGTATTTGATACATTCAAAGATATACTACATTATTTCAAAAAGCGAAAAATGCTCGTGATGCAGAACGAAAATTATTACAAAAGGATCCAACCAAAAAAAGAAGCAAAGCTCCAAAGCTTTTACCGCAGATGAATACCAATCGATTATAAATTCATTTGATGAGGATACTCCACCTGGTCTACAACAAAAATTTTACCAAATTTCTGCTATTGAACTTGATAGAGGAGGGGGTGCAAATGTGGAAACATGAGGGTAATGTGGAAACGGCAAGTATTTCGACTGCAGAGAGTTTCACTCTAGGGGCGATTGCCGTAAACAGTCACTCTCGATCCTCTTCGTCATGGCGCAGCGCTAGGAATCAGTCGGGCATTGTAGTTAATGGCGGTGCGTCGATTTATGTTCCGTGATATTCGTGAACTTTTTGGAGGTAAGTTTGTGGTATTATTTAGTCTAACTTATCATAGAGGTAGCTTAATGCGTATCAGAGAATTGGGAAAGGGAGTTATAGGGAAGGTATTGTTGGATTTCAATTAATCATAAGCTAACGTTTTCTTGACTTAACTCGTAAAATACAGTTTGGCTAAAGTGCGGGTAACTTGAAAACATGTGGATGAGGGCAATGTGTTGTATTTTTTTATTAACGAATAATGTTTTCTATAAATGAAAACATAGGTATTATAAAAAGAATGCTTAAAGTTCAATATTCCAACATCTTTATGTGTTTACACATTGATTTACTGTAATTTTAGGGTGGTTCCATATTATCCGCACTTTTTAAAAAAATCGAAAAGTGTAGTAAGTTCGGGTCGAGTTTTCGGTATTATTATGGTTTTTTGTTGAGTGATATTTGCATAATTTGTAATGAAATGACAAAGTAGTCTGAAGAAAAATCTCACCTAGCATTTGGACAGATTATTAACTACATAGATCATTTAGCAAAATTAGTTATTTTTGGGGCTAGATTGCAAAATGCTACTTTTGCATTCGAGAATGAAAGTTTTTTGCGAGCGACAGCGAGCAAGAAAATCATTCGATAATGCAAAAGAATTTCGCAATCGAGTATCAAACAACATTTTTTCGAAAACTGTATCCCACACTTCAAAAATTACTATTAATAAATTACTAAAAATGTGAAGTGGAAATTTTGACTTTTACAATTATTTTATTTGACATGAATGTGTCATCTACAATGTATTGCGCATATTTCAATACCAAATATTCTTTGGCTCGTCAGTAACGATAGCAACGTAACAAACAAGCTTTAATGATGTCACTGATTTTTGTAGGTGAACGTAAAAGTATTTTTTCTACGATTATAAAGAAACGTACAAGTTTCATATGCGCCATTAATTAAGAAAGTTACATCTTTGTGTACGGATTTTCATTTCCTACGGCCAAATTGTACGGAAATATTCATTTCCTACGGGTTTCATAGGCTACTAAACTGTCATTGAGTCAATATAATTCAATGATTAGCGAATCATATCCAATCATACCTACATAATCATCCGCCTCTAGGAGGCTTTGTCACTTTGACAAAACATCACTGTCACTTTGCAAGTCGCCATAAATTCAGTCAATTTGTACATGAAAACACTATTCTTAAGTAGAAGTAAATATGAATAGCGATAGTGACAATGAAAAAATATTAAATTTAACACCGCCAGGTATCACAGAAATGGCGAAGGTAAACTGTTTAAATTTAGATAGGTACATACTTCCACAAATACCAAAGAATAAATACGACAATTCGTACAGAAATTTCATGGATTGGCGCAAAGACCAGCACATACATTCATTTTCGGAGAATACTTTATTAGCATATTTCGGAGAAATGTCGAAAAAATTTAAGTCCATCACTCTCTGGAGCCAATAGTCAATGTTAAATGTTGAGTAAATGAAGTTCTGGATATGTCTAAATGTAACAAATTAAAAGCTTTTCTGAAAAGGCAGTCGGATGGTATCAACCTAAAAAGCAAAAATTTTTACAGCAGAAGAAATAAACAAATTTATCAAAGAAGTTCCTGATAATGAATATTTGCTAACAAATGTTTTGAAATGTTTTTTAAATTTTTTAAAATAAGTAAATAAAGTAATCGTAGAAAAAGTATAGTGTACAACTCGCGCGAAATGACCCTTTCCCACTCGTAGGCACATGAATTTTGTAGCACTCGCTTCGCTCGTGCTACAAACTATTCATGTGCCTGCTCGTGGGAACTGAGTATCATTTCGCGCTTGTTATACAATATACTATTTCGACCCCATAGGAAAGCGGCACGTTGCATACAGAAAAGTAGGCCGGAAACTTGACAATTGCGTTGCCCGTGTGCTAAATTTAAAACTGTGCTGTAATTTTTGAAAATCGCACAGTTCATGGATATTTTGTAGTCAGCCTTGAGACTTTGACGTTTACTGAATAAATATCCTGTCGCGTCTCTTTTTAAATCTAATAATTTTTTATCAGAAAAATCTCTTGAAAAATGCGCCAGTTGAACATTTTAATGGCTACTCCGTGGAAGACCTAAATATTTTATATAGCTACGAACTGGTCATATTATGAATTGGCGGACAAGAGAACAAACCAAAGTGTCATTCATGAGCTGGTGGGAATTATTGTAATATTATGCTCATTGTAAGTTAGTAGGCTACTTGGAAATTTTGACATCTGTTAATATCGACAACAAATCCTTAAATAAAGTTACTGTTTTATGGATAAATTTATCTTCTTAAGGGGTCGTAGGAAAAATAGTGTACATAACTCAATGGAAAGTGTATTTCCTATAAATTCGCGTGATTTTCTGCACTCGGCTACGCCTCGTGCATAAAATTTCACGCTCGTATGAAATTTGTCACTTTCCATGCTCGTTACGTAAACTACTATTTTCGGCAACCGTCCGGACGCATTTTCTTTGAGAAAGTACCACTTTTCCGGCCTACTCCGGGAAGTACAGAGTTACATCTTGTTGTCATTGTATTAAGGCTGGGATACGCATCGACAGGACAGGAGATCGGTAGTACATGTGTAAGACAGAAATAGACATAGCTTTAGCAACCGCTTTACCGCTTGGTACAGTCAGTCCAGCAGAAAATTGAAATAACGAAATTAGGCAAATATAGTCTTAAAATAAAGCTAAAAGATCGGTGAGTATGCTCATATATTTTATTTGGCGATTAACTAAAATCCGAATGTACAATTTGTGTGTGAATAATGCTAAGATTTCCGTTAAAATTTGCCCGTTTTCAACTTCGTTTATTTCAACAACAGTGTAAATATGTCAAATAAAATTGTTATAAGCGTATTCTACCAACCCTCATATTTCTTTTAAACCGTAATTCATGTCTGTAAGTAATAGTTTTTGAGCTGGACTGTCTGCATTAACACCGTCTCAGAAGCGAGGAGAACGCTTCTCGGATATTCGAATATCCCAGCCTTAATAACCAAATAATAGTATGAAAATCCAGGTATGCTTTAGATCCTAGGCTACTAAAATCGTGTGTTAATAGAGAAATCGTTCATTAATAGGGGTCATTAACGAACTATTTTGAGTTTGTTAATCATATTCATATATAACGCTGTCGACGGAAAAAGTAATTTTCCGTGCCTAAATATCAAAAATCGGAGCTACTAACCACATACTCGCACATAGTAAATTCACCGCGTCATGTGACTTTACAAAGTCTCCAACAAAAAACATTAGCTTGCTGAGAAAAGTGACTAACGCATTGTCAAATAAGAAGGGTGGCATTGATGGGATACCTTCGAAAATTTGGAAGCCTGCATTTGGAGCAGTCGATAATAAGTTGTTAGAAATTATAAATGCGTCCCTGCAGTAGGGTGTTTGTAACTGATTGGAAGTTTTCTACAATTATTTCCATACAGAAGAAATTAATTATGAAAAATGCCAAAAGGCCAATATACGAAAAAGTGATGGAACAATCTGTGAAGTCTGTGTGTGTGTTGTAGTCAAAAGGCTGCAAAAATGCATTCTGATGTCTGAAAAAGTACAGTAAATTTAAAATTTTTATACGCTTTTATGATTGAACAAGGGATCCATTTTATAGGCAATTGTGAAATTATACCTACAAAAATACAGTAAAAAGTACCCGCTAACGGATTGAAAATCCGCAGTTTTGAGATGCTCTTAAAGACAAGAACTAGGAAGAGAGTAGATTCTTCTGTTTTTGTGCTTCCTCACATTTATTTGGGGTCGTATTTCCAGAATATACATTTTTTAATCGACTGAATTCGTCAGTGGATAGAATACATCAAAATAATGAGGGTTTACCATAATTAAATCGTTGATTGACTAATCAGTCAACGATTAAATCTAGTGTGATATCCCACTCGTTACACAAAATGAAGCAGTTCATAAATGGTTGGCGGTTGCATAAACAGCGACTGTATACAACTTGTAACATGGCTACTAAACCAGATATTTAAAATTTAATCAAACTAGCCTCTAATTTTATTCTTTGACTACGCATGGGCAAATTTTCACTAGTAACTTAAGTTAATAACTTACGGCGTTAAGTTGTGAAAAACCTATATCACTATTAAAAAATGTAAAATAAAAAAAATGCGCATATAGCACCGTATACGTGATAGAAGTGAAACTTCTGAGAGAGATTTACGGTGAGAGATAGAGAGAGAAAGAGCATTTCACGGGAACGTTCAGTCGTTTTTTTGCATTTCAGTTGTGTGTACAATGTACTTTTATTTTGTAAGGTGTAAAGCAACCAAAAGGGGGAGATGTTATGTAGTGTTTTAATGTTCCTTAAGTTGGCACCACTGGTCACCTCCTATGTTCATAGTAGATGTCTTGAATCAATGCCTGCTTCACACTGGACTGATGATGGAGCTAGCCGCTCCCATGTAGCTCGCAACTTTACTTAATATATTCAATATCAACAGTTCAGTCCAATGATTATTTCAAATGATAAACTACGATAAGACATAATGTAACAAAATTATGGGTTTGCTTTGGTTTGATTTAATTGAAAGTTTATTTCCTTCTTTTCAGAGCATTTAAATAAAAGCTTGTTTTTAAAAATATTTTTTTTACTATTAATTAATTCATTATTTTTAAGTTTTCGCTGGACATGTTTGTAAGTCAGTAATTTTATCGTCAAGCCCTTTCATTTGATACTCATATTAAATGGGTTGAAAAGAAAACATAATCCGCCATCTTGGAGCGGCGGCCGTATTGAATTTAGTTTGATGTCACTAATTTTATCGCTTTCTCGTTTCTACTCTTCAAGCCCTTTCATTTGATACCTATATTAAGGGGGTTCATCATCATAAGGTTCTCAGTCCGAAGACTGGTTGGACGCGTACCTCCATTCTTTTCTATCCTGAGCTAACCTACGCATTTCCCTAAAAGTAGAACATCCTACATCCCTAACTATTTGAGAGCAGTAGTCTAATCTAGGCCTACCCCTACCTCTTTTTATTCCTACCTCTGACTCTAGTATGTCACGAACTATTCCTTCATGTCTTAGAAGGTGTCCTACCATCCTATCTCTCCTACTCTTTATTGTTTTCCATACCTTTCGCTTTTCCCCAACTCTTTCTAATACTTCCCTATTGCTAACCTTATCTATCCACGGTATCTTCATCATGCGTCTGTAGCACCACATTTCAAACGCTTCTACTCTTTTTCTATCCGCTTCTCCTATTGTCCAAGTTTCGCACCCGTATAATGCCGTACTCCATACATACGACGTTAAGAGTCTCTTCCTAGTCTCTATATTAACCGTTCTCGAGCATAACAGTTGTTTCTTTTTGTTAAACGCAACTCGGCCCTGCGCCATTCTTTGTTTTATATCTTTAGTGCTCCTACCGTCTTGAGTTATTTTACTTCCTAAGTAGCAGAAATCCGCGACCTCCTCTATCTTCTCATTTCCAATTTGTATTTCCATTTTAGTTCTATTTTCACATCCCCTACATACCAAAATTTTAGTTTTCTTTTTATTGATTTTCATGCCGAAGCCCTGTGTCAAAACTGCTTCCATTTCATTCAAAGCCGCTCCTAATTCTTCTTTGCTAGATGCTAACACTGCTATATCATCCGCAAATCTGAGCATGTTAATAGTTTGGCCCTGTACATTGATCCCTGAGGCTGTTCTTTCCTTAACAATATTAATCGCATCTTCGATATATATATTAAGGGGGTTGGAAAGAAAATATAACCCGCCATCTTGGAGCGGCGGCCATATTGAATTTATTGTGATGTCACTAACTTTATCGTTTTCTACTCTTCAAGCCCTTTCATTTGATACCCGTATTAAGGGCGTCGACTAAAAATACCTCATCCGCCATCTTGTGGCGGCGACCATATTGAATTTAGTGTGATTTCACGAACTTTATCGTTTTCTACTCTTCAAGCCCTTTCATTTGATACCTATATTAAGATGGTTGACTAAAAATACATCATCCGCCATCTTGTGGGGGTGGCCATTTTGAACGTATTGCAATATTGAGTATTGCATATTGTATTGTCACCACAGCTAAAGGTGTATGCAACATTTCAACTCAATCGGATGACAAGAAGTGGTTCTAATTCAGCTTGCAAGATTTAACATAAACAAACAAACTAACAAACTAACTGACTAACTAACATACATTGCAAGTTAAATAAAAGCGTGTAAAAAGAAATACGTTGCTTATTTTTTTGTTAAACTATGGATGTTAATTCATAACTGCATCATACTTTAATTTTATTACACAAAAATAATTAAAATTTTACCATACGTTTTAAACATCCACAATCCACTGTTGTTCGTTGTTTTACCTATACCTTATTGTTTGGACCCCGGATTTTACATTATAAAATAACTGCAGCACTTTGTTTTATCTTTTCAAATAGTTAGCAATTATGTTAGGTATTCAAATTGACAGCAGTGGGACGAATATACCGGGTGGGGATTTAGTGTGTAATCGGTTGATATCTCTGGTACTGCTTAAGATATCAAAATGAAATTTTATACGTATGTGGGGAACGACATGGAGCATTTCGTTAAATTATTTATGTATATACAGGATGTTCACATTCTGAGTACCAGACAAATGTTCTATTTTTTTAAATGGAAACCCTACAAGTATTTGCGTGATTTCGATTCCCCATAAAATTTCATGGAAATTGATATACTACATGATGTGGTTTTGAGTAAGGACTGTTAAGATATTGACATTTTTGTGTCATTATGGTCCCAAATTTATGACGCTACTGACGTCTACTGACCAAAGCCACCTAATTATTTTTCATTGAAAGGGGTTTACACACTGCTGTATTTGTGAAATCTATAAATACTTTCACCATAATACTTAGGATTATACAAGGTGGTTAAGTTATGCAAAACGGAATTTTTCTCAAAAATTTCAAATAGAATACCATGTATATTATTTGCACAACTGACAGTCAGTTAGCCAAGCTTTTAATTGATGTAGATATTGCCAGGTCTACTATTGATAGTTTCGGCAGATATTACGATTGAACATCAAAATTTTTGAATTTCATTATCAGTTTATGCTCTTTTTGGCGAATTTCCCCTATTCTGTTGCTCAAAACTCACAATAATGTTTATATTTTGTATTTGAAAATTTGTATCAATATAAAGACAATAAATCTTATTGTAAAATTGTTTCTTGATGGTTATATTCTTAAATGTATAATGTCTTTTTAAAGTCGGGTATAATGTTCAAACAAGGAGTGCTATGGAAGAAAATATTATCTTTAAGAAATAATCTTGCAATGGGATGTTTTGTGTTAGTGTAAACTTCATTTGCTAAATATTTTATAGAAACAAAATGCAGACCTTTTTTGAAGTTTTGGGTGACAAAATAGGGGAGATCGTCGAAAATAATGTAAAATACTAACGAAACTCTACATTTTTATAATTCAATTGTACATTCTGTCGAAACTTTTACTGGTAGACTTGACAATATCCACATCAATAAAAAGCTTAGTAAAGTGACCATCAATTGTACAAATAATATACATGGTGTTCCATTTGAAATTTTTGAGAAAAATTTTGTTTTGCATAACTTAACCACCCTGTATTATCTCAAGTATTATGATAAAATTATTTATAGCTTTCAAAAATACAGCAGTGTGTGAACCTATTTCAATAAAGAAATTTTAGGTGGCTTTGGTTAGTATGCGTCAGTAGCGTCATAAATTTGGGTCCATAATGGCACAAAAATGTCAATATCTCGACATTCCTTTGTCAAAACCACATCATGTAGTATATCAATTTTCATGGAATTTTATGGGGAATCCATATTATGCAAGGACACGTAGGGTTTCCATTTAAAGAAATAGAACTTTAGTCTGGTACTTAGAATGTGAACATCCTGTATATACCTAAATAATTTTGGGCAATGCTCCATGTGGTTCCCCACATTCTTGCAAAATTTCATTTTGATATCTTAAATAGTTCCAGAGATATGAGCCGATTACACACTAAATCCCCACCCGGTATAGAATATGGAACTCACAATGTAATTTGTTTCCATTACCAAACATGCCACAAGTAAAGCATCAACGAATGTGGCGGCTTACCAAGGCCTCACAGAATTTTGTTTGTGAATAATGTGCCTCTAAACCCACATTTTAATGATGAAACAAATAATATTACTCTGCGAACTACCAATATATATTGGTAGTTCGCAGAGTAATATTATTTGTTTCATCATGAACTTCTACCAAAAAGTAATAGAAGATAATATTAACTACACATTTTAATGTTTTGCTATTTTTTAAATTTACTTTTAGTTGTTATATTGTGTATGTTATTTTATCCAAGTATTTGTATAAAATGACACAGTGAGGAGCCTTTATATATATTATGTTTTGTTTAGAATACAATCTTATTTTTTATGCAAAAGAAAAATTGTCAATGCACACATTATTATGGCTAATTAATTGCTACAGCTTTGAAAAGTTAATGATTTATTTAAATAAATTTTTGGTGAGGCCTCAAACAAAAAGTATGCCATTTTAATCAAATTAGATACGAGAAAATTAAATCTTTTAGGAGAGTGAGCATCGAGTAGGCAAGTTAAAATATTCGCAGGAATATTTGAAAATATGTATGTACCTGTAATTTCTTTATGTAGTTAATATTTTCTGATTTTACCATTTGGTAGAAATTCATGATGAATTGAAAAATTAAACAAATTATTATGACAGTTGACAACTGTCATAATAATTTGTTTACAATAATTTTCTTTATACATTTCTGATGATGGAATCATTGTGAATTCTGAAACCGGTCAAGTTATAATAATAAATCGTTATATTGCAAGTACGCGTAGTAATTTTTCAATTCATCATTGTAATTTCTTTAGTTAAGTAGCTGTTAAAGTAAATTATTATTAAGTAGCAGAAATTCCTAAGCAAAACTTGAGTAGCGAATAGCGATAATTGATAATAATTTTACTCTGTGAACTACCAATATAATATAACATTTTATTTAAATATTTGACCGGTTTCAGGATTTACAACGATCCCATCATCAGAAATGCATGTAAAATACATACAATTCTGATGATGGGATCGTTGTAAATCCTGAAACCGGTCAAATATTTAAATAAAACGTTATATATTGGTAGTTCGCAGAGTAATTATTTGTTTCATCATGAACTTCTACCAAAAAGTAAAAGAAGAAGATATTAACTACATGATAATAATTTTATCTACGCCATCGCCAGTGTGTTAACCCACTCATTTGCGTGAGTTAAGGAGTTTATTACCGCACGCGTTGTTCACAATAAATCATGACAGATTTTAAAATATAATTACCGTTTATTTTCACTTTTTAGGGGGCGTAGATAAAAATTTGTTACGATATACGTGTGATAACGCTTTATTAACGTACTTTTGCGATTGCCCAACTCGTGCTACCCACTCATTGGGCAAATTTCGCATGCGTACGTTAATAAAGCTCATATCCCACTTATATCGTAAATAACTAGGTATTTTTAACGTGTGCAAAATAAAAATTCAACGGATTAGATGATTTGACGTTTAAATTTCATGCAATTTAATTAACGAGCTACGCCAAAAAATCCTTTTGAATTTTTGTCAAAAGAGAGATGACGTTAATACGATAAAGTTAGGCCGGGGAAATAAAGTACATATAGTTAAAATCACCTTACTTTTTATGCACGTAACCGGCTTCATATCAGCACTGTTGCCACAAGAGTTTATGGTACTCAATTCCAAAATATTAAAATTCAATTTACCTCTCTAACTGAATTCAATGGTAATAAGAGTCCATTATTTTCCAATTCTCTTTCAAAATAGTTGATAAGGGACACTACAAGCTCCTTACACCGACTGTTTAAGAACTTGGGCATTATACCAACAATAACAATAACAACACCGATAATAAATAACCAGGAGCACTATTTTAGTTCTCAAACGAACAGATTTTTACCGCAAAAGTTGATGAACAAAGAAAACAAGGGTTTAAAACACCAAAAACAACAAAAGTTAACGAAACTTGATGCTTTTAGAATATCAGCTGTCAAGTCAACCGGGAAACGTCAACAAATTAAGCGGCAATCATGCAACAAAATAGTGTTGTGTTTAGACATTCAAATATTTGTTTATTCTTTTTTAGCACATTCAAAATTTATATGACTTGTCATTTTACGTAAGGCGACTCTCAATCGTTACATTTTGTGACGTGTATAAAAAGTAAGGTGATTTTACCTGTATGCCGAATACATGAGATCCTGGTGTCTAGTAGTATCTACTTATAGAATATATATTTTTGATTTTTTTGTATTCTTACGTCTGCATAGTTATTTCTAACTTTTAGTCAGTATGCTAGGAACATAAAAATATTAAACAAGTCCTTTCCGAAGTATTTTATCATGAAAGCCTCCTAATTTAGGCGAACGGTCCCATAGCCTTTCCAAAATCAATTTTAATTTCGAAAGTGGTCTTCCACAACATGCAACTGGCGAGATATAATAGAGTAATAAATATTTTATATTTAAGCTGTTTGTTTTAGTTAAATGGAAAATGAAAATATTCTAGGGGAGGAAATGCGGCCATGCGATGAGACATGATGGCGGAATCTAATGTCTGTTATGCAATAATGCAACAATAGAGTTGTGCGGTCGATACGACTATGCTGCCAGCGATGCCGCAAGCAAGTAGGCACTTGCAGCTTCGAATCAGTATTTCGGTATTTGTATTCGGTTGTGGCGTGTTCAAAGCGCACATTTTCGCTGCACACTAATTTAATAGTTATAATTGATATACTGTATAACGATAACAATAACTGCTGGTTTGAATGAAGACGTGGTTTTGTGTGAAATAAATTATTCGTTTAGAATACATGAATTCAATATTAGAAGGAGCGATCAATTTCTCCAAGGTAAATTTAATGCACAGAGGTGATAGGCGAAATACTTATTGAGCAAATAATTTAGTGTTGCATATTAGAGTACCTGTGCAAGAGCATAAAGTAAAGACAATAATATAAGATTCGCTTAACACCTGCATGTGTATGCTATTGTGACTGAACCTAAGTTTATGGAGCAAATAATTCTAAACTGTTATCTTTTTATAATGTTAAATGTACCTACCACAGATTTTTAAAATTTAGCGAAAACGGGCGGGGTCACGACTCTCTTATTCAATGCAGTGCAGTGTTGCACAATTTGGGAATAAGATAGCATTCAGAAAAATTAACTTGGGTACAAGAACATTTATAAACAATAGCTTTTAACTTGGTAGACTACATACACATGAATTTTATAATTATGACAAAATCAAATGGTAGCTATTTTGTATACCACCCCTTAATCTAATTTAACTGTACCTATTAGGAATTATCGTGTTGATCGTTAGATATATTTCAGCATAGCAAAATTTAGTCACCCGGAATATTTCAGCAACGATTTCAGGAATATTTTTTGAAAGTTTCAGGAACATTTGTTTTCAATGAAACACTATAGTACTGAATAATTCAAAAGCTTCTTGATTTTTGTAATACTGTGATTTTTAAATTAAGCATAATAATGATACAAAAGCAGCAATAAAAAGGAATTTCCTTAGTTCAACTCTTATAATAAATAACATTTTTTATAATTCTTCATTTCGAGTATTTTATATTTTATATTTTAAAATAATAATAATATGCCATTTTTGAGTATGAAATGTGTATACAAGGTGTACCACGTCAACCGTTCATTAGAAGTTTATAGGGCTCGCGTTATAATAGAAATTTGAAAATTTACAGCTTAACATAGTTGATTCTGCTTTCTTCAGGCAAATGCCCTGAATATTTGTACTTTTTTGGATTCCGCGTTGAATTTTGAACAATATTTGTTAACGGTTTGTACAACTATCTATTTTAGCCTTCGAGATAAACATAAATTTCTACAATTTTGGCCTCTAACAAATGTGAATGATGGCTCATATTGTAGCTGGAAGATGCCTCTATGAGTAAAATATTTTAAATCTGTAAATTCTTACACTTGTGCAGAAAATTTCAATATTCTTAGTCATTTTTGAGCTATTTCCATATTGTAGAAAATTGCATTTTATGTTTGATAATAATTCATAGTAGGCGGCACATTTGGAAATGTCCAAGTATTTTTAAGGGCATTATTTGGGTGTTCTGTGGCATTATTGCAAACAGAATTTCAAAATGGACAATCATAATGTAAATTAATAATACATACAGAAATCAAGAAATTTTTAATTTATTCGTTATACATGGCAAGTGCGACAGCATTGCTAGCAGAACTTGGGGAGTTTTCAACGAAACTTGCAGAGACAAAACTTGTCCAAATTTCACTTTGAAATGAAGTTTGCAACGAATCGCTCAACAATACTTTGACATTTCGAAATTAAGTAATGATCATACTGACGTCAAACATCCATGCGGCGCCTACACAAAAAATGCAACTGTCAACAATTTCGGAAATAACTCAAAAACGACTTGTTTTAGCTACAGGGTCATATTGTAAGGTTTTAGTAAATTATCGAGTCAATCGGCATAAAAAGTATGCCATAATAATAAAAAAATAAATACGGCGTATTCAAAAGACCCTGAAATATTGCAATTTTCTATACACTAAGTGTAAGAAATTAGTTTCAAAATATTCCATAGGGTCATCTTCCAGCTACAATATGGTCCGTCATTCGCGTTTTTGTCTTAGTCCGAACCAAAGTTATAGCGAATTTTTAAAAGTTTAAATAAAAATAATAGTTCAGCACGAGATTCCAAAAGATAACAAACGAAATTTCATAGTAGCTTTGCCAAAAAGGAAAGGCGCGGATAGGTGTGAAAATTTTAGAACGATCAGTTTAACTTCCCACGCGTCAAAAATTTTAACTAGAATTTTGCAAACAAGGATGGAGAAAAGGGCGGAAGAAATATTAGGAGATCAGTTTGGATTTAGGAGAAATAGTGGAACGCGCGAGGCCATCCTAGCTTTACGAGTAATAATAGAAAAACAATAGAAAAGGGAAAGAGCGCCTATATGGGATTTGTAGATTTGGAAAAGGCCTTCGACATTGTAAAATGGAAGAAGATGTTCGAAGTGCTCAAAAATGTAGGGATGAAATATAGGGATACAAGAATAATTCATAATCTGCAGGGTGGGCCAATAGTGTGTAGTCGGCCCGTATCTCTGGTTCTATTCAAGGTATCAAAATAAAACTTTTCACGTATGTTGAGAACCCCACGAAGAATCTGATAAAATTATTTTGGTGTATACAGGGTGTTCACACTCTGAGCACCAAGCCAAAGTTATGTTTTTTTAAATGGAACGCCCCACATTTGTTTACATATTTGAATTCCCAATAAAATTTTATGAAAGATGGTGTACTACACGATGGGGTTTAGAGTGAGCGATTTTAAGATATTACCATTTTAGTGCCAGTGTGGACCCAACTTTGAGGAGCTGTTGACCTCTACTGGTCGAAGCTATTTAAGATTTCTTTATTGGACTAGGTTCACAGACTGCTCTATTTGTAAAATTCTTGAGTACTTTTGTCCCAAAACTTACTATCATACAGGGTGGACAGCTTGCGCAATATGAATTTTTTCTTAAAAATTTCAAATGGAACACCCCATATATTATTTCCATATTTGATAGACAGTTTACTAAGCTTTTGATTGATGTCGATATTTTTAGGTCTGCGACTGACGGTTTCTGTAGAATTGAAAATTGAACTTTAAAATGTAGTAATTTGACCGGTAGTTTATTCGTTTCTCCCATATTTTAACGCCCAAAACACAAAATATGATTTCCATTTTGTTTCTGGAAGTTGATTTCACATTGAGACAAAAACTGTCACCGCCAGATAGCTTCTTCATTGTCATATTCTTAAGTAAATGGTACCTTATTAAACCTAGGTATAACTTGAAACAAGGAGTGCCATGGAAGAAAACCGCCCTTTCAAGAAGTAATCTTGCAACGAGATTTCTTGTGCAGGTGTAAACTCTGTTCGCTAAATTTTCTGTAAAAACAAAGTGTAAGCATTTTTCTGAGTTTTGGGTGGCAAAATGGGGGAAATTCACCAAAAATGGTATAAAATTACGGCAAAAATCTCGATTCTTAAGGTTCAATCTTTATTTCTGCCTAAATTATCAGTCTCAGACCTACCAATATCTGCATCAGTCAAAAGCTTAATAAACTGGCTATCAAACCTGAAAATAATATACGGGGTGTTTCATTTAACATTTTTGAGAAACGCTCCATTTTGCGCAAGCTAGCAACTCTGTACAATATGAACTATTTTGAAAAAAGTATTAATGGATTTTACAAATACAGTATCCTCTGAACCTGTCCAATAAATAATCATAGTTAGCTTTGACCAGCAGACGTCAGTAGCACCACAAATTTGGGTTCAGACTGGTACTAAAATGGCCATATCTTAACATTGCTTACTCTAAACCCCACCGTGTAGCATATCAACTTTCATGAAATTTTATGGGGAATCCATATATGTAAACAGATGTGGGGCATTCCATTTAAAAAACATAACTTTAGTTTGGTACGTAGCACGTGAACATCCTGTATACATCAAAATAATTTTAACAGAAGCTTCGTGGGGTTCTCCACACACACGTAAATTTTCATGTTGATATCTTCAATAGAATCAGAGATATGGACCGACTACGCACTATTGGCCCACCCTGTATACAAAGAGCAAACGGCAGTTATAGAATTTGAGCAGGAACATAGAGAAGTAGATATCCGAAAGGGAGTGAGGCAGGGATGTGCGTTATTGTCTCTAGTTTTCAATTTATATATCATAGAGGCGATTAATATTGTTAAAGACAGAATAGCTGGTGGAATTAATATACAGGGCCAAACTATTTAATATGCTTGAATTCGCGGATGACATAGCAGTATTAGCATCCAGAAAACAAGAATTAGGAAGGGGTCTGAACGATATGGAAGCGGTTTTGACGGAGGGCTATGGTATGAAGATCCATAAAAAGAAAACCAAAATTTTGGTGTGAAGGGGCGTGAAAATAGGACTAAAACAAAAATACAAATTCGAAAGAGAATACAGGGTGGCCCATTAGTGCAGGGACGGTCTATATCTCTTGAACCATTCAAGGCATCAAAATGAAATTTTGCAAGTGCTCAGGAAATCCCACGCTGCATCTTATAAAATTATTTTGGTGTATACAGGGTCTTCACATTTTGCGTAACAAGCCAAAGTTAAATTTTTTTTAATGGAAACCCCCAATTTTTATTTAATATTCACATTCCCCACAAAATTTCATGGAAAACTATATGCCACATTAATGGGTTTCGAGCAGGGGATGCTAAGATATTGCCATTTTAGTGTCGATCTGGACCCATCTTTGTGGCACTATTGACGCCTACTTACAGAAGCTGTCAAAGCTTTCTTTATCGAACTAGATTCACAGACTGTTCTATTTGCAAATTCTGATAATACTTTTGTCACAGTGCTTTACATTATACAGGGTGGTAAACATACGCATAATTGAATTTTTCTCAAGAATTTCAAATGGAATAACCTGTATATTAATTGCACATTTAATAGCCAGTTTACTAAGCTTCTGATTGATACAGGCATTGCCAGGTCTGCGACTGACAGTTTCTACAGAAATTAAGATTGAAACTTACAAATTTCCAATTTCACTGTTATTTTTTACAATTTTATTCGTATTTCACCTATTTTTTCACCCAAAACAAAAAAAAATGTTTAAATTTGGCTTCGGCGCAAAACTAAGCCAATAGAATTTACACCGACACAAAAAGTCCCATTGCAAAATTACTTCTTGAAGGTAAAATCGATTTAATTTTTATTAAGTCTACCCGCGTATGTCTAAAACGGGTAGTTTTCAATTCTTACCGAGAATTAGTATTATTGTGAACAAATATAGCAAAAAGAATAAAAATAGCTCGAAATCGCAATGTCTACCAGAACCAAGAAAACTTAAATTTGAGCCACTCACTCTCTAAATCAATTTAGTTACGTACTTTTGTTGTGTGTTTTCAATTTCTTCTTCTCAAATTTGGAGTTGTTGCGGAAGTCAGAACAGATAAATATTTTAAGGTCAGTAGAAACTATTAATGAGATAAATTTGGCTTTTATCATTAATGGGAAATGTTGTAATTTAAACAAAAAACTACAGCGAGAACAAGTTTATTGAAATTAAATAAATAAATTAAAATTAAATAAAAAAAATTAAAAAAATGCAGAAAATCCTTCAAACTATGACATTGCGAGTTGGAGCTGTTTTGTTTATCACAGGTAACATGATTTCAACGGGATTTGCATTTTGACTACAAAATATGATTCTTCTATAAAAAGTGAGAATAAAACAGTTATCTCGGGAAAGCAATGTTTTCGAATTACTTTCCATAAAAATGGCACTGTTAATAAACATTATTTGCATTATAAATTTGTTCTCCGTCCAGCTATTCGTTTAAATTACATTTTCTCTACAAAGTCATATTTAGCTTATTAATAATTTGTATCTACTTTTAACCATTTATCTGTCCTGAAGCAACTCGAAATTTCAAAACAAGGAATTCAAAATACGCAACAAAGTTACCTAACTAAATCGATTTAAAACGGGACAGGTCCGAATTTGAGTTAAATGGGGAAATCCGAATAAAATTGTAAAAAATAACAGTGAAATTGAAAATTTTTAAGTTTCAATTTTAATTTCCGTAGAAACTGTCAGCCGCAGACCTGACAATGCCTGCATCAATTAAGAGCTTAGTAAACTGGCTATTAAATGGGCAATTAATATACAGGGTGTTCCATTTGAAATTCTTGAGAAAAATTCAATTATGCGTATGTTGACCACCCTGTATAATACAAAGTACTGTAGCAAGGGTATTAACAGAATTTGCAAATAGAATAGTCTCTGAATCTAGTTCGATAAAGAAATCGTAGACAGCTTCGGTAAGTAGGCGTCAGTAGTGCCACAAAGATGGGTCCAGATTGGCACTGAAATGGCAATATCTTAACATCCCCTGCTGGAGACCCCATAATGTGGTATATCGTTTTCCATAAAATTTTGGGGGGAACGTGAATATGTAAACAAAATTGGGGTTTCCATTTAAAAAAATATAACTTTGGTTTGTTACGCAGAATGTAAAGACCTGTATACACCAAAATAATTTTACAATATGGGGCATAGGGTTTCCTAAGCACTTGCAAAATTTCATTCTGATGCCTTGAATGGTTCAAGAGATGGTAGGAGCTCTAGGGATATAAAACAAAGAATAGCGCAGGGGCGATCGACCGAGTTGCATTTAATAAAAAGAAACAACTATTATGCTCGGGAATGATAAATGTAGAAACTTGGAAGAGGCTCTTAAAAACGTATGTATGGAGTACGGGTGCGAAACCTAGACGATAGGAGAAGCGGATAGGAAAAAATTAGAAGCATTTGAAATGTGGTGCTATAGACGCATGATGAAAATACCGTGAATAGATAAGGTTAGCAACAGAGAGGTATTGGAAAGAGTTGGAGAAAAGCGAAATTTATGGAAGACAGTAAGGAATAGGACAGATAGGATAGCAGGACACCTTCTGAGACATGAAGGCTTAGTTCGCGACATACTAGAGTCAGAAATCGCTATAAAAAGAGGTAGAGGTAGGCCCTGATTAGACTACTACTCTCAAATAGTTATGGATGTAGGATGTTCAACTTTTGGGGAAATGCGCGCGTAGGTTGGTTCAGGATAGGAAAGGATGGAGGTACGTGTCCAACTAGTCTTCGGACTGAAAACTTTATGATGATGAGTTCAGTGTTCATGTTAAACCACAACCGACTCGAATGAACAAGCCGCGAAGTAAGAAATCTGGCAACGTTGCTGCAGTCCGGGAAATTTTGCACATGGCCGTTGACAGACGTGTACTTCGCTATGTATACCTGCCTTAAAATGATTAAAAGTCGGAGTTTTTAATGTATTATAACGTTAATAAGTTGTGTTGTAAAAAGTACATTAAGTGTAGATTGTGTAGTGATCATTTTATGTGCGTGACAATCGTTTTATATGTGTTTTATCTCTTGTAATAGTGGGAAGTGACGCCAGTTTTCTGGAACAATAAATATGCCGAGACGTTGTTGTGTACCGGGGTGCAAAGCAAACTATGATTCTTCGATAAAAAGCGAGGGTGTGAAGTCTACTTTTAGTTTCCCTAAGGATGTTGGATTAAAACAAAAATGGCTCAAAGCAATTCCTAGACAAGACTGGTCACCATCAAAACATTCTGTAGTATGTGAGTTACACTTTGATCCCAATGCGATTATTAAATTTGAAAAACACCTATTACCAGACGGAACACTTGACATGATTCCTTGCAAACCTAAGTTATATGAGAATACTTTTCCAACCATTTTTCCAAATTTGCCGAAGTACTTGTCCTCAAAAAAGTGTGTCGTTCGTAAAGATCCTGAATCTAGGCGGCAAAATCAAATTCGTGAGCAAGAAATCTTAATACAAAACTTTGAAAAAGCAGATATTATTGAAAGTTTTGAAGGTTTCGTCAACGGTTTTTCGGAAAAATTTAATATTTCTGATAACTGGAATATAAAAATATTAAGTTTTACACATTAAATCTTGATGCTGATGCAATTACAGTTGAGAACCAAATATTAATTAATAATGACTTAACAATAAAAATATTCGCACAGGGCAATGAAATGCATTTTAACGATTTAAAATGGGTCTTAGCTTTTGATATGAAAATTAACAGATGGTCACAGATTCAAAATTTATTAGACCGATTTATTACTACTATGACAATTCAGCAAAAGAGTCTGTCCCAAATTTACTACAACGCGGTTTAAGTTCTTTAAAAAAAGCCCTAGAAATTGCTGGAACGGACGATACATTCGTGTATTATAAGCAACTTTATATGATCATAGATCAAGTAACTCAAATGACCAGAAAAAGAAAATATTCTGCTTCCACCGTGATAGCAGCATTTATGATTTATATTCAATCACCAACTACATATAATTTGTTGCGCGATTTTTTTGTTTTGCCCACTAAGAGATATTTACAATATTTATTATCTGGTATGGATGTTTCTCCAAATAAAGAAAGCAATAACCAACATTACCCGACTAAAATGTCGTCCACACTTAATGAAAATGAAAAGATTGTAGTACTCCTGATTGATGAAATATATATAAATTCTAGATTAGATTATCGCGCGAAAAGTATTGTTGGAATAGCTTCAAACAAGGAAGAAGTGGAGTTTGCCAAAACTATTTTATCTTTCATGATTTGCTCCGACTTTGGAAATTTTTGTGAAATCGTCAAGTTATTGCCTGTATTAAACATAACAGGAAATGAGATGGTTCCCATTACACAAAATATAATCAATATGATTCAGAATTGCAGTTTTGAAGTTTTATGTGTTATTTCTGATAATCATAGAATCAATAGAACGATGTTTAACAGTTTACTATCCGATACAAAAGATGGGACACAAGAAACCCGACATTTTATTCCTAATCCTTTGGATTGTGAGAAAAAAATATTTAAGAACATTAGGGGAAATTGGCTAAACTTGAAAAACATTGATGACACATTTGTGTATCCAGATTTTCCCACATCTGTAATTAAGTATGCTAAATTCAAAGATATTCGTGAAGTATACGCGAAAGAAAAGGATCTTGTTGTTAAAAAGGCTTATAAATTGAATTATAAAAGTGTGTATCCAACAAATCTTGAAAGACAAAAGGTCTTTTTGGTGGATAACGTATTTCACCACTGTACAATTGCAGCTTTGAGGGATTGCAATTATAAAGACACCGCTGATTTTTTAGAAATAATAAAGAACTGGTGGGACTTGGTTCATAGCAATCCGACAAAGTACTCTTGTGCTAATAGATATTATCGCATATTCTTTTGAAAAATTTTCTATATCGTACATCCTGCCTGGTAAATTCACAACCGACAAATTGGAAAAAAGATTTGGTATCTACAGACAATTGTGTGGCTCCAACTATAATGTGTCATTCGATGAAGTTGTTAATGCTGAAAAAAAATTAGATTGAGACACATTTTTAAGAAAACTGGAGCTACGGCAAACAACCAAATTTCATTTAATGACATAAAATTGCATTTTGGTACTTATGTCTGAAACTTGTGAAAATATTGACCTTGACATTTCTGGACCTACAGATCTCGCTACAGATAAACAAAAAATACACGAGGATTTTGACAAATTTTCAGAAATATTTTGTTCAGAATATTTATCTGAATGTGATGTGGATGAAGCAGTTAAGATTTATATTTCCGGATATGCGTAACATATACTAGCCAATAAACTGACCTGTAATATGTGCATTTCAAATATTGTAGAATGTAAAGGAAATTTAATTGGAAATAAGTATTTTGATTATCTACAACGTGGTGGTTTATCGATCCCGACAAATAATATGACAATCGTGTTTTTCCATACGTACGCCATATTAGAGCATATAATTAATAACAGCAATTTAGAAAAGGTGTTCCTGAAAATTGAAAATCAAAAAGATTTACTTCTCAATCTAACTTTACACAGTTTCACGTCAGACAATTTCCATTTGGATTTTTTGGATACGTGTGTATGTGGGAATAATGCTAATTATATTTTACGAATTACTTGTTCAATATTTGCTAACATACTTTTAAATAACTATGTTAAAGCGCAAAATAACCGCAATCACGAACGAGCTCGGACGAAAACATCCTCGAAAGCTTCCGAGAAAGATGTTGCAGATAAAATGAAAAAACGAAAATTAGATACTTTCAAAAAAGCGAAGTAATCATGAATAAAGCCGTTTTATTTTAAATGCGAGTGGATAAAGTGATGCTCCAAGAAAGTTAGTGATGTTGAAATTCATGCAATTTAATTAGTGCTCTTTGCCAAACAAATCATTTTGACATAAGACGGAAGAAGCAATAAAGGAATATGAGGAAAAGAGAAGAATAGTAAAAAGAGTATGTAGGCAAAAGAAGAGGAAGTACATGGAAAGGAAAATGAAAAGAATGCAGGAATGTTATGAGTAAAAACAGATCCGAAACTTTTATAAAGTGGCAAGAAAAAGCAAAAAGGGCGTTAGTACAGATGCCACCTACTGCTCCAGTAAAGAGGGTGTACTGATAGGAGGAAAACAGGAGATGACGGAGAGATGGAGAGAACATTTTATGGAACTGTTTGATGAGTTGGAAAGCAGAGTGGGGGAGGATGATGATGATCAGAGTGGTAATGAAAGGACAGAGCGTACAGGCACCAACAGTTGACGAGGTGGAAAAAGTGATCAAGTCCCTGAAAAATAACAGAGTGAATTAGTGAAATGTGGGGGTCGAGTACTGACCGATCAAATATATTTATTGATTAGGGATGTATGGGAAAAACGGGAAATGCCAAGAGAATGGGGGCAAGCTATTTTAAGACCTACATATAAAAAAGGAAACAGGCATGAATGTGATAATTATAGGGGGATAGAACTGTTGAGTAATATCTACAAGATTTTATCCAAAATTCTTACAAGTAGGCTGAGAGAACACATGGAGAGGATACTAGGGGAATACCAGGGTGGCTTTAGACAGAACAGATCGACTATTGACCAGATCTTCACCTTTAAACAGATTATGGCAATGAGTGAGGAGAGGAGGGTGCAGTTGCATGTGTTGTTTATAGACTTCAGGCGGGCATATGATAGTGTAGACTGTAGACAGAAAGCAAATGTACAAAGCGATGAAAAATCTAGGAATACCACAGGAAATTTTGCAGCTAGTTAAGATGACACTAAGTTGCACGGAATATAGAGTAAGAGCGCGTAGCATGACATCGGAGCCATTTACAGCTACAAATGGCTTAAAAGGGAGACCCATTGTCCGCAATACTCTTCAACATAGTACTGGAACAAGTAGTAAGGGCTAGTGGAATTGAAAGGAATGGTATAATTCTTGAAGGACCCCACCAATGTATAGTGTGTGCGGATGATATTACACTATTGGCAAGAACAAGAGAAGAACTTAAAGAAATCACAAGAAAACTGAGGAGTGCCGCAGGAGAATATGGTCTTAAGATAAACGAAGATAAAACAAAATACATGACAACAAGGGGGGAAGAACAGGATAGTCTGGCATTAACAACAGAAACAGGCGAGAAATACAATTTTGAAAGATTGAAGAATTTTAAGTTTTTGGGCGTCGAGGTAACTAGAAGTGATGAGCAGCGGAAGGAAACAGAGAGAAGAATCATGGCTGGAAACAAGAGTGCAGGAGCGATGTATGGAGTACTCGGAAATAGAAATCTGTCCAGAAGGGTTAAAACAACAATATATAAGACTATTATAAGACCAACAGTTACATATGCTAGCGAGACGTGGGTGCTGAGGAAGGAGGACCAGAGGAATTTAGAGGTGTGGGAGCGGAAAATACTAAGGAGAATTTTTGGGGGTATAAGGGAAGAAGGAGAATACAGAAGAAGGACAAACAGAGAAATTAAAGAACTTTACGGGGAACCAGACATAGTTCAGTTTATAAGAGCGCAAAGACTACGATGGCTGGGACATGTCGCTAGAATGGAAGAAAGAAGAATACCCAGGATGATGCTAGAAAATGAACCACAGGAACGAAGAAGAAGAGGAAGACCGAAGAGGGTGTGGAGGGAGTGTGTGGAGGAGGACCTGGAGAAACTAAATGTGAGGGACTGGAAGAGAAAAGCCCTAGACAGGAAAGAATGGAAGACTACAGTAGGACAAATTATGGGCCTACAGGGCCTGAAGAGCTGAAAATATATATATACCTATATATCCAAAATTGTTTGTAGGTGGATATCTCGGTGTAAAATTTGGAGTTGATGTTAAATGTTGATTTGGTGTAGGGAAAAGATGTGGGTTATATGGTGGTCAGAATGAAATTTGTGGAGATGGTTTCGGATAATTTGGATTTATTCTTGGTTGCGGTTTATATGTGGGATAGGATAAATTTTGATTTTGTATGGTGTTGAAATAAATAACATTTTCTTCTTCACTTGCGAAAGCTAAAGCCAGTTCTAACGAGTCTGGATTTCTAAGTCTTATTATTAATTGCATTTGATACGGTAAACCATTTATAAATATTTTCAATGCGAAATAATCTTAATGTCTAAATTTGGTTAATTTTTCCTGTGGAGTAACCATGCAGGAATTTAATTTTAAAAATAACAAACTTCTAGTGTCTTGAATTCTATTTCCAAATTAAATTGACGTTTCATTTTTAAATGGTTTGATCGAAATAAGATCCTGAATAAGGCAATCAATGCTTCTTTGATCTGAAAAGGTTAAATTTAAAGCGTTCTTTATTAATTGCCACGAATTTAATTCTGTTCGCGAGCCAATGAGGTCAGCTGCGAGATCTCTGAGTTAATTGGATCGTTTACATTTTCGGAATTTTGGAAAGCTTTAAGGTGTTCGCAAGAACTTATAAATCTATATGTAGCTGTTTCGGGTTTCAATCAAACGGTGGAATATTATCCGGTTGGTAACGTAAAAGAGCTACATTTGTTTCTCTAGTTGCCATTGTACTTTGATAGCCAACTAAATTACTTAAACTTAAAATTAATTCTTCTATTTCTAATGATCCTGATTGCACCAACTGTGAATAAGATCATTATTATTATCATTATTATTATTACGTTATTTAACACTGTAATATTACTACTCGAGGAAAATATGAAAATGTTAAGTAGAGGGAAATGAGATCTACAGTATTATCAATGTTTTCATTCTTGTTTGTTTCTTTTTTTCATAAACTAGCGCCTATAGGATCCAGAGAATTTCTCCAGTCCCAGGTCTTCCTAATTTATGAGTTCCAAGAGGGTCCGTCGCTGTGTGACTTCGCCTTGGGTTGCTTTTGCGTTGTCGAGGTTCGTTTCGGTTGAGACACTTGAACTTGCGGCGATTTTGTCCGCGATCACGTCAGTCTATTTTCCGAAAAAAAAAAAATTGTTAAAATTGCCAAATTAACTGTGAAAGCAGAACGGTTTCAAGCGATTTCTTTCTTTACACCTTTTGGCAATCCTACCGACTGCGGCACTTAAGACTCAACAACTCCGAAATGTATTTTTAAACATTTTATTTCTTTACAAAAGCAACAGTGCAATACGGAAATAAAGTACCAACTGAACTTCTATTACCATTGAATTGAGTTGTTACAAAGGCGCAACTAAAGCAAAATGCACTATCCATTCGACCACGGAAACGTTAAACATCACTCTCATCCAACTGGTACTTTAAACACTTTTGTACAGCAGATCGAATAGTCACAATGGCGCCTGTTTAACGTGGGAAAAGTAGTATAAATTATTATAACACTAGCGAGTGCATAGATAATGCGTTAGTACTAATACAGCTTATTTCATTTTCGCTATACTACCTATAATTTCACTAATGTAATCTGTAATAATTTTCAGATGTGTCCGATGAATTCCAGAAAAAAATTGGATCACCTGAAAGCAAGCTCAAACTTTCCAGTTAAGCACATATAATGGCTGCATTCCATTATCTATTCATTTTGATTTTGTCTTTGGTAAGTTCATTTTTCCATACAAAATTTAATTTTTGCAGTAAATTTTCCTCGCTCTCTTTTGAAGTAGGTAGGTAGGTACATTACTAAATTTATTGAAATAGAATATAATCTTTCGGCTGTTCTTCTTTTTTGGAATTGATTGACCTGTGTTTGTGTTAAATATCTGCCAATAAAAAGTTATTTTGTAGCAGGCACAAATTAATAGATTGTTGGACTTACTTGTCCGAAAATAATTACACAATGTAGATATCGTTGACCCATACCAACTGGTTGCAACGATTACTTTTGTCTTCACTACTCGGACGTCACCTTTACAACGACGTTCTCGGTTCGGGCCCCTAAATATACACCTGTGTCCCCTGGTCTTACTTATTGGGACACATTGTATATCTAGTAGGATCTGTACGTTCGCTTATGAACGTTTTCGGCGTTGCCTGTACGGTCTGGTCGGTGGAAGATTTATTCGTTTCACCCTTAAGCTCTTAGTCGCAGAAGGGCGGATTCAATTATATACTATTGCTAAACGTCGACGAAATAATAAGCAGAATAAACAAAATATAAACGGACTCTATTACTTTAACTATAAGTACATTAATTCAATAGGTAAATAAAAACTGACTATATATACAAAATATTTACATTCAAAATTAAAGCAGTTCTCGCGGAGTATCCTGATAGTGCGGTAGGCATGTCGTATGATCAAAACTGAACTTTTACGGTGTTTCGGAGTATACGTAGTAGCAATAATTTATGCCGACTCCTAGACGGTGAAAGATTTTTCGTTGCAGCAACCAGGTTGCGATCTCGGTGGGGAATGCCACTATCTTATCTGAGATAAGCAAATAATAATTAGTCTTCCCTCAGTATTTCACCAGGGGCCCTCAGTTAACAGGTGCAATCGATTCCTGCCGGTATGTCGTCTCGTTTATATACACTGTAGCACGAGAGTGAGAAATCGATTTAACCATCACTGGTGCAGGTCCCTAATTACTGAGTTCGAACAGATTACTACTCACTAAGCACGGACAAGATAGGCCAGTCAGCTTGTGACTGGAGAAATGTTTAATTGGTGATATCTTTTACGATAACAGCAAGTGAACACCAGGCCTTTATTCAAAATTAACTTACTCAAATATTTACAGGACGGTTACTATCGATTTGATCACACGGCCAAGTCAGAACGGCCTATCAGGTACAATTTCGGATGCGGTGGCCAGCATCATCCGGATGCTGGGAGTATTTGTCCCAGCTGAGGGCCGGACGGCCAAATACTGGCTTCTGCCTTCTGCTGCATCTACTTTTATAAGCTTGGAGGGGAGCTTCGCCGGCGGTTTATTTCGAGATTTCCTACGTCAGCGCTGGAGTCGTGTGCAGAGATTCATCTAGCATTCTGGTGATTTCGGAAAGGTGGGCGTCAGTCTTCACTACGTCACGTTAGTGCCGCGTGCAGAATCTATTCGGAATTCCCATTCTCCCGCGTGACGTCGGTCGCATCTGGGACTTATTCATTTCTTTCATCGGTGCATGCGTATACGGATTTATTCAGCAATACTTTCGCTTTTGAATTGCCGACGGCGGTCTCGTAGAACAATATTATGAAATGCCACTCTAAGTTCATTAGAGCTTTTAGGCATTTTTACGGTGCATTGTTACATGGTAAATAGTTTATAGAAAAAACGGAAGGAAATAATCACGTAACAAGAATTATTACCACTACATCAGATAATTACTTAGTTGTTTGTGCAGAATATCAGATCTCCTTAGGTTGGGGCGAAGGAATGGGAAGGCAAGTTCGAATATTTTCGATAGATCTTTTTCACATGTATGCCGATCAACATATGTACCTATGTATTATACTTTACTTCTCTTCCTCAATGAACCGTGGACAAAATTACGATGTCTCAGAGATCTGTAAAGTAGTTACTAGACGAAAATCTGATTGACATGTTTAGTAAGATAAATGGAAATGTTGCTGCACTAAAACAAATCTTAAGGTAAAGAATTTTCTTAAATAAGAAGATGAAAACGTTAGCATGATTATGATGGATATGACGAAATGGGCATATGCCGCACTTATTACACAGCCGTCAGTGCAAAAACTGGAGGAAAAACGTAAACTGGACCTTGGTGAAACCATAAAAGAGATGGGAAATACTATTACGAAAGCAAAGGAATACGAAAAAATTAATATATCTCAAAAGAGCCTTTTCATGATAAACAAATAAAGGGCGATTCGCACTATACGTACCGCCACCGTCCCAGCTCCGTTCCGTCGCCGTCACAGCAAATATTCTTATACAGACATCCAGCAGATCTATTCACATTATCCGCAACTGTAACGTTCTGTCACCATCACGTACCGTCAAGCATTCTTGAAAAGAATGTTTGACGGGACGGTGCCTGTCCGTATACACTCAAAAACGTGTAGTGCGAATGTATAAACATCTCGGTATAAAAACTTTGCACGGATATTTATACATTTTATTTTGTCATACTATTATTTGTTTTATAAAAGCCTGCTATTATGTCTAAATTCGATGGTCGGGACAAGTTACTGATAGAATAGGTACGTGAACATGAAGATCTTCATAACATGGCAATGGCATCAAGAAATTATAACAGTAATATCTACAAAAAATGTTTGGGGGGGAGGGAATTGGGAAACATTCTACGATTTCTTGTTACCCAAGATAAGAGCAATTACTCCAAGTTCTTCAGAAGTAAATAGACTCATTGCAAACACTTCATCAGTTAAATAATGAACGGTAACTGGACGTTCCAGTGTGAATGCTCGCCAAATTGTTATGACGGTAACGGAACGACAACGGGACGGTGACGGTACGTATAGTGCGAATCGCGCTTAAGCATGTGCCACAGGCACTGGCAGCGTGAAGACGGAGCTGAGGACATAGAACGGAGGAGCCAGAAACAGGAGAAAATGCAAACGCGACAAATTAAGGCCATATAACCTAAAGAATACGTCATTATGCAGAGGATTATAAAAACGATGAAGCATTGTATATACAGGCTGTCTGAAATACGGTGTGCAACATGGGGATCTCTGTTATCTTAACAGCTAGACACTAGGTTTAAATTCGGCAAAGTTGCCAAATATTATGGTGACTAATGTCCTCAAAAGAAAATTCAGATATTCTGAATCGTTCTTGTGAAAACTGAAAAAAACTGAAAAATTGCGTTTCCGTTTTCTGGCTATAACTTTTTTGTTTGACCTTGTATCTTCATTCTGTAAAAACTTTTACATTGGCACTTTTTATTCTCTATTTGATAGCATTGTCACTAATTGGCTACGTCGATTCATTTTTGTTTTCCAAAAGCCAACTTCATTTTTTCTTATGGGTGCCATATCTGAGTGACAGATGAGCTAATCCGCGTTATTTTCCTGAATACAAAGATGTGCTTCATGTTGACTTTTTTCATATTTTTACAGTTTTTATACATTTTTGCCGATTTTTATTTCTGCGTTCTAGTTATCTAAGACAAAATCAGAAATAATGTGAGTTACCATGGAAACAAAGTCACCTAACGTCAAGTTACTATACTTGGGCCGCCGAACAGACGGAGTGATCACCCTGCAAGAACGTGCTCCAGGCGGGACCACTGTCAATTTAGGAGAACCGAACCGCAGTGATGCACTTTCTTTAGACCCAACGATGTCGCAGCACTCCAATTCGGTCGTCATAAATTACTATTGGCCGCGCTAGAGCACGTTTTTGCAAGGTGATCACTCCGTCTGTTGGGCGGCCCAAGTATAATCATTTTCGCTTGCAAGCTTTTTCGATTTGTGTCGTATTTTTGTTTACATTTTCTCCGCCTTGAATTTGTTTTTGTTTGGATCATTTTCATTTCTTGTGTTCCTAGGTTCCTAATGCTGTTATTGCTTTTTCTTTTACGTTTTTGAATTTTTTGTACTACCTGAAAATGTTCCCTAACAAAGAAAAACGAGATATGATTGAACTCTATTGTTCGTTGAGACAGAATGAGCAATTAGATTTCAATAATTTGCTATTAGGTTACTTTGTTTCCATGGTAACTCACATTATTTCCGATTTTGTCCTAGATAATTAGAACGCAGAAATAAAAATCGGCAAAAATTTATAGAAACTGTAAAAATATGAAGAAAGTCAACATGAAGCACATCGTTGTATTCAGGAAAATAACGCGGATTAGCTCACCTGTCACTCAGATATGGCACCCATAAGGAAAAATGAAGTTGGCTTTTAAAAAACAAAAATGAATCGACGTAGCCAATGAGTGACAATGCTATCAAATAGAGAATAAAAAGTGCCAATGTAAAAGTTTTTACAGAATGAAGATACAAGGTGAAACAAAAAAGTTATAGCCAAAAAACAAAAACGCAATTTTTCAGTTTTTTTCAGTTTTCACGAGAACGATTCAGAATATCTCGATTTTCTTTGGAGGACATTAGTCAGCATAATATTTGGCAACTTTGCCGAATTTAAACCTAGGGTCTAGCTATTAAGATAACAAAGATCCCCATGTTGCACACCGAATTTCAGACAGCCTGTATACCGAGTAAATGGAGGTCAGAACAGCCAATTTACATTGGCTGTTAATCCGATACACAAATTAATAGCAACGGTAAGCATATTTACGATTACTACTATGCGTTCGCGATTGCTCGCTGTATCCTGTGAGCATTTGAAAAACTACATTATGTACCAGAACACAGCGAAATTGTGTGCGTTATATTTTCGTTTAAGTGCGATGGCGTCAGCAGCGACGGTATGGTAGGTAGGTAACGCATACAGTTCTAGTCTGATGTCCTGAGGCTGGGTGGGATCAAATCTCGCCGAGATTATTTCTTTTTTTCTGTTTTTACATTATCTTTTTCTTACAAAAAATGCGTGTGTCAAAAAATGCGTGTAGCTGGTGGGGGGACAGATAAGGGGTCTGTTTCGAAAATACCAATAAAATATGTTCTGACACACACGAAATCGCGCTGTCCAAATGAGGGATTGTAGCGTACTTCGGCGCACACCAATTACTAACTGGTAGATGCGAGCAATCATGGTCACATAGGAGCTATCGTAAATGTGCCAATGGTAACGGTCACCAAAAAGCTAATGAGCAATAGGAGAGTAAGAATTTCATGTATACACCGTAGACTGTTTGAAATATATTTCAAGTTGGTGTGCTGAGCGTAAGGGACAGGGAATGCAAGAACCTAACTAAATTAAAAGTAAATATCATATGTCTGGAGGTGGGGTACAATGCAAAAGCAATAGAATGCGTATGTGTTTCGAATACCGAAGAGAATTACACCAGGCCAGCTCGATGGCATGCCTCAGTTATACATATACAGTTTGTGTGTATTCGTATTCGTATGTATATAGATGTTAAATGATAAACGAACTTCGGCTACAGACTGTATGACTGTAGTTACATTGTTTGCTGTTAATGTCGAGATCGACACTTGCTGCACGAACGCAACCGTTCTGCTTGAGAGCTGGGAACACTAACACACTGATGATCTAGAAGGATTGGTAGCAACGTGGCGCGTAGAATAGATTGTACAAAATATTTAAAATTCGACGCGAACATGCCCCCATACCTATAAAGCTCCAACCTTTCAACAAATGAACACAACATAAGCAGAATAGTTTATAGAGCAACATGCTCACATTTCACAAAATGAAACATGAACAAACTTACAATGGAGCAACATGATTACGAAATGAAATATTAACATAACAGTCATTTTGAAAACAGAAAAGAACAAAATGCTTCTCGACGAAAAATGAAGTCCGTAATTCGCACTTTCACATGACACTAGTTTAACTTAACGGAAGTGGGCACAACTTAGCGAACGAACGCTTGCACTCACCAGATGATGTCTTTATGATGGCGACACGATTGACGCTGTCTTTGCCAGGGAATAGACGAATGATATGTTCTATTTCACACTGGATCGACACTGGAGCTCGGATAGATACTCCTTTCGTCAACGAGGCCAAAACTGCCGGTTGATATGCTGAATACTCAGGTAATGACTTAGTCTTCCAGCAGGTATCGATATCGTTCGTAGGTCAGGATTAGGTACAAAGACCAACGGTCTTACAATCACAAAATGCGAAGGAGTGAGAGGATTCAAATCGTTAGGATAAAGGGGTCGAGAGATGAGGGTGGCCTCAATCTGAGTAAGAAGAGTTTGCATCTCTTAGGATGCAAGCGATGCGTTGGCAGCGACACGTCTAATGTGCTGTTTCACGCTTTTAACCGAAGCTTCTCAAATTCCCCCCCATGGCGGGAAATGAGGAGGTATGAAGTGCCAACTAATTTCTAAATTAATTGCTGCCTCAGGTATGGACTCTTCATTTTGCGATAAATACTTAGACACTTCGGCAAGCTCTGTTTTAGCGCGCCGGGAGTTTGTCCTGTTGTAAGAAATTATTTTTCGCGGATTGCTTCTACGACCAACAAACTGCCTAAAAGTTAGAATGAATGCTTCGCTAGATAGTTCTGACATCAGCTCCAGGTGAATGGCCTTTGGTCAAAAATAAATGAAAACACGTTGTTGAAGTTAGCATCAGCTTCAGATTTGAGATTCATTAATTTACAGTGGACCAAATGATTACTGTACTTGATGGGAAAAAAACCGTGAAACTGGTAATTTAAATACAAATTGACAAGAGTATTAATGTGCTATTCATCAAATGGAAAACTACCAAGAACATAACTGTCAATTAACTGATTACTTTTAAGTGCAACCTTTTGTTTACCCAAAAACGTATTTACCTTTGGGAAAATCATGTAGACCGTATCAAAATGTATTTTGTAGTTTTCTATACGGCGAGAAGCAAAATTTCATTACAAAGTATGAGGGTTTAGTTTCAAACGCCCAAAAAATTCTCTTCTAATTAAAAAGGCCCAACAAAACTTTCAGGGTATAATGATTTCGTTTCCGACGCTCAAAAATGTCAAAAAATTATACGGGCCAAGCCAGAACGTTCTTCTTTCACAGGAGGACTTATTCTCTCATTACAAACTTGCCTTGAAAGTTTCATTCAGATATTCAGAGTATAAGGGTTTTATTTCCAACCCCCAAAATTTAAAAAAATCGCGTCGGCCAAACCAAAACGTGTTTCACATTCTCTTCTCGTAGGAAGACTTCTCTTCTCACTAAAATGCTGCAGTAAAAATGTCCTTCAGAAATTCAGAGTATAAGGGTTTTATTTCCAACCCCCAAAATTTCAAAAAATCGCACCGGCCAAACCAAAACATGTTTCGCCTTTTCATTTAGTAGGAAGACCTCTTCTCACTAAAATGCGGCACAGTATAATAATTTTACTTTAAAATTGTTTTTAAGTTTTGGTGGTAACACGAGTTATTAATTTAATGTACCGCGAGTTACCAAACTTTTTGTTGTTTATTCTTCAAAAGCACATTTTTCAAAAATAACTAATATCTTTATAGTTTTCTTTCTCTTTGGCCTAATTATATTTTTCTGATTTAAGAGTAGTTCAATTGTTAAATTAGCAGAAATATTGAAAAGTTTAAGGGAATGTAAAAATTTCTGATGGCCCCCCTCCCCATTGAACGACAAATTAAAGTAAAAATTGTATTAACAGAAAACATAATTTTCACTTTGAAAACATTTGTTTAAGGAATTATTAAGTGAAGCACGGGGCCCCAAAAGCGATTTTGTTTATTGTGATATTAATTTAACAATTTAAGAATACTGTATGTTTTTAATTAAAAATGTTGGTTATAATTAAACTATTAGAATTAAGTATAGTCGTTTTACTGCCAAATAATATATTTGATTGTAACGCGAGTTACCATGCAATGTCAAGGCAATAAAAATTTCGCTCAGAGATTCAGAGTATAAGGGTTATATTTCCCACCCCCAAAATTTCAAAAAATCGCACCGGCCAAACCAAAACGTGTTTCACATCCTCTTTTCGTTTGAAGACTTCTCTTCTCACTAAAATGCTGCAGTAAAAATTTAATTCAGAGATTCCAGAGTATAAGAGTTTTACTTCCAACCCCCAAAATTTCAAAAAATCACACCGGACAAACAAAAATGTGTTTCACATTCTCTTTTCATTAAAATGCTGGAGTAAAAATTTCGCTCAGAAATTCAGAGTATTTCCAACCCCCAAAAGTTCAAAAAATCGCACCGGCCAAACCAGACGTGTGTCACATTTGACTTTCGCGATAAGACTTCTCTGCTCACTATAATGCTGCAATAAAAATGATAGAAGAAGTCATCCTGTGAAGGAAGAATGTGAAACACGTTCTGGTTGGGCTCGTAGAATTTTTTGAAATTTCTGGGAATGGAAAAGTGACCTTTATAATCTGAATATCTGAATGAAACTTCGAAGGCAAGTTTGTAATGGGATAAGAAGTTCTCTTGAGAAAGAAGAGTGTGAAACACCTTTTGGTTTGGCCGGTGCAATTTTTTGAAATTTTGGGGGTTGGAAATAAAACCCTTATACTTTGAATTTTTGAGTCAAATTTGTATTGTCGCTTTTTAATGAAAAGAAAAGTCTTCTCAAGAAAGGAGAATGTAAAGGACGTTTTGGTTTGGCCGGTGCGATTTATTGAAATTTTTGGAGTTGGAAATATAACCCTTATATTCTGAATTTCTCAACGACATTTTTACTGCAGCATTTTAATGAGAAGAGAAGTCTTCTTACGAAAAGAGAATGTGAAACACGTTTTGGTTTAGCCGGTGTGATTTTTTGAAATTTTGGGGGTGGGAAATAAAACCCGTATACTCTGAATTTCTGAACGAAATCTTTACTGCAGCATTTTAGTGAGAAGAGAAGTCTTCATACGAAAAGAGAATGTGAAACACGTTTTGGTTTGACCGGTGCGATTTTTTGAAATTTTGGGTGTTGGAAATAAAGCACATACTCTAAATTTCTGAACTAAATTTTTACTGCAGCATTTTAGTGAGAAGAAAAGTCTTCCTACGAAAAGACAATGTGAAACACGTTTTGGTTTAGTCGGTGCGATTTTTTGAAATTTTGGGTCTGGGAAATAAAACCCTTATACTCTGAATTTCTGAAGGAAATTTTTACTGCAACATTTTAGTGGGAAGAGAAGTCTTCGTACGAAAAGATCATGTGAAACAGGTTTTGGTTTGGCCGATGAGGTTTTTTGAAATTTTGGGGGTTGGAAACAAATCCCTTATACTCTGAATTTCTGAACTAAATTTTTACTGCAGCATTTTAGTGAGGAGAAAAGTCTTCCTACGAAAGGAGAATGTGAAACACGTTTTGGTTTGGCCGATGCCTACGAAAAGAGAATGTGAAACACGTTTTAGTTTGGCCGGTGCAATTTTTTGAAAAAATTGGGGGTTGGAAGTAAAAACCCTTATACTTTGAATCTCTGAACGAAATTTTTACTGCAGCATTTTAGTGAGAAGAGAAGTCTTCCTGCGAAAAGAGGATGTGAAACACGGTTTAGTTGTGCCGGTGCGATTTTTTGAAATTTTCGGGGTTGGAAATAAAACCCTTATAATCTGTATTTCTGAACTAAATTTTTACTGCAGCATTTTAGTGAGAAGAAAAGTCTTCCTACGATAAGAGAAACACGTTTTGGATTAGCCGGTGCGATTTTTTGAAATTTTCGGGGTTGCAAATAGAACCCTTATACTCTGAATTTCTGAACTAAATTTTTACTGCAGCATTTTAGTGAGAAGAAAAGTCATCCTACTATAAGAGAATGTGATACACGTTTTGGTTTAGCCGGTGCGATTTTATGAAATTTTTGGGGTGGGAAATGAAACCCTTATGCTCTGAATTTCTGAACGAAATTTTTACTGCAGCATTTCAGTGAGAAGAAAAGTTTTCCTACGAAAAGAGAATGTGAAACACGTTTTGGTTTAGCCGGTGCGATTTTTTGAAAATTTGGGGGTTGGAAATAAAACCCTTATACTCTGAATCTCTGAGCGAAATTTTTACTGGAGCATTTTAGTGAAAAGAGAAGTCTTCATACGAAAAGAGAATGTGAAACACGTCTTGGTTTGCCCGATGCGATTTTTTGAAATTTTGGGTTTTGGAAATAAAACCCTTATACTCTGAATTTCTGAACGAAATTTTTACTACAGCATTTTAGTGAGAAGTCTTCCTACGAAAAGAGAATGTGAAACACGTTTTTGTTTGGCCGGTGCGATTTTTTGAAATTTTGGGTTTTGGAAATAAAACCCTTATATTCTGAATTTCTGAACGAAATTTTTACTACAGCATTTTAGTGAGAAGTCTTCCTACGAAAAGAGAATGTGAAACACGTTTTGGTTTGGCCGGTGCGATTTTTTGAAATTTTGGGGGTTGGAAATAAAACGATTATTCGCTGAATTTCTGAACGAAATTTTACTGCAGCATTTTAGTGAGAAGAAAAGTCTTCCTACGAAAAGAGAATCATCATCATAAGGTTCTCAGTCCGAAGACTGGTTGGACGCGTACCTCCATTCTTTTCTATCCTGAGCTAACCTACGCATTTCCCTAAAAGTAGAACATCCTACATCCCTAACTATTTGAGAGCAGTAGTCTAATCTAGGCCTACCCCTACCTCTTTTTATTCCTATCTCTGACTCTAGTATGTCACGAACTATTCCTTCGTGTCTTAGAAGGTGTCCTACCATCCTATCTCTCCTACTCTTTATTGTTTTCCATACCTTTCGCTTTTCCCCAACTCTTTCTAATACTTCCCTATTGCTAACCTTATCTATCCACGGTATCTTCATCATGCGTCTGTAGCACCACATTTCAAACGCTTCTACTCTTTTTCTATCCGCTTCTCCTATTGTCCAAGTTTCGCACCCGTATAATGCCGTACTCCATACATACGACGTTAAGAGTCTCTTCCTAGTCTCTATATTAACCGTTCTCGAGCATAACAGTTGTTTCTTTTTGTTAAACGCAACTCGGCCCTGCGCCATTCTTTGTTTTATATCTTTAGTGCTCCTACCGTCTTGAGTTATTTTACTTCCTAAGTAGCAGAAATCCGCGACCTCCTCTATCTTCTCATTTCCAATTTGTATTTCCATTTTAGTTCTATTTTCACATCCCCTACATACCAAAATTTTAGTTTTCTTTTTATTGATTTTCATGCCGAAGCCCTGTGTCAAAACTGCTTCCATTTCATTCAAAGCCGCTCCTAATTCTTCTTTGCTAGATGCTAACACTGCTATATCATCCGCAAATCTGAGCATGTTAATAGTTTGGCCCTGTACATTGATCCCTGAGGCTGTTCTTTCCTTAACAATATTAATCGCATCTTCGATATATAAGTTGAAAACTAGAGGTGACAATGCACATCCCTGTCTCACTCCCTTCCGGATATCTACTTCCCTTTGTTCCTGCTCACATTCTATAACTGCCTTTTGCTCTTTGTAGAGATTATGTATTATTCTTCTGTCCCTGTATTTCATCCCTACCTTTCTCAGCACTTCGAACATCTTCCCCCATTTTACGTTGTCGAAGGCTTTTTCTAAATCTACAAATCCTATATAGACGCTCTTTCTCTTTTCTATCGTTTTTTCTATAATTACTCGTAAAGCTAGAATGGCCTCGCGCGTTCCTCTATTTCGTCTAAATCCGAACTGATCTCCTAATATTTCTTCCGCCTTTTTCTCCATCCTTCTTTGCACAATTCTAGTTAAAATTTTTGACGCATGGGAAGTTAAACTGATAGTTCTAAAATTTTCGCATCTATCCGCGCCTTTTCTTTTTGGCAAAGCTACTATGATGTTCCGTTTGTAATCTTCTGGAATCTCGCCTGTCAGGTATATGCGACTAACTAGTTTAAATAAACGATCTATTACCTCTTGACCTGCGCACTTTAAGATTTCTGCCTGCAAGCCATCTATACCTGGTGCTTTATTATTCCTTAAACTTTTTAGTGCTATCTCAAACTCTTCTCTCATTATAGGACTCCCTAGGTTATCCCCCTCTACACTGCTTTCGCTTTCTAATATATCTTGCACTTCCTGTCCCGCATATAAGTTTCCTAAATATTCTTTCCACCTATCTGCCTTCTCCCCACTTCCGATTAGGATATCTCCTGCCTCATTTCTAATGTTTTTGGTACTAGATCCAATTTCTCTAAAATTTCTCCTAATTATTTTATATGCTTCATCAGTCTTTCCTACTTCGAATTTATCTTCCACTTCTTTGCATTTATTATCGATCCATTGCTCTTTCGCTTTCCTACATTCCCGAATAATTTCCCACTTGATCGCCTTATATCTTTGTTTCCCTGTTTCATCTAACCTATTTTTATATTTTCGCCTTTCCTCTATTAGACTCACAATATGTTTTGTTATCCAGGGTTTCCTACTTTCATTCTGTTTATGACCCAAAATATCCCTAGCTGAGGAAACTAAACTATTTTTAATGCAATTCCATTCTGCCTCTATGTCCCTAACAATATTTCCACCCGTGCCCTTTAGTGCTTCGTTTGTCTTTTTCTCGAACTTATTGCGCATATCATCATCTTTTAGTTTCTCTGGGTCAAGATACCTTCTTCCGCTTCTTTTTTTCAAAATCTTAAATTTAAGATTGGCTTTCATAACGACTATGTTGTGATCACTATCTATATCTGCTCCTGGATAACTTCTACAATCCCTAACTTGATTTCTAAATCTTTGCCTAACGAGAATGTAATCTATTTGATATCTCCCTAAGTCTCCTGGCATCTTCCACGTATAGCATCTCCTAACATGATGGTGAAATAGAGTGTTCGCGACCGTTAAGTTATGTTTATCGCAGAACTCTATCAGTCTAACTCCCCTATCGTTCCTATTGCCTAATCCAAAGGGGCCAACTATTCCGCCCTCTCGCCCTGTGCCTACGACTGCATTGAAATCTCCTGTAATTATTAAATTTTCGTGCCCTCTCACAAAATCTAGCACATATTCAATATCACTATAAACTGCCTCTACGGCCTCATCACTGTAGTTAGAAGTGGGCATATATACCTGTATTATTACTGTTTTTACAGGTTTCGAATCTAACCTAACCATAACTACCCTGTCACTTTGTTGTAAGAAATTTTCTACACTCTGTCCTACTTTTTTCCGCATAACAATTCCTACTCCCGAATTTCCTCCTACAGATCCTGTGTGTATTACTCTAAAATCTCCGCTCCAGAAGTCTCCAGCTTCTGGCCATCGCACTTCACTGATACCTACTACGTCTAATGCTAACCTATCCATCTCAATTTTCAAATTCTCTAACTTCCCTACTTGTTTCATGCTTCTAACATTCCACGCTCCGACTCGTGAGATGTTACACTTATCATTTCTGATGACTCCCCCCGAAGCAGTCCCCGCCCGGAGATCCGAATGTGGGACTATTTTACCTCCGGAATATTTTACTCCAGAAGGTGCCATCATCATAAATTAAAGTACGCTGTACTAGGGATAAAATAATGTGGTGGTTTCCCGTTGCCTTCCACATCGCAGTAGTGTGTATCACAGTGCCATACCAACCCTCACGATCTCTGCCACTATGATTACTGAAAGAGCTGCTGCCCCCTTCCAGGGACTTGATTTAGTCTGGCTTCTCAAATAAAAACCCCTCCAATATGGTTAAACCTATGATTCGGCTCTTTATATCATTGAAGCGCGCAAGCCATCCCACCCGTCCCAGTATTACTAGAACTGCGTCAAGGTACAAGTCCTTTGGGAATGTGAAACACATTTTTGTTTGGACGGTGTGATTTTTTGAAATTTTTGGGGTTGGAAATAAGACCCTTATACTCTGAATTTCTGAATGAAATTTTTACTACAGCATTTTAGTGAAAAGAGAAATCTTCCTACGAAAAGAGAATGTGAAACACATTTTGGTTTGGCCGGTGCGAGTTTCTGAAATTTTGGGGGTTGGAAATAAAACCATTATTCTCTGAAATTCTGAATGAAATTTTACTGCAGCATTTTAGTGAGAAGAGAAGTCTTCCTACGAAAAGAAAATGTTAAACACGTTTTGGTTTGGCCGGTGCGATTTTTTGAAATTGAGGGGTTGGAAATAAAATCCTTATACTCTGAGCGAAATTTTTATTGCCGGGACATTGCATGGTAACTCGCCTTACAATCAAATATATTATTTGGCAGTAAAACGACAATACTTAATTCTAATAGTTTAATTTATTATAACCAACATTTTTAATTAAAAACTTACAGGATTCTTAAACAATTATTAAATTAATATCACAATAAACAAAATGTTTTCAGATTTTTAATTTTTATAAGAACAAAAAATTCAGTAGTCACTCGCGTTACATCGTAAGGACATAAGACTTATATTTCCTTAAACTTTTTAATATTCTGCTAATTTAACAATTGAACTACTCTTAAATTGTATAATTATTTGTGCCATTTTTTTAATAATTTTAGTAATATTTGTGAAATTTATGGCAAATGAAACACTATGTAAAAAATGTTATTATTATTATTATTATTAAGAAAAAATTTTGTCACTTTTATACATTTTGTAAACTTTTAAATATATAATCTTGACAAAGCCTCCAACCAGAGGCGAAACGTCGATAACATTTTTTACATAGTGTTTCATTTGCCATAAATTTCACAAATATTACTAAAATAATGAACTACTCTTAAATCACAAAAATATAATTAGGTCAAAGAGAAAGAAAACTATAAAGATATTAGTTATTTTTGAAAAGTAAACAACAAAAAGTTTGGTAACTCGCGCTACATTAAATTGATAACTCGTGTTACCACCAAAACTTAAAAATAATTTTAAAGTAAAATTATTATACTGTGCCGCATTTTAGTAAGAAGAGAAGTCTTCCTACGAAATGAGAATGTGAAACACGTTTTGGTTTGGCCGGTGCGATTTTTGACATTTTGGGGGTTGGAAATAAAACCCTTATACTCTGAATATCTGAATGAAACTTTCAAGGCAAGTCTGTAATGAGAGAAGAAGTCCTGTGAAAGAAGAACGTTCTGGCTTAGCCCGTAGAATTTTTTGACATTTTTGAGCGTCGGAAACGAAATCATTATACTCTGGAATTTTTGTTGAGCCTGTTTAATTAGAAGAGAAATCTCCCTGCGAAAGGAGAATGTGAAACACGTTTCGGCTTGACCCAAGCGACTTTTGACATTTTGAATTTTTTGGGTTGCGATCGCTAAGTAGCATAGTTCTCGCGTAATCCACACCGGTGGTTTCAAAGGGCTGACCGAGAGTTTTGTGTTCTTTGGACAAATCAACCATGATCGGCTGTTAGTGTCTAGGAGATACACGAAAATTTTTTATACAGATGTGTACTGTTTCACGTGCAAGTCTTCTTTAAGCTTCAGGCCAGAATAATAATAATAATAATAATAATAATAAACGGCTTTATTTCCATTGCAAAGCTAAACAAACAAAATGCATAAAATTATGAAAAATATGAAACATATAAAAAAGGACTATGCAAAAAGAAATATATATCATATTCATGACTATAATAATGATTATAATAGTAACTACATCGAAATTAACATATATTCACAACATAAACATAATATAAACATAATATTTTCGGTAAGGATGGGCGAAGATTAGCCAGTGGCTATTCTTACACTTAACCCACCGTACCGAAAAGTAGTAGAAAAAATGGAAGAAGAAAAATATATAAGAAGTCAGAATAAGGAAACAACAGCAGAATGAAGAGAAAGAGAGGAGGAAGAGGAGGAATAGAAGGGGACGACGACAACTTGAAACAAACGAACACATCGGTGATATGATAACAATTAATGCTGACCGATGAATAGGTGCGCTCTAACACCTGCACGAAACTCTCTCAAACTTCTACTCTCGCCAAAATCTTCACAAAATGCGTTAAAAGCCCTAACCGCGACAAATGTGAAACTCCGTTGAAATAAGGCAGAGGAATGGTGTGGCATGGTCAAGTGATTCAGATAACGCAGAGCCAGACCATGAACATTTTGCCGAAACACAAGCTTTTCAACCAAATACACAGGATAACCAACACTCAACAGCCGATACAGAAAAGTAAGAGATTGAAAGATAACTATATTTTCAAACCGCAACCATTCCAATTCGTTGATCTTCGATGATACTCCTCTGCCAAACTTCCGCATGTCAAACACAAATCGACAGCAAGTATTCTGAACAAGCTGCAGTCTGCGCCTATAAGTAGAATCCAGGCAAGGATAAAACATAACTATACAATGATTAAATACAGACATGATTAATGACTCGCATAATTTTTTCCGTATCTTAAAATTCAGTATATGTCTATTTGAGAAAAGTGTTTTCATGCGAAAAAAGCTGTTTTGAAGCAATTTACCTACATGCTCTCTAAATCGTAGTTTTTCATCGAAGATGACACCCAAGATTTTAGCAGTGCTAGAAAATTCCACAAGTTCATTACCGACACGTATGTGAAGGTGATTCCGCAAATATTGACACTTGCCTCGTGAACAAAAAAGGATGGCTGTTGATTTACTAGCATTTATTAGCAAATTATGATTTAAGGATTAAGATGTAAGAGACTGTGGTTAAATAATCAATTCAAGAATCAATTGTACCCCTAAGCACATAAATTTTGAAATACTATATACGCATTTCGGCAGCTAAGCTGCCATCTTCAGTAGCAGGGAAAAACCTATAGTAATAAAAATAGCAATAACATTAATGCAAAAAAAAAAATTATATATATGACAATAATAATAGCAACAATAATGATGATGTGAAACAATGATAGTGACAATAACAATAATATAGGTCAGGTATTTTCTGCTCACCACTCCGAAAGAATCGAAGTGCACTCGATCAGCTCTCAAGCTAGAATGAACTCCGCACGGAGACAATCCCCAATATATACTTAAAGTGACGTAGCACTGACGTTACTTGTGACATCAACATTAATCCCAAGGATAAAGTAGAGGACAAGCAGAAGTCGGGAATTTATGAAATAAAGTGTAGTAGTTGTGACAAGAGTTATATTGGGCAAACAAGGCGTACAATCGTCACTAGGTTTAAGGAACATATGGCACATTTTAGATATAATAGAATTGAGAAGTCAAGTGTTGCCCAACATATCTTTGATACCGGCCACCCTGTACATGAGAAGGATCTTCGGCTTATGAGGTCGGTATCGGACAATAGGGAATTAGACGCTTATGAGAGTATGTTTATTCGCAAGTATGAAGGTAAACTTATTAATTCAGATTTAGGTCCAATTTCTGATTCCGTATTGTTAGATGTCGTTAATGTGTAGGCGTGTAGGGTTTAACCAGAAAAATGAAAGGGTGCAGGGGTCAAGGTCTTCTTTATTGCAGTTTACTGTAGTTATTTGCTAGCCCATATAAGCCATGGACCTTCGAGGTTATTTGGTAATATGGGATTCATTTTCTATTTTTGTTTCATTCAAGTCAATTATCCTGAAGATAGGATATTTTAATTGAAACTGCAGTAAAGATGGCAATGGCAACCTTTTTGTACATTTGTGATAGTGAAAATAAGAAGAGAGTGGTATAAAAATGAGCGTATGCCCGGATATTGAATTTTCTATCCTAGTGTGATTAATGTTGATGTCACAAGTAACGTCAGTGCTACGTCACTTTAAGTATATATTGGGGATTGTCTCCGTGCGGAGTTCATTCTAGCTTGAGAGCTGATCGAGTGCACTTCGATTCTTTCGGAGTGGTGAGCAGAAAATGCCTGACCTATATTATTGTTATTGTCACTATCATTGTTTCACATTATCATTATTGTTGCTATTATTATTGTCATATATATAATTGTTTTTTTTTTTTTTTTTTTTTTTTTTTTTGCATTAATGTTATTGCTATTTTTATTACTATAGGTTTTTCCCTGCTACTGAAGATGGCAGCTTAGCTGCCGAAATGCATATATAGTATTTCAAAATTTATGTGGTTAGGGGTACAATTGATTCTTGAATTAAATTATGATTTAGTGAATAGGTGTAAAGTGATAGTAAATCTTCATTTATTAGAAAATCTGAATGCTGGACTTCAGAGGGATCAAAAAAGTGTAAGAGCTGTGTATCATCAGCGTACGATTGAAGAGAGGAATTCAAAACACAATTCCCCATATCTGCCGTATACAACAGAAAAAGCAATGGTCCAAGGATTGATCCCTGTGGCACGCCCGAAGTAATAGACCCAATAGTAGAATGTAAATTATTAACAATGCCGTGCTGGGTTCTGCCAGACAGATACGACTCAAAAAACGAAACAACCGAATCATCAAATCACAATAAATTGTGATCGATCATATCAAACGCTTTAGAGTAATCGAGAGCGACACAAGCAACAGCTACACCCTTGTCCAAAGATCTTATTATGTCATCTGAAAAATTTACCAAGGCTGTAGTAGTGCTGTGACCCTTTCGGAAACCAGATTGGAATATGGGCAAGACATTGTATCTATCAACATAAGCCATCATTTGTCCGTGTATAATTCTCTCTAAAACTTTGCTTATGACAGAAAGTAAACTAATAGGTCGCAAATCAGCTGTCGATGAAGGATTATTTACTTTGGGCACGGGGCACACTCTCGGTATTTTCCATGTTTTGGGGAAGTAGTTTGACTCTAAACAGCAGTTGACAATATGCGTTACATGATTAATTATCGTGGGAATACACAGATTCAACATGTACAAGGTTATACCATCGTGGCCTGAAATGTTAGACTTAATACTACGAATCGCCCCAGAAACCAAATCCTGATCAACGAGTTCAAACCTGAAGGAACAACTGTCATTGAATTTATTCGCTTGATAGAATTGAATGGTGTCAGTAAACGGTAAACTTGGCTTGAAAATGCTTATAAAATAATCATTTATTAATTCTGCATTCTGAAAACATGGAAGGGCAGAATCGTAATTATTCTTCTGTTTTGTAACTACTTGCATATTATTTAAATTTTGCCAGAGCCTTCTTACATTTCCTTGATTTTGCAACCAGTTCAAATAAGCTTTCTTTTCTCTACGAATTGATGAGAGAGCAAAATTGCGCATGAACTGATACGTTCTCCAACTTTCCCGAGTTATTTGTTGTTTATATTTAGTATACGATCTGTCCTTCTCCCCCAAAATCATCCTCAATGCATCAGTTAACCAAGGTGACGTCGGTTTGCTAACTCGCTTTGTAACAACAGGCGCATGGAAGTTAAAGAGGTTTATTATATTATCAGTGAAGAAACCAACCTTTTCATCTATGTTAGGGATATAATATATGTTGTCCCAGTTTATATTTGATAAATCATTATGAAAATTATTATAATTAAAGTATTTAAAATCACGAAATGTAACGAATCTTTGGATAGATTTTGGCCGCTTAAATTTAAATTTACAAAAAGTTAATTCGTGATCACTGATCATATCGGCGTTCGCAACCCCACTACTGCTAACTGTATTAAGATCGTTCACAAAAATCGGATCCAAAAGTGTAGCTGCTGTACTCGAAAAATGGGTAGGCTCATGAATTACTTGAGAAAAACCATACGAATCAAATAAATTTGTAACTCTATCGCCCCCGTTAAACAAATCCACATTGACATCTCCCAAAATTGTAACATGATCAAAATTTGGAAGAGTAATATTCAAAACTTTCTCGACACCACTAATTAAATTGTCAACAGAAGATCGTGGAGGACGATACGCAGCTCCCACAACATGACTCAAACCACAAAACTGAAATTTTATCCAAATGTGTTCAATGGACTCATCCACGTCATCAAGCTCACCAAAACTTATTACGAGGGAACATTAAAATGAAATCTACCTAGCCATGAAACAAAGGCGCTAAAATGACAAATGTTTACTGTCAAGTTGCTTTAACTGTTTAACAAGTATCTCTCAAGTTGTGTATACATCAATTCATTTTTGTGGAGTATGTGAAGCTGTAAAGGCGGGGAAATGAGTGATTTAAAACAAGAGCATAGAAGCGTGATAAAGTTTTTGACAAAAGAAGGCAATCCGCCAAAAATCATGCACGAACGTATGACTGCTGTATATGGTGAAAATTGTCCATCATATTTTCAAATAAAATTCTAGTCAAAGCAGTTTAAATGAGGCAGGGAATCCATTCAAGATGACCCTAAAAGTGGACGACCTGTGGAGGCAAGGAGCGAAGACAACATCAAGAAAGTGGAAGAAATGGTGCTACAGGATCGACGAATCAAAGTCTCGATTATCGCACATGCAATAGGAATCTGCGAGGAATCTGTGTTGACAATTTTGCATGAAGATTTGGGGATGAATAAATGGATTCCGAGAATCTTGACTCCTGAACAAAGGTTGTGCAGACAAGAAATTTGCGAAGAAATCTTGGCGGCGTTAGCTCGTGACCAAGACCTTTTCTCCAAAATTGTAACGGGCGATGAAACGTGGGTGTTTCACTGGGATCCCCAACAAAACAACAGTCAATGCAATAGTTGCACAAAGGATCTCCACCACCCAAAAAGGCAAAGGCGCAAGCATCTGCACGGAAGCTGATGGCGACAATTTTTTGGAATAAGGAGAGCATTCTGTGGATTGAATATATGCAGAAGGTGTCTACGATTAGCGCAGATGTCTACAAAGAAACAATTAAAAATTAAAAAGTTGCGATACGCCAATAGAGGCCCTGTAATTTTGCCCAAAAATCTTTATTGCTGCATAACAATTGCCGAGTGCATAAGGCTCACAAAGTTCGGAAAGAAATCAACAACTCCGGTTTTGTTGAGTTACGACACCCCCCTTACAGCCCTGACTTAGCTCCGTCGGACTCTTACCTCTTTCCTAAGCTGAAGAAACACTTGCGAGGACGTCGATTCTCTTCAGATGAAGAACTCAAAGAGGCCGTTTCCGAGTTTTTTGATGAGTTACCGAAATAATTCTTTTTGGAGGGTATCGCGTTATTGGAGAAGCGTTGGACGAAGTGTGTAACTGTTAAAGGTTCATATGTCGAAAAATAAAATTTTGTTTTTGTCTAGCTCTTTTCTTTCCTGGTTAGGTAGATTTCATTTTAATCTGTCTTCGTAATTCAGAACGTATGCATAGCCTAACAAAAATGCCAACACCACCACCCCTGCCATACTCACGGTCCTTTCGATAAAACTTGTAACCTGGTACCGATATATTTTCCAAAGCAATATTCTGCGTAAGCCAGGTTTCAGTGACTGCAACGACATCAAAGTTGTGCTCGCGAATCAGTTCGGAGAGCTCGGTAAGTGTGGGCAAAATAGATCGTACATTGAGATGTGCAATACTGAAATTATACAAGTCAGAGTCAACATAAGCCATCAAGGAAAAGCAAACACAAGAAAGAAATAAGAAAACAAGACAAAGAAAGACAAAGAAAGATTAAGTAAGAGCAGGACAATCCAAGAAGAAAAACAAAGTAATAGCAAAAGAATAATATATAATTATATGCAGGTATGGACGTGCACGGAAAAAGAAAACATGGAACATCCGGCTCCCAGTACATGAAATAATACAAATAAACAAAAATATAACAAAAAAACCCTAAAAATGTAAACAAGCGCACAGTTTCAACGTTAACCACCACCGTGCAGCTCATCGTTGGAGTGGAACTTCCTAATGGTATCGTTTTCCTTAACCAGGATTGCGCCATCTCTAGACCAAACATTACTAAAACCAAACTTGTCGACGGCTTCCAAAAATAACTGATATCGGGCCGAACAAAGGTCTTCTTTTATATAAATATTCGAATGCTTCAATGCAGACTTCTTATAAAAAATTTCGTTTCTATATTTATAGTTCGAAAACTTAACTATAATTTGTCTTGGCTTCTTGGAATCATCTTTATATTTTCCCAGACGATGGCATCGCTCAATCGTTAACGAATGTTAGTCAACTGGTTATTTGAAGAAAGGATATGAGGATGTCCCTTTTCGAATTTGATCGAGGAATTCTTAAGACGACCACCGACACGGATAAGCCCATCTGCCTCTTGAAATGGGTTCAAACCTTGAATATACTCGTACTTACTTTTGAGACAGTTTCCCTTTTTTAGAGATTCAAGCTCTACAGAGAAAAACACCTCAATCCTGGGAATCGTTAGTGATAAACAAGTTGGCCATTGTAGAACGATTCCAACTCCAAAGCAGTTGACTGTAGGTGGTGGGTCACCTTATATTTTATTTTTTGCGTATTTTTTGATTTTAAATGCGATGGTTTAATTGAAAGTTGGTCGTTCTATTTAAGTTAAGGAAGTCGATAGCGAGCTCTTAAAAATGCGATGCTCTATTATTTTTTTGCCAGCACTATCAAATTCTTCACGAGTAATTATTAAACTTTGTCCATTTAACGAACTTTCTCCGATTTCAAATAAAAAAGTTAGCCATTGTAGAATGATTCCATGAACAACTACTCCTCTAGCAAATACCCCGCCAGGCAATGAATTATAGAACTAAATCCAGATTTTGTGTACTGCGAGATCTTATACGGGATGCTACCCCAAACATACCGTTGGGCTTGGAAAAGTCCTTAGATCTCTCTAATATGTTTGACTTGAAAACAAGGTGTGAAGCCGTCATCCCATTTTATACAATGGTGGTTTTCCATCAACCATTCTGCTCGTTTCCGATATTCTGATGAAAGACAGCACAACGGGAACGGAGGTAGAAAAATATAATGCGTCACGTGTGTTCCATCATATGCTGCCAATTCTTTGGGTATACATTTTTTGAAGATATTTTAAATCCTTGGACATCTAGAATGAGGCTCTTCATGTGATAACTTTAATTTTGATAGAATTTCGATGTTTTTTCTCAATGTTTCATGCAGCGCAGTTCAGCGAGATTTGCAATATGTTTATTTAATCCCCTTCTCAAGTCTTTACGTGTAATACTCATTGGTAGAAATAAATTGCAAACACGCAAGAAAACTCTTAAGAGAGCTTTCAATTTAGTTGCGCTTGCGCAAAAGGTCTTTCGTTATTAGTTAATTGAAGGGTCCACATCGTTTAAAATTGTTTGTCCACGACTATCTTACAACATACTCTTTATACTTGTGTTTCTTCAATCAAAATTAGATACATTATTCACTGCAGTGATTAATGAATATTATTCACTAAACCAATAGGAACATCGCTTTGACCCTTTTTTACATTTATTTAGTAGGCCGCGATCGCGATGTGTTAGTTCAAATTGAAACGTCAAATCAGCATGGTTTGCTTTTAATTTGAAATGCATATTCTAAAAAAGAAGATATAATGAGTAGTGAGAGTGAAAACGAGATTTCTTTAACAGCACCAGCAATAAAAGAAGCTGCAGAACTTGCCTCATTAGATTCATTGCCCAAAAAACCTGAGAGCATGAATCTTTCTTACACTGGAGAAGGGAAATGAAGGTAAATTCTTTCTGGGAATCTGTTTTGATAGTCGTGGACAAAGTATAGTATACAACTCGTTATAATGATGCTATTATTACCGAGGATGAAGTTTACAACACGAGCGAGCGAAGCGAGCGAGTTTTGTAATCATTCATTATAAACTCGTGTATAATATACTATTAACTATTTTCGTGAGGGGTTATAACAGAACAACTTGTCGTGTAGAATAAAGCAATATGCTGATGTATTAATGGGAACGTTCTTGGTATTAATTAGTGGTACTGGACCGTTCGAACAACTACTCCTCGGGCAAATACCCCGCCAGGCATTGAATTATAGAACTAAATCCAGATTTTTTGTACTACGAGACGTTTCAGACTGCTACCCCATCTAAGATGGCTTTGAAACAATCCTAATTTGTCTCCATGTACGTACGTGCTTTTAAGCAGGTCTTTGTTCAAATATTGCATGTTTTGAATGTGTATGGTAGTTTCAAATTCAACTCTAATTTCCACAGCGCTAGCTTAAAGTGTGTCTTTTTGTTTTGAACAGTCAAAAATTAAAAAATTCGCTGCGATTGAACAACGGTTCACTTTCTTTACCATAATAGAAAGCCTGAAAGTTCGCATAGTTTCATACAGAGTTGCGAAATGATTATTGTCATATTTAATTATCGTAAGTGTACTGCAATTGTCAGACGTGATGGCGAGCAACAGAGATGTGCAGTTGAGTAATCCCCACCATTCATCCGCTACCCTTTCAACCGGGATTGGTTTTCGGTGGACGCACGCAACTGTCGCACGATTAACTTCATAATAAATTCATCTATAGTCCAGGGAACCTCGCGCCACTGCCTGAAACTAGGGCGTGGCCTTGCCTGCGCGGGCTGTCGCCATCACGTTTGACGATTGCTGTACCATTCAGAATTTAGGTAAACCCTGACATTTGTTAAATCACAAGAATCAAACTGACTCATATGTTTTGATTTTGAATTTTTGCGTGTGTAGTGTATCGTGTTGTTTTAGGTAATTTCGGATATTCGTGCAATTTACCACTTCTAAAAAAATGGTAACTGTATTTCTATATTTTTATCCATGTATTTGGTCAATGTCAGTTGATTAGCAATATTAACTGGGATGTGAGGAGCTTTCCAGTAAATTTTCTCGAGGTGGATTTTGACATTTTCATTTACATCGGACGTTGCAAAAGCATCGATGTGATCATTGCTTCGTATCAATACTAATTCTTGTTTAATGTTTAAAATAATTTTTCGATAATCTTCTGCAAAACCGAGTTGTCCATTGCCAATGGATTGCATGCCCTGAAATTACCCTTAGCATCAACATCATTTCGGAAACCATTAGAATTATAGGACAAGTAGTCTTTAAGAGTTGAAGATAATCCAACGTTTCTTGCGGAATCGATAACAACTCATTCAATTCATATCTTATTTGCTGAACAAATGGGCTAGGCCGTTGTTAATAAACTGTGTTTTCTTCGGTATTGTTTGATCTGCTAGAAGCATTTTCCCCTCAATATACAAATAACTCAAACATGGTAGCATGTACATGTCTTGTTGTGTATTCGAATTTCATCGTTGTTATTAAAACTTGTTGAAGCGTATACGGTTGGTGTGTATGAATTTCGGAATTCACAATTGAATTTTATCAATCAAAACTTTTTCGTTGACGTCGAGTATACCCATTTCTTACTTGATATCCCAAACTTTACAGAAAATAAATATTTTGCGGTGTTAACTGATCAACGGTAATTGAATTAATGTTTCTTGGTGGCGTTGCTGATGTTTTATAAGGTCGTGAAAGGGCAGCAGTTTTTCTTTTTAAATTGTAGTTATACTTAGTAACCATATTAAGAGTGCTTCTTTAAATGAAGTCTAACCGTGATAGTTTCTTTTCTGTAATTGATCAGTTTACCATCTTGATCAAGTATTTTAGGCGTTAGTTTTTCTATTACGTTGACGTTGATTGGTAGATAAATCACGTGGTCTGGAGATTCTATTATTTTGTACCCTGGTGGTTCAGTTGAAAAGAATTGGTGGAAGATGTGACTAGGTTCACCATTTGAATAAGAATCTGTAATTATATTACACGTAATACATATTGAATTGACTGATAAAATATCTGCAGGAAACTCAGACATATATATTACATCAGAATGGAGCATTTTCTGTTTAAATCCCAATAGTTTACCAATGGAGTCACCTGGTAAAAAATTAATTAATTTCGTGCACTTAATATCTGTTCTCAATGTATTTATATGAGAAGATCAGGTACAGGTGTGATGTTCACAATATAAACATAAGAAGGAAATCATTAATTACCCCACCCTTGTACAGGAGTGCACTCTTTGAAAGATAATTTATCTATTAATATTAGCAAAATTTATAATAATATTCCGAAAGAACTAAAGATGTTAAACCATAGGGGATTTAAATTCAGACTCTTTAGTCAATTATTGTCCCTTCAGTAAATTTTATCGTACACATTTTTATGAATTTTTCTCTTGCTTCATTATATTTCTCTTGCGTGTAAAAGTATTATTTTCTAGTGTGCATTGCCCGTCTTCTTCCTCTTGGAGAGGCTCATTTTAGTAATATCATAAATTTTTAATTTTTGGGTTAAGTGGCAGAACATTTTCACGTGCTTGCATGTGTAAGATGAACTTCGCCTTTTAGCATGGATCATTGATGTAATGACGTTTATGTAATATTAGAGTTGTTATCTATGCTAATAAAGAACTATTATTATTATTATTATTATTTGGCGTAATCTTGTGAAATAACCATTTCGCCGAAGACGTTGTTTGTAAGTAATTCTCTATAGGGAAAAAATATGAACTATAGAGGCGCTGCAATCGCTTCAATTATGGCGGCGAAGAAAAGTATGTTATGTAAACAACTTACTTTTCTTGTCAAAATTTACTTGCTACAATCTTCTTCTCAAAATGGATTTTGTGTTAAGAATTGGTTATTTGTTCAATTATTTGGAGGAAAGCTCTACTTCTCGTTGCATAATAGAAGGGCAAGCAGTTTTAAATGCCAATGATATAATTTTATGCGGAATTAGAGGTTAGAAACTGAAATAATGTTCTGTGTGTTATTTGTGCATTGCGTTTAAAAATTGGTGGTCTGCGGGATTATTCCACATGAGCTAGACGTTTCTTTTTTTCTGGAGGGTTCAGATGTGCATATAAAGAATGCAGTTGCAAAGCTGGAAAATCTTCACAGTGCGAGCATGTTGTTGCGTTACTCTTCTTGTGCACCAGGCTGGATTATATATTATACTTACTATAAATGAGCTACAAATGAAGTGTATGCAATTTAATAAAAAAGCAAATGAAATTTTATTTATTTCTGTGTTTCTGGTGTTTGTGTAGATACTTGTTCTAAGTCTGGTATTATTTATTGACTTTGAAGTACTTATTATGCCCTATTGACATTCAGTGCTACTGGAAAAAGGAAAAATCAATGCCTCTAAAAACTATGAACCATTTCCATTTAATTTTAGCCTCCAAGCCTTCCATTTATTCACCTTTTCTGTTAAACCGAATGAATTGATTTGTATAATAGTGGCACTTTTTTTCTTTAAAATTTGTGAAAGGATAGCGTGGATTCTATTTCTTTCTTACTTTGACAATTAGCCACACAGCAGGTAGTATTACAAACGCTCCTTTTCGCTGCAGTTTCCATTTTATTTATATGCAAAATAATTACCAAACTATTTAGATAAATACTGCCAAAAGATCTATTATCAAGGCTACCATACTTTTCGTAGTAGTACAAATTACGCCCAGCAGGTGGCGTGTTGCTACATTTTCTTTCCCTATATCGCTAATTTCGTATGATCCTACGGGAATTTCTATTATTTTGTTTTCTTTAGTTTTCTTGTCTTCGTCGAAATAAAATGTATTATTTGATAAATCAATATTTGGTATGCTATTGAACCCTTCGAAATTGGTTATACCTAACACATATTCTGCGGCTCTGATACCAAACGTGGGAACGTGGGCAGAGAGAAAACAATTTCCTAACCCAAATTTTCAACGGCCATCGGAGTTTCGGAATAAAATAAGAAAGGTTAAGGGTACATATATTTGAAATCACAATTTCTGCTCTTTTTTCTGGCCTTGACAAGCGGACCTAAGAAACGAAATGGCAGTATGAAATTGCGCTCACCCGCAAAACTAAGAACCTGACCGCTACCGATTGATAGGTGCGAATAGGTAATGATGTAATTATTGTCTGGCTCAGTGTTATTGACTATTTCTTTCTGTTTCTACCATAAGCAGTGTACAGACACATATGTATAGTCGACGGTACTACTATGAATATTGTGTAATTACTGAGCAAGAGAGCGAATTAAATTTTTTTGTCCACGACTATCTTACAACATACTCTTTATACTTGTGTTTCTTCAATCATAATTAGATACATTAATCACTGCAGTGAATAATAGCTTTGTTTGTTATCCACCACTGGTGCAACCTAAACTGCACTTTCCTGCACGAAACTGTTTGTCATCCCACAAGTGCAACTTGCATAAGTTGTTTGGTATAACAGTGCAGTGTACTACGGGCTGCACTAACTACACCTGGTCGAGAGGAGGTGTAACGAGTGTAAAGCCGTAAAGCGGGATTTGGTTGGTGGAGGGGTTTAAAAACGTCAATATAACGTCAAACTGGCATCAAACTACACCAGCATGTTTGGTAACAATGCAAATTTGTAGACTACACTGCAGTGTCTGTTCTGAACTACACCAACACTGAATAACAAACAAAGCTAATGTATATTATTCACTAAACCAATAGAAACATCGCTTTGACCCTTTTTTACATTTATTTAGTAGGCCGCGATCGCGATGTGTCAGTTCAAATTGAAACGTCAAATCAGCATGGTTTGCTTTTAATTTGAAATGTATATTCTAAAAAAGAAGATATAATGAGTAGTGAGAGTCAAAACGAGATTTCTTTAACAGCACCAGCAATAAAAGAAGCTGCAGAACTTGCCTCATTAGATTCATTGCCCAAAAAACCAAGAAAATTATACCTGAGAGCATATGTATGAATCTTTCTTACACTGGAGAAGGGAAATGAAGGTAAATTCTTTCTGGGAATCTGTTTTGATAGTCGTGGACAAAGTATAGTATACAACTCGTTATAATGATGCTATTATTACCTCAGATGATTACTTCATCCTCGGTAATAATAGCATTCATTATAAACTCGTGTATAATATACTATTATACTGTAATGTACTTACCTATACCACCAGTCTGCAGTCAATTCGTATAGGTACAACAAAGAAAATTTTCCATTACAAAATAGACTCATTCAGAATAAGTTTTGAATGCAGTTTGATTTACATTTAATTTTTGTTTCAGGTTGCCACGGTAGTTCCCAATAAAAGACATAATTATTCTTTGGAACGTGACGAGCTCTTGGATGATGAAATAAATTCTGAACATGTTAGTAAATAATTTGCATTTTGCCTGCTGGAGTTTATTTCCTACATGCCAGTAGCAGATAATTTTAGTTGAACTGATAATCCAGTTCGTTCCAACAATATGGAGTTGCTTTAGTAAACTTGTATCACTTTCACCTACATACAGTAAATATAGGAAAATTTTGTGGTACGCCTTTGATATCTTAAAAAATATTAATTTTCCCAATAACGATCGGGACACGTCGATTATTATTTTTGCATGTGCACATGGTACCTTCATTTGTTTTTTACATCTACATATTTTGAGCAATCGTGATGTGATCTAGTGTCTTTTAAACATAATAATTAGTCTACTATAATTTTGAATGCATTATTCTACGGGTAACATTACCAATGGCTCCCTCTCAAGTACGTCGCCTCTAGGAACCGTTCACGCCATGTCGGATTTGATTGATTTTGTTGTCTATTTAAGTATGGGATTTACAATGCGTTTATTATATGTAAAATATAGGTCTGTTGTTTTGTACACTTGACCGAATTTTACGAATCAATAGTCTAGGAATTTACTTTTAAGACTGCCTTGACAAAATTTTAATATGACTGAAAATTGGCACGATGGTTCTGTTTGGTGTGCTTAGCATTATTAAGTCCCCTAACCCCTCTCGTTAGCTTCCTGGAATTTCAGGCGTTTGAACTTCTTGAACGCTGGATGAGTACGAATCAGCACTGGAATTTACATTACGAAAAATCGATTACACTCGTGCATCTCTAATAGGGTTTAAATAAAATAGGAAGCCACAGGCTATTTTTTGCAGTCGGTTTTGTCGAGGAATTATAGAATTCGGTGCGGCAGTAAGCTCCAAAATCCCACGAAGTTCAAAAATGTAATCTTCAAAAGACGGAAAAATTTACAAGATACCATGAAGTATCTATTTTAATCCATACTGCCAAAAAGACTTACCTCACAAAATAAAACTGTTACGATGTCAGGAAATTTTTTTGATAGTTCCAAGCCAAAAATGCAACCTTCTCTCTCTCGCAAATAACTTTCTCAGATGCGGGCAAATATCAATTTTTTTCACGAATATTGAAAGAGCGGATTTCGGAGAAACTTATTCTTATCACATGTAGAATCTCCAATTCGAAAGGATGGCCGTCTTAAGAAAATGCGGGATGCCGCAAAACACATATTTTTAAGGGTGTCTTGCAACCCTAGAGAAAAAATTGTTTGGCAAATGCAAAGGCGCAACCGCAAAATAAACGTAACGGGGCCATCTACCCGTGCAAGGATTTCCGACCTGCACTCAAGAAAGAAAGGTACCCATTTAAGAAGTATGAAATTAGAAAATTTTCGGTAAAATCTTGGAATCTCCCCCGACATTTTACTTCATCGAAGGGTTGACTACCGGGGTGGCAGCGATCTGCGTATGGAAATATAATCTTGAAAGGATCTATAAATGTTATTAAAAAGTAAAATTCGCCGGGACGGTCTCTGAAACACATCCTGAGCCAGTGGCGGCTCGACCGATGACGCAGGTGAAGCGTTGCTTTCTTTTCTCTAAATTGTTTTTAATTTTTCCGTCAAATATTATTTTGATCTCAAACTTAATTCCTTTTATATAATTAGAATTATATAAAATATCACCTTTATAATTAGTCCTTTTAGCTTATGTTCACCCGGCGTCGTATAATTTCTCCCCGCGGCGCCGCTTATGTGGAGCGCGAATGTGAAACAACGCCAACTCGCAGTTCTACGCGTTGACTGCACCCGTCGAACTTATAGAGTTTATTTGCTTCTCTAATAATCGTGTGTAATCGTGGTTGCCATGTATACAGGGTTACAACTAATTCAAAGGCCACTATAGGAATATCTGAAACCGTAATACATACAAGGTTGGTCAAATGGGATAAAAGTTGCGTAATTATGGGGACATCTCACACACATTTACAGATCTCGAAAATATTTCATGGATCACTAGATATAACAAGAAATGTGAAATTTGCCGATTTCATTAATCTTAAATATCTTTCTTGCTATTAGAGATAGTGATCTGAAATTTGGTACCCTTGCATAAGCAAATATTCTGCATCTAATAGTGGTCATATAATCTTCCCAAGCCTACTAGTTTCTGCAGGGTGATAATAAACTTTTATTTTCCTTATGGGCGCCATATTGGTTTTTAATCGCATTAAATAGACAGAAAAACTCTGAATACAATGGTACCAAACACATTATAAAAAAATGCATATTCATAGATAAAATTATATTTTTCATTTTTTCAACTTGGCTTTGGAATTTTGACATTTACACTGCTTTTTGTTATCAGTTGACATCTCTTACGATGAAAATAATTTTTTTGCAAACGATATTTTTATTAGCATCACATCTATCAATATGCATCTATTAATATGCATTTTTTCTTCAAAGTTTTTATAATGTGTTTGGCATCATTGTATTCAGATTTTTTCTGTCTATTTAATATGAATAAAAACCAATATGGCGCCCATAAGGAAAACAAAAGTTGACCATCACCCTGAAGAAACTAGGAGGCTTAGGAAGATTATATGACTACTATTAGATGTAGAATATTTGCTTATGCAACGGTACCAAATTTCAGATCACTATCTCTAATAGCAAAAAAGATAATTAAGATTAAAGAAATCAGCAAATTTCACATTTCTTGTTATATCTAGTGATCCATGAAATATTTTCGAGATCTGTAAATGTGTGTGAGATGTCCCCATAATTATGCAACTTTTATCCCATTTGACCAACCTTGTATGTATTACGGTTTCAAATATTCCCATAGTGGCCCTTGAATTAGTTGTAACCCTGTATAAACAAGGCTAGGAGACATTGTTATTCTAGCCTATACAGGGTGTCCCAGAACAACGGGGCAATATTTCTAGAGCATATAGTTTGGGTCAAAATAATACTTAAAGTATCTATAATTTTTTTTCTAGGACGCCTCCCTTCGAAGCTATTCACCCTTAAAAGTCAAGTCCTGAAGAAGGTTTTCTACTGATAACTTTCAAACTACTGTATCGAATGTTATAAAATTTGGACTGTAGACATAGTAAGCAAGTATCTGTGATCGAGTGACATGACATCTACCTTATCTTGTCTAGGAAGCCGGGGGTAGAACACCCCTAATGCTTTTCACCCCTTAACTTTCACGTTGATGCGCTTAACGAATTTGCAATGACATTTTCAAATTCTTCAAACAATTTTCTCAAAAAAAGGTACTCTTTTTTTGAAACCGTTAAAACGGCCCGTTCACGAGAAAAAATGTATACAAGGACATAAATTATCATTTTTACTACAAAAAAATGTATGCGTCTACAAGGTGCTCACTTCAAAAATTTATTGTTTATTTATTTATTTCTTTATTTATTGTTATTATGTTTTCAAAACCGATTATTCATACATTTTCATTTCATTTTCACTTTCTGACATATTTCATGAAGCAGTTCATATTAGGGCATCTAAGTCCCGGGACCAAAGGGCCAATCGGGACTTCGGGACCTGACCAAAAAGTCCCGGGCCTCGTCCCGTAGTCCCGAATATATTAAATAGGCAAATTTTTATCTTATTTAAGATGTGATTACCACGAATGTTGAATAAAACAACTGCCTAACATGAAAAGAAACGTTGCAACTTTTATTAGTGCATAACAACAAAATAAATATGTAACATATAAACACAAAATACATACAAAATACATAATCTCTACAAAGAGCAAAAGGCAGTTATAGAATGTGAGCAGGAACGAAGGGAAGTAGATATCCGGAAGGGAGTGAGACAGGGATGTGCATTGTCACCTCTAGTTTTCAACTTATATACCGAAGATGCGATTAATATTGTTAAGGAAAGAACAGCCTCAGGGATCAATGTACAGGGCCAAACTATTAACATGCTCAGATTTGCGGATGATATAGCAGTGTTAGCATCTAGCAAAGAAGAATTAGGAGCGGCTTTGAATGAAATGGAAGCAGTTTTGACACAGGGCTACGGCATGAAAATCAATAAAAAGAAAACTAAAATTTTGGTATGTAGATGGGGTGAAAATAGAACTAAAATTGAAATACGAATAGGAAATGAGAAGATAGAGGGGGTCGCGGATTTCTGCTACTTAGGAAGTAAAATAACCCAAGACGGTAGGAGCACTAAAGATATAAAACAAAGAATGGCGCAGGGACGAGTTGCGTTTAACAAAAAGAAACAACTGTTATGTTCGAGAACGGTTAATATAGAGACTAGGAAGAGACTCTTAAAGTCGTATGTATGGAGTACGGCATTATACGGGTGCGAAACTTGGACAATAGGAGAAGCGGATAGAAAAAGAGTAGAAGCATTTGAACTGTGGTGTTACAGACGCATGATGAAGATACCGTGGATAGATAAGGTTAGCAATAGGGAAGTATTAGAAAGAGTTGGGGAAAGGCGAAAGGTATGGAAAACAATAAAGAGTAGGAGAGATAGGATGGTAGGACACCTTCTAAGACACGAAGGAATAGTTCGCGACATACTAGAGTCAGAGATAGGAATAAAAAGAGGTAGGGGTAGGCCTAGATTAGACTACTGCTCTCAAATAGTTAGGGATGTAGGATGTTCTACTTTTAGGGAAATGCGTAGGTTAGCTCAGGATAGAAAAGAATAGAGGTACGCGTCCAACCAGTCTTCGGACTGAGAACCTTATGATGGAAACACAAAAGAAAAATGTTCATAGGGTACATAAATAAGAGGAAATAAATATAAAAAACATACACGAAAGTTTTACATATAAATGAATCAAAATGAAACGCCCTTACGTCATTTGATTGAAAACGTGCTCAGTATTCTGTGACGCGAGCGCAATCTCTCACCATTTTCGGGACCACGGTAGGTCCCGGGACTAAAGCTGTGGTCCCGAGACCTCTAAAATCACATGTAGTCCCGGGAAATCCCGGTCCCGGGATCCCGGGACTGGATGCCCTAGTTCATATTTCATAGCCTGGTTTGTATAGGAAAAATGATAAACCATGACTTTGTAAAAATTTTTTTCTCGGAAACGGGCCGATTTCAAAAAAGAGTACCTTATTTTGACAAAATTGGTTGAGGAATTTAAAAATGTTATTGCAAATTCGCTAAAAGAATCAACGTAAAAGTTAAGGGGTGAAAAGCATTAGGGGTGTTCCACCCCCGCCTTCCTGGACAAGTTACGGAAGATGTCATGTCACTCGATCACAGATACTTGCTTACTATGTCTACAGTCCAAATTTTATAACATTCCATACACTAGTTTGAAAGTTAACAGCAAAAAACCTTCTTCAGGACTTGACCTTTAAGGGAGAATAGCTTCGCAGGGATGCGTCATAGAAAAAAAATTCTACATACTTTAAGTGTTATTTTTACCCAAACTATATGCTCCAGAAATATTGCCCCGTTGTTCTGGGACACCCTGTATGTGAAACGGTACCTACAGATTGCGTCTAGAAGTCACGTGGTATACGTTTTACTATTGCAAGCCACATGCTGCAGTAGTAGAAAAATGACAATTCTGGATCACATCCATCCAGTACAATGTAAAACAAAAAGATGTGCCTGTAAAAAAAGTAACGTCCTTTGTAACTCGAGTTGCCACAAATCCACAACGTGTTCTAATAAATGAACATTATATTTAATGCCATTCCATTAAAAACATACTTTTAATTAGGTACTAAAAACTTACATTTCTTTTTTGATACTTCTTCTGTCGATTCGTTCGAAATAAATGTTTTCTGACCATTGTCGTATTACTATAGAGTATAGGTATATATAATAATGTCTGGTTTACTAAATAAATTTGTTTAATATATTAGAGATTTTATTTTTGTCATTTAACTGAAACCGTTCAGAGATTTGATCAAATCACTTGATTTTATTAGGAAAATGATAAAACACAGCTGACTTGATCATTTCCCTTAGAGATTTCATCAAATCCCCCTTTTTATCATATCCCTGCGACATACATATCAGCATGTCAACTTTTTAATGTAAATTTCTAGTCGTGCGTTACGCAAATAAGACGCTTGCTGCAACACTGGGTGTCATGCGGTATGGCCACAAACTACTCTAAACGATATCCTGCGGCATCCTCTTTCATTTTAGCCATGTTCAAGTGTCATAGGCCCAACAGTTTGCTCGTACATATTTGTGGAGATTCCCACTTATTCCAGTGTTACGGGAGGTTAAGCCGACTGGAGAGATTAGGGGATTTTGGATGTCTATTGCCAAGCACACCAAGAGGAATAACTGCGTATTTTCACCTATACTAAATTTTTCTCTAGGTTAAAATATAAAATTCCTTTGGCGTTGTATTCGAAATACAATCTATGCAAAAAAATGTTTCGAAACACCGGTAATTTTATTGTGAATATGATTACCTCACACGGCATATTCTATAAATTCAGTTTGTGTTTCTCAATAAATCACTTCAATTGTATTCTTGGATCTCAGGCAGCACTTTGAACTACAGTTTCATGGAAACTGCAACTAAATCCATTCAGTATTTTCAAGTAATAAGCCAAAATAATTAAGCAATCTAAATTATTTATTATAAAAATTATTTGGGATGATTTGGTATAAATCTGAAAAAAGGGTGAGATTTGCGTCAGAGTTGGAAGTAAATTTCATCATTTCACTATTAGTGGTCGCTGTCACTCGAACATTCCTTCTTGCACATTCAGCATGCGTCTAGGGAAAACGTTGTTTTTATTATGTATTAAACTCTTGAAAATACCTTGGGAAGCACACAATGCATTAAAAATCACTGTCTGGTTCATTTAAGGCATAATATGTATATACCTGGAAATGTCCATCTAGTAATGTCCGGATGCAAAAAACGCAATGAAACTTAAACCTAAATAACAGAAAAATCCCGCTGTTATGATTCCAATGTAATCGTTCGGGCGACCACATTCACCACGATTATGCACATATGTATCTGCAGGAATATTTTAAAAAATGTGGAAAGAATGCGTAGCTATCCTTCTAACAATCTGCGCTCCACGTTATTAGCTTGAACTTCTTAGTAAATGCCAAAATTATGTTATAGGTACATAATTTAACAGATTTTTTAGTAATTAAAGTACTGCTGTGAAGGAACACACCACATATCTGATACAATTTTCATTGAAGCTGGAAACATATTTCGGGAAATTTATTACCGTAAAATGTTCACTTATCGCTTCTATACATTGCTGCAAACTGCTTCTGAAATTCAGCATAACGCGTTGAAGCATAATATTCGTTATTATAAGGTTCACCTCTTTTCGAATCATGCATTTGACTTCTGGAAATGTTTGAACGCGTTTTTGGTAAACTCTTGATTTCAAGAAGCTTCAAAGAAAATATCAGCTGCTGAGTCAATGATCTTGCCGGCTTATGCGATGTGTGTACAATTCGATTCGAATGAAATATTTATGACCTTACTCTGAAGAGTTCTTGGTTTACAGGCAACTAGATATGGACATAGGTCACCATATAACATTACCTATAGGTCATTTCAATCATTTTCCACAGCAATCCATCAGTCTTGTTGCCGGACACTGTATAAAAGTCATTCTCCCATTCTCACTATAAGTCAAATCAACATCGCATCATGTCACCGGGAATGTCCTATTAAAATTTTCACATAAAAATGCTTAATTTTCCTTGACGTTGACGGCCCGGTTAGTGTGAACGATATCAACTAGAGCCTGCTAAATAATATTTTCGCGGGACGTTACCGGTCTGTGACGTAATGTTAACTCGATGCATAGTGAGAAGCGTACCTAATAACGATATTTATTTTTCATTTCGTGTGCATTTAGGAACTTCAATATCAGTTGGAGGAAATTTATATTAATCATCGAGGATGGACCGACTGGTCAGAATGGTCTGTTTGTACAAGATCCTGTGATGGTGGTATTTCCCGTCAGTTAAGGATGTGTACAATTACAGAATGTTTCGGAGAGAACGTCAGATATAAAATATGCAATATGCAAGTAAGTTTATTATAAATTTCCTTTATTACTCTTAGGTCGAAAAATTTTGTTTTCTCTAAAAATTCAACGCGGACAACACACCAGTAATATTATTAAATTTAACTAGACTAGCCGTCACACTCATGAGAAACATTAAATTTCAAGGGAATAGTTCACTATAAATGTTTTCTCTTAACGTGGCGCAATATGACGCCGGGCAGTGCGGGCGAGTCCGACGACCAGTCTATGAAAAGTAGAGAAAGTGACGTAAATAAATGCGTACCGTGCAACTTCAAGTGTTGCGGTAAACAATCAAGAGTACTTGTTTGTGAAAGGTGCAAAGGAATTCATCATATGAGTTGTTCTGCGAGACAGAACACAATTGAATACAAAGCAGATGGCATCGTCTGCTGTTGTAAGGGAACATCAAATTCGGCAGTAAGCGATAGCGATAGCGATAAAGTAGGCACCCAGAACCAACAAGAAACCAATATAGAAGTGCAGTATTTGAAGCAGCTGATTATCGAGTTGAGAGACAAAAACGATATACTTATTGAAAATAATGGTTTATTATTGAACCAAATAAAATTATTAGAAGAAAAAAATTCCTATCAGTTACAGAAGGTAAATGACAATAAAAAAACTGATAAGCGAATAAAAGAAATGGAGGGAGCGGCATCCACATCAACAACCAATCAAATCCAAGCCAGAGAGGGACAGAGAACAGCAAACTGTCAAGGTATGCAAAACAAGGAAGTCGATGACATAAGTAGACAGGAATGCGAGACCAAAGAGAAAAAACTCCAAAGACATGAAGATAGTGACAGTTCTAACTTCCATAGTCATAAACAACAAATCCAATTGGAAAAGATCCCAGCTACGGACGCAAATGAACTACCTGCAGGACAAGGTAGGTTATACACACAAATAGTGACAGCTAACCTATCAACGAATAAACAAATACAGACAAAACCTCGTAAAACCTCTGAGACTGAAAAAGAAAATAAAAACAATAGTGATAAAACGGATAAAAAGCAAATAAACTCTGGTGAAACGAATAGCAAGGCCCCAAATAACACAGGAAATGGATGGCAACAAATCAACAGAAAGAAAACCAAAAAACGAGGCAACATAAGCAAGTTCAAAACAGTAGGGACAGCTGAAACTACAGGAGATTCAGGTTTCTCTGGTGAGGAAAAGAAAGTGTGGATATTTGTCAGTAGAGTTCGAAATCATGTAACTACCAAAGAGATACTAAATTACATCAAAAGTAAAGAAAGCATGCAAGGAACGGAAGTGAAAGTGAAAGAAATACCAAGCGACCCAAATCGACTAAAACGTTTTGTGGTAAGTGCACCGTTCGCAAAAAAAGACATTATATACGATGCTTCATTCTGGCCTTCTGGAATCGCAATATGCAGATTTAGTTTCAACAAATATAGGAAAGAAAACCCAGAATTACATTTTTTAGAGATGGAGAAACCCCTCGCTCTTAAATAACAAGAATATAGATAGTTGGAGTAACGAAGAAATTTATTTCGAACAATCTGAATCAAAACGGGACCGGAAAAAGAAGGTTAGTATCATACACCAAAACGTACAATCTCTGGGAAACGTTGTGGATCGAATGGAGTACGAACTTTCTGAACATCATCCATCATGCAAAATTCTCTGTATTTCGGAACATTGGAAAACCCTAAGTCAACTTTAATGTCTGCCAATAAGGGGTTTCAGGTTGATATCAAGCTATAGCAAGTATGAGGGCGGTCATGGGGGATCGGCAATATATCTGCATTGTTCAATTAGCGGTAAACCAATAAAGAAAATTGAAAAATCATCAGAGCCCGGTGAAATCGAATGCGCAGCAGTTGAGTGTACATTGGGAGGGAGAGTGTGTATAGTGATCAGTATTTATAGACCACCAACTAACTTTCTATATAAGCTAGAAAATATACTAACAAAAATTTTTGTTGAAAAAAAGTGGATAGTCTTGTGTGGGGACTATAACATTGAATTCAAGACTGAAAACCAACATAAATGAGAGTTTAGGAGTCTGATGGATTCCTTTGACCTAAAACAGACAATAAATGACTTTACAAGAGTGACGATTAATACCAAAAGCTGCATTGATAATATTTTTACTAATATGAAACTGTGGGAAAGCTCGGTATTCGACATGCATATATCAGACCACAAAGCACAAAAATTAGTGATTCAGGAATGTTGTCAAGGTAAACAGGAGGTAAAAATTCGAAGATTCTTTAGTGAGGAGGCTAAGCAGACTTTTTTATTTAGATTAAGGGAACAAAACTGATAAATTGTGTTAAATGTTAACCAGCAAGATGTGAACGAACAATGGAAAATGTTTTTATCTGTTTTCCATGCGCTCTTTAATGAATGTTTCCCTTCGAAACGAACTATTGTCAAAAGTAAGACCGAAAATGTATACAATGATCCAAAAGTCTTAGAAATTAAGAAAAGATTAGACACTTTATTAGTTTTAAGTAAAGTTAACAGTAATTATCGCGATTTGTATATAGAAACCAAAAGAGAATATGATCGATCTCTTGTTGATCTAAAAAAGGTTTATTTCCAGAATAAAATTAGGAAGTCTGATAATAAAAATAAAACCGTATGGTCAATCTGTAATAACCTTAGTGGTAAACCAACGAAAATGAATGAATGCTGTATAAAGGGTAACCCCAAAGACATAGCAAATAAGTTTAACAAATATTTTAATGAAAATGTAATTGATATATTAACAAAACTACCACATGTGCCTTTTACTTGCTCGAATATTAATAGAAATAACAGATCCATGTGGTTGCGATCTACAACACCTGAAGAAATTCTAACATTGGCGACTTCTCTAAAAAATAAATTTAGTAGTGGTGACGATGAAATACCCATAAGCATTGTAAAAATGTCGATAGGTGAAACTAGTTCTATTTTATCCTACTTATTAAATAATTCCTTTAAACAAGCGATATTCCCTGATCAGTTAAAGCTGGCTCGTATCAAACCATTATTTAAAAAAGGCGACCAAAATCAGTTTGAGAACTATAGACCAATTAGATTGCTTCCCAGTTTCTCTAGAATCTTTGAGTTGGCTGTGTGTGCAAGGCTGTTAAGTTTTTTTCATGATGATGAAATGTTCTCAGAGAATCAGCATGGATATCTAAAAGGGAGATCAACCCAAACAGCAATTTTCAGTTTCACCCAACAAATATTAGAAATTATAGAAGATAACAAAATAGCGTTAGGTATATTTTTAGACCTCTCTAAAGCATATGACACAATTGACAGAGAATATCTTCTGGAGAAACTGGAGCATTATGGAGTGCGAGGACATGCGAATGATTGGTTGCGATCATATCTCTCTAATAGAAAGCAAAGAGTGGAAATAATTAAAAACAAAGAAATCATAAAATCTGATATCCTGGAAAGTTCTATGGGGATCGCGCAAGGTAGTGTGATCGGACCGATTTTGTTTATAGTATTCTTGAATGATCTAACCAAAATAACATCAGCCAGTGAATACAAAATTGTAAATTTTGCAGACGATACAAATTTGGTAGTGGGAGCCAAAGATGTAAATGAACTAACTGAAAGGGTGAGTGATGCATTCGGCTGTACGAAGAGATGGTTTGATGGGAACAAACTAATATTAAACAAAGACAAAACTAAGATGGTAGTTTTTACTACAAACAAGTACAGGAAAGAGAAACCTGAGAGCATTGATGTAGGCTCGGAATCATTTGAGATTGTAGAGTACACAAAATTCTTGAGGGTGTTTATTGATGAGTTTTTGTCATGGCGTAAACACACTGAGTATGTGGTGGGAAAATTAGGTAAGGCCTGTTTCGCAATAAGAAGAATCTCAAAGTATATGGACAGGAAGACGTTGAAGGTTGTATATTATGCAAATTTTGAGTCTATTGTAAGGTATGGAATCATTTTCTGGGGTGTAGGCCAGAACTTGGAGAAGGCTTTCGTCGTTCAAAAAAGAACTATCAGAATCATGCACAGTATGAAGCATGGAGAAAGTTGCAGGGACGTTTTCAGAAGAAATAGCATCTTCACAATTTATGCTTTGTATGTGTATGAATGTTTAATGTTTCAACATAAACACAAAGAGAGATTCAGCATTAACGACACAAATTGTTCCTATGATACTCGAACTGTGGATCTGAGTTTTCCTATTCACAGGCTGTCATTGACTGAGAGGAGTCCATAATATGCATGTATAAAATTTTTTAATAAATTACCAAAAAATATTAAGATGATAGAGAATCGAAAAATGTTTGGATCCCAAACCAGAAAAATTCTCATAAATCTGGAGCCTTACAGTCTCAAGGAATATCTTGAGGCAAAGTGGTAGATTATGTAGATGTAGTGTTGTTGACGTCATTTCACTTAGTGACTGTATGTGTGTATTATTTTTTGTCACATGTATATGGAATTATTTGAAATAAAGAAGTATTATTATTATTATTACCTGACCGGGAATGTTAGGTAGAAATAATTGAAAAAGTAGGTGATGGTATAGACAGATTATTTGTGTAAAAACTTTTAACACTGAATAGAGAATGCAGTGAATGCACTACGATCTAGCCCTTAACTAATTATCAGACCGCCACGTTAGCCATGCGGTTATCGAGACTGCTGACAAATGCTTGGATGCGGTGGTATTCAGGAGATTGACCAAATCAGGTCAATATTTGGCTGCAGAAGTTAACGTTACTCTGGTGGCTTTGACCATTCGAGTCCAGGAAAGCTCAACGCCAAACACGGTCATGTTTTTTAACTTGATTAAAGTGTACACATTACGACTCGCAACGTTACTTATGTCTTCTGTTGTGCAACTGTAGTTTTTCTTTTATTTTCGGTACCAACTAAACCTGGATAAGGTAATCGTCGGCAATACCCTTAGCTCTTTGTCGAAGAAAGGGTAGGGTTCTCTATTGCTAAACGATGATAAACACAGGAGCAAATTAAAATCAACTCTATTATTTTAACTATTTACAAATCAGGCGTGATAAAACATACAAAGACAAAATATTTATAGTGAAAATTATTAATCCAGCACTTCGTGGTAATTTATATTCGCAAGTGAGTCTGCTAAACGGTCTGTACAAGTTAATTAAATGAGTGGTTCGGCGAGCGAACCTCTCATCGAATTCTGGTTGCCTTATACACGTGGAACGTTCGGCGTGCGATCTGTAACGATATAGGCCTGGTTATCTGGACGTTAGGTTGTAGCATTAAAATGCCCTCCAGTCGGGGTTTAGGTACGGGATCTTCGTTGCTGAACTATAGTGCAGTACCCTCGGGAAGGCCAATAACTAATATTTAATGGATACGTCCTACCATACACCAGCTCCATCCAGATTTGGGTGAAAACCCATCACCACACCAAGACCCAGGTGGTTATAAAATAACCAGCGCAGCAAACGTAATTATGTGGTTCCCACCCTTGCCAGAGATCTCCGATTTCGATATATCCGTTGCCGTACGACCAGTCAGCTCCAACCACGTTGGTTGGATAATGTTTAAATATTGCTAACTGAGCAATCAATAGATAATCATCGGGCACTTACCTACGTGAAAACGTATCACGTTATTTTGTAAAATATTTAAATCGAATCAGCTGTTTGAATAACCTTGGTCGTCAATAAATGCAAATTCTGTTTTCGATTTGCAGCTTAAAATTTTATACAAAATTGATCTATCTTTTTGCCTTTTTGCCCTCTTCTTTTATTGTTCTCGCACGGTAGAGAGACACTTTTATACAAAATCATCGAATTAATCACAATTACCGTAACATATACAGTACCTTTGTCCTCGAATGGGGGTTACAAAGAGGGAAAAAATTGTTTTCAATTACTATTAATATGCTCAGATTTGCGGATGATATAGCAGCATTAGCATCCAGCAAAGAAGAATTAGGTAGGGCTCTGAACGAAATGGTATGGTATGAAGCCCAATAAAAAGGGAAACCAAGATTTTGGTATGTAGGGGGCGTGAAAATAGGACTAAATCGAAAATACAAATTGGAAACGAGAAGATAGAGGAAGTCTCAGATTTCTGCTATTTAGGAAGTCAAATAACTCGCGATGGTAGGAGCTCTAGAGATATAAAACAAAGAATAGCGCAGGTCCTAGTTGCATGTAATAAAAAGAAACAACTACCTATTATGCTCGGGAATGATAAATGATAAAGGTATGGAGTACGGCATACGGGTGCGAAACTTGAACGATAGGAGAAGCGGATATGAAAAAATTAGAAGCATTTGAAATGTGCTGATATAAGACGCACGATGAAGATACCCTGGATAGATAAGGTTAGCAACAGAGACGTATTAGAAAGAGATGGAGAAAATAGAAATTTATGGAAAACAGTAAGGAATACGAGAGATGGCATGGTGAGACACCTTCTGAGGCATGAAGGGTTAGTTTGCGACATAGTTGTCAGAGATAGGAATAAAAAGAGGTAGGGCTAGGCCCAGATTAGACTACTGTTCTCATATAGTTAGGGATGTAGGATGCTCACCTTTTGGGGATATAAGTTGGTTAGCTCAAGATGGAAAAGGATGAAGGTACACGTCCAACCAGTCTTCGGACTGAGAACCTAATGATGATGATGAATAAACAATTCTTAGGTGTGCGATGATTGTAAAAACAGAATTTATAAAATATGGTAACTCTTTAATATAAGATATGGTGATATAGAGTTCACCAGGACGACATTCGGAATTCGAAGGGTAAAAAGTAAGTAAAAGAAGTAATCTCCTTGAATAGGTATTCCTCAAGAAAACCAGAATGGAAAATGTAGGGTGGGAGATTCTCTGAACCCTATCTTTCATACCTATGGTAAAAAAATCTTAATAGAATGCTTGTGGTGGGAAGCAAAATTAAGGAACCTGCTCGAACTGGAGGACTTTCTGTACCACTCGGATCTTAGAATGTTATCATTATCTCTGCGTACGAGACTGTCCAAGAATGGAACAGCGGAATGCAGAATTAGTTTATTGCTTAATTATAAATTGTATTTTGTTATGGACAGGATTTAAACCATTCCGTAAAAAATTCACCTTATCGGTAGGAAGAGATTTTTCAAAACTGAAATATCAAAATCCAAGGAAACAAGCGCAGAGTCTAAAACGTCATCCATTACGTACTGGGCGATGATAGGAGAGATTTGAGCAAATACCATGCGTAACGGGAGCATATGGTACACCCCCTTTTTTTCTTTATTTTTGAAGATAAATTTTTGCAACTTGGCACATCGTATGTACTGAGTAAACGTTAAGTTTTGACACAAGCAAGGAAATTTTCACACTTCCGTTTTAAGCGTAAGTGGTACCAATTTTTGATTTTCAAATGGAACAGCCTGTATATTATTGAATTTTTGGATTCTACATAATTTTCTGAATGCAATGGTACCACATAATCGACATATCAAGTCTCAGACTTTTTTAAATCTAATTGTAATTTTGACATTTAAGTGTGCCATGACTGTTTCAATTTATTCTAATAGACCCAGGTAATTCCATCGAAAACAGAATTGCGATGGAAATGCTAAATAATGTGATTCGTGCTTACAAATTTCCCCAAATGGTATTTTGGGCGAAACTAATTTTTTTCAAATGGAACCATATTGGTACAGAGGTAGGCAGGGCCGTAGCCAGAATCAAAACTTATGGGGGGCTTATGTATTTTTTCAGGGGGCTTAAACAAAATATTTGGTAGGATGTCTCTTGGAATATGCGATTAAAATTATACCAAAAATTGGAAATTGTAATACTTTACTAAACTAGATAAATATGCAGTTTGAGAATATAGATGCAATAAACAGTATGACTAATAAATACTCTTGTAAACTTGTAACTGAACAACGAAGAATGAAAAAAAAAACAATTCAGTAAAACTTCACAATAAACTAAAATCTTCATATTTGCTTATTTCAGTGGATCCTAAATTTAGGAAATTTCTGCGTTTCAGATGGAATAAAGTCTTTTACGAATTTTCTTACTTACCTTTTGGCTTGTCGTGCTGAACGTACATATTTACTAAGCCTGTTAAACCAGTTGTTGCTAGACTGCGCAGTCAGGGAATTCCTTGTGTAAATTATTTAGATGATTTTTTTATTTTCGGGTGCACCTTTGATGGTTGTGAAAATAACGTTAAATTCTCATTGAATTTAATGAGGTCCTTAGGTTTTAAGGTCAATAGGCAAAAAAGTTCGTTGCACCCTGCAAAAATAAAAAAATGGGTTTATTTTTAACACTAAATATATGTCAGTTACTCTGCCAGAAATTAAACGAATCGCCATCAAGTGTTGAAAAATTTATAAATAATAGGTTGTGTACAATTCGAGACTGGGCTCGTTTTATAGGTCTTCCAGTTTCTGCTTGCTTTGAAATAAAATATGGGTGGCTCTACACTAAAGCCTTGGAAAGAGAAAAATTTAACCTTTTAAAAAACAACAGGATGCATTTTAACGCTACCTACCGTTTTGATTTCCAAAAGAGTAATCCCAGACCTAATTTGGTGGAAAACATATATTTTAGAAGAATCTAATAATTTAAGACAATAAATTTATCATGGAAATATTTACAGATTCCAGCTTAACAGGTTGGGGAGCATGTACCAAAAATCAGAAAACTCATGGGTGGTGGACTGATGCGGAGTAAGCAAAACATATTAACTATCTTGAACTTAAAGCATTATTTTTGGCATTAAAATGTTCTGCAAAACACCTCACTAATTGTAATATTCTATTAAGGTGTGATAACACTATCGCTTATCCTATATTAATAGGATGGGTAGTTTTCAGCATTTAGAATTAAATTCTTTAGCCAGACATATCTGGCAATGGTGTGAAAGAAGAGACCTATTTCTTTTAGCGTCGTATATTAATACACATGATAATAAAGAAGTCGATTTTGAATCCCCTAAAATATTAAGCCATACTGAATGGTCTTTAGCACCAACAGCTATTTTAAAATTTTTTAAATGTTTCGGAAAACCCGAAGTTGACTTATTTGCATCTAATCTAATCTATCTAATCACAAATGCAGAAAATTTGTATCTTGGTATCCCGATCCCAATTCTATTGCAGTAGACGCCTTTACTATTAGTTGGCAGGATATATTTTTCTATGCCTTTCCTCCCTTTTGTTTAATATTAAGAAAAATTCAGAAAAAAGTACAGACTTGGTGGCCTCCGCAGACTTGGTTCCCTTTATTCCTTAGATATACGCTTGGAAGGCAAATTATATTTAAACCACGATCTAACTTACTTGTCTGACCCTTTAGTGCCAGACAACATCCGAGCTCCAAGAATCTTAACCTGGTGGCCGCAATCTTGTCAGCTAAGCATTACGACTGAGAAATATTCCTGAAAATGCGATACCCACAGTACTAAGATCTGATAAAACTTTGGGCCAATATAATTATGGTGGGATTTTTGTGTTGAAAATAAGTGCTCAGTTTTTAAGTCCGGAGTTCGTGAAGTAATTTCCTTTCTACAAAGGATTTTCGAAAGTAAAACTCATAAATATGGTACATTTAATAGTCATCGCTCCGCGCTCTCATTATTATTGTTGGATAATATAAGCACTGATTTAGAGCTTAAACGATTTATGAAAGGCATTATGTAATTTAAGACCGGCTTTGCCTAAGTCACTGATTATTTAGGGAAGTTCCATCACTGGATCCTTAAAATTGGCTACATTACTTGTACTTGTTACAGTCATAGGGTTCAAACGATTTTTCACATAAATTCATAAATATTGAACAGATTGTTGAATCTGATAATGGATTACAAGCCTTCATTCAGGATAAGCTTAAAACTCCAAACCATAATATGTAGGTTTCAACCATGTTTGTAAATTCCTTACTGTAAGGCTAACCCATCTTTGTGTGTTGCATCAATTTTAAAGTTTTATATCCAAAGAAACGAGAGAAATTGGAAATATGAACTTTTTTGCTTAGAATGACTTTCTCTACTGGCAATTTTCATTTGTCACACTCGAAGTGGGACACCCTGTATAGTTGAATGCTCTGACTGTCCCCAGATTTATGTAAGACAGACCTCTTAATATTTGAGTGCTCGTCTTGTTTCCCTTAGAAATGACGTTAAGTTATCTCTGGGCAATTGTGCTCTGGCTCAAGATTGCATTGATCTAGATCATGCAGTGATACAGTCAACTTCGATGAAGTGTCCATCCTAATTAGAGAGGATAAGTTACGTAAGTGTCTATTCCTGGAAATGTTGTTCATAGATACCCATAACAGCATGAGCAGGGTACTAATACAAACAATTTGAGTAGGATTTACAAACATCTACTTTATCTACTCAAGAATTCACTTCAGGTCATCGCAGACAATACTACTCCATCCATTCACAACTAGGGGTGTATTTTCTTCTATTTGGTCTCTACAGTATTAATACCCCCTCATACCTTAGGCCACCCATCTGCTTTGGGTTGACCCTCCTTGTTGATCTTACAATAATTCCCTTCTTGTCTTTTCTCAGAGTGACCATCTCATTTCTTCTCGATACATATCATTTTATTCCCAAGTTCAATGACCTCTTGAGTCGCTCCTCTTATACACTGGCGAGCATAAAATTAGGGTCACTTTGAAAATTGCCAATTTTTCCAAGAATTCAAAATATTAAATTTAATTGATTCTTGAAGGCAATAACACTTGCATTTCTGAGAACTGTTATAAGTTTTTTGTGGTTTCTTTTGCACAACAAAGATTCAATATTTCCGATTTCTAGTAAATGCTTGCAGGTGCGCTACTTGGAAGCTTATTTCTCGGGGTCTATTTTTCAATTTCCTTCATTTATTCACTAACTTTCCTGTGTATAACTTGACGGTCGAAAAGTGTAGTCTTCGTTTATTTTATATTCCTGTCCTGAAACAAGTTAAATTGAATCATATTATTGCATTATATTTTCTGTAGTAATACAATAAGTGGTCTGGAATTGTCGGAAATTTTACGAAAGCTGTTGCGTTGCTTGGTAAGTTTGGTAAATGCAACAGCTTGAGTAAAATTACCTAAAAATTCCATACCACGAATTGTATTTGACAAGATTATTTTTTGAATCGAAGCAAGGTAGTTCAAAACGAAATTTTATTTCAATAGGACTTTTCATTATAAAAAAATGCTGAGGCGCATGCGCGAACGCGCCATGACAATTTCGGACGAATGTCAAAGTCTTGTATCAACGTCCCCTAGAGGGGTAGGCGGTATTGCTTGTTTGAAAGTGTTTAATAATTCTTTGGTAAAATCTTACTGGGGAAAATCGAAGTTAATAACTAGGTTGATGACCATGTGAGGAAGTGAGGATTAGTTTCACCTATATAAATGATGTTGCTTGGATAAAAATGTGTAAGAGGCAAGATTCGAAATGGAAAAGTGAATCGAACGTTTCCAGGTTTTATGTCATTATTTGTTAGGTCTTTAAAATAAGAATTACTTGTAGTTACATACATACATTTCAGAAAAATAAACACCTGCACCTATATTAGATCCTTTTTCTCCGTTTTCTTTTAAAAAATTGATTAATTTTCACGGCTATATTAAAAACCAACATGATTGAAGTATCTTGGTTAACATTCCCGTATTTCAATAGGACTTTTCATTATAAAAAAATGCTGAGGCGCATGCGCGAACGCGCCATGGCAATTTCGGACGAATGTCAAAGTCTTGTGTCAATATGCCCTAGAGGGGTAGGCGGTATTGCTTGTTTGAAAGTGTTTATTAATTCTTTGGTAAAATTTTACTGCAAACGTGCAAAATTAGTAATAGTTCAAAACTAAAACAGTTTGGAGCATCCAAGCATTGTGTTTTTGGTAACTGCCAAGGTGATAGCAGTGCGGTAAGACCAAGTTATCGCTTGGGATTACGATTTTATCAATTTCCTAAACCCTGCCTAATGCTGGGAACTGGGAAAAATCGAAGTTAATAACTAGGTTGGTGACCATATGAGGAAGTGAGGATTAGTTCCACCTGTATAAATGATGTTGCTTGGATAAAAATGTGTAAGAGGCAAGATTCGAAATGGAAATGTGTATTGAACGTTTCCAGGTTTTATGTCATTATTTGTTAGGTTTTTAAAATAAGAATTACTTGTAGTTACATACATACATTTCAGAAAAATACGCACCTATACCTATATTAGATCCTTTTTCTCCGCTTTCTTTTCAAAAATTGATTAATTTTCAGAGCTAGGTATATTAAAATCCTACATGATTGAAGTATCTTGATTAACATTCCCGTATTTCAAGTAAGAGCCAGGCACGCCTTCGGGATTCAGCCTCACAATTTTACGAGGTATATCACTTGGAACTAACATTTGTAATAATTTTCCGTCTTTCAAACACCCTCCTTATTTGGTATTCTACTATTTACTTACGAATATTCCACACGAAGTTTATAACGCCTGACAGCTGACAGTGACACTCATCCGAAAATCTAAGAACAGCTGATTGTCAGCACATGCGCACTAACGAACACAGAACGAAATGAAAAGGCCTATTTTCAAGTAAGAGCCAGGCACGCCTTCGGGATTCAGCTTCACAATTTTACGAGGGATATCACTGGGAACTAACATTTGTAATAATTTTCCGTCTTTCAATCACCCTCCTTATTTGGTATTCTACTATTTACTTACGAATATTCCACACGAAGTTTATAACGCCTGACAGCTGACAGTGACACTCGTCCGAAAATCTAAGAACAGCTGATTGTCAGCACATGCGCACTAAGGAACACAGAACGAAATGAAAAAGTCTATTAATTCACATACAAAGAAATGTGTTGGGACTATTTGACGTTTGGCAGGTACTAAAGTAACTTGATTATACATTCTAAATGCACCTACAAATTCGAAACTATGGCAACTTATCAACAAACAAAATTATCGAAAAAAATTACCGTACGTAATATCACAAGAGAGTGAGAATAACTTGAAAATAATTCGACAGATTTTCGAAAACTTGTCGCCAGGCAATAGACACGAGAGCCCGTAGGGCTCGAGTGGCTATTGCCGAATGGCGACAAGTTTGAGTAAAATGTGGAGAATTATTTTCCAAGTTATTCTTACTGTCGTGTGGTATTCGAAAGGTTATTTTTTGACGTTCAAATGTGAAACAACTCTTCAATATTATTCTTTCAGTGTCACAATTTGCGATTAAAACATATGACATATGTGAAAACCAGAAAACAAGTCGTTTTATCAACAAAAACAAAATACTAAAAAAAATTCCCGCTGGGACAAGTTAGGTAAAAAATTCTCACTATAATAATGATTTAATTGGTCAGAATTAAACGCGTGATCAAAAATACTGTTCATTTATTGGAAAATAGAAACGTCAAAAAATAACCGTATGTAATATCACAAGAGAGTGAGAATAACTTGAAAATAATTCGACAGATTTTCGAAAACTTGTCGCCAGCCAATAGACACGAGAGCCCGTAGGGCTCGATTGGCTATTGCCGAATGGCGACAAGTTTGAATAAAATGTGGAGAATTATTTTCCAAGTTATTCTTACTGTCGTGTGGTATTCGAAAGGTTATTTTTTGACGTTCAAATGTGAAACAACTCTTCAATATTATTCTTTCTGTGTCACAATTTGCGATTAAAGCATATGACATATGTCAAAACCAGAAAACAAGTCGTTTTATCAACAAAAACAAAATACTAAAAAAAATTCCCGCTGGGACAAGTTAGGTAAAAAATTCTCACTATAATAATGATTTAATTGGTCAGAATTAAACGCGTGATCAAAAATACTGTTCATTTATTGGAAAATAGAAACGTCAAAAAATAACCGAAATAATACACGCTTCTAGACCCAAATGCAATGTTCCTATTGGTCAATTTGTCGATGAAAAAAATAATCACCATAATACCTTAGTTATTTTTCATTTTCATTCTATATGTTTAGGATTTTCGCTGCCACTTGTCATATTCCGATTAGGTTACAATAATTTTAAAAATAAAATAAAAGTAAGTGATAAAGGGAGTTTCATTTCCACAATCCTTTGGCTGCAACCCCGTGTGCTCTTAGGTTATAATCTATTATTGACAAGTAGGCGTATTATACTTGGGCCGCCCAACAGACGGAGTGATCACCCTGCATGAACGCGCTCTAGCGGGGCCAATATTAATTTATGACGACCGAATTGGAGTGATGCGACTTCGTTGGGTGTAAAGAAAGCGCAACACTGCGGTTCGGTCGTCCTAAATTAATAGTGGTCCTGTCTAGAGCGCATGCTTGCAGGGTGATCACTCCGTCTGTTGGGCGGCCCAAGTATAGTAGGTACCTACCTAGATATCAGACTTCTAGATAACAAATTTTTATAAGAAAAGCACGATGCAGTCACTGAGATTTTATTTCTCTGTGTCTAAATTGTAAGAGACTTAAAAAATTACAAAGGTATAAAAAGTTTGCAATTGAATGTATCTTTCTAAAAGATATTTTTTTAATGATGAAACAAATAATTACTCTGCGTACTACCAATATATAACGTTTTATTTGAATATTTGACCGGTTTCAAGATTTTTTAAACAATCTCATCATCAGAAAATGTAAAATTGTGAATAAATATGACACTAAGGGAACCGTTGACAAGGAAACTTAAAATTGACAAAACAATACAAATAATTAAAATAATGATATCCGTGAAATAAGCTAATCTAGAAAACTGAATTTCAGTATTTACCTACGAGGTATAAGAAAAACACAAAGGAAATTCGAATACTTCGTAGCTTGAAGGCAAAAAACATTGAATTTAAAGAAAACCATTTAGGAAAAAAAACAATAAATTCAATTGAAAAAACCTTCAAGTGAAATACCAGAAAAAACTAAATAAACACTTTAAGGTTTTTTCAATTGAATTTATTGTTTTTTTCCTAAATGGTTTTCTTTAAATTCAATGTTTTTTCCCTTCAAGCTACGGAGTATTCGAATTTCCTTTGTGTTTTTCTTATACCTCGTAGGTAAATACTGAAATTCAGTTTTCTAGATTAGCTTATTTCATGGATATCATTATTTTAATTATTTGTATTGTTTTGTCAATTTTAAGTTTCCTTGTCAACTGTTCCCTTAGTGTTATATTTATTTATAACTAGAGGGCCCGGCAGACGTTGTCCTGCCAGACATTAAAAAAATTTTCGTAAAAAAAATCCTAGAACCCGATTGCAGCGCCACCTACCGGACCCAATTGTGAATGTAAACCATCCAGGGACCCACTCCAACATACACAAAAAATTTCATACATTTAAAAAATTTTCGTCAAAAACATTCCAAGAACCCGATTGCAGCGCCACCTACCGGATCCAACTGTGAATGTAAACCATCCAGGGACCCACTCCAACACACACACAACATTTAATCAAAATCGGTCCAGTCGTTTAGGAGTTCAGTAACACCCGATTGCAGCGCCACCTACCGGGTCCAATTGTGAATGTAAACCATCCAGGTACCCACTCCAACAAACACAAAAAATTTCATCAAAATCGGTCCAGCCGTTCAAAAAAACTCCTGGAACCCGATTGCAGCGCCACCTACCGGGTCCAATTTTGAATGTGAACCATCCAGGGTCCCACTCCAACACACACAAAAAATTTCATCAAAATCGGTCCAGCCGTTCAAAAAAATTTCTAGAACCCGATTGCAGAGCCACCTACCGGGTCCAATTGTGAATGTAAACCATCCAGGTACCCACTCCAACACACACTAAAAATTTCGTCAAAATCGGTCCAGCCGTTTTTTGTATATATAGATTGTTCATACAAAAATACTAAAATCGCGATTAAAAAATGGGGGTAGGAGGGTGAAAAATACTGTACTACCTATTCTCATACCTACCAAATGTACAAAAAAAAATCATTTACATATTTGGATATTGTTAATTCAAAAATACTAAAATCGCGATTAAAAGTGGGGGTGGGGGTAGGAGGGTGAAAAATACTTTACGACCTATTCTCATACCTACCAAATGTACAAAAAAAATTTCATAGAAATCGGTCGAGCCGTTTCGGAGGAGTGCGACCACAAACACCGTGACACGAGATTTTTGTATATTAGAAGAAGACTAGCGGGCCCGGCAGACGTTGTCCTGCCCGACATTAAAAGAATTTCCGAAAAAAAATCCTAGAACCCGATTGCAGCGCCACTTACCGGGTCTAATTGTGAATGTAAACCATCCAGGGACCCACTCAAACACACACACAAAATGTCATCAAAATCGGTCCAGCCGTTTTTAAAAAAATTCCTAGAACCCGATTGCAGCGCCACTTACCTGGCCCAACTGTGAATGTAACCCACTCCAACACACACAAAAAATTTAATCAAAATCGGTTCAGCCGTTTAGGAGGAGTTCAGTAACACCCGATTGCAGCGCCACCTACAGGGTCCAATTGTGAATGTAAAGCATCCAGGTACCCACTCCAACAAACACAAAAAAATTCATCAACATCGGTCCAGCCGTTCAAAAAACTCCTGGAACCCGATTGCAGCGCCATCTACCGGGTCCAATTGTGAATGTAAACCATTCAGGGACCCACTCCAAAACACACAAAAAATTTCATCAAAATCGGTCAAGCCGTTCAAAAAAATTCCTAGAACCCGATTGCAGAGCCACCTACCGGGTCCAATTGTGAATGTAAACCATCCAGGGACCCACTCCAACACACACAAAAAATTTCATCCAAATCAGTCTAGCCGTTTAGGAGGAATTCGGTGACATACACACGTACAGACTGTCAAACGCGCGAAGTTAAAATAGTCGTTACGTTTTCTCAAATTTTCCAATTTTCTGCGCAATTTTCTTAATTTTCCGTTCCGTAAGAACCTTCTACAAAGTATTAGAAACCACAAAAAAAATTAATTAAATCGGTTAAGTCGTTCTCAAGTTATGGCGTGACCAAGGGAAATAGGGATTCATTAATATATGTATATAAATAGATTGTTCATACAAAAATACTAAAATCGCGATTAAAAAATGGGGGGTGGGGGTAGGAGGGTGAAAAATACTTTACGACCTATTCTCATACCTACCAAATGTACAAAAAAATTTCAATTATTTGGATATTGTCCATACAAAAATACAAAAATCGCAATTAAAAAATGGGGGGTGGGGGTAGGAGGATGAAAAATACTTTACGACCTATTCTCATACCTACCAAATGTACAAAAATAATTTCAATTATTTGGATATTGTCCATACAAAAATACTAAAATCGCAATTAAAAAATGGGGGGTGGGGGTAGGAGGATGAAAAATACTTTACGACCTATTTTCATACCTACCAAAATGTACAAAAAAATTCAATTACATATTTGGATATTGTTCATACAAAGATACTTAAATGGCGATTAAAAAATGGGGGGTGGGGGTAGGGGGTGAAAAATACTTTACGACCTATTCTCATACCTACCAATTGTACAAAAAAAAAATCATAAAAATCGGTCGAGCCGTTTCGGAGGAGTGCGACCACAAACACCGTGACACGAGATTTTTATATATTAGAAGATTTTACATTTTTTTCTGATGATGAGATTGTTTAAAAAATCTTGAAACCGGTCAAATATTCAAACAAAACGTTATATATTGGTAGTTCCCAGAGTAATTATTTGTTTCATCATGAATTTCTACCAAAAAGTAATAGAAGATAATATTAACTACATATTTTGTTAAGTTATTTGCCACGAAAGAGTTTCTGTCTTGATCTGGGTCACCACACCCATGTTTCAGATTTCAGTGGTCTACTGATAATAATCAGTTTCATCTCAAAAGATGACTTAAACCTATGTGGCGTCATACCAATTATCATCTAAATCGATCCAAGCATTCTGCTATTTTAACAAAAAACCTTTTTTTATTTAACGTAATCAAATTAATATTTATTACGTTACAGTATAACTGACATGTTGTTTATTCAGGACTGATAGTATCCTTATATACTTGTTAATATCCCACTCCTATGAACGAATTGTTATTACAATTTTATCAACGCGGAAATCCTGAGTCCGTAAATATCATTTGGTAAATTTAAAGGTTAATGTCATACACTGTGTTTTTTAAACAGGTTTGCTATCACGTTAATGTTTAAGAACTCTACCCTATTATACTTTTACGCTTACACTGATGCTCCTATTAATTGTAAATAAGAAATAGCCATTTAATATTTACCTCCATTAATTAGTAAAACTCCAGTAAGTACATCAAAAGAAGATATACCCATCGATGTATTAAAATATGGTTATGATTTCAGAATAAGAAATACCGTTATTATTAATTCGTGAATGATTTTCTACGTACTACATTCGTTCCTAATGACACCAACTAACATTACAGGTGGAAACAGGGTCGATATTTAACAGCAGAATTTCGTAAGATTTACAAGAGAAAGAAGAAATCGAGCGTTATTGTAATGAGATGAAAATATTAAGAAGAAATTGATTGTTAAAATGTTATAGCAGTTCTTATTTTTGGCTCTAACAGCTAGATTTATTATAAATAACAATAGAATTTAAAAATAGAACAAAAAGGAAGTGCAATTTCAAATAAAAAGAATTATTTTAGAATTGATGTAATGGCGAGGAAAATAATAATTAAGTAATCAAAATTTAATAACTCTTAAACAAGTATGCTCACAAAGAACCCATTTTAGATTTATCATAATAAGAATGAATCACAAAATAATTAGTATTGATCTAAGACGATATCGTCTTTGGAGCAAAAAAATTGCCGGGCGGTCAAGTTTTACGTAATGTTTTTTTAACCACAATTGCTCCCGGAGTTTTTGGGCGTAAGCAAGGTTACATGATACATATAAATTACGACTCGTGAAACTTGCAATCACATTGTTACTACCGTGCAGTAAAAAACAATATCAAAATGAACTCTATCGTAAGTACTTACTTAGATTTCGCTAAGATTTATAATAATCAAACGCCAAATATGCTATCACTTTTACGCACAAAGAAAACCATTTAAACTTATTATTTTTTAGGTATGTTTGATATTTTTTGGCCTTCTTGCTGCTTCTAATGCAGGTTTCTTGGCTCCTGCTGCCAGAGTTTTGCAAGGACCAAGTTCAAGTGCAACAGTTGCGGGACCTGATGGTAGTGTAATATCTTCAGTAGCTCCTGGTGGCACGGTTGTATCTCATGATGTTGTTGGATATGCTGGATACGCAGCCGCGCCTGCTGTTGCAGCGCCAGCTGTTACTTACGCCGCCCATGCTCCCGTCGCATACGCCGCCCATGGTGCTCCAGTCGCATACGCCGCCCATGGTGCTCCAGTTGCATATGCTGCACATGCTGCTCCCATCGCATATGCTGCTGGTATTCGTGAGGATACTGTGATAGCCGGACCTTCCGGAACAATTGCCTCAAGCAAAGCGGCCCCTGGAGTTTTGGCTGCGCCACTAGCTTTTTATTAGAATTTTCAGTTTTGCTCATGCCCAAAGTATAATAAACATTAATTCCGAGAAATTTAAATCTATTATTGCCTCCCACGAAAACTCTCATTTGTACGTTTTTATTCATTCATACTGACGTAGAATTCTTGAAACACGTATAAGTATAATGTTCGACTTAAAGTTCTCACCTCCTTTATATCCGTCATTTCTGTAAGTACAGAAGCAAGTTTAATATACAATTTTTAGAAATTCTTGTTTGATTTGTGCCAGTCTAAGTTTTAATTTTTTTATTCTGAACAACCAACCTGCCACAAAAAGAGTATTGTTATATGTCTAGCTGACCGTGCTATTAAACTCTCAAGCCCACAATATAGAAAATCCGCAATTGAAAAAGTATTAAATTGTTTAATAAAAAATAAGTAAGTATCCTAAAAATTTCATTATGAAAATATAAAAAACAGAATGCACCAATTTTACAATAGGGAAAGAGAGCCTATGTAGGATTTGTATATTTGGAAAAAGCCTTCGACAATGTAAAATGGAAGAAGAGGTTCGAAGTGCTCAAATAGTAGGGATGAAGTATAGGGATAGAAGAATAATTCATAATCTATACAAAGAGCAAGCGGCAGTTATAGAATTTGAGCAGGAACATAGAGAAGTAGATATCCGAAAGGGCGTGAGGCAGGGGCGTGCGTTAGCGCCTCCAGTTTTCAGTTTATACAGTGACAGCCATAAAGTCTGCACCATATGGAAAACTTTTTTATTTGTAGGATTATTGGAAAACGGTTTTCGGCATTAGTTTAAGCATGATTAACAACTGGAAAATTGACAAAAATATTTGCCATGTCACAACTATGACACTGCCAAAATGTAATTTGAAATTTTAAAATGGCCCGAAATGCCCTTATTTATCAAAATATGGAAAAATGCGACAAGGAAAAGTTATTTGTAATTACATTGAGATTCTAAATACGACATTTGATGAGGCAATTTCAATGTTTTAGTTTTTTCCTTTTTTTCAAAAAATATTTAACATTTACTTTTGTGTGCATGTTATTTGTTTACAGTTGAGTTAATTTGAAATATTTCAATGCAAAAATACAGTAATGTTACATTTATTTTTTGAATTAATTAATTTCTTGCAAAATAACCTTTTTTACGAAAAATAACAGTACAATTTTGGACTATTTTCAGCAATTTTAAACCCTTATAGTGGAATTTTGCAGGATGATGGGCGTAAATATTAAAGAAACTATTGTTCATTTAAATTACATTTAGATCATACAAATAAAACTGAAAATTCCGATTAAAATTTATTTAAAGCATTAAAAGTGAATAATGCAGATTTATTTATACCTACTAAAGATTTTTCAGAAACGTAACCAAATAATTTTTCAACAGGACAATAACATGTTGTATGGAAAGAGAAGGAAGACATACAGAAATGCAATATTTAATTTAAGAGAATATTGTTTGAAAATATGTTTAGGTATCTTAAATATTATTAATTTGATGATAGAAAAAATTAAAACATTGAAATTTTCTCACCAAATGTTGTATTTAGAATCTTAATGTAATTACAAATAACTTTTCCTTATCGCACTTTTCCATAATTTGATAAATAAGGGCAATTTTAAAATTTCAAATGACATTTTGGCGGTGTCACAGTTGTGACATGACAAATATTATTGTCAATTTTCTAGTTATTAATCATGCTGAAACTAATGCGGAAAACCTTTTTCCAATAATCCTATAAATAAAAAAGTTTTCCATGTCGTGCAGACTTTATGGTTGTCACTGTATATCGAAGATGTGATTAATATTTTTAAAGACAGAATAGCTGATGGAATTAATATACAGAGCCAAACTATTATTATTGCTCAGATTCGCAAATGATATAGCAGTATTAGCATCCAGCAAAGTAGAAGGAACTCAAATAATTTGCGATGGTAGGAGCTGTAGAGATATAATAAAAAGAATAGCGCAGGGCCGAGTTGCATTTAATGAAAAAAAACAACTGTTATGCTCGGGAATGATAAATGTAGAAACTCAGATGGGGCTCTTAAAAACGTATGTATGGAGTACGGTATTGTACGGGTGTGAAACTTGGACGATAGTAGAAGCGGAATTAGAAGCATTTGAAATGTGGTGCTATACACGCATGATGAAGATACCGAGTTAGTAACAGAGAGGTATTAGAAAGAGTCGGAGAAAAGTGTGATTTATGGAAGACTATAAAAATAACCTTTTGAGGCACGAAGGCTTAGTTCGCGACATACTTACTAGAATCAGAGATCGGAATAAAAAGAGGTAAGGGCAGGCCCAGATTAGACTACTGCTCTCAAATAGTTAGGGATGTTCAACGTTTGGGCAAATGAGTAGGTTGGCTCAGGATAGGAAAGGATGGAGGTGCGCGCCCAACCAGTCTTCGGACTGAAAACTTTATGATGATGAAATAAAAAGTTCAATTCTAAGAAAATATTTCTCTAGCTTGGCTATAAATAGTCGCCATTCTCTACGCCACCACTGACTGTTTACACGAATTCATCATCATAAGGTTGTCAGTACGAAGACTGGTTGGACGCGTACCTCCATTCTTTCCTATCCTGAGCTAACTTACGCATTTCCTTACGAGTAGAACATCCTGCATCCATAAATATTTGAGAGAAGTAGTCTAAGCCAGACCTAACTATACCTCATTTTATTCCTATCTCCGGCTCTAGTATGTCGCAAACGAGGTTGCGAACTATTCCTTTGTGTCTCAGAAGGTGTCCTACCATCCCATCTCTCATATTCTTTATTGTCTTCCATACCTTTCGCGTTTCCTCAACTCTTTCTAATACAATTCTATTGCTAACCTTATCTGTTCACGATATCTTCATCATGCTTCTGTAGCACCACATTCCAAACGCTTCTATTCTTTTTTGAACCGCCTCTCCTATTGTCGCAACTATACAAAGCCGTACTCCAAACATACGTCTTTAAGAACCTCTTCCGAGTTTCTACATTAACGGTTAATGAGAATAACAGTTGTTTCTTTTTGTTAAATACAACTCGACCCTGCTCCATTCTTTGCTTTATATCATTAGTGCTCCTACCATCTCGAGTTATTTGACTTCCCAAATAGCAGAAATAATTCACAACTTCCTCTATCTTCTCATTTCTTACTTGTATTTTAGTTTTAGTCTTATTTGTACACCCCCTACATACCAAAATTCTTGTTTCCTTTTTATCTATTTTTATGCCGTAGCAGTGGCGGCTCGTCCCATGACGCAGGTGAAGCGTTGCTTCACCTAAAATTTCCGGAATGACTTTTCTTTTCTCTAATATTATTTTTAATTTTTTTCGTCAAATATTATTTTGATCTCAAAATTAATTCCTTTTATATTATTAGAATTATAAAATATCACCTTTAGAATTAGTCCTTTTAGCTTATGTTCATTGTTCATCCGATGTCCTATAATTTCGCTCCGCCGCGCCGCTCTGCGCTCATGTGAAACAGCAACTCCCAAGTTCTACGCGTTGACGGCACCGTGCACGCGTTCAACATATAGAGTATTGTTTGCTTCCTAATAATCGTGTGTAATCGTGGTTGACATGGTAACCTAGCTAGGAGCCTTGTCTATCTTATGTATATAAACAAGGCTAGGAGATTGGTATTCTAGCATATGTGACGCGATACCCTCAGTTTCTGCATGTCACGTGGAATACGTTTCGTTGTTGGAAACTTGTATCTTGGAAATCATGCGCTGCGCACTGCGATGCGTTTTGTGATCTCGTATGTGTTTATTCACGGTGGAAGAAAGATTTTTTAAGTTGTGAAAAACATGTGCCAGTTTTAGGTGGTAACAAAAATAAAAACAAAGTGTACAATCGAAATTTTAAAAAGGGGAGGTACTCCGAATTCGAGTAGTTGTGTCTTGTGTGGCAGTTACTATTTGAATAAGTTTTTTGTATGCCGTGTTTAATTTATTATTAGTGTTAAGTCAGGTGTGTCGAATAAGAGCGGTTTTAATGATAAACATGAAGGATCTTCTGAGCACATACGTGCATTTGGTTTCTCAAAGTTGAAGAAGAATGTAAGTATTATTGAGGATGCTTTCTTAAAAGAAAATATAGGCCGTATAGGCGTATATTAAACATTTCAATGAAAATGAGTTTTATGTAGCTGCAGGTTACTGAATTCTTGCAGTTTTTTACTTGGGTAAACAAGATCTATCATTTCGCGGAAGTTTCCAAGATGTGTTTTGAATTAATCGCGGAAACTGTAAAGAACTGTTAGAATTCTATGTATCGATAAGCCGCATAAGACATTCAAGAGCTCTATAAAAAATCACGCCCGTGTTTACTGCCAATTCTAAGACTATTCAAAATGAAATACATAATTGACTGCATTTCGCAATATAGGTACTTATCGACGAGCATATCGAAAGGGAAATAAAAGAATATATTTTTTTCTGTTCATGTGGATGATTCCACAGATATTGTCCAAAACTCTTAGTGTAGCGTTGTAATTAGGTGTGTTAATCCCTCGGGTTATCCCGACGGACAGTTGGTAGAAAGATTTTTTAGGATTTTATAATGTCGGTTCCAGCAGGATTGCCGAAACATTGTTTAACCTTGTATCAAGGTGCCTCGAAACATTTGGCTATAAAACGAAACTTATTGGACAATGTTTTCGTGGTGCAAGCATGACGTCAGGGTAATTACATGGTCTTCAAGCGAAAATAAAAGAAGCTGGGCCACAAGCAGTTTTTGTTGACTCATTCAATTTTGCTAAGAAACGTCCTTAGGGCAATAAAGTATTTTTAGCGCAGTGGGGCGGTAAAATACTATTAAGATTTAGATCCTCTTTTCACGGTACTCTATATTAGTCTCTGATTACAGACCGATTGTGGGTAAAAAAGTATTATTACTAAAAATGTAATTTTATTTTGGGCAAGGCAGTGTAAAACGCAACTTTTATGTGTCGCGAGGATTGAAACACTTTTTTTGTTGATGGTCGCAAGGGGTGGGTGTGGAGCGGAGAAGCTGCTTCATCCATTCCCCAAGTCACGAGCCGCCCCTGTGCCGTAGCGTAGCCCTCTGACAAAACTGCTTCCATTTCGTTAACTAACAAAAAATTAGGGATATATCGGACCATTCAATAATTGAAAATTAAATCAGTGGCACTCGTTTACACTTCGTAATGGTCAACCGTTGAATCGAGCGGAACATAATGAACTCCACGCAGCGAGCGATGAAACTATTGGTTTAAATTGTGCCGCCTTTTTAAGATAGTGTCAGTTGTTCCATTATTTTGGCTCGCCAAGATAACGTGGTCACACTATACGCCTATTCCTGTTTTCAGGGACGATATATTTCGACCGGAGACCGGGGTCGTTCTAACGGTAGGTTACAGAACGATAATGTAATGTCGAACGAAGTAATACGACAAGGCTAAAAATTTACCTACTAGTGTGTGATCTCTGCAGGCGAACCGGACTCGCTGCTAATCTCCGGCGCCGCTCTTCTATAGTCATCGCTCGGGCTCCACCAAGGTGAAAGATACTCTCTTACCCTGTGGGCTCCACTCATTCAAACGCTAGGGTTGTTGATCTGCCGGCTGAAAATTATTTGATTTAGAGCTTGTACACGTACGACAATTCTAGGCGTAAGCGGGTGCGTAAGGCAGATAAAAAATAACTACAAATATGTATTATATTTTATTATGCTTAATTAGATAAAAATTAAAAGGATGAAAGTTCGGTACGTGATTTTGTTTAATTTTCTTTTATAAATTTTTGGGAGGGTGGTGTCCTAGAGCCCTGCATTGCGAGCCACAACTGGTATTTGGGCAATTAAAAAACTGAAAATTTTTCAACTGTTAGTTAGTAGGTAATATCAACAGATTAAATTTTATTTGAAACTTCAAGTGCTTTAAAAATTACAGTCTTCCATGTAATTTCGTTTTACTTTTGAAGAAACCTACTCGGATGTTATTGCAAAAATGTTTTGGTTGAGTAAATTATACTCTCACAGGTAAATGTGTACAAAAGGCGATTGCAGGGACTTTTAATTCACCTTTACCCTCTTGATCGATTGTTTTACTAAAATATGCTATTTTATGTGAAACAGACTTATGCATATCTGCAACTGTTTTTACTTTTCATTTTTCAGCCTTGTTCGGGACCTACTGAATATAGAGCGGACCAATGTTCAGCGTTTGATAACACCTTGTACGAAGGCCAGTTTTACAATTGGTTTCCACATCATGACGAAGATGCTCCCTGTTCTTTAATATGTGCGGGTAAATTGAAGGATATGGAAAAGCAAGGCAACAGAAGAAATACGTATATTACCGTTCGTCTAGCAGACAAAGTTCTAGATGGTACTCGATGTCGTCGTGGAAGTTTGGACATGTGCATTGACGGAAAATGTCAGGTTATAACAGCAACTTATTGAAATTCTTTCCCTGTAGGTAACTAAGTACCTCATGCTGGAATTTTGGCTCAATATAGTGCCTTCATATAATTTTAAATGTCAAAATGATAGCTATATTGACAGTTCCAGTAAGTGACTTCATCTTGCAACTATACTTGGGCCGCCCAACAGACGGAGTGATCACCCTTCAAGAACGTGCTTTAGCGGGGCCAATAGTAATTTATGACGACCGAATTGGAGTGATGCGACTTCGTTGGGTCTAAAGAAAGCACATCACTGCGGTTCGGTTGTCCTAAATTGATAGTGGTCCCGCCTAAAACACGTTCTTGGAGGGTGATCATTCCGTCTGTTCGGCGGCTCAAGTATAATACCAATTAGGCGGGGAGGCGGCCGTAAAATCACTGAGCTCATAGCTTAAAGAATCAATTCTTTTAGAAACAATTGGATAAGTAACGACAAAGTAAAGGCGCTTTTGGTGCCATACGTCTACCTGCCCGAACACCTAGGTAACATGCCACTTCCGGTACGATTGTTAAGTGTTTAATTGTTTCATCGAATTAAAGCTTAAAATTATCACCACATTGTAAGGTTCAATGAGTTGCATCAAAATCGGTTTTTGTACCTCATCATATCCTGTCTGATCCCATTGGCAACGACTTTGAAATATTTCTTTTTTTATGTTGACTATGCTCATTGAATTAAAGCAAAAAATTACCGTCAAATTAAAGGTTAAACCGTCCTCTAATCGAATAATAAGGTGTGCCATCTCTAAAACTGCCCGTAACGCCAGGCATACTAGATTTTCATTTTATAACAACAGATGACAAAAAAATGTTAGTACATACCTATATATGTTGGCAGCTGATCCGTTGAACTCATTTCATTGGTAGGTAGGTGTACGTCTCAAATGTGGATTCTGGTAAGTTATGGAAGGAATGTTTAACACAAGATAAGTCAGTTCGAAGTAAATACCAACCCAAATAAATGGAAAATAATGATGTTTATTTAAAAAACTAATTAGATTAAAGGATACAAAACTTATGACAATAGTATTACAATATCAAATGCTTATTACAATGTATACGACATATACAGGATAGAACTTTCTAATGGAATAAATTCAGTAAATACTGAACTGCTAATATTTGATCAGAATCCTCGGACTCGTCGATTTTTGATTTTAATTGCGCACCTTCTAATGTAAATTTCATCACCATTTGGTCACGTGACTACGAGTTATGACGTCACAGTCCATATTTAAATAGCAATGTATGTTAAATTTTTGTAGCGTTGGATCGTTTCTTTCGAGAGAAATTAAGTGCCGTCGGCTGTTTTTCAATGTCTTTATTAGTTTTCGAGAAAAATCGTTTCAAACTGCAGGAACGCTTACGTCATAAAAATAAAGCTGGCCATTTACTTTGATTGAAAATCCCGTTTAAGTAAATTTCTTGCTACCACTTCGTTATTAACAAATTACTTTACTTTAAAAATTCAATTTCAATAATAAAAATACATTATTTGTTTCATGGTCAGCTTTATTTTATAACGTTTACGTCCCTGCAGTTTGAAACGTTTTTCTCAAAAACTAATAAAGATATTGAAAAACGGAAAACAGTACTGAATTTCTCTCGAAAGAATCTATCCAAGGATATAAAATTTAACACGCCTTGCTATTTAAAAAAATGTACTGGGACGTCATAGCTCGTAGTCACGTGATTAAATGGTGATGAAATTTACATTATAAGGTGCGCAATAAAAATTAAAAATCGACGTGTCCGAGGATTTCGATCAAATATTAACCGTTAAGTTTTTATTGAATTTATTCCATTAGAAAGTTTCACCCTATACGTTGTTGCGGAACGAGGAGAAAATTAAATTGTCACTCCCCGTATAGGCTTTATTCGGGTTCTACATAAGTTTTATACAAGACCTAGAATTCAAAATTAATAACAAAAGAAAGAATAAATTATTGGACTTCCTACCTAGCACCAGGCAACAACGATTAAAACAATAATTCAGATTGTTGATTCCCCAGAGGCTGCTAGACTCGCAAACGAACCGATGCTCCGAATATAAATAAATGAATGAAATAAATACGTTTTAAAATATAAAATGCCGTTCGGAAAAAGGTAAGGAAATGCGAGGCGCACAGCCGCTTTTTGTACTTATTGAAACTAATAAGAAATATATACAAAACAAAGCAAAATATTCCTATACAGGGAAAATGTTTCGCTACATCTGCCCCCGACGATCGTAACCCAAAAATTCACATCTAAATTACTACAAATTACATAATTTTGGGGGTACGAACGTAACAAATGAACAAGTGTGTATTTTTTATTACTAAAGGGACAGAACAAGTTTCAAGAACAATATTTTTTCATATGGGTAGCATGAAACATGCCCCGTTCCAGGATAAAAGTGTTCAGACCAACTACGTTTTTTATTCTATAAGGGCCCTCATACAAAAGCATTAATTTTCGCGTTTCAGCAGTAAGAGCACACGACTGAGGATTAGCCCTCAGAAGTATCAAATCTCTAATCACAAAATTACAATAATTGTCAGTTTTGTTATACAGGGGACGTTTATTGGCGCGGGACAGCATCGATTCTCTGGCTAGGAAAACCTTAATATGAGAATCGCTTATGCTTAACGATTCAGGAAATTTTATATGTTCCCGTAATAGAGAGGGAGGTGAAATACCAGTTAATAGCTCTGTAGGCGAAAAACCCGTCGATTCATGTGTTGCGAAATTCAGAATACTCGCCAAATGTTGAATCTCCAGGGCCCAACGAGCATGGCTACGGTGACAATAAGCTCGAAGAAAACGGCCAATTTCACGCATACATCGTTCAGCGGGGTTGGCCTGAGGATGACGAATGGAACAAAACACCATTTTGATATCCAAGGATTCACAAAACCTCTGCCATTCTAAAGATTTGAACTGTGTGCCATGATCGGACAGAAAGCGCTTGGGGGGGGCTAGGTTCTGCAGAAGCCCGCGGCAACAACGAACCAAGGCCTTGGCCGTCGCTCTCTTAAGGGTGAACAGCCAGATAAATTTCGAAAATATATCAACTATCACCAGAAGGTAGCAGACTCCAGATCTTGACCTTGGAAGAGGCCCATAAAAATCGAGTGCCAAAAGTTCCCCGGGACCTTCAGGCAAAATTAATTGTAAAGGGGGCTTAGGATGTATGCCCACTGTTGTGGGATGTTTCCCGATTTATGGATAAAATAATTAAGAAAAACACTGTTTGTTTTGCGAGCGATTTATTGCGTGCTCTCTGCTCGGAGTACATTTCATCACTGCGGCTTAGTGCCGCTAAACACGAAAGCTTGAAACTGTAACACATGCGCGCTGAGCATAAAGAAATAATTGTGGCAGTGCGACCAAGTTATAGCTAACAAAACGTCGGAACATGCCGCCCGCCTTGAAAAATTTGAGTTTCAAAATAGAAAACAATATAAACAAATATCTAAATGCATATAAACATGAGAGTACAAAGCAAAATAAAGTGAACATTTAAAGATTTAGAAAACAATACAATAAATCTAGGTTAATCACTTTCAGTCGGTAAAACACATATTTGCGCAACTGATCTTTTGATTTCACCACTGGCAGTTTTTATTAAAACGACGCGAATAACATCGTCACTACCGGGAAAAACCTTTACAATACGTCCCATTTTCCAACGTAGAGGGGGGACATTATTGTCCTTGATTATTACCAGTTGACCAGGTTTAACCATTTCCTTGCCTCTGGTCTTCCATTTGGAACGTTGCTGCAGCTGGGATACATATTCAGTTGACCAACGTGACCAAAATGATTGTACTGCTTGGCACACCTTTTGATACTTGTTCAAACGATTGGTAGATGCATCCAGCAAATTGGGTTCAGGAATTGATGTTAAGGGTGAAAAAATCAAAAAATGTCCAGGAGTAAGGGCTAAATAGTCTGATGGATCTGTTGAGAGGGGCGTCAAGGGACGCGAATTTAAGCAAGCCTCAATTTGAATTATAAGGGTGTTAAAACTCTCAAAGGTTAAAGTGACATTACAAATGACACGGCCGCCTCCCAGATTCCTCCCATGTGAGGAGATCGAGCAGGAATGAATTTCCACTCAATTGATTCTGAACTCAAATAATCGTTAATTTCTGCTTGAACATTCTGCTGACCCAAAAATTTTACAAAATCTTGTAACTCATTGTACGCACCTTTAAAGTTTGTAGCATTATCAGAAAAGATCTTAATTGGTTTGCCACGCCTACCTGTGAATCGCTTGAGACAATTTAAAAATGCTTCTGTACTCAAGTCACTGACTAACTCCAAGTGCGTTGCTTTGGTACTGAAACATACGAAAACGCAAAGATACACTTTTAAGATTTTTGCGTTGCGCAGTTTGTTTGCTTTAACGTTAAAAGGGCCAGCATAATCGATGCCAACATGTAAAAATGGACGAGATGGTGTGATACGTTCTTTAGGTAAGTCTCCCATAAGGGATTTGATTGTGACTGGTTTTGCTCGAAAACATATTATACACTTTCTCAAGACGCGTTTTACCGTATTGTTTCCAGAGACAGGCCAGTACCTTGTACGAATGGATGCTAATAATGCTTGAGCACCCGCATGCAAGAGTCTGTAATGTTCTTGGCGTATGATAAGTTCGGTGATTTTATGTTTCTGGGGTAGAATGATAGGATGCTTTTGGGAAAATTGAAGGTCCAATGAGTGCTTTAATCTGCCTCCAACTCTAAGTACTTGATTGTTGTCGAGAAAGGGATTTAAAGAGGTAAGTTTACTGCTTGGTTTGAGATTTTTATTTTTTGACAAAAGAAAAGTTTCTTCTGGGTAAGTATTGCTTTGAGCAACCTTGATCAAACAAGTCAATGCGTTATCTAATTCCTCAACCGTTAAACTACCAGAAAATTTGTTATTCTTGTGCAATGAATTGTGCTTGAAGCGAAGAATGTATGAAACTACGCGTTGTAATTTTAAAAGGCATGAATACTTGTTGAAAATATCAAAATTAGTAGTTAAGGATTCTGTTAAAGTAACAATTATTCTTTTACTTTCGGGAATTTCGTCGAGTATTGTGTGTATGCTTTCAGGCCAATCTGATTGATCTTTTGACAACCATGGAGCTGCATTCCACCATAAACTTGATTCGGCTAACTGATCTGGATTAACGCCTCTTGATATGATGTCAGCGGGATTGTCCTTTGTTCTAATATGTCTCCATTGAACGATGTTTGATAAAGCTTGAATTTCTGACACTCGATTAGATACAAATGTCTTCCATTGGCATGCTTCGCCTGATATCCAGGAAAGAACAATTGTGGAATCAGACCAATAATAAATGCCGTCGAATATTAAATCTATTGATTGAGTAACCTTGTTCATGAGTCGTGCTAAAAGGAGTGCCCCACAAAGTTCCAGTCTGGGGAGACTGATTGTTTTGAGGGGTGCAACCTTTGATTTTGCACAAAGAAGCCTGACTGTATGGTTTCCTAACCCATCTGTAGACCGGACATAGATGCCACAACCGTAAGCCAACTCTGAACTATCGCAAAATCCGTGAATCTGGATATGTCGTGATTTTGCTAGAATGACTTGTCTAGGTATGTTCATTTTGTTGAGATGTTCTATCTGGTTACGAAATTGAGTCCAAACCGTATGCAATTCATTGGGAATTGACTCGTCCCAATCTAAATTTAGTTTCCAAAGTTTTTGAAGAATTATCTTGGCCTTGATGATACAAGGACCAACTAAGCCAAGCGGGTCGAAGATCTGTGCTACCGATGACAAGATTGTTCTTTTTGTTATGATACTTTCATGTTTCGATAAGTCTACAGTGTACTGTAAAAGATCATCCTGCGCATCCCATAGAAGACCCAAAGTTTTGTTTATTTTATTATCCGATATGAAATGTTGAATTTGTTGACCTTTATCTGCAGAATCATCCGAAATTACTTCTTTTATGTTCGAGCACCATTTTCTTAAAATGAATCCTGATTGGCTTAGAATTGTGTGCAAATCTTGTTTGAGCCTTTTGGCCGCTTCCAGTGACTCTGCGCCCGAAAGAAGGTCGTCTACGTAAAAATCTTTCTTGATAACACTGCTTGCTATGGGATAAACCCTTTGATTTTCAATTCCGACTTGATGCAGACATCTAATGGCCAGGTAAGCTGCACTAGCTGTCCCATAAGTAATAGTGTTTAAGCGAAAATGTTGTAGTGGTAAATCTGGATTGTTACGCCACAAAATACGTTGTAAATTTCTGTGATTTTCTTGTACTAGGACTTGCCTATACATTTTCTCTATGTCGCCTGTTAGGACAACGTTGTGTTTCCTAAATCTGATGAGAATGCTAAACAAGTCGTCCTGTATGGTGGGTCCGACTTTCAGGACGTCATTAAGTGATAATACCCGAATCGGATTTGGAAGAAGCGTCGTACACTACCCTCAATCGTGTTGTGGAACTGTCCTCTTTTAGGACACCATGATGAGGTAAGTAGTAAATCTGATGATTGGTGCTTTGTTCTGGGTTGATTCTGGTCATGTGTCCTAAGGTCTCATATTCCTCCATAAACTTCCTGTATTGTTCTGAGAAACGGGGATCCCTTGTTAGTCTTTTTTCTAAGATCATGAATCTGTTAAGTGCTGTATTGTATGATTCTCCAATTTCATGTTTGTTTTCTTTTAGAAGTAGCGGCACTACAAACCGACCTGTTTCGTTTTTTGTAACCGTTTCAATGAATTCCTTTTCGCATTCTTCTTCTTCCTTGCTAAATTTCTTACTTTGCCCACAGTCCTCTATTTCCCAAAATTTTTGTAACTGCTCTTGAACCGTGACAAAATTGCAAACTGCTTGTTTCTTTGTGTATTGATTACTATTGTACGTTGTCTTACCTGATACAATCCACCCAAATTTTGTTTTTTGAAAGACTGGTTGAATGTTATTCATTTTGATCTGACCAATGCACATGAGATCATAGAAAATTGAAGCACCAAGCAACATATCGATTTTGCCAGGTAAGTAAAAGTTTGAGTCGGCTAGGGTAATGTTTTTAGGTAGAATGATGTCGCTTAAATTAACCTTTGTGACAGGTAAGTTTTCTGTTATTTTGTCGAATAATAAAAAGGAAGTTTCTAATTAAAAAGAATTGACCTTTGATTTGATTGTTGCGTTTGTCATATAGTTAGCTACTGTTGTATTTTGATTGATACCCGCTATAGAAATGCTTATTTTCTGTTTGTTTAACTGCAGCTTGTTGTAAAGTTCATTAGTTAAAAAATTAGACAGAGCCGGAATCGAGTAGGGCTCTTGCTTCGTGTAAATTACCGAATTTATCAAAAATGTTGACTACAGCAGTTGATAGCAAAATTTCTGATTGCTTGTTTTGTGATGTGTGTGATAGTGTCATTGTTGAATGCTGTGTGCTGAGTTCTGATTGGTTCGGATTTGCTTCTGGTAATGTATGATTGTTGTTTGCTTGAGATGTATTTGTTTGTATGTTGGTGGACTGGTTGCTTGATGATTGTGTGTTAGATGTTGAATCTGTTTTTTGCTCGCCGACATGTAATAACGAGTTATGTCGCTTTCCACAAGTTCGACAACCATTTGAAATGCAATTTTCAATGGTATGGTTGGATCTAAAGCAATTGATGCACAATTTTAATTTTTTGATTTCCAAAATTCTTGATTTGATTGGTAGTGCGAGAAATTGTTGACAATAGAAAATCAAGTGCCCTTCATTGCAGAAAAAACATTTTGGTTTTAAACCGGATTGGTTAGAAGTGACAAAGGATCTAGATGATGCAAAAGGTTTGCTAAAACGCGGTTTGTTTATGTTTTCTGTGTTGTATTTGTTGCTATCTTTATTAGTATGCAGTGCTTCTAGAAGTTGGCATCTTTTATTTAGAAAGCTTAAAAACTTTTCCATTTCCGGTACCTCATTAGAAATGTTATCTGCTTCCCACTCACGCTTCGTTAGGGGATCTAGTTTAGTTGTTATTAAATACACTAGAAGTGTGGACCAAGAATCAGTGGGTTGTTTAAATGTTTTAAGAACTCGTAAATTTTTGTTTACGTCATCCAAAAGTTTTCGTAACATCTGGGGTGACTCTTTTGTAACTGTTGGTAGCTCGAATAACGCGCGTACGTGATTGTGTATGATGAGTTTGTTGTTTTGAAAACGCTCTTTTAAAAGAGTCCACGCGATATCATAATTTTCAGAGGTAACCTCCAAAGAACTTATCACCGCCCCTGCATCATCCTTTAGACAAGATTTTAAATAATAGAATTTTTGTACTTTGCTTAGGGCATTGTTGCTATTTATTAATGAGTCAAAAGCTTCATAAAATGAAAGCCACTTTTCAGGAGTTCCTGAAAAGGTAGGTAAATCAATGACAGGCAATTTGACTGATTGAGCTACCGGTAAGCTACTTTGTTGGGTATGTTGTGATTGAGTGTGTAGACTACTAGACCTTGCGTCATCGTTTATGTCGATAAAAGAATTTGCTATAGCTAGAACCTCATAAAATGTTTCCTCAAAAAGTTCCAACTCTTTTAAATAATCAGCAGAATGCTCTTCATCCAAACTTGAAATTTGCAAATGATTTGTATTAAAACTATCTAACAATATCTCAGCGGAAGCCAATCTGCGAGACAACTGGTCTTTTTTTGACCTATCAACAGTTAACTTTGCTAAAAAGGTTTGAAATCTGGTAAGTGAAGCCTTAAGATTAGTTCTTTCAAACTTTAAATCTTTTAATTGCTTTAAAATTGCTTGATTATCTGCTTCAGTCATGATACAAATATTTTAAAAATGATAAATTCAAATTGCTACTTTGCTTATGCAAAAGAAAAGAAAAATTGGCAGGACTTATCTGATTAGGTATTATGCGTTCCCTTGGACTCCGCCACTGAATGTTCTCCAGATACCAAGCCAGTGAAACCACGCTGAATACGCTGATGTCTGCCGATGCTTGCTAGTTGCGCCGAGACAGAATTCAATTCTTGTTTTATCTCTGGCCGTGCTGCTCGAGTTTTGGGCTGTTGCTAAGCTGGCTGCGTGAAAAGCCGGTGTCCGATCGCGTTCGGCGTGGCGTGTTAACTTCCACGTCCAACTGGCGATGCGATACGATGAATGTTTGATTCTTTCTTTGTTTAATGCTGCTTGATTGTTGAATATTGCTTGATTTTTATCACTGATTTGTTATCTTGGATCGAAGGACCATTAAATGTTGTGGGATGTTTCCCGATTTATGGATAAAATAATTAAGAAAAACACTGTTTGTTTTGCGAGCGATTTATTGCGTGCTCTCTGCTCGGAGTACATTTCATCACTGCGGCTTAGTGCCGCTAAACACGAAAGCTTGAAACTGTAACACATGCGCGCTGAGCATAAAGAAATAATTGTGGCAGTGCGACCAACTTATAGCTAACAAAACGTCGGAACACCCACTTTAGTTTTCTGGCACAAGTCACAAGACTTTGTCAGTCTTTTAATGTCCCTGTGCATATTTTGCCACCAAACTTCCGCTTTGAGAGCACACCACGTTTTATAGATGCCCAAATGGCCAAGAGCGTCATGGAAAGCGATAACAAAATCAGGCACTCTCGCAGATGGCACACACAAAAGGCACTTCTCATCATGGGAACGCCTAAAAAAGAGCAAACCGTTATATGTAACAAACCTTTCATTGGTAAGGGGACCATTCAACAAACTTGTACGAATTCTTTCCAACTTAATATCGGATCTTTGATCATCCTCAAAAGACCGTAAGCTGTGAACAAAACTGTCAGGCAATTCTATAGTACTGAGGATCTTAAAGCACTTATCCGTAGGCGTCGGGGCACGCAGGGGAGGATTGCGTGATAGTACATCGGAAATGACTTTATCTTTGCCAGATACATACCTAACCTCATAATCGTACTCCTGGAGGGCGAGAGCCCAGCGCGTTATTCGAGGGGACAGCAGCCTACAGGTACTCAAATAAAAACATGCTCGGTGATCCGTAAAGACCCGAAACTTTGGACCCAACAACAAGGTACGTCACTTGGAAACTGCCCAGATAGCGAGGCGAGGCGAGGTGCACAGCCGCTTTTTGTACTTATTGAAACTAATAAGAAATATATACAAAACAAAGCAAAATATTCCTATACGGGGAAAATGTTTCGCTACAACGTAACTTAGTTCTCCAAGTACGCGTAGTAGCACGGGAACCTAAGGGGGGGTCCCTAATGGTGAATTGGGAACTAAATAACATAAAGCTGAAACTATGCGCAATCAATAGGTATTAGCGTCCCATTAAACATAGTAAAAGTCCTGACCCCTCCCCTCCCGGGAACATTGTCAAAATGGCGCCGCCATCTTTATTTTTGCACGTTTTTTCTTTTCTTCTTAATAACTCCAAAACTAAGCGTTTTTCGAAAAAACCTTAAGACAAAGAAAATGTAGAGAACTAAAAATAACAAATAAAATGGTGTATGTTTGAAGTTCGTATCTTTTATAGTTTTGGAGATACAATAAAAAATAGTTTCGGACTTATTTTGGAAAAGTCTATATTACAAATGCATACAAAGTTTGGCAAACAAATATGTGTATTTGAAATTAAAATTAAACTTGTGTTTTTACATTTAAGCTTACAAATAAAATTTGGCTTGGTTAGGATAAAAATATAAATAAATAATAATAATAAAGAAAATACAACAGGTATAAGAAACATAAACAAACCTATCAACCCATTTAATTTTCCTCGTCATCAGAATATGGTTCTTGTAATGGCAATTCCGGAGAGTTTTCGCAGGAATTGCCATACCAAAAACCACATAGATTAGAGCAAAGTACATTCACCTTTTTGCAGCTGCATTTTTTTGCAACTGGTTTGACAGTTGCAATAAATCATCATTAAAATAAAACTTGGAGCAATATTTGACTCAATCGTGACCGGTGTAAGTCTATTGCCGCGGCTGGTCCTTTATTGTAAAGTCGGATTAAAAACTTTTCACCGATTCTAAATACATCTTCCTGCGCCGCGTGAGGGTTCATGAAACTAGCAACGTCGACTTGCAGTTCTGGAGATTTCTCCAAAACTTTTCGAGGTTTTATTTTGCCAATATTTTGCAAGGCTGAAGTAGTATCACAACCTCCTGCGGCGTGAATAAAAATAATGTTGTTTAGAATCGGTTTTAGTTTTTCCTGTAAGTCCGAAATGTGCGTCAGTCAGTCTGTCGTTTTCTGTTTTCCAGGTCTTAGCGTGTAAATGTCTTGTGTCTTGGAAAAATAGAGCAGTAGAATTAGCAGGTCAGTGTCTTGACCCACTAAAGTAACATTTGGATTTTGCTCTCTGGTGGACAAATTTTCTCACCCGACCCAAGGAGATGTATTTAGAATAGGTGAAAAGTTTTTAATGGAACTTTACAATAAAGGACCAGCTACTTCTTTAAATAATTTAAGATTTTTGTTATTCAATAGCCTTACATCAAAAAAAGACATTAACGACAATTTTGACTTGGCCGCGTTACCACCGACCAGTGAAGCAGCAAAATATCATATTTTTCGGATACATACCGGGTGACCACGAGATCAGGCTCACCCCTATAACATTTTTGTTTTTCAAGATATTAATTTGAAATTTGGGACAGTTAAATGGTATGTAAATCTGTATTATTTGCAACAGTAAAAATTTTCCTGGCACTTCCGGTTTCACCGGAAATGAACCCACGTTCGAATTTGTGAATGGAACAGCCTGTATATTTTCACATTTTTTGAACCACAGTGTCATTCTAGATACGGTAGTGTCACTTTTGGATAAAACATTACCATAAAAAATTTTTGAACGCAAATTAAATCTTGCATATAAGACACAGTTTTTCGGGTATAAGTCAATTTTTTAAATGGAACCATGATGGCTCATCGCGATATTTCGATAGAGCTATTTTTTACGAACCATTTGATACCTAACACGATATCTTTCATTCATAAATACTAGGAGATAAATTTTTCTTTGCATTTACTAAATAGTAAAACAAGTGAAATGTAACACATTTACTCGAACAATTATTATCAACAGTAAACGTAGCATAGTTCCCCTTCTTCATCTAAAATTTATTATGACTAAAACATATTATAATAATCATAATATTAAAAGCGAACTGGCACAACACTTTACGGGTGGGGATGGATATCGGTCGCTCGGTCTCTTTTCAAATGGCGGAGATCGTAAGGGTGAGGTCGTACACTCGATCAGGTGTCTCTTTAACGCAAATAAGAAAATTGCATATGCATCATTCCGATGGACGCTTGGATCTGCTCAGCGCTGTTCACAGTCGAAGTTCAACCTGGGGGAGTTCAACGTCGCACCCGTAGGTAGAATGGTTTTTGCCGTATTAAATTAAACGCAATTAATTATTTAAGAATATTCTATGGGAATATTTTGTGGTGCACCTGGGATGCACCTCCGTTTTAAGTATAATTACTACACCGATTCACCACTACGTAAAAGTCGTGGAGCGTAGCCCACGGGTTCATCTAGTTATTATTATTATGCATCAGTATAAAATAAAGTCGACACCTAGGTACCCTAAGTTGGCTTAGAAATAAAGTACAGGAACAAAGGAATTAAAATTCCTTGACAGTAATTGGAATTCATTTGTTCATTTGCTTATTGTACCCAGGTACCTACTTTATTTTATACTAATGCATAATAATAATTATAATTTGTTGTATTCATAATAAATTTTAGATGACGCAGGGAAGAATGCTACGTTTACTGTTGATAATAAATGTGTTAGTTTTCACTTGTTTTACTATTTAGCATAGCAGATACAAAGAAAAATATATATCCGAGTATTTTTGTATTAAAGATATCGTGTTTGATATCAAATGGTTCGTAAAAAATAGCTCTATCGAAATATCTCGATGAGCCATCATGATTCTATTTAAAAAAATTGACTTATACCCGAAAAACTGTGTCTTAGATTTTTAGATGGACGTAACAGAAGAAATACTTGACCTAATTTGATGATTTTGTTTTTACACTAGTTTAGTTTCAGTCATGGATATCTAGATGCAATTTTTAATTTGCGGCCTTAATTTTTTATGGTAATGTTTTTACCCAAAAGTGGCACTACCGTATCTAGAATGACACGGTGGTTCCAAAAATGTGAAAATATACAGGCTGTTCCATTTAAACATTCGAATGTTGGTTCATTTCCGGTGAAACTGGAAGTGCTAGAAAAATTTTAACTGTTTCAAATAATGCAGATTTACATGTCATTTAACAGTCCCAAATTTCAAACTAATATCTTGAAAAACAAGAAATGTTATAGGGGTGAGCCTGATCTCGTGGTCACCTGTATATCTACAAGTACAGGAGTGGCTGGGATTTTCCCACGATCCCATGAAATGGAGTTGGCAAAATGACTGCAATAGACTTACACCGGTCACGATGGAGTGAAATATTGCTCCAAGTTTTATTTTAAAGATGATTTATTGCAACTGTCAAATCAGTCGCAAAAAAATTGCAGCTGCAAAAAGGCGAATGTACTTTGCTCTAATTATGTGGTTTTTGTCATGGCAATTCCTGCGAAAATTGCCATTACAAGAACCAGATTCTGATGACGAGGAATCTTAAATGGGTTGATCGTTTTCTTTATGTTTCCTAAGCCTGTTGTATTTTCTTTATTATTATTTATTTATGCTTTTATCCCAATCAACACAAATTTTATTTTTAAGCTTACCTGTAAAAGCACAAGTTTTATTTTAATTTAAAATACGAATATTTGTTTGCCAAACTTTGTATGCATAATATGTAATATAGACGTTTCCAAAATAAGTCCGAAACTCTTTTTATTGTATCTCCAAAACTATAAAAGATACTAACTTCAAACACACACCATTTTATTTGTTATTTAGTTCTCTACATTTTCTTTGTCTTCAGTTTTTTTCGAAAAACGCTTAGTTTTGGAGTTATTAAGAAGAAAAGAAAAAACGTGCAAAAATTCAAAATGGCGCAATGGCTGCGCCATTTTGACAATGTTCCCGGGAAGGGAGGGGTCAGGACTTTTACTGTGTTTAATGGGACGCCAGTGCCTATCGATTAGGCCTAGTCCCAGCTTTATGTCATTTAGTTCCCAATAGACCCCCTTAGGTTCCCGTACTATAGGTGCAAATAGGTAGGTGCATTTATTATTACTGCTCCATCCGACCGTTATATTAAATTTTGTTCCAACAGGGTCGGACGTGCGCATTACGCAACTTCGGTAAAATGACATTTAAGCAATTCGTTATTGGCAAATACCGTAAGGTTCTCGTGGGTGTGCGGTATTCTTTAGAGTTGCCATTTTGTTCTCTTAGGGCTAGAGGAGTTCTACTCCCGTATAGGTTCGTTTGTTTTGCTTGTTTTTACATCATCTTTTTTTCAAAAATGCCTGTGTCTGGTGCTCCGCCAGCTAAGTGGTGTGTTTCAAAAATACGTTCTGTTAGCTTTAGTTTCATAATAATTTGTTTTTACACTTTAAAATGCTAGATGTGTTGACATTCTGTTATAAAATGAAAAACTAGTATGCCTGGCATTGCGGGCAGTTTTAGAGATGGCACACTGTATTATTCGATTAGAGGACGGTTTAACCTCTAATTTGGTGGTAATGTTTTGCTTTACTTCGATGAGCATAGTCAACATGAAAAAAAGAAATATTTGAAAGTGGTTGCCAATGGGATCGGATAGGATTTGATGAGGCACAAAAACAGATTTTGATGCAACTCATTGAGCCTTACAATCTGGTGATAATTTTAAGCTTTAATTCGATGAAACAATTAAACACTTAACAATCGTACCGGAAGTGGCATGTTACCTTGGTGTTCGGACAGGTAGACGTATGGCACCAAAAGCGCCTTTACTTCGTCGCTACTTATACTATTGTTTTTAAAAGAATTTGTTCTTTAAGCTACGAGCACAGTGATTTTACAGCCGCCTCTTGGACTAAATCCTGGTGGGAGAAAATACGGTCTCGGACTATTTTCTCACATACTTAACCCAGTAAATACATACCGTGTGACAAACTTCCATGTGTACATGGGGAAATAACATGGGCAATTACATTTTTGGGGATTCCTGCTCCCCATGTGTAGTTACAGTGGTGGTAAAGGTAGCAATCGAAAGGTAGCAATCAAAAACTCTGCAATTTTCCAATTTATTAAAGCATTAAAAGCAAAAATTACACTAATAATTTTCAAATTAAAACACGGATATTCATCAGATTACCTATGACAATTTAATTTATTCTAATCAAAGATTCACTTGATTCTAATTTCTAATTCGTCTGAACTGTCAACATTATTTATCGACAATTTAAAATTTGGGTTTCAAAATGAACAAAAATATTTATTCAGTTGAAGAAAAGGTTTTCATTGTGAAAACATTTTACGGCGGCAATAGTCTGCGGGTAGTCCGTGACTTATTTTGTGTAAAATTCAATAACAGTCCTATTCCTTCGGTAATAACAATAAAAAATTTAGTTAAGAAATTTGAAGATACCGGGAATCTTTCATTGAAAGAAGGTAATGAAGGGAAATGAAGGTAAATTCTTTCTGGGAATCTGTTTTGATAGTCGTGGACAAAGTATAGTATACAACTCGTTATAATGATGCTATTATTACCGAGGATGAAGTTTACAACACGAGCGAGCGAAGCGAGCGAGTTTTGTAATCATCATTCATTATAAACTCGTGTATAATATACTATTGTTCATTTTTAAATGTTGACAGTTCAGAAAATCCAGAAAAATCAAAGACGTCCGTGATTAGAATAAATTAAGTTGTCATGGATAATCTGATAAATTTCCGTGATTAAGTTAGAAAATTATTAATTTAATTTTTGCTTTTAATGCTTTAGTAAATTGGAAAGTTGTAGAGTTTTTGATATCCTCATACGCAGAAAAAAATAATCTTTCGATTGCTACCTTTACCAGCACTGTAACTACATATGGGGAGCGAATCCCCAAAAATGTAATTGCCCATGTTATTTCCCCATGTACACATGGAAGTTTGTCACACGGTATATACCTCCAAGTATTTAACATATCTTTTACATAACTCTGTTGTTCCCAATGTTACTTGTTATGTAGCCAGTAAGGTATTGCGATATTTCGATATATGAATATCATGAGGTATCGGTATTCTGATTATCGATAATAGTTGATAATATCGATATTTATCGTCATGCAGATAAAATTTTCCAGGTCATAGGGTATTATTACCAAAATTTCATTTACATTAAGGGTCCAGAGCACATTAGATTGTTTACTTTTTTATAGCCTGCCTCGATTTATTTCCTTAGAATTTACTTACCTATTCGATTTTTCTCTTTATAAATAATCTTTGTACATTTCAATATTTACACAGCAAAGCATGAAAAAATACTAAACTCGTGAATGCAAGGAAATTTATTCTTTCTAGAAGAACTTCTCTGCAGATACTCTGCACGTCAGTATGATATTTCTATCTCGAAAATAGTAGAAGTTCATAATTCTAAATTTTTTTCTTCCGCCATTGCTTTGTCCAGGTGGAATTTTTAACGACAAAATGCTAAAAGCAGAATTCTTATAATATTATTAGTATAACAGAATGCAAGTAACCAACGATATTCTTCTTCTTCTACGCCCTTCAGTACTTATTTTTATCATAATAAATATAATTATAATAATTAATAACTGTTATTATAATTGTTATTATCAAGTTTCACAAAAGCAAATACTTGAATGGACGGAATTTTCCAACTGCTAGGAGATCCTTGTACCACCACGTCAACAAGCAGGTATTTCGCTCTTCAAAAGCTCGGTGGTGCTGACTCGTTTGGTCGCAACTACTTCAAGCACTCGTAAATGTCACATTGGTTTTTTCAAAAGAAAAACTAATTTTCCGAAAATTATACTACTGTTGTCTTAAAATTGTACAGAAATCATACAAAAGTTCATAACCACATACCTTTAAAATAATTTGGGCGGAAAATATTTAACTATTTTGTTTCCCATGTTAATTAGCCACCTGTTGTAAATTAGCCACCTATTGATATTGAAATGCAAGGTATAAAGTGTGTCCAAAAAAGTGTGCATTTGTAAAACTTTCTTATTATTGATTTCTCAGAAAATGTCATTCTTCATAAAAGTTGGTACTTGTTACTGAACATAAAATTAATGGGTATATCAGAAATTAGGCAGAATTGTTTGCAAGAGCATTTTTTCAAAATACGCCAAGAGTAAGGTAGCTACCTTAATTTGTGAAAACAATCAATAAGAAACACCCTAGGAAGAAGTTAGATCAAATAAAAAATGCATTCAAATGTAAAACTTGAGGCACAGCTCACAGTTAATTTTTTTCTATTTTTATTGCTCAACAAGATACAACAAGATACAAGAACGCCCCAATATTCCTTCAAGAATTTTATTCACGGACGAAGCTACTTTTACTGGAGCGGGTAAGGTAAATCCTCATAAGTCATAACATGCATTATTGGGCAGCAACCACCCGTACTGGATCACTGGATGATTGAAATTGATAATCAGAACAAGTTTACTGTGAATGTATGGTGCGGCATTGTTGATGAAAAGATAATTGGTCCTTTCATATTTGATCAAAATTTAAATGGTGATAGATATTTAGACGTTTTAAGAAACCACTTGCCGATACTTCTGGAAGATGTGTCATTAGAAACCCGTAATAGCGGTCACTGAACATTGATTAAATTAAATTAATATTCATTTGATTCACTTACATACTTACTTTTATGAAATTTACCCATACAATGAGATATGATTAAATGGTATTTTTGATCACATCTTTCGTTTGAAAAAGATAGGAACTTTCGGTTTGCGGTATTCTGTTCTTCAGCATGTTATGAAAATGTACTGTTTCATTCAAAATTTTTTGAGAAAATTTGATACCTGTGCACTGAGATTTGATTAAACCGTGTTCTTGATGATAACTTCCGTTTGGAAAAAGATAACAATTTCTGGTTTGCGGCATTTTGTTTTTAGTTCTATGTATAATGGCAACATGTTATAAAAATATCATTTCATTTATAATTTTTGAGAAAACTTGACAATTTCGTAAGTTTCGAAATAACGTCAACTAGCGGTAATCTCGTAAAATGAAATCCTAGTGTAAATGCAAAATTCTATTACGTTATAAATTCCCTTTCCAACGAGACCTAATTCATTAAAATTGGTTCAAGCAATCCGGAGATATGGCGTAAGGGAATCCTTTGTTTCCCCCAGCCCTTATCTCTTAAGTTAAATCAAAAAGTTATTAAACTAATTTGCAGGGTATTATGAGGAGATTTTGAGAAAGCTAAAGAATACTTATATTTCTATTTGAATTTTTGAAGAACATGCGGACTGTCTATTTTCTTTTAAAATTGTGCCCCTGGCGGCGAAAATTGAAGGCTAAAAATATTTTTGGTGAATTTTTCATGGCCACTTTTATAAGATTTTTTTCCGAAAACTGTAGGACGAATAGTTCCTAAGATATAGCCGGTCGCCAACCTTAACCGGACATCCGGTATAAGTTGAAAACTAGAGGTGACAATACACATCCCTGTTTCACTCCCTTCCGGATGCCTACTTCTCTTCGTTCCTGCTCAAATTCCATAACTGCCTTTTGCTCTTTGTAGAGATTATGTATTATTCTTCTGTCCATATATTTTATCCCTACCTTTCTGAGCACTTCGAACATCTTCCCCCATTTTACGTTGTCGAAGGCTTTTTCTACATTTACAAATCCTATATAGACGCATACGGTCCTGTTTTTCTCTTTTTTGTACACTTCCTATTGATGCAAAGTATTTAAGATTCTTAATATTGGCTATGTCCTCATTTTTTTAAACTCTTTATTATCACGTCATTGCGTCAGTAGTTGTTTCTTTCTGAGTATTATCTTCATTTTTTATTGCATAGTTGATTGTCCTACAAACTACAAAACCTTTGGGGAGAGTAAATTTTTGCTGACGTGGCACGGGTAGCAAAAAAGACAATTTTAATGAAAGAAGCCTTATTGCTAATGAAAAATTTATTGAATTTATACAATATCAGTTAGATATTGGTCAGTTCTAACAAATAGTGAAGAGTTATAGACCGGGCAATTTTTTCAGTGGAAATTGCAACTTATCACTTTGTGTTGAAGAATCTAATTTCCAAATAAACCTTTTTGTTGGTTTATTAGTCATTCATTATCTTGAAACGATAGTATGAGGATACGAAGTTTCGAGGACGAATGATTTTATACTTACCTCAAATGCTCAATTAAATGAACAAAAAATTGCGTGCTGAAAATTTGCAGAAATTATTATTTGTGACGTAACAAATCCCGTTGCGTCACAAAGGGGGGAGGACCCGACCGCGACTAACTCTAGTCGAAGATGGGAGTGGGGAGTGGCCAAGGAGTTGTCGGCTAATCCTCCGGGAAAGAACGGAAAAATCCAGTGGCTACAACTCCTAAAAGCCACTGGCATCCAAACAACAATGGGGAGCCAAATAAACAAAACCCGCAGTAAAATATTTAACAGATATATTGAAAAGAAAGCGTAAATGTATTACAAAACAAATATCTGAATCTAAATGAGCAACAAAAATAAAAATGACAAAAAATGACTGACCAGAAACTACAAAATTAACAAAATAACCTATCCGGAAATTTAACAGCGCGGCGCAAACGTCTCGCCCAAAAAAATATGGAATCACGCACGGATGACACTAGCGACTATCTACAGCCGAAGCTTCGTTCGCGCAGGCGCACCGACGAGTCAATTCGCACAAAAAAACTTACAAGACGCAAACGCAAAGCACCGACACTACCCAAAGACCGGGTAAAAGCAAAAACTAGAATTGAATATGAATATAAAAAAATAAGCAAAATACTGTAACTACTTGACTACAAAAAAAACTGCAAAATTACTACAACTGAAAATTATAAATTAGCGTTAACTAATAGCAATAAGCCGCTACGAGGCACTACTTAAGCGAATAATACCAACTTGTTTAACAATAAGCTAAATATAACGTTTTGGTGGCAACGATAGGCCGCTGCCAGGCTGTACATGAAAACTTCTGCCGACGCACAGTGGGGCAGGAGACCCCAAAAACTGGTATTAACTCCAAAATTAAAATTGAGGGAAAATTGTCGCTGATATGACGCCAATGTAGGCAACCCTTGAGTGTATGAGACAGCATATATCTCGGGACTGGCAACATTCTAGCTTGCTCTTCCCGCCCCGTCAAAAACAAGGGACGCGTCGTGACAGTACTCATAAATGTGACCGAGCCATTTTATTAAGTGAACTTTGAACGTTGCGCATTGTATCAAATCTTTGAAATTGTTCTTTTTTTGGTCTGGAGCCGTCAGCTTCAGTTGTGTTTTATATTTTCAGTACAAAATATTTATGAAAAAGTAGTAATACTGTCAAATAATGACGTTGAGAAGTAATCATAGAAATAGTGTGTTGGCTAAAGTTGATAAACTTTTAGTTGTGTATCGAGCCATATCGAGCACTTTTGCTTTCGTGGTTAAATCTTACATTTATTGTAGAATTTGGATCCAATTTGTTTTTTTGCGATTTTCTGCGATTTCGTGTTAAAAAAACATTTTTGAAAAAGCGATTTTTCAGTTTTCATCCCCAAAGACATCCCCATTTTTTGAATGGGATTTTTTATATTATTTTTCCTACAATAACAGGCTTATGTTAAATTGGTCTAGGAAGTTTCAAAAATTTCCCGTAACTATTTAAATTTTAACCCCCCCAAAACTACCCCATTTTTTCGATGAAATTTTTAATATTATTTTTCCTACAATAACGGGCTTATGTTAAATTGGTATAGGAAGTTTCAAAAATTACCCATAACTATTTAAATTTTAACCCCCCAAAACTACCCCATTTTTTCGATGGAATTTTTTATATGAGGCGTCTAAATGCAAAACCGACTATATCGATTTTTTAAAGAAAACGCGGTTTTCGCACCATTTTGTTCGTTTAACTGTCCCCAACCTATTGGTACAGGTGGTTGTCATCAAAACCGACCATATCTCATGATTTTTGCATGGCAAAGTTTGCGGTGAAGTGCAAAATCGGCTAAATCGTTTGACAGATGAAGTTCAAAACCGACTTAATTTGCTTAGCTCAGTGTAGTGCAAACTCGACTAAATCAAACGACACTTTTATGCTGTGAAGTCCAAAGCCGGCTAAATTTTCTAGGGACTTTTGTTCAAAACGTGCCCGTTTTCCTGTATCTCCAGTGTTTGACAGATCATTAGTTCTGTGCATTAATTGTGTTTTGGTTATCAAGCAGGTTTGTAGTACATTGTTTTGTGAAAAAAATGTCGGATTCACGTGGGATACCTGTTGAAACAACGCCAGAACAATCGCGGAAGAGAACTCCTCAAAGAAAAACCTGGAAACGGGCTCGTGATAAAGTAAAAAGGTAGGAAATTTTTAGTAATAATTTTCAGTTATTGTAACGCCCTTTGTTTATGATCTTACTTAGATATTCGGCAAAGCGACCGCCAATATATCCGAAATGTAAGCATAACACAAGGTCCTATCAGTGTTCTAAATTAAGTATGGCTGACGTGAAAGCGTTTCATCAAAATTTTTACGCGACTAAAACAAAGACAGTACAGGACGCATTTTTAGTAAAATATTGCATGATAAAGGTCGCAAAAAGGAGCAATCCTGTTAAAATTCAACGCAGAACAGTATCAATTTCTTACAATGTGATGGAAGTAAAAACCGGACGGTTCATTTCAGTATGCAAAGAAGCATTTTTAAAAATTCTAAACATTACCAAACATAGGGTGGAAGGTGTAATGAAAAGGTTCCTGTACAGCGGGGAAATGCCCACGGAAAACCGAGGTGGAGATCGTGTTTCAGAGAAAAATGGCTGTAAAAGAAGGGCCGTGAAAGTTTTTATTAAGTCTTTTGTTACATCCGACAGCCATTATTGCAGAGGAAAAGTGCCCGGCAGTACTTAGATAGTGATTTGAATATAAAAAAAATGTGGAAATTGTACAATAACCAGGAAAGTGCTTTAAAAGTGAAAGAGTCCTTTTTTCGGCACACCTTTAACAGAAATTTCAATTTAGGATTTAATGCGCCTCAGACCGATGTCTGCTCAAGATGTTTGGAAATGAAGGAAAAAATAAAACAAGAAAGAGACGAAGAAAAGAAACGCAATCTGATTATTGAACAAAGAATCCATAAGTTGCGTGCAAAAGCATTTTTCCAGTATCTGCAGGAAGAGCAGGATGGATTACTAACGCTGTCTTACGACTGCGAAAAGAATCTTGTTTTGCCGAAAATCCCCGACCAACAAGCATATTACAAACGGCAGCTTTATTTGTATAATTTTACCATTGTGGAAGGTTCATCGAAGTCGAAACTTACAAGAGACAACGTATTCATTTACACGTGGCTAGAGTCACAGAGATTCAAAGGTTCCATAGAAATAGCCTCTGCAATTTTCGATCGGCTGCAGAAATGCAACCTGGAGGGCATCTCCCAAATACGTTTATGTTCTGACGGGTGCGGGGGCCAGAACAAAAATATAACAGTAATATCAATGGCCTCCACATGGTTGCAAAGAGCTCCAGAAAATATTAAAAAAATTGAACTAATTTTTCCGGTGACTGGCCATTCATTTATACCGCCCGACAGGATTTTCGGAAATATTGAGAAGAAACTGAAGAAAAAAGATACAATTTTGAAACCTTCTGAATACTATAATATCTTCGAAGAATCGGGAACTGTCTTAACACTGGGGACTGACTGGGATGTTTATGATTGGAAAAACGCATGCACGCCTGTCATTAAGGCAACTCCAGCGTTACATTTTAAGATCAACAGCTGTAAACGAATACTAATTTTTAAAAACGACAAGAACAATGTTATAGTTCAAGGGGAGCCAAATTACAAGCACGAGTTAAACGTTCCTAAATCAATTTGCAGAAAAGGGAAAAAACTGATGCAGATTAACCCTGATCGGGTTCCTATTGGAGTGAAAGTGAAACCTCAGAAACTTAAAGACGTTAGTGAACTTTTAACCAGCCACTTTGGAGAATTGTGGAAGCAAACAGCAGTGGAATGTGGGTTGCAATTCTTCAAGGATATGCTTGTGGACCAGGAGCAATTAGATGAAATCACTGATACAGTAGGGTGTGAAGATGAGGTCCTGTGCGACATGCAGGAAGATGACAATCAGTTTGTTTAATTCTTTAGTAATAAGAGCATTCATTGTACTTAAGTTAATCAACTTGTATTCTTGAGTTCTGGAAAATAAATAAAAAACATCTTTATGACGTTTATTTATTCATTTTGATACCGAATGAAGTTCAAAACCGATTAAATTGCACAGTGAAATTCAAAACCGGCTATATAATTTTTTAGGGCGTTATAAAATTGTAATTTTTACATATTTTTAACAATTTGTATTGTAAACCATTGTACATCACCCCCAAGAATGTTCTTGGAAAAATTGGTCTATGTCAAGAAACTAATTAATTCGCCACAGTTTTTTGCGGTTTTCTCAGAATCCCTTGAAATGGATATAGCCGGTTTTGCATCCAGACGCATCATATTATTTTCCCTATAATAACGGACCTCTGTTAAATTAGTATAGCAAGTTTCAGAATTTTTGCCAAGAATTCATGTATTTGGCCCCACTGTGCGACGGATGAAATGATATTCCGCTCGGACAAAATTAAAATAACTTAAAGATCTGACCTTAAAACACTGTCGTTTCAATAGATCGCTGGATAATACTCTTGTGGGGAAGTATAGATTAAATATACCCCACGGTAGCACCCTAAAAAGAACTAATAATAAAGCAAAGCGTCTAAGAAGCCCCAATCACCCCTGAACCTACCTCGAAGGGATACGATGGAACCTCCAAAAAAACACCTCGTGGTCGAAGACAAAAATCCCATAAAAGGAACTTTTTCTGAATAAGTTTTACCAAAAACTTTGCAAAATCCAAAAAAGGAACATTTTGACACTATTTCGAGAAATCCTGGGTACTCCAGAAGGTCGGAATTCAACATAAAATTCAACAAAACGACCGCTATCACAAAACGTGTCTTGTCTGCGAAAAATCACGAGAAAAGTGCCAACCCGGAAGTTCAACAGATGACGTAGGACTCGTCCTTAGGGGCATCAAAGGTGAAATTTAAGAGCTAACCTAGAGCAGTGCCGTGCCGACAAAAGAGCAAGGAAAATCGCAATCGATCAAGAAAAACCACGAAAAGATCGGAGAAAACCACACACAAAAGAGTCCTCCAATCAGATAGAGAATGGAAAAATACACAGAAGGGAATATAAAAGCGAAAATATAGAAGGAAAGTGAAATCAAAAATAAACTCGGAGGCGCACGCTCATGACCAACAACTTCAATATGACCTAAACGACGAAAAGTCGAGCATGCTCAAAACCTATCAAGAAAATAGAAAAAAATACCGAACAGCTGAACCACTGTACAAATAAAATGGATTTAAACAGAATAAACAGGAAAGAGAGTCAATAATGGAAAATACTTGAAGACATAATGCAGTGCTAATAAGGAACCTAGGAAAATAATGAATGTGGGCCGACGATCTGCGAAAACCAAGGTAAGTTTTGAAAACATAAGCGCCTCAAACATAACAACCTCAAATGTATTGCAGGACGAAATAAACAAGAATTAGAGCAGGAACAGATCATAAAAGAAAGGGAATACGCCTAAAGAACAAGAAATAGGTTCACCGATAGTGAATTTACAAGAAGACAAGAGATAAGTGGCAAGATAAAATAAAAATACTAAAGTTAACAAAACAAATAGGTTGATAAAAAGGAAAACTGTAAGCTTTGTATTTTAAATAAATTTTGTAACGAATAAACGTCTAATTTAATTTTTAACTGTAACATATTAATACGCTGTTGGTATATTAAATGAGAAATAAATTAACTTTCAGTCATCAAGCTAAAAGTGTTATTGTTTAACTACCTACTATACCTAGTATTATTTTTGCAATGATGAAATAAATGAAATATTGAAATATTATACCTAAGAATTTAGAATCTGATAACTAGTCTTAAGTATCTTAGCCATAACTATGTCAGAAAGTAGGTATTATGTGCTTTCGAGTTACAGTACGTTTAATTTGTTGAAAATTTCTTCAAAGCACTCTTCCTTTATGTAAAATTTCTCCAACCCTAAATATTTAATTTCTGTGTTACAGGCAGTGGGATGCGATTTACAAATTGGTTCCAATCTGCAAACTGATAGCTGTGGAACTTGTGGTGGTGATGGCAATTGTACTCGTCCCTTGTATTCGTGGTTACTTGAACCAACATCACTTTGTTCAGTTACTTGTGGCGGAGGTGGGTTAAATGCAATTAAAAGGAGTAGGTAGCTATAACTTATTTTTGATTTATCTCATTGTATGAACAAAATTTATGTGAAACTGCTTTCTAAATAAATATTTTCGGAGGATTTAGAACAATCTATATCGTCTGACCTCCTTAATATGGGATTGTTGAATTACTCCTCCATTACTTATTTCAGGCATATTTAACGCTAATTTTTGCCATTACTAATTTTTAGCTGTACAAAACTTTTTGTCTCTGTCGTACCGAATTTCCTTATTTTAAATGGGACATCTGTATATTCTACAGCTCTTGGCTAGTAGGAGAGTGACAGCAGCTTGACTGGATGAGTTGTGTCTCAGCGCTAACGGGTTTCAATCTCCCTAAAGATAAATGAACAGTGAAAACTGTGACTTTCAGTTATGAGTTTGCCAAAACAGATAGCGGCTACCGCATGTAGACATGACTAAACATATAAAAATTCACAGCTAGTATTAGATTGAGTTATTCAGTTTTACGTGAATTTTAATATCCTGACTATTCATGTAGTACAGCCTTTTAGAGAAAAAAGTCTTATAAGAGTCCACCTTTAGTTTTAGTTCTTGCCGCATTAAAATTATTTCTCCTGCACGGTACCTAACTTCACTTTTTTTAAATTAATGGAACATCCTCTTCATCTTGGTATTTTGAATTTCTTAATGGATTTCATTACATAGGTACGATGTTGTAAGTGGGTCGTCTCTTGTTTGTTTTTGAGTTACTGGATTTCTTTTTGGAAATTCTGATAGTTATGGAGCAATTTTGAAAATCAATGAACTTGGAACTAAATAAAACTGGAGCAACAATATATTGATAAGATAAAACCATATCTAACAGTAAATGGAATATATTATACATGACATTATCATTAAAGGGGGTGTGCACCAAAAACGAAAATTGTAGAAAAAATGTAAGTAAAAAAAACTTGTGTGTGTCAGCTCCGACGCACGACTGGAGTTTACTCCTTACGAACGATTATTTTAACTTCAATCACTTGATAATAGGGTACACGCGAATGTCAGTTTTATACCCAAATGTGTATTTATCAGATGGTTTATGTTCGAAAATGTCCAACTACATCGAAATATAAATTGTTTATAAATTCAGTAATTAAGTAACAATCTGCTAAACGTCGATCCCACTGGCAATGAAATAAATACTTTTCCTGGTGTTCGAATAGTCGTCGATTCACATTTCGGCACTAAGCAATATTTGGAGTATTTAATATTAGGTTTTCCATATTAAAATGGCGCCCGAAAGGGACAAACGTGTTGAGGTGTGCAGCGTGTGTAATCGCGAGGTGCGCAAGAACGATGAAGCATGCGAAATGTGTTGGATTCACTACAAAGGAATTCAATATGGTTGTTCAATTGGGTTCAAAAGTGATCTGGTGTTGTGCAAGCTGTAAAATGGGAGTGTATGTGCCTGATGGAAGCCATATTCTAAAGGAAATTAGAGAAATCTGCAGCAACACGTCACAGGTAATAACAGAAATAGAGAATGATAAATTAGAAGATATTAAAGAAATCTGTAAGGCCGGTACGGAAGTAGTGGCAACCAAATTGGAAACCATGTAAAATGGCAATGGCGTAACAAGAGATCTCTGTAAAAATATATCAAGTGCAGTGACATCTATATTGGAGAAGAATAACTATAATGATAGATCTTATGCGACGGTTGCAGGTACCACGATGCGGTACAGACAAACAACGGACGCTACAAACGAAAACAGTGACCTGAGGAGAAACCGACAGACTGATACATACATAATAATTAAGCCAAAAATTAATACCCAAACATGTGAGAATACCAGAGAAGCAGTACAAAGCCTGATAAACCCGGCCACAACAGGGACTGTAATAATATCAGTAAAAAATATCAGCCAAGGAGGAATTGTTATAAAAACTGCAAGCAACAGTGACATGCCTACATTTGGAAGTGAACTAAACGAGAAACTTCAAAAAGACTTCACAATAAATATGCTAAAACAGAAAAATCCTAGAATAAAAATATTAGGTTTGAATAAAAAGTACGAGACTTAAAACAACAAAATTACTTCATTAACGATACTGATCAATTAAAAGTAGTCTATCAAACTCAGATGAAGAACAACAAGTGGATTGCTTTTGCAGAAACAATTCCACAAACGTTCTATAAACTTTTAGACAGAATGCATGTCAATGTTGGCTGGTCTACCTGTAAAGTAAGTGAAGATCTTTACATAAAAATTTGTACAAAATGTAATGGTTACGGCCATAAAGCAAATGAGTGCAGAAAAGAAATCTCTTGTAAAATCTGTTCAAAAAATCATCATTTCACGCAGTGTGATAACCAAACAAGAGCATGCAGCAACTGTAAATATTCACCGATTGTATGTTACACGAAAAGCAAATCCAAAAGGTAAGGGAATTCATTAACTATAATTTAGATATCTACACTTATTAACTAACTGAAAATAAATCCCTATGAATAAGTCAAAAAAGGAACTGACAGTATTGTATTTAAACATTAGAAGTTTAAGAAATAAACTTAGCCATATTGAAACCTTACTAAATGATTTGCAAGATATTGACATTATTTTACTAACAGAAACTTGGATCTACAATAATGAAACTACATAATATGTAGTATGTAGTCGTCTAAATGCAAAACCCGACAAGTCACTCTTTTGTGAAAATTGAGTTTGGTATACGATTTTGTTCCTTAACTAAAGCGCTACTGGTTTATATATAGTTTTAATGCAAATGCGGACAAAGTACATGAAAATTTAGTATAGAAAATAACGCTTGGGTGCAAAAACAGACATGTTCAAGTGCTGTTCATATTCAAACGCCGACATGTCCACGTTAGCCAATAGAATCGCGGTTGTGTGTCACACGTTAACCCTCGTCTCGCGTTTTATCGTTCAGTCGTTCTGTTAATGTTTTGCAGAGAAGTAAAATTTGCAAGAACTCTGCGGTGTTTAGAACTTTTTTAACAATGAGTGAATCGTTATTGGGACAGAACATCACTCCTTCGGAAAGTAATACAGCCCGCAAGAAAATTAAAACTAAGTCAAAGCGGGAGTTTTGTATTATCTTACAAACAATAAATCAAATAAATAATATAGAAGAATTAATCACATTAACTCAAGCAAATATAGAGAGATGGTCGTTTTATAAAAAAGTTAGAACAAGAGGCAATGCCTGGCTAACTGCAGAGCTTCTAGAAAATATCAAAAATAAAAATAATATTTACAAAAAACTTAAGCAAAAATATTTTAGGGATGATGAACTTTCTAAAAAATACAAAGACATGAAAAACACAATTGATAAGCAAATAAAAAAGGCAAAATCTCAGTACATACAAAACGAATTTATTAAATCTGAAAAGGATCCGAAGAAATTTTGGAGAACCATTAACTACGCAGTAAAAAATGATAATAAAATCAAGAAGAATAATATGATAGAAAAATTAATGAATAAAAATAACGAAACAGTAACAAATTCAAAAGATATAGCAAATAATATGAACGAATACTTTGCGACAGTAGCTGATACTTTGGAGCAAGATATTTTAAACCATAAACAAAACAAGATATATACAAACGTTCCTAACACATACCAACAAAAACCAATTTACTTACATCCAACAGATGCAGAAGAAATTAAAAAAAACAATAAATAGCATGAAGTCAAACAGTGGCCCAGGTATTGATACAATTAGCGTAAAATTAATGAAACAGATTTCAAACGAAATTAGCCCTAAATTGGCAGAGTTTTTCAATAATTATATGGAAGAAGGAATATTTCCTGACTCGCTGAAACAGACAAAAGTAATACCGTTATATAAAAATAAAGGAAGCAAAACCGAAATAGGAAATTACAGACCAATAGTCTCCTCCGCAACATATCTTAGAATTTTAATAGACGGAGATATCACATGGAAACCACATGCCGAACAAATTATAAAAAAGCTTGCCCCTATGATCGGAGCCATTAGAAGATGTAATGTAACACGGAAAGCTGCTAAGTCCATATACTTCTCTCATATTCTTAGTCACGTTAATTACTGCATTACAGTATAGTCGCAATGTGGTACTTCCATGAAAATGTTATTGGCAAGAATGTTGACGAAGGCGATAAAAGTACTATTCGGCTATAATATTCGGACGAGAACCAACAAAGTATACGAATATACACGTTTGCTACAGCTTCACGAATTAATTTTTCAAAATAATGTGTTATACATGCATAAATGTACGACGAACCAAACAAGGTCTAACACTGAACTGATTAAAAATAGTGATATACATGGTTACAAAACTAGAAGTGCAAATAATCTACATATGAACTCAATAAGAACTAACAAAGGAAAAAAACAGTGCCAGAAAAGTAAAGACTATAATGAGTTACCAAAGTACATTAACGATGTTACCAAACTTCCCAAATTTAAGTTTTTGATTTTTGAATATTTAGTAAATCGTAGAATAAATCGTAGATTATAAGTTGCAATAATTAATTTTAGCTAAGAAGTGCAATTTTTTTGTTTCACGCTACACATATTATTGTAGGCTTTAAGTATTGTTTTTCGTTAAGTACCTATTAAGTATGCCTCTTATACCAGATCTTCACTTTTGGTGAACGAACTGTCTGAGCCTACTTGCAATGATTTAGATAAAGTTATTATTTTATTTAATGTTATTATTAATTTATGTAATAGTTCAAATATTGCATGTTTTGAATGTGTATGGAAAACCGCAGACCAACTGGTTTCGTCCTTCTGGGACTCATCAGTACGGTGCTCTCCCCCACACACTCAAACCATGCAATTTAATCTTGCTATATATGCTGCCGCGCTCTGGACAGATATCAGCAAGTGACAACTACTTTGAGTAATTATCTGGTATTAATTAGTGGTACTGGACCGTTCGAACAACTACTCCTCGGGCAAATACCCCGCCAGGCATTGAATTATAGAACTAAATCCAGATTTTTTGTACTACGAGACCGTTTCAGACTGCTACCCCATCTAAGATGGCTTTGAAACAATCCTAATTTGTCTCCATGTACGTACGTGCTTTTAAACGTCTCGTAGTACAAAAAATCTGGATTTAGTTCTATAATTCAATGCCTGGCGGGGTATTTGCCCGAGGAGTAGTTGTTCGAACGGTCCAGTACCACTAATTTATGTAATAGATGAGTGATTTAAATAAATAAATAAAAATCAAAATATTTAACAAATTTAGGAACGGACAAACACTGCAAATGCTGACTTTACAACGCCAACTGTCATATCCTACTCTATGCCACTCAAAGACATTCTATAGTAATAGACACCAAGATCCCATGTATTCGGCACACGTACCTTATTTCCAACATAGAAGACGTGCCTTTTTCTCTCCCACTTTTTCTACCTAATTCTGTCGTGTTAACGTCATCTCTCTTTGGGCAAAAAGTCAAAATTATTTTTTTGGCGTAGCGCGCTAATTAAATTGCATGACATTTAAACGTCAAATCGCCTTGTCATTTGAATTTTTATTTTGCGTACGCGAGAAGAAATTTTTATTACTATCTACGGTTTATTGTTCTGTTTGTTGTTAAGTGTTTATATTTTGTGTTTTTTTGAACTCGTACCTAGTTTAAGAAATGGTTTAATATTGTTGTGTTTGTGGAGCCAACTCAAAAGATGGTACCCTCTCATTTCACAAGTAAGTTCCTTCAACACATACCAAAACGTACTAAAATACGGCGATTGTCGCATATAAGTAACATTGATTCTGACAACAAGCACCCAAACTACATTTCATTTTAGACTTCCGAAAAGTGAACCCCAAAGAACTTCATGGTTAAAAGCAATTAACTTGCAAACTGATAAGCGCATCCTGGTGTGTTCAAAACATTTTGCGTTCGATGATTTCCATGATTTTGATTGTAATCATCCGAGGTAATAATAGCATCATTATAACGAGTTGTATACTATACTTTGTCCACGACTATCAAAACAAATTCCCAGAAAGAATTTACCTTCATTTCCCTTCTCCAGTGTAAGAAAGATTCATACATACGCTCTCAGGTATAAGTTTCTTGGTTTTTTGGGCAATGAATCTAATGAGGCAAGTTCTGAAGCTTCTTTTATTGCTGGTGCTGTTAAAGAAACCTCGTTTTCACTCTCACCACTCATTTATCTTCTTTTTTAGAATATGCATTTCAAATTAAAAGCAAACCATGCTGATTTGACGTTTCAATTTGAACTGACACATCGCGATTGCGGCCGACTAAATAAATGTAAAAAAGGGTCAAAGCGATGTTCCTATTGGTGTAGTGAATAATATTCATTAATCACTGCAGTGAATAATGTATCTAATTATGATTGAAGAAACACAAGTATAAAGAGTACGTTGTAAGATAGTCGTGGACAAAAATATTATTAAATTATCTGCTTAAACATTAATTAAATATACATTGCCGTATTTTATGTAAGCTAGTGCCCAGCAATACTTAATACATATGAGTAATACAGCCTTCAAATTCAAGTAGACAAATGCGCTGATAAGTACGTATCTTTCATAAGCTGGAAATACACCATGTCCATTTCGTTTCCCTTTAAATGAATGGATTATAATTATTAAATGTCTAGATAGCCCAGTCAAATGGTGGTTTTCCCGTAACAAAATTGCGAAAGTTTTTTCTCAGCGGTTCTATATGTTTTTGGGGCGCTGAATCCGAATTTCAAGTTTGCTGCCATGTAGCAGGTCGGCTTCACAACGAAAAACAAAAAAACTCAAAATTTTGGCACTTTTTTCAGTTTTTCGCTTATATCTTGAAGACTATACATTTTTCGAAGATAACCATTCTCTACAAAATTTTAACAGACAAAATTTCCTATAAAATGCACTAGTCAACTTTGATTTTCTGATGTCCGGTATCGCCGCTAGAGCGCGCTGAAAAACAGTGATTTTTGACTCTTCTGTGAAAACGTCAAAAACGCCCACTCCCACCCCCTACAACTCGAAAATACACATGTTATCAACAAAAACCCTTATACCACGTGAAAATACATTAAATTTTCTATAAGACACGTCTCTAACATTCAATTTTCTCATAAGGGGGAAGGGAGCAAAGCGAAAATTACGAAAAATGCCTTCCGCGCCCTACAACCAAAACGGTCCCTCCCACCTGTCTATCTCTCATCGGCGCTATACTTTCGATATATTACACTTAAAAGAGGTTGTTTTGAATGAATTGATGGCCAAGCATGTTTGATGAAAACATTAACAAATTATATTTACTACATGTTAGGTACACGACACTGAATATAAAGCTAAATACGAAATCTGTATGTAGTACAGGGTGTCCTATTTTCGTTGTGATTTGGGGGTTTCTCATAGAAGCAGCAGAGATAGAGCCTTGGGGTTTTCGCGAACCTGACCTACTTTCTTGAGTATAATAGAAAGATGAAACCAGAATTTGGATATCGTTTTTAGTTTTCGATAAAAAAAAATAATATTGATTTTTATCGATTTTCAAAAATTATCTCCAATTCTTTTTGTACTAAGCAGACTAAAACTGTTAAGATTGATTCCTATAGAACTTTTTCCAATTCAGTGGCGTACGTAGTTTTTTTTCTAGGGGGCGTATTTTTTGAGTTATGACATAAAGTCGAATTTTTTAAATGGAAACCACAGCAGGCTTTCATCTAGTTCGAAAGGTCTTCTTTTAAGCTATCAAAATATATATATACTTTTATATTGTTATTTCAAAAAAACGGAAAAGATTTTGGTGCTTTTTACCTTTAGAAAATATAAGATAGGTACATCCAAGATACCTGTGATTTTATGTTAGCAACTTTTAATAACAACTGAAATAAAAGTAACAAAAACAGAAAAACAGCAAAACAGCAAAACAAACAAAAACAAGAAAAACATCAAACAATAAACAATAAAATTATAGGAACTGCTCAAATTGATTACCATGTTCTTCAACACATAATCTACATCTTTTAGTTAATAGATTTATGGCATTAATTAAAAAAATAGGATGGGCTTGCAAATATCGGAAAGCTGCATGTGTTGCCTCTGCTAGCTCGGCTTGATTGTTGTATCTTCCTATGTATATTTTCTCTTTTAAAAATGCCCAAACAAAAAAGTCTAATACACTCAGATCTGGTGATCTTGCAGGCCACAATATAGGTCCATTTGTACCCAACCATCTACCCGGAAAATGATTTTCTAAATAATTTCTAACTATTGCAGAATTGTGTGTAGGGGCACCATCTTGTTGGAAATATACCCTGTTTATGTTTATTAAGGGAACATTTTCCATTTGGTATGCTAGTTGACCACCCAAAATAAAGCACGAAACGTTAAATCCAAAACATCCTTTGCTGATGATGGACATTTTATCTCTAAAACAGCCTTTGGTATATAATTACCGCCTCTTGACTTTTCTGCAATAATTCCATCTGGACTGGCACATAACCAAGTATAATCAGCCCAAATGAAAAGCCCACAGTCTAAATCCTCAAGATTATAAGTACTTTGAAAAAGCACTTTAGCTTTAGATTCATGCTGAATTCCGTATGAAACATTTGTTAGAGCTTTACCGAATAACTTTGCTGGGTTCAAGTACTCTTGTAAAAACTTATTAGGATCTTTTCTGGTTAATGTTTTTATTTGATGAGCCTTTGTACTTGCTGATATCCTAAAGTTACGTTCTTGATGCCAAATGTCTGATGCAGACTGCGTATCAGTGCATAAAAAAAACTTTTTTAATATCACAGATTTTTAAATTAACATACTTTTCATAAAAATTATTTTCTTCGTCTGTAAGACTGATAACAGTGTTATTTTTGATATCGTAATCAGTTAATATTTCTAACATAACCTGGTATTAATTAGTGGTACTGGACCGTTCGAACAACTACTCCTCGGGCAAATACCCCGCCAGGCATTGAATTATAGAACTAAATCCAGATTTTTTGTACTACGAGACGTTTCAGACTGCTACCCCATCTAAGATGGCTTTGAAACAATCCTGTTCAATATAACCTGTTCAATCTTCTTAAAATCACTAATTTCAGTGCTTTTTCGGAACAACTCGTTTAAAATGAAACTACAAATTCTTTCACCCTCTGTTTTCTCCTCTTTAATTAAAACCAGTCGAAGCTCACAGTGGATGTCAGTACTTATAATGGAAAAAACATCTGCTGGAACATTTAAGACTTTTTACTTCGGTTTTCAGGAACATGTCGACAAACTTCTTTCCTTTCTTGTACTTTTCCTTCCCATAAGACGCCGGCTTCTTCCACTCACACGGTTTGTCAGTTTTCGATTGAATAGGTTCATTGTTCACATAATGGGAAACAGCGCCAATATGCTTACATTTACTTGCACTTCCGGCTGGACACCCGCAAAATGCAGTTGTAACATTTCTGCCTTCATCTAGCTGTAACAAAATTACATCTTCAATTCATAGGATAAACACTTCTGAGCTAACAGAGAGTAACAAAATTGATTTGAGATTAAGTAAATAACTGGTATAAGTGTACACCATTTGATTTGGAGAGACATGCATGTTATATGAACACCTTCCCATGAATTCAGCACTTTAGTTGCTACATGTTATCTACAGTGCTGATGTAGTGTTTTCCGCTGTTAGCAAGAATTAGAATTGTAGAAGTTAGTTATATCGCATAGCTCGTAGCAATAAGTTGAACTTTGTAAGAAATAAAATTTTTAAAAACAAATAACGATATCGACGTTATCTAATTGGCGCAGTCGGTAGGATTGACGGGCGATCAATCAATCGTAGAAAATCGCGTTCGTTTTAACGATTAACCGGCAATCGAGAACATCACCCCCAGGGAACCTGAGACGGTCATCAAAATTCGAGAAGCCGCATCCACTGTGGACAGATTCCTGCTGGCCCATGCAATTCCAGATCATCGTGATAGGGTAAGTGCATTTTTTCATAAAATTATATGTTCGAATTAGACGATTTAATTGAATCTGTTATTAATCTTAATATTTCCTCCTCTGCTACTGGTTTAGCACAGGACGAAAAAATAAATAAAAGCTTTCCTGTAAGCGAAAATAGTACAATGGCTACATTAGCTTTTAAACCTGAATATTTGTCTTGCGTACCGACATTTGACGGTAACGCAAATGAATTGTTAGAATTTATAGGTGCAGCTGAAAGTATAATAAATACTTTCTGTAATTTCGCCGAACCGGCAAATTTCTTAAATACATTTATTTTAAAATCAATTATAAATAAAATACACGGGAATGCCCGTATTGCAATCAATATTCAAACTATAAGTACTTGGACAGAATTAAAAGAAACTTTGGTTCGTAATTTTAGCGACCAAAGAGATGAAGTTTGCCTAATTCGAGACCTTGTTTTGTTAAAACAAAGTAATGAAAAGCCGACGCAGTTTTACGACAATTGTATAAGTATTCTAAATTTGCTCTGTTCATACGTCAAAACCAATGAACCGACCGAAGAAGGTAAGAGGATCAAACAACAATTGTATAATAAATTGTGTCTAAAAACATTTCTAGCTGGCCTAAGAGAACCCCTAGGTAGTTCTATTAGGGCTATGCGGCCAAATGATTTGCAGAGTGCTCTGCAATTCATTAATGAAGAAGCTAACGTTCGTTATTATCAAAAAGATAATAAACAAAATAACATACAACATAGTGTACAGCATAATGCGCAACATAATGTACAAAAACCACGATTCAATCAATTTAATCATAACCAACAATTCAACCCTAATCCTAATAGACCATTCCCTTCTCAACCTATAAACGTACAACCACGTCCTGTTCAACAGAGATTCTTCACCAACAAACAAGTTTTTGGCTCGAATAATAACCCCAATCAATTTAATAAAAATGTTTTTAAACCTAACCCCCATTACAAGCCTCCAACACCGACGCCTATGAGTGTCAGTACAAGGCAAACGTTCAAACCACCCCAACCTCAACCTTTCCCACAAACGTCACAGCGTAATTTCATTTCTCAAGAACTTTATAATACCGAAATTCAAGAAAATCCCGACTATTTTGACGAAAATAACTGGCTCCAATATTCCGAAAATCAATTACCTCCAGAAAATTCCTACGAAGCCGATAACGATCAAAATTCTGAAAACCAAAATTTTCAGGATGTTACCGAAACTCAGAACCAAACATGATATCGTTTAATTGGAACGAAAAATCAATTAGCAAACTTCCTTATGTAATTTTTCCAGAATATCCTGATTTAAAATTTCTTATAGATACAGGTGCTACTAATTCCTTTAATGATCCAAAATTATCCAGACCTTATCCCAACAAACAAAGACTAGTAGTTCAGATAAATAAAAATAATTTAGAAAAGGAAGTAATCAATTTTGTTAAAGAATATGCGGTTCCAAAAGTCACCTATTACCTATATTTCGATCCACCTGAAGCCTATTTCCCATTTTGTGAAATCATAAGAAAAACCTTTAAATGGCCTAACTATAAATTTATCTGTACGCGAAACAAACTGATCGATGTTCCCATTGACCAAATTTCCGAGGTTATTCAAAAATATCACGAAGGAAAAACCAACCATCGTGGTATAAACGAAACCGAACAAAGAATCAAACTCATTTATTATTTTCCAAACATGACTAGCTATATACAAAATTTTATAAATTCTTGCGAGTATTGTCAATTAGCAAAATACGAACGTAAACCTATAAATCTTGAATTAAACATAACTCCAACTGCCACAAAACCATTTGAGATTATTCATATCGACTCATTTAAAATCGATAAAGAAATATTTTTGACAATTATTGATTCTTTTTCAAAATTCACGCAGGCTTACCACCAAAACAGTTTAAATTCTGTAGAAACCATCGATAATTTGTTGCAATTCTTCTCATGTTTTGGCATCCCTAAACGAATAATTGGCGATAACGGCGGAGAAATAAAAAATAATAACTTGAAAGAATTACTTTCGCTACATAAAGTCGACATACATTTTATAACACCCGAAAATCCAAAGTCAAATGGACAAATTGAACGCATACACAGTACCATAATAGAACACTTACGTTTACTAAATTTACAATTTCCTAAAGATAGTTTAAAAACCAAAATTAGGTATGCTCTACTTGCCTACAATAACACAATTCATTCTGTGACAAAAAAGACTCCTCAAGAAATTATTTCAGGTCATCTAAATCTAGAAAATCCTTTCGATATCGATTGTAACAAAATTCTCATGTCAAACTATGTTCAAAACCACAAAGAAAAAACAGAATTAATTTATAAAGAGTTGAATAAAAAATTAATTGATCACAAAGATGTCGTAATATCTAAAGCAAACGAAAATAGAGAAACCATAGATCTAACAGAAACAAACGAAGTGTACCCTAAAGAACTGCAAGCGCGAAGAACAAAATTACAAAATAAATTTAGGCCTAAAATTCAAATAGAATCAGTCAATGCAAAAAGGAAAGTAATTATGACTCCGAAAAATCGGAAACTGCACATCAGTAATATAAAAAGACCTCTCAAACTTGACAAAAAACGTTTGTTACAGGTTCGCCCTGATCTTTCGCCACAGCCTGGCACAAGTCGAGATACAGAATCTCAAAAATAATCCAGGATTGCTACCCGTCCACCTGGGAACGGCGAAAATTCAAGAATATTCATATAAATTGATACACTTTTACAATATCTCCTTACTCTTACCTCAAATTCAAAAACTCAACATTCAGTACAATAATTTTTACAAAAGCACTTTGAACAATTCAGCTTATTTTGGAGAATTTAGTAATTATTTTAAAGCAATCAATTACATTCAAAATGATATCGGTGAAATGATTCACGATATTTTACCAACACAAAAAACTAAAAGAGGTTTAATTGACGGCCTTGGGTCAATTTTCAAATCTATAACAGGAAATTTAGATAGTACAGACGGCGAACGTTTTGAATCATTAATAAGTGAATTGCAGAGTAATCAGAAAATCATACACGAAAATATTTTAAAAGAACATGGACTTTCTCTCGGAATTATCGAAAATTTCAATAAAACCATTCACGAATTAAATCAAAACGAAGTAATCTTGCAGTCCAGACTTCTTCAAGCTGAAAGTTATTTAAAAGACGAAATTACTTTTAATAATATTCACAATATAGCAAATACATTAAACCAAATTCAGTTTATGTTCCAGAGTTTCCAAAATATTCTAACCAAGTTACTTAATGCAATAACTTTTACAAAGTTGCACATAATGCACCCCAGCATAATTAAAACCTCAGAATTGTACCAAGCTCTATTAAATATTAAATCCAACTTAAAATCAAGTAAATTACCCTTCCAAATTAATCATGGAAATTTAATACATTTTCAAAATTTAATAACAGTAGACTCCTATATTTATAACGGAAAGCTTGTATTTATTTTACACGTTCCGATCTATTATGAAGAATTATTCGATTTATATAAATTATTTCCAATTCCTGTTTGGCTGTACGAAACAAAATTTAGAGTCATTATTCCAAAAACACAACATATACTTTTATCCAAAAATCACTTTGCCTTTGAAAACGATATCTGTGTATTAATAAATGGCCAATATTATTGTCCACAAGCACTAATCGAAAATTCGCAAGGACCCTGCGAAGTACAGCTGATCCGCAGTCAAGATCTATCCAATTGCTCTCAAGATCTGATACACATAGACATCAACCAAATTCACGAAATCAAAAATACGGCTCTCTGGACATTGACCTCTCCATACGAATCCGAAATTCGAAGTTCCTGCCCCACCAATCAACAAATTAAAAAGCTTCAAGGAACGTTTTTAATAAAAAGCAGCAAATCATGTGAACTACAAATCAATCAAGAAATAGTTCACCCAATAAGCGATTATTCTACCAGTCAACCCCTCATCATGGAATTCAACGAAATTACCATACCTAGCGAAAAACAATGGAAACCAGCGCTCGAAATTAAGAAAATAAATTTGGACAACCTAGAAGAATTGAAACTAAGAACACAACTTTCGACTCTGCAACAACTTGAACCAAGCAACCATCATCATAACTACATTTCATATTCGTTTATTGCATTAATAATACTAATAACAATATTTTTGTGTTTCAAGAAAAAAGTCAAGGAAGTATTCGTCAATCGATTCATGGACCAATCATCTCCTGGAAGATTGCCCGTTCCGCTTCCTCGAAATGTTATCTCCGGAGCAGAATCTTCGGCGGGAGGTGTTATATGAACACCTTCCCATGAATTCAGCACTTTAGTTGCTACATGTTATCTACAGTGCTGATGTAGTGTTTTCCGCTGTTAGCAAGAATTAGAATTGTAGAAGTTAGTTATATCGCATAGCTCGTAGCAATAAGTTGAACTTTGTAAGAAATAAAATTTTTAAAAACAAATAACGATATCGACGTTATCTAATTTGCATACATGACAGAACAGTGAAAATGTAGGTTATGTCAATGACTCTTTTTTAAAATCAAAGAATTTGTAGGTACTTACCACAATTTTCACATTATAAGGATTCTGGTTTATAGAGGTTTGCCTCAATACAGAGGCTGTGATGTAATTCTCTACCGAATTTTTCACTTCCTCAACGTTAAACACGTGTCTACAATCAAACAAGTTTTTTCCTTTCGTTACATTTGATGTTCTAAGGTGTTCGCAAAGTATTTTCTCGAAACCACATTTCCATATCTTAGTTTCCATTCCAGGATAGCCAGATCGAAGATCTTATTAGATCTTTGAGTCAGATTTATCTTCCGATAGCAGGAGACAACAACAGCTGGCAGTGATATTTTGACAATGACGCTCCTGCACTTGAGTAACAAACTTGCCGCTAGAGTAGATTTTGGCGCTCGGGTTAGTTTCGCCCACGGTCTGGGGTCGTCATTAAGATAATGAATATCTGGTGTCACCATTAACCGCTCCTGTTAAGCACTAAGCAGTGTACCTGTAACAATTATTGGTTATTTAATTTCGTTTGCTGGGGTCATTTATCTTATTTCGTGGCTTCAGCTCTTTAACATGAACTATTTTCGTTTTATTGGTAATTTGGTTTCTTAGTATTATGTTCTAAAAGTTTTATGATTTATGATTTATGATTTTCGTTTTCGAAATTTTCATTTCTCCGCGATGTCATTAAAGATTGTTTTCCTTATAGTTAAACATACATTTGTGTAATATGGTTGTATTAACATTTCGGATGGGTTTCTTGAAAAAGTGTTACCTAAAACTAGTTCGAATGATGCAAAAGCGATTACTGCGTATTTTATCAAATCCTTCTCTCTCTTATTTAAATTTCCTAAAAGTCTCAAATGTTCTGTTGAGGTTGAGTGGAATCTTTCTACTGGAAGTTTTGATTTGGATTCATGTTGTCTAGGTGTAGTAAATCGTATATTTAAAATTTAATTAATGTGTTTTTAATAGTTCTTGCAGGGTCGTATTACTGAATCCTTTTTCGTTGTCCATGAGTATCTGAACAGGTACACCGTAGACACTGAAGCATTTTATGAAACCATTGCATACCTCTATTGCATTCGCACCTTTTTTTTATTGCTTGACCTAATTTGTCAATGATAGTTAAAAACTTTCCGTTGCACAGGATGTCCCATAACTCGCGCAACTCCTTGAATGAGGGTATTCTTCATGAAAAAGTAAATCCATAAAGTGAGAATGAAAAAGTCCTAACATCAATTGCAAAGGAGCTAGAGGTTGTTAAAGATAACCAATAGGGAAGCGGCTCTGACGTTTGGTGTTTTACAAATACTAAGAAAGTTTCGATTTCAAATGTAAAGCATATACTTTTAGGGTGTGTACCTAGTTCTCATATCGTTGCGATATCCAGATATGGTGCCTACTCGCGTACAGTAGCTGCAGCATTGCGGGTGCACTCCCCGTAAACTAGAATCATTTCGAAATAATCATTATTAGAATACATTTTGACAGACAATGATTGACGATATGGCAATTAATTTCTGTTATCACGTTGACAACTAAGTACTCTCCCTAGAAAATGCCTCACATTTGAAAGTAAAGCTTACCTTAGCCTTTAAAAAACATCGACCAACAGAGTCGCTTCCCTGTTGGTCATCTTTAACAGCCTCTAGCTCCTTTGCTATTTACGGGAAGACTTTTTCATTTCCACTTTATAGACTTACTTTTTCATGAAGAATATCCTCATTCAAGAAGGTGCGCGAGGTATGAGACACCCTGTATATGAAAGTATACAGGGTGATTCAGAACGGGCGTGCCAAATTAAAATGGGTGCTAGAGGAACTCCAAATAAGACGAAAAGCTTATATGAACATATGTTCTAAGATCTAAAGTGACTACTAACAAAGGTACAGGGTGTAAAAGTTTAAATATTTTTTAAATATTTTTTTATTATCTTAGTAAGTATGAAAGTTATTGAGTTGAAATTTAAGGTGTCGTTTTCATTTGCCAAGTTCTAATTTTCCAAAAAAATTTCCTCAATCCAATGTTACGCCACTGGAGAATGCAGGTGATATTAATGTATTTGAAATCTACGTTCAATTTGGGAAGAAATTGGTATCTTCAAAATTTTTCGTAAAATAATTAGTTTTTGAATGAAATAGCTTTTTGTGAAATCGTGCACATGCACTGAAATTTTCCATAATGCAGTAATGGCTTCACTGATATGCAAGTAAGGTGAAAATTGAAAAATATAGTTTATTAAGAATCACACTAACAAAACTAACAAGAAGAACGAGAAAACACATCAATTATTACATTATGATATTAAGAAAAATATTAAAACTTTTACACCATCACTTTAAAGTCTTAAATGGCACCATATTACTACTTGTGACAGCTCATTTTAAAGGAAATCGAATGAGGAAATATACAGCAGTTATGTTTATTTTCTAATTATCTCAGCCGCTGATTTTTTCTTTTGGGGCTATTTTAAATCAGCAGAAAATTTAATTGATTTGAGACGCACAATATCCGAAACATGCCGAAATATTCCCGCCCAAACATTTCTGAATGTAAGAAGGCAATTCGAGAATATAGGTTTTATTATTGTCTTGCAAATAACGGGGCCCATTTTGAACAAAGTTAATAAATGAATAAATGAATAAATTTTACAAGAGTCCAAAAGAACAAACAGTGTGACCACAACAAGCCGTGGCCAGGCATCTACATATGAAACTAGCCGAACGGAGACGAAAGTTCGATCGGACGAGCGACGCAAAATCACAAAAAAACAAACACAAAATTTGGCACAAAAATCTGTGCCGGGCGCAACTTACAAGCCAGCCGCTGGACACGGTGTTCCAAACGGACTGGGGACAAAAACTATCTGACCTTACAGAGATGATCGATGGTCAGCTGGGCCGCCGGGTAACTTGCGACTCAACAATATCTGCAGATGGATGGGCTATCCAGATAATGTCCAACACGTGATCCACAAAATAGGTACGTTCTCAAGAAACACGTGATCCAAAACGCAATCCAAAAAAACGTTGTACCAAAACGTAGTAGGTACAAAAAAATGCGTTCCCAAAAAAAAACCCTAAAATGTCGTAAGGACAAAAATTAGAATAAAGGAAAAGAGAAATGAAGAAGGCAACACAATACTAATAATAAGAATTAAACAAATGAAGGAAAGAAAAAGAAAGAAACACGTGCTCACCTCGAGAGGGTTTTTTTCCAACAAACTTCCAGCCAAAAACGAAGGCAAACTGGTCCAAAATCCCCAAATCGGGAGTAGACGACGCTTCCTACAAACCAAAACTAGGGCTGAAACGACGTCTGGAATGTGTCCGGAGAAAATCCCAATTTCTTGGCTATGAAAAATATCTTCAAAAACTCTCCGGATCACACAAAACCAAATACCTTCGAAATCGGACTAGAAGTGAGAAATGGCTAGCGGAAATTGCAAATTTTGAAAAAAAACGCGCACGTGAAGAATACGCGGCGATCAACCTATGAAAATCTAAATCCAAACTCCCTAAACCAACATCAAAAAGCATAGGCGTCGCCGGGTGCAGAATAATAAACAGATGGAAAGAAACGCTCTGAAGACTTGCAACTCCGAGCAGAAATATAATATGGATGATAGAAACCTTAAGGAAACCTCTCGAGTTGAAAGAAAAGAGAATAAAGGACATAAAGAAATGAAAGCATCAATTTAGAAAATTGAAATAGATGAGAACACCACTGGCCTACTGAAAAGCAATACAATCGAGGTGCGCTGCGCGTGCGGAGCTCCATTCGTGTAGTGTATTTACCGCGTCATCCGCGCCTATTTTTGATTTCCCTTTTTTAGCGCAACGTTAGTACCGGGTGTCTAAATTTCACTCAGGTTTATGTTCATTGTTTTTTTATATTTATATATACATTTATTAATTGATAATTATTTTTGTTGATATCAATTGTTTTTTTGTATTATTATATATGTATGTATATATGTGTATTGGCAGATGTTGCCATGTCTGGGTTTCCTACCTATTTTGTTTTTTTTTATTATATGATATACTATTTGACTACGTTTTTTTCTTTTGTTATTTTATTGTGCCCTATTGTGTACCAGCGGCTTTTAGGAGTTGTAGTCGTTGTGTGTTGGCTACAGAGGATCAGCCAACAACTCCTTGGCGCCCTTTTCCTGTTTTTAGCCCACCCCATCTTCGGCTTCGAGCATAGCTGCGGCAGGATCCTCCATTGTGGCGTTAGTCTTTTAGGTTACGTCACATTTTTGGCGCCCAACGTGAAGCTAAGAATATTGTCAAGGTTCATGAAAGTGTGGCCGAAAATCCTAGAATGTCCATTCCACTCCGTTCCCAGCAATTAGGTCTTTTCCAGACCACAACGTGGAGAATTTTAAGGAAAAATTTAGCTTTCCATGCATACAAGATTCAATTGACACAGTAATTGAAGCCAGCTAACCATGGGCAGCGTCGTACGTTTGTTAAATGACTGCTTCAAAATAAAGAAGTTGATAACCATTTATGCAACAAAATCATTTTTACGGATGAAGCTCATTTCCATCTTGACGGATACGTTAACAAGCAAAATTGTCGTATCTGGGGCAGTGAGGATCCAAGAGAGGTCAAGGAAAAGACAACGTGTCACTGTTTGGTGCGGTTTATGGAGTGGGGGCATAATTGGGCCCTACTATTTTGAAAATGAAAATGGTCAAGCCCTTACTGTGAACGGCGAACGCTACCGCACAATGATAGACAACTTTTTGTGGCCAGAATTAATGGATATTGATTTAAAAGATATGTGGTTCCAACAAGATGGTGCGACTTGTCATACGGCCAAAGAAACGATGGACTTGTTGCGTAGACAGTTTAGAGGCAGAGTCGTTTTGCGACTTAACGCCGCTGGATTATTTTCTTTGGGGCTACTTAAAAAGTAAAGTTTACGTCAACAATCCTCAAACAATTCCCAAGCTTAAAGAAGAGATTCGACGCGTAATTTTTGAGATTGAACCACAAATTTTCTCCGACGTCATTGGAAATTTCGGCAGAAGGATGGTTTCGTGCCAAAGAAGTCGCCGATATTATTTTTCGTACATAATTGTAGACACTCATACCTTTTATCCCTAAAAAGATATTATTTTTTTTCATTTACAGTGTGTTTTATTTAGTAATAAAATCAGGTAACTCTTATTGGAAAACCCTTTATAAGGTTTAACTCTTATTTTGTATCAAATTTAACTCATTGCCAAAAAATGTTTTTCTTATTTACTGGAAGGTTTAAATGGCCTTATTTTAGTTTCTAAAGCTCAAAATAAGGAATAATTACAAAATAAATATCGCTGCCGTATTCCTCATTCGGTTGCCTTTAAAACGAGATGTCACAAGTGATATGATGCCATTCGAGATTTTAGAGTGAGGGTGACTGGGGGTTAGGGGGTAGGCTTTACAGACATAAACTACTATAAATCAAAATCTGCCCCGCTTGATCATAAATTTACGTGTCCCCGCGTTTTCTCATAATTCTATTTGTTTCTTGGCTCGTTTTTAAATGATCACACTGTATATACAATTCCGAATGGTCTGGTTGTAGTTTCTGTTAAGACAAGAGGTAAGACGAGTGATTTACTTCAGTATTTTGCCCTTTGACACACTTTGCAATAAATTATTAATATAACTATTTACATGTTCCAACATGTTAGATCAAAAATACATATTTGCGTTGTAGTTGTTCTAAGGTTTCTTGAATACCTCGGTGGTTGCATTTTCCTTCGTGTTGGAATTTTATGAACATTATTTGTTCATCTTTCTCGCGTACTGTTTTAACAATTTTGGTGCATGAAACTAATTTTAATCCTTCTTTCGAGTAAAAATGTAGACATTATTAAAATTTTTGTAAAGATCCCGATTGTAAAAATAAATGTAAAATGTAGAATTATGGTCACGAGGAAAATTAAAGACTAGATTTTCGTTAAATTTAGGAATACGTACTTCTAGAATTTTCGGCCACAAGCCTTCCGTTTCCATTTTATTCTCGATATTCCTTACTTTTTTACACCCCGTATAAATGGAGCAATAGAGAACCCAGCCTTTCTTCGACTGCAGCGAAGGGCATATAACTCGACGAATAAGTTTCCCATCTGACCTACCGAGATGCAACAATTCGATCGTTCATAAGCTAAAGACCCAAAATAATTTGGTATACAGTGTGTCCCAGGACGCACATTGTTCACCACGTTTGACATACTGAGTTCCATTTGAGATATAACTTGAGAGAATTCTTACTGCCTGTGAGCTGAAACCAGTATAATGTAGAATTGAAATTAGTAATTTATGGTTTATGGTGTCAAACGCTTTGGAAAAATCCAACAAAAGCAACAAACAATATTTATTCTGGTCCAGGGCATCAAAGCTGGTATCAGTTACATGAAGAAGTACAGTCTCGCAACTATACCCTCTACGAAACACTGATTGATTGGCAGGTAACACTTTAAAAGCATCCAGATGACTCAACATTTGCCTCGTCAGAATATTTTCATATACTTATCCGTCTGATGTCATCAATGGAGGATGGATTTTTGATTTTAGGCACAGGGATAAATACAGCCTTCTTCCAGGAGTTCGGAAAAATTTCCATCTATAACGAGCAATTTATTATATGTGTAATTATTCGTAAAACAATTGGCAGACAATAGCTAATTAACATTGAGTGATAGACCATCTATGTCCCGTTGCATTTGATTCTAAAGAACTAAATATATTCAAAATTTCTTCATTAGTAACAAGTTCAAATTTCAGTAAATTGTTGGATAGATTTTAAAGTTGAGTTTAGATAAAAATTTATTAATTTATGATCAGGCGTGAAAGTTAACTGAAAAAAATGAATTTATCTGACTAGGATCAATTAAATGATCTGGAACATCAAAAGTTTCTTTTTTAATATTGGCTCCGAGCAAACGTAGTTCTTTATAAAAATGTTATTCTTCCTAGCATGAGACATGCAATGCAATGCAATAATATTGTAACGTATTTCGTTTTTACACTATTTATTTACAGTGACTTTATGTAAATGTACAAATATTTACAATGATTAACAGTGATTTGAGACCTTAAAATTAACAAATTGAACAATAAGCAGCGAAATATATACAAGCAGTAAGTAACAACAAGCAGTGAAAATTAAACAATTAAGCGAACAATTAGACAATTAATTACCTAACCTAAACAATCCACAGTACACAAGTCCACAGTTTAAACTCTCTAAAACACTCGTCTTCAACCGACGGTTAATCACATACGAAGACGCCCCGGTACACTTAAAACGCCACCAAAGAATTCGCACTCGCGTACCGTACCGACACTAAACGCGTATCAAGACTTATACTCGCACGGAACTATTAAACGCCCGGTTCTTATCGCATTCGATATTCGCTTCCAAACTTCAGACTTCAAACTGTAAGACTGTCCACTCGACTTCTTGCTTCCCATTTTATAATGGTCTTAGAAGGTTCTCGAAAATTATCGATCAAACATTGTTCCAGAATGAGAATCTTCGAGATAGACTATTCTTTTCGGGAATCATAAACAGCGACAAGGTCGCGTCGTAATAAATCAAAGCCTGCTCGCCGTAAACAAATAATGTGTCACCACCAGGGGCGTCGCTGATGGGGCAAAAGTTCGTATCAGTCCTTAAAAGACTGATCGCCCCGATCAGAAATTATCTCCTTCTTTCCCATGGTACGGAGCAAGCCGGTCCAGATGGACTACCTTCATCTTCGATCGTGGAGAACGCTGAATCCGGTAAACAACGTCGTTGATCCTGGTCACAACTTGGTATGGCCCTTCCCAGTTCTTCTGTAATTTCGGCGATCGTCCTTTCTTCCGGGCTGGATTATAAAGCCACACCAGATCGCCAGCTTGGAAACCCACAGAATTCGCTCGGGCATCATACCGCGTCTTCATTCGGTCACTCTCTAGACGCATGCGATCCCGAACAGCCTCATGAATTGCATCGAGTCGTTCTGCCAATTCCCGGGAATACTCATCTACAGGCTCCGGCCTATCTTCAGGATGCCCAAACAACACATCCATTGGCAGCCTCAATTCCCTTCCGAATAGCACACTGGCAGGCGTTCTTCCAGTTGACTCGTGCACAGCCGATCGATATGCCATCAGGAACAGTGGAAGATGTCGGTCCCAGTCTGTCTGGTGTTCGTTTACCATTATCCTCAGATGGTTTTCTATGGTCCTATTGAATCTCTCAACCATTCCATCTGACTGGGGATGTAATGGAGTGGTCCTGGTCTTCCGTATTCCCATCAACTTACAAACATTTTGGAACACCGCAGACTCGAAGTTCCGTCCCTGATCAGAATGAAGCTCCATGGGTATACCGAATCGGCTGAAGAAATTGTTCACCAGTACTTCAGCCACAGTGGTGGCTTCCTGATTCGGTATCGCATATGCCTCAGGCCATTTACTGAAGTAGTCCGTCGCAACCAGGATGTACTTATTTCCATCAGTTGATGTAGGAAACGGACCTGCTACGTCAATTGCAATCCTCTCAAATGGAGCTCCCACATTATATTGGCGCATTCTGCCACGGCTCCTTGTCTTGGGTCCCTTGCTTGACGCGCAGTCATCACATCTCCGGCACCAGTTCATTATGTCTGTCCTGTAGCCCAGCCAATAGTATCTCTCTCGGACCTTCATCGTGGTTTTATTAACACCCAAGTGTCCCCCACTCACTCCACTGTGAGCCTCTGCTAGGACTTCCGGAACCTTGTCCTTCGGCACCACGACCTGGGGCTTTCTCTCTCTTCCGTCGGTGCTCTCCCACATTCTCTTCAGAAGACCGTCTTCGATCACAAGAGAATCCCGTTGCGCCCAGTACGACTTCAGGGCCACACTCTTGTCAGAGACTTCCATCCACTCTGGTCTTCTACCAGCTCCTTTCCATCTTAGCAGAGGTTCCAAGGCCTTATCCTTCTGCTGGGCGTCTCTCCATGATTGCAGATGCTCTTCTTCTACTTGGATCCGGGTTTGATGGCATTTGATGGGGTGTACATGCTCTTTCAACTCTTGCCTCACACAGTACTTGCAATCTTCCGGGCAAGGTCTTCTCGAAAGTGCATCAGCATTGCCATGTTTTCTCCCAATCCGATGTTGAATGACGAAGTTGTACTGCTGCAGCCTCTCAATCCAACGGGCTAACTGACCTTCTGGGTTCTTAAATTGCAGCAACCACTTCAAGGAAGCATGGTCAGTTCTGATAAGAAAATCTTGCCCGCACAGATATTTATGGAAGTGCTCGATGGTCCGCACAATTGCTAACAGCTCCCTCCTAGTGACGCAGTATTTACGTTCAGCTTTCGACAAGGCCTTACTGAAATAGGCCACAACCTTTTCTTCCCCATTCTCTTCTTGAGATAATACACCGCCTATGCCCACATTGCTTGCATCGGTATCCACAACAAACTTGCTTCCAGGCCTTGGATACGTCAAAACAGGAGCAGAACACAGAGCCCTCCTCAACTCTTCAAATGCTCCTCGGCACTCCTTCGTCCACTCATATGGCCTTCCATCTTCGGTAAACCGATGCAGGGGCTTCGCAATGTCTGCAAACCCTTTCACGAAACGGCGGTAGTAGGTGCATAATCCCAGAAAGCTTCGAAGTTGATGTTTATCTTTCGGGACAGGCCAATTCCTCACTGCGTCTGTCTTCTCTGGATCTGTTGCAACTCCTTTGGTTGAAATTATGTGCCCCAAAAACTTAACCTGTTTCTTAAACACCGGCGCCAACATCAAGCACAATCCCGTGCTTCTTCATACAATCCAGGCCCAGTATAACTTCATCCACAATGTCGGCTACAAGAACTCTCTGTGGAATGACGACATCTTCCATCCCTATGTCGATTTCTGCCTCTCCACATATAGGTGCTATCTCGCCGGTAGCAGTAACCAATCGGATATTCTTATTGGTCGGCCTAATTCTCCACTCAGCCACAACATCTTTTCTGACTATGGTGTCACTGGCTCCTGTATCGATGGTAATTTCAGTCTTCCTGCCATCAATAATCCCATCAATCATCAAACTATCCCCAACTCGAGCCAATCTTGACACATTCACATCTTGTACTAGGGCTTGGTAGGATTGGACCAGCTTTCGCCCCTCAAAACTGGTCGACTTTAGTTTCCCTGGTACCCGGAGGTACCAGCCTCGTCCTCGTGCCGTCTGGATGTATTTTGGCACCGGTTGCGGAGATGGCCTTTCTCACCGCAATTCCAGCATCGTAAGAAATTCTTCCTCTCTTGCCATCCCCTTCGAGTCCCATTATTGTTACTGATCTCAGTTCTTCTGTCCAGTTTCTGTACAACTTTCTCTAAAACTTTTTCCACCAGGTCTTCGTCTGGCACCTCATTGGTATGCAGCTGTCGCACCTTGGAGTATCCTCTGGATGTTTGCTTTGCTGCCTCAAACTCCAAGGCGTGGGCCAAAGCGTCTACCAAAGCTTTATGTCTTGCTAGCTTCAGCGCCATCTTTGTTTCACTGTCACGCAGTCCCTCAATGAAATTCTCCACAGCCAGGGTCTCTAAGAATTCTTCCGGGGCTGTTGGGTATGCCAACCGGACCAGTCGGGCGATGTCGGCCTCAAATTCTTGCAGGGTCTCATTGGAGCGCTGAGACCTACCCTTTAGCTGAGCCTGGTGGACTTGCTGGAGGTATTGATGGCCATACCTCATCTCCAGGCGCTTAACTATCTCCTTATAATCACCCTGTTGCTCGACTGTAACGGTATCCAGGATATTCAAGGCGTCACCTCGGAGTGCAACCACCAAATTGACTGCCTTCTCGGTACTAGCCCACTGGTTCGCCGCTGCCGCTGCCTCGAACTGCTTGATGTAGGTATGCCACGAATACTTCCCATCAAATGTTGGCGGCTTCACCTTAACAACAGGAGCTCTTCTTTCTTCGTCCAATCCAGTATCTTCTGTCTTCAATGTTTTCTTCTTCTCTAGTTCTGCAACTCTCTCATTTATCTTCAAAATTTCTTCATCCATTACCTTTCTTATTTCTTGTGTTTCTTCTGTGATTCGGGTCTCTAATTCGGATTTTACTTCAGTAATTCTTTCAGTTACTTGATCTTGACTTCTTTCTATAACTGACTTCATTTCTTCAAAATTATTCTTCATTTCTTCTAGATTTTTCTTCACTTCTTCTTGACTATTCTTCAATGTTTCTTCCAGATTATTCTTCAGTTCTTCTTGGTTGGTCTTCATTGCTTCTTCTAGATTTCTCTTCGCTTCTTCTTGACTGCTCTTCACTGTTTCTTTAAGGTGGTTCTTCATTTCTTCTGCTAAGTCATTCTTCATTAATTCTTGTCCGGTCTTCATTGCTTCTTGGCTGTTCCTTATTTCTTCCAAATTATTCTTCATTTCTTCTTGACTGTTCTTCATTAATTCCATAAGAGCTTGAAGTTGCTGCTCCATCGCGGCGGCTCTTCTTGTTACTGGCATAAACACTTACAAGTACAAATCCAAGTCTCAAACCACTAACAGTCACTAAGGAGTCCAAACAACGTCGAAATTCCCACTAATTCAGCCAACTTCCAGAAAATTCTTCAATTTTCCACCGGCTTCCACGACGTTCTTCGCTCTTCTTGGCTCCACAAATCGCACTTCTGACACCAGTTGTAACGTATTTCGTTTTTACACTATTTATTTACAGTGACTTTATGTAAATGTACAAATATTTACAATGATTAACAGTGATTTGAGAACTTAAAATTAACAAATTGAACAATAAGCAGCGAAATATATACGAGCAGTAAGTAACAACAAGCAGTGAAAATTAAACAATTAAGCGAACAATTAGACAATTAATTACCTAACCTAAACAATCCACAGTACACAAGTCCACAGTTTAAACTCTCTAAAACACTCGTCTTCAACCGACGGTTAATCACATACGAAGACGCCCCGGTACACTTAAAACGCCACCAAAGAATTCGCACTCGCGTACCGTATCGACACTAAACGCGTATCAAGACTTACACTCGCACGGAACTATTAAACGCCCGTTTCTTATCGCATTCGATATTCGCTTCCAAACTTCAGACTTCAAACTGTAAGACTGTCCACTCGACTTCTTGCTTCCCATTTTATAATGGTCTTAGAAGGTTCTCGAAAATTATCGATCAAACATTGTTCCAGAATGAGAATCTTCGAGATAGACTATTCTTTTCGGGAATCATAAACAGCGACAAGGTCGCGCCGTAATAAATCAAAGCCTGCTCGCCGTAAACAAATAATTTGTCACCACCAGGGGCGTCGCTGACGGGGCAAAAGTTCGTATCAATATTATTATTCGGAAAATATATTTTATCATTGAAATCACGCATTCTGTATACACCATACCACGATAAGTCCTCCAAGTCCTTCAAGAAATTTATTTTATTAAAATTTTCAAAGCATCTATAGGTAAGGTAATATTTGACAAACCCACGAACCGAGTCCCAAAGGTTATCACAATCAATAACCCCATGATCAGAAAACTCAAGATTGAGGTTGACACTTGTCGAATTTACTAAAGAAATCTATATAAATAAAAATTAAATGCTGCTCGTTGGTAAGCGCATCACTTGAGAACGGCTGGACCGATTTGGCTAATTTTTTTAAATATTCATGATAGTACAAGTAAGAGTTTTAGGGAAAGAAAAATTGGAACAGTTTCCCGGAAAATTGGAAAATTCGGGAAAAACTGAAAGTCTTTTTTTCTAGGGGATTTTTGTATGAAATCAAGCCATAACTCACGATTCGAACAAAACATTACCCAATAAGTAAATGTTTTTAATATGTACTACTGTTTTTAATTCAAAACTCTCAAATATACGACTTTCTTATGCGATTACCCAACTCGTTCTACGCACTCGTTGGGCAAACTTCGCATGCGTCCGTTAATAAAGCTCATATCCCACTTATATCGTAAATAACTATTACGGCACTCCTATGCATAAGAGTCGCCAGTAGTTAGAAAATGAGAGCCTCAGATACGAACCCGTTCGGAGCACATAGCGCCATCGAGTTCTCGAGGTGCCATCGACTTCTTCGGCAGTGACCTTGAAAGAGACCAGAGGCTGCTGAAGGAGTCGTTGAGGCATCCGAAGAAGTGTCTTCAGCGGCGGCATCTGCAGCAGCAGCCTCTGGTGTCTTTGAAGGTCATTGCCGAAGAAGTGGGCATGTCTTCAGCAGCGTCTGGTGTCTTTCAAGGTCATTGCTGAAGAAGTGGTGTTCAGCAGCGTCCAGGCGCATGCGCCGGGGCTATTCCTCAGGTCAGTCCACCCAGTTCTTCGGCAATGACCAGAGGCTGCTGAAGGAGTAATGTCTTCAGCCTCTGGTGTCTTTGAGGCCTTTGGTTGTGGCTCAGGCGCCTGCGCCGGGGCTGTCGCGTACAAAGCACGTGTTGCTCACTGTTCAGGCCAGTCCATCCTGGCCCCATCCACTTCTTCGGCAATGACCAGAGGCTGCTGAAGGAGTCATGTCTTCAGCAACGGTGTCTTTGGGGCCTTTGGCCGTGGCTCAGGCGCATGCGCCGGGCTCTGGCTATGAGAGTGGGCGGGGCAACAGCCAATGAGAGTGGTTGTGGGCAGCATCCAATCAGAATTGTTGTTAGGTGCTGTTGGGCCTTTGGATGTGGCCCAGGCGCCTGCGCCGGGGTTTTCGCAAAAATAAAAACGTTGAATATATTTTTACATCAATATAATTAAAACTATAATCTGTATACAGAGTAGGCATGCGTGTATTTTCTGGGCAAATCGAAGCCCTGCAGCTTCTCATACCACTCTTCTGACCGATTCATTACCCGGTGTATACTCAACGATGCGGTCATGCAGGATGAGACAGTATGCGGTTGTGTTGGGCGGAAAATTCTCGCTCGACTCAAATTCTAGACGCATATCTATGGGTCCAGGCTTGATGCTTTCCGACTGCTTTGATGCGTCAATCACCACGATGGGCGCTAGATCCTTGAACTGTTCCTTGCCGTATAACGGCTCGCCAACTTTTCCATAGTATGAACTCTGGAAGTTCTGGTACATTTCGTATAGCAGGGCGTATTTCCCCGTGGAGAAATCCAAGTTTAAATTCTCGTAGGGGAAGCACTCAGAATTCAGGTACAGTTTGACGTTTGTCAGATTGCAGTGGTCAAATTTGCTTGAATCCGTGTCCAAATTCGCTTTGCGATTCGTCTGGAAGGCGACAATAACGTAGCGGGGTTTCTCCAACCGTGTTGCAGTCTTGACGGCCCACGTTTGTTTCGTAGCTTGCGGCAACACCGGATACTCGTACAGCTCCCAGCTGCGAAAACATATCTGCAACGTTCTCTCTTCCTCGACAATATTGAGAAGTTTTAGGTATTCAGCATCCGATGGATAGACGTACGGCACCCTCCAATGAACCTTGCTCAACTCAATTCTGGTGTCCTCGTTACCCACAAAAGCGTTCCTATCGTTTTTCGATCGAGTCAAAATGAGCTCGTGACACACATTTAACAGAATTTTGGGGTAATCTTCCAAGAATCCCAGCAGGATTCTTCCCGGGATGCACACGTTAAAGTTCCCGTTCGCGTCGATAAGGTGGCTCGGTGAGTCTCCCGTATTCGTCCAGCCGGCATTCTCCAGGGCACCTACCTCACCCACATTCAGAGAAACTACACCCTTCAGTGTGCTCGTAATGCCCACGTTTTTTGTTCGATCCACCTCCACCCCGTTTATTTCATAGCGGACGTCGTCAAAGAGGAAACTGAGGGCGTTATTTGTTAAAGCCGCATTTCCGCCTCCTGCACCCTTGATGAACCTGCCCTCTATGTAGATGCTGCTTAGATGCGGCAGTACGTAAACGTCTTGTTGGTGGATTGGTATGCGAATTTCGTCATTGGCGTTGAATGTTGTTGTTGTCACGAACGGTTGATGTACGTGCACCTCGACACGGCGTGCTGACTCATCCAAAACAGCACCGTCCAGAACACGAAACGTGTCTACGTTTATGTGTGTCATTATTCAAATGCGGTTCCCTTGTTGAAGCACAAGTACTAACTGACAGCACCGTTAATTTTCTTGCTTAAATACTCTCCATACAACCGTGCGCATGCGCAGTCTTATTCTTGCTCGTGTCATCAGCCATGGTGTTTGCGAATACAGCTGTCTGTGTCAACAGACAGCTGTATTCGCAAACAGACAGACAGACAGACAGACAGACAGACAGACGGAGAGACAGACAGACAGACAGACAGACAGACAGACAGACAGACAGACAGACAGACAGACAGACAGACAGATAGACGGACCGACAGACATACAGACAGACAACTACTGATAAGAATTCGGAAGTAGGAGAATAACTATAGATTCCTTTTTGTCTCATCGAGCTGATTAATTCGATACCCTACATGATCTAGGCGGGCGGGGCAAGGAGCGTGGCCGGGGGCGCGGTCAGTGAGTGGCCACCCCTAAAAACCATCCCTAAAAACCACCCCCAAAAATCACCCTCCAAAACCACCCCAAGAACCGCCCCTAAAAACCACCCCTAAAAGCTACCCCTAAAACCGCCCCTAAAACCACCCCCTAAAAACCACCACTAAAATCCACCCCCAAAAATCACCCTCCAAAACCACCCCAACAACCGCCCCTAAAAACCACCCCTAAAACCACCCCTAAAACCACCCCCTAAAAATCACCCCTAAAAACCACCCCCAAAAACCACCCCCAAAAACCACCCCTAAAATCCACCCCAATATTCCGATACCTCTAGTCGAGTCCTTTAATTTGACACCCCACATGACATAGTTTTTACGTAGGGGTTAGCCTAAATTTAGACTACTGTTCTCAAATAATTAGCGATGTAGAATGTTTTACTACCGAGAACTAAGATGTTTGCATATATCAATCAGATGGTTCCCACACGTGTCCGAAACGCATTAAGATAACAAGTAATTTCAAATAAACAAACTGGAGAATGTTCTAGAATGTTTTTTTCCCACACGTGTCCGAAACGCATTAAGATAACAAGTAATTTCAAATAAACAATCAGAAGAATATTCTAGAATGTTATTTTATTGTAATAATACAAACAAACAAACGGGTCACCTTGTAGTGTCTACAACGTATTAAATGCACATGCAGAGCGTGGGATCAAACCTAAACAAACATATCCTATCGGCAAGATGAAAGGTTATTTCCCATAATAAAAACAATTATAACATCTCTTATCGGCGGCGAACGTGCTTTTTTCTTAAACTTTAATATCAATATTTATTTAGGATAAACAATTGTAAATTTCCGAGAAAATAAATATTAATTCTGTAACTTCTGTTTACAATCATAAGTATATACGGATGATTTGAAAGACGGGCTTGTGGGCCGCTGATTAGCTCAGTTGGTTGGAGCGAGGGCTCCGGTGCGTGGGGACCCGGGTTCGAATCCCGGTCGGCGTCATTTCCAGAACGTTTGCGAAAACCCCGGCGCATGCGCCTGAGCCACGGCCAAAGGCCCCAAAGACACCGTTGCTGAAGACATGACTCCTTCAGCAGCCTCTGGTCATTGCCGAAGAAGTGGATGGGGCCAGGATGGACTGGCCTGAACAGTGAGCAACACGTGCTTTGTACGCGACAGCCCCGGCGCAGGCGCCTGAGCCACAACCAAAGGCCTCAAAGACACCAGAGGCTGAAGACATTACTCCTTCAGCAGCCTCTGGTCATTGCCGAAGAACTGGGTGGACTGACCTGAGGAATAGCCCCGGCGCATGCGCCTGGACGCTGCTGAACACCACTTCTTCAGCAATGACCTTGAAAGACACCAGACGCTGCTGAAGACATGCCCACTTCTTCGGCAATGACCTTCAAAGACACCAGAGGCTGCTGCTGCAGATGCCGCCGCTGAAGACACTTCTTCGGATGCCTCAACGACTCCTTCAGCAGCCTCTGGTCTCTTTCAAGGTCACTGCCGAAGAAGTCGATGGCACCTCGAGAACTCGATGGCGCTATGTGCTCCGAACGGGTTCGTATCTGAGGCTCTCATTTTCTAACTACTGTCGCCTTTAACAAAATCGTTGAACTGTGTAAGTTAAACTGTGTATGTACGACTTTTAAACTTTTGAACTGGCAGCGACGGCTACCGGAAAACTGAGAATCCACCAGAGATATTAAATAAGAGAACAAGCTTCGGCGATGCGCGATACAGTCCACAATTGAATGCCGCCATTTTGAAACCTTGACGCGAAAGGAAATTTATTTTTTTTTTTATTTACGTATGCATTTGCTTTACTATTCTGCAGTAATACAATAAGTGGTCTGGAATTGTCGGAAATTTTACGAAAGCTGTTGCGTTGCTTGGTAGTCACGAGTGAAAATTTGACAGTTAAAAGATCACGAGCGCTTGCGCGAGTGATCTTCTGTCAAATTTACACGAGTGGTTAGTAAAAGCAACAGCTTGAGTAAAATTACCTAAAAATTCCAGACCACGAATTGTATTTAACAAGATTATTTTTTGAATCGAAGCAAGGTAGTTCAAAAAGAAATTCTGTTTCAATTAATTCACATACAAAGAAATGTGTTGGGAATATTTGACGTGTGCAGGTACTAAAGTAACTAGATTATATATTATAAATGCACCTACAAATTCGCAACTATGGCAACTTATCAACAAGCAAAATAATCTAATAAATAAATTATATTGGAAACTGGTTTTACCTTATTTATTATTAACAAAAGGAGTAACAGCCGTTTCCAATTAAAATAAATAATTTTGGAGATATTACCTTTACCTAACCCTAAACTTAAAGTGAATTCAGCACTATTCGTAAGAATGTTTCTACTAGGTACCCCAACAAAATCAGTTTTGAACTAACTTTTTATTTGTTGACCACATTTAGGTATGCGGACTGGTCATTTGCTCCAAAAGCATTCAACCATTTTTAACACATCATCACCCCGTACAAATCTGAAATTCATGCATTCATGCTTTTATGTTGCGCACTAATGAAAAAATTTTCAAAAATCGCCGATCATTAGTGTAGGAGGTACCTGCTACCTACCTACCTAACCTTTCGTAAGCCACATTACTTTAAATCCAGGATATCACAAACAATACGGTAATTATTGACATAAAGAACATACAAACATACTGTGGTATATAAGGCTAGAGTAAAACAGAATAAGGCAGAATAACTTATGAGACGAAGAAAACGGCTAGATATACACTATACAGTGACCGGCAGAAAGTTCGCACCATATGGGAAAACTTTTTATATTTTTATTCAATAAACGTATTATATTGTGAAAAAGTCCTGCATGTCCTTAAACCAAAATATCACCCATCGAACTCTCTAAAACTTTTGTAGTATACGAGGGAGGGGCGAAAATTTCAAATTGCTCCAAGAGTAAAGTACTCTTATTTCTCATTTTAGAAAAGAATTTTACAAGGAAAATTTATTTCTAATTAAAAGTTATGCTAAAATATCAGGTGTTAGATCTTTAAGATAGAAAAACTGTTTTTGTCGTTTTTCCGGGTCTGCCACCGTATAACAAGTTGAGCAATTGTGTGAATGTACTATTCCATTACTTGAAAATGTTGCTTCGTTCGTAAATAAAATATGCTTTTCAAAGTATGAATTATCTTCTCTTGTACCTTGGAACCAAAAACTGAAGTCAATGCGAGCATGCAGATCCCTTTCTTGAACACACAGTGGATGGATCAAGAACTTTGACGTAAATTCACTATGAATTCTTAATAAGTTAACCCCACACAGTAGTTAAACTCGATACGTTGTCAGCGAAACACGTGTCGAGTTTAACTACTGTGTCACTGTCTTTTGGCGTGTGGGGTTAACTTATTAAGAATTCATAGTGACCCTTTCTTGAAGAGTGAGAACAAATTTGGGCTTGTAAGGTCTGTACTGATTTTTCTTAAAAATTCTTCGGATTGACATTTCAGAAATACCAATTTCTTATTGCCTTGCCGCCAGTGTCGTCGGTCGTATGAACTTCATAAGCCGACAACAATACATTTAAACAATAAGTATGGTAATTTTCACAATAAAGTAAAACATTCTATTTTTGCTTGCAAAGATAACTTCGCCGCTTCCACTTTTGATACCTTAATAAAATTACCGATTATTAATATCAACTTGTGCCAACTATTCTTTCTTCATGGCTGCTTTGGTCTAAACAGATTTTGTATTTTTCTTTGAATTGAATTACCGATGCTGAAAAATTATTGCACAAAATATTGTAGGTTTGAGGGATTCTTAAATATTATGTATTGTAGAGGATAGATAAAGGTATTGTGCGTACCAGTGTTTCAATTGTATTTAGTTTTTATAATATCCCATAGGTAAAATAAAATAAGGTGTGCACCAAAAAAATCTTAATTTTGATTTTATTTTTGGACAAGCTCTATCATTTGTATGTTAAAAGTTTTTCAATATTGCATGTTTCGAATGTGCATGGAAAACCGTAGACCACTGGTTTCGTCCTTTTGGGGACTCATCAGTACGGTGCTTTGCCCTACACACCCGAACTATGCAATATTGCTTGCTTTATATATACTTACACGCTTGGTGTAAGTATTAGCAAGAGCTAATTATTTGCCGAATTATGGGGCGGTTATGAGTGGTACTGGACCGTTCGAACAACTACTCCTCGGGCAAATACCCCGCCAGGCATTGAATTATAGAACTAAATCCAGATTTTATGTACTACGAGATCCATACTGAATGCTACCCCAAACATATCGTTGGGCTTGGAACATCCTTAGATCTCTACGTACTTCCTGCTCCCAGCAGTAGGTTATGTATGTTAAAAGTTTTTCAATATTGCATGTTTCGAATGTGCATGGAAAACCGTAGACCACTGGTTTCGTCCTTTTGGGACTCATCAGTACGGTGCTTTGCCCTACACACCCGAACTATGCAATATTGCTTGCTTTATATATACTTACACGCTTGGTGTAAGTATTAGCAAGAGCTAATTATTTGCCGAATTATGGGGCGGTTATGAGTGGTACTGGACCGTTCTGTCATTTGCTTACCTAACTTTATTTAAGCTATAAATATGTTTTGTTCTGTAAAGGTGCCTACAAGAAACGTGCTTGGAGATTGGATAATTTCGCTAAATTTGTTATACAGGGGGTGCAGATGAGAAACGACAAAACTGTTTTTCCTTCTTAAGGAACTGAAACTTTATATTCTGGAGTAACTTTTAAATAGAAACAACTTTTCCTAATAATTTTTTTTCTAAAATGAGAAATAAGAGTACTTTACTCTTGGAGCAATTTGAAATTTTCACCCCTCCTCGTATACTGCATAAGTTTTACCGAACACAATGGGTGCTGTTTTGGTTTAACGACTTGCAGGACTTTTTTACAATAAAACAAATTTATTAAATTAAAAGGTAAAAAATTTTCCCATATGGTGCGGACTTTCTGCCGGTCACTGTATATGCCGAAAAAAGAAAAGAGAATGTATGGAGAAAAGACAGAAAAATGGAGAAAAATTTTATAAACATGAGAATATAATAGACCTTTCCATTATAAAAAATGGGGAAGACCCGCTTAATCGAATTTATAACTTTTAGTACTGTAATATCAAGCATAAATAGAATATGTATCGCGTACCACGTAAAAATTTTGATTATGTGTCGTGCTGAACGAAAAATTTGCAACTTAGAAAGCAGCATGACCGGGATGGCTAAAACGCGCGCTTTCTGTGGCGTAGGAGACCTATCCGTTGCGCCGCGGTGTTTACGCGTCTCCCTGGAAAAAGTGGGAGGAGTCGAGAAATAAACGAGCGCTCAGGGTGCAAACGGATCGGTTTGCGCATGTGAAAATCCCTACCTAATCTGTCGGGCCCAGTGGTCAAGTACGTCACCAGCGTCATTCAAATATTGTGTCTCGAGCGTGATGCATGTTTCGTATTTAATTATGACGAAAATAAGACTCAAATGTAAAAATCGAAAGTTGCGGAATTTGTTTTGGGTAGTAAACTATTCAATATGATCATTTTCAAAATTTGCGGGTTTTCCCCATTGTTGGGGCGCATGCGCGATCGCGCCATGACAGTGTCGGACAATGGCGATTTGTTTGCATGTGTTTATATAAATTCTTTGGCCTATACACCAATATATGGAGCATCCAAATATTGTTTTGGTGACTGCAACGGTGATAGCAGAGTGGGTAGGTCAAATTATCGCTTGGGATTATGATTTTATCCATTCTCCAAACCCTGCCTAACACTGGGGAAAGCCAAAGTTAATAACTGGGTCGGTGACCATGTGAGGACTTGTTCCACCTATATAAATTCTGTTGAGTGGTTGAAAATGTGTAAGGGGCAAGATTCGAAATAGAAAAGTTTATTGAAAGTTTCAAGGTTTTACATCATTATTTGTTAGGACTTCAAAATAAGAATTATTCGTAGTTACATACATACAAAAAGTGCGTGTGTCTAGTGCAAGGACAGCTAAGGGGTCTGTTTAAAATGCCTGTGTCAACCCTGGGGTCTGTTTTAAAAAGTTTCCGTCAGCAAAGTGGTCTGTTTCGTATTCACGTGGAAGGGAAAATATTAAATTGCGTTCACGTTAGCGTGGAAGTAGACCCGCCCTAAGTTACAACATTTGGAGGCATGGAAATAGACCTTTTCATTTCGTTAGTGCGCATGTGCAGAAGTGCACTACAATCGGTTGTTCTTAGATTTTCGGACGAATGTCGCTGTCACGTGTCAGGCCTTGAACTTCGTGTAAAATATTCGTAAGTAAATTACAAATGTTAGTTCCCAGTGATATCTCTCGTAAAATTGTGAGGCTGAATCCCGAAGGCGTCCCTGGTTCTTGCTTGAAATGCGGGAATGTTAACCAACATACTCCAAAAATGCCTGAGATGTTATGATTTTTGGGTCGTGGAGCACAGAAATGCCCATGCCAGTTTTTGTTTTTGGTACAGTGATGTGTGGCAGACCTGTAAATGTGTAAAAAATTGCTTAAAAAAGTATTATAGGTTTAGGACTGGGGTTTGTGGGAAGCGCTAAATAATGAAAAGTAATCCAGCGGACGCAGTTCGCTTGTTGTGAATTCTGGGACACTGACCCGCTACAGGGGTCAAATTGTGTAAATAAAACACCCCAAAGAATTATAGGTTTACGCATGGGGATTGGAGGGACCTCCTAATTTACCCCCAAACATCATGAATCTCAACTCCCATTCATTTTGGTTGGTACAAAGAGGCGCCACTCTCGCGACATTTTGTAAATTCACTAAGGTAAAAAAAATCAAAAGTTTACTCTTCAAAACTTGGAGACAAGTTATTTCAATCACAAAAGTCGAGTATTCACCGTTGCCGATAAAAAAAATTAGTACAGGGGGGCGCTAGAGACGCAACATTTTGCAAAAAAAAACTTACGTAAAAAAATCATAAGTTTATGAATGGCATTCAAGAATTTGATTATGATGAACCTGCTGAGTACAAAAATACATTCCTCATCATTGAACGGTGGTACAAGGGCCCGCTAGAAAGCTTGAAAGAAAGCAATTATAAATTTTCACCCTTCATCATAAAGATTTCAGTCCGAAGACTGGTTGGACGCGTACCTCCATATTTCCTATCTTGAGCTAAAAGTTGAACATCCTATATCCCTAACTGCTTGAGAGGAGTAGTCCAATCTCGGCCTACCCTTACCACTTTTTATTCCTATCTCTGAGTCTAGTATGTTGCGAACTAAGCCTTCGTGCCTCAGAAGGTGTCCTACTATCCTATCTCTCCTATTCCTTACTGTCTTTCATAAATTTCGCTTTTCTCCAACTTTTTTTAATACCTCTCTGTTGCTAACCTTATCTACCCACGGTATCTTCGTCATGCGTCCATAGCGCCACATTCCAAATGCTTCTAATTTTTTCTTATCCGCTTCTCCTATCGTCCAAGTTTCGCACCCGGACACTGCTGTACTCCATACATACGTTTTTAAGAGCCTCTTCCGAGTTTCTACATTTATCATTTCCGAGCATAATAGTTTTTTTCCTTTTTTTTTTAAATGCAACTCGGCCCTGCGCTATTCTTTGATCTTTGTCTTAAATCTAGAGTTATTTGACTTCCTAAATAGCAGAAATCTGAGACTTCCTCTATCTTCTCGTTTCCTATTTGTATTTTAGTTTTAGCCCTATTTTCACGCCCCCTACACAACAAAATTTCGGTTTTCTTTTTATTGATCTTCATACCATAGCCCTCCGTCAAAACCGCTTCCATTTCGTTCAGAGTCCTTCCTAATTCTTCTTTGCTGGATCGCTGGATGCTAATACTGTTATATCATTCGCAAATCTGAGCATATTAATAGTTTGACCCTGTATATTAATTCTAGCAGCTATTCTGATGTCTTTAACAATATTCATCGCATCTTCGATATATAAATTGAGAACTAGAGGCGATAACGTACATCCCTGCCTCACTCCCTTTCGGATATTTACTTCTCTATGTTCCTGCTCAAATTCTATAACTGCCATTTGCTCTTTGTGTAGATTATGAATAAATTATTCTTCTATCCCTATACATATACTTAATCCCTACCGTTTTGAGCACTTCGAACATCTTCCTCCATTTCACATTGTCGAAGGCTTTTTCCAAAAAATCTGCAAATCCTTTATAGGGTCTCTTTCCCTTTTCTATTGCTTTTTCTATTAGTAGTCGTAAAGCTAGAATGGTCTCGCGCGTTCCCCTATTTCTTCTAAATCCGAACTGATCTTCTCCTTCCGCCCTTTTCTCCATCCCTCTTTGCACAATTCTAGTTAAAATTTTTGACACATGGGAAGTCAAACTGATCGTTCTAAAATTTCCACACGTATCCGCGCCTTTCCTTTTTGGCAAAGCTACTATGATGTTCCGTTTGTATTCTTCTGGAATATCGCCTGTCTGGTATGTGCAGCTAAACGTTTCATAAAACCATTTTAATTTCTTTTTAATTTCTTGCATTTCCTATTTACTGCAGTAATCTACACGCAGTAGGAACGAAGCTTCAGTGCACAATCAATTATCGTGAATGGCAAGACTTTTGTACCACTTTTCAACGATGGCGAATGTATTTTCGCACTCAGTATGTTTATATTAAACAAGTTACTGAACGCCATTCATAAACTTATGATTTTTTTACCTGAGTGAATTTACAAAATGTCGCAAGAGTGGCGCCTCTTTGTACCAACCAAAATGAATGGGAGTCGACATTCATGATTTTTGGGGGTAAATAAATTAGGAGATCCCTCCAATCCCCATGCGTAAACCTACGATTTTTTTGGGGTGATTTATTTACACAGTTTGACCCCTGCAGCGGGTCAGTGTCCCAGAATTCACAACAAGCGAACCGCGTCCCCTGGATTACTTTTTATTATTTAGCGCTTCCCGCAAACCCCAGTCCTAAACCTATAATACTTTTTTAAGCAATTTTTTTACACATTTACGGGTCTGCCACACATCACTGTACCAAAAACAAAAACTGGCATGGGCATTTCTGTGCTCCACGACCCAAAAATCATAACATCTCAGGCATTTTTGGAGTAAACCTATTATGCACAATTTTTGTTTTATGGGCTCCTGGTCTATTACAGAATGTTCGACAGTTATTAGAGCAAAATCTTTATTGCTGCATGGAGGTTGGCGGTGGTTATTTTAAACATTTGATGAATTGACAGGCAGCAAGTAATATCACATCGTCATGTCACCACTGAAATTTAAATTATTTTTAAATTTTTAAATTTAAGGGTGCTGTCTTCCCCCGCTTTGGGGTTGAAGTTACACGAATGCAAATATCGGATTCAGATTTCTCCCTTAAAACCGAAATCGACGTGTTTGAACTTTTTACGTAAAAATTATGTTAAATGGTAAAAAATCGCCCTTACTGTTTTCAATGGGCCAGCCTTTATATAAATGGTTGCTATTTGATATCAATTACCTATTAAAATTTAAATCACCTGAATAGAAAAATAAAAACTCCTCTATACAAGTAGGGTACTACTAAAGTTTATGCAAGTATGTTCAAAAATTTATGAAATACAGTTACCATTTATCACAATCTTTGTATATCTATAACAAATGTTATATGAGAGTAAAAGACGGCCAATACAAGAGTTTGTAGATATGTATATTCCCAATTATTTTTTATGCATAAATGGCGCCACCATCTTGGCATAAAAAAATAAATAGAGCCAGGGGTTAAGTGGGGACTCACTTGAAAGCGCTCTTCATGTTGAAATCGACTAAATGCGAATAACAATAATAGCCAAGCATATTAGCGTAGTTGCCATTTAAAAGTGCGCCTTTCTTGAAATATTGAGTCCGCCTCCGTTTTGAATTGAGCTGATGGTATATTATAAAACCTGATGGTATATTATAAAACATTTGAAAAATGTATTATCGTGGCTGTCATAAAAGCTTACCGAATTTGTTTGTTCTAAGTCACTCCATCCAGAAAATATGAGGAGGAGACTTTTGAATCACACTGTATATGATTTTTATTAGTCGCCAAAATATACTATAGAGTATAATATGTATTTCTTCGTTTGATTATTTTAGGATACCAAATGGTACAGTCTGTTTGTCAAAACCGTGCCAATGGATTACCAGTTGAAGAACAACTTTGCGATCCATCCGAAAAACCACACTTAGGAGTAATAGCGTGTAATACGCATTTTTGTCGAGCAAGGTAAGAGAATCAAACTCAGTTATTGAAGTATGTGACAGAGATTACATATCCTTTCTGTAGGGAAATCTATATTACATCTTTACTGAACAAGTTATGTCCTCTAACCTTGTAAGAATTTAACCTTGTATTAGATAAGTGTTTTAACATTGAAAATGTTTAACGAATTGGAAGTGCGACGGTATACCCCGTATATCCCAGTATAGCGATTTCTGTGACGCCTGGAAATTTCACAGTTTTTGGGAATTTTTGCAAGTTCTAGGTATGCTAGGCCAATTTTTTTGGTGTTATTTTGAAAGTCTCGTCAAATGCGAACTTTGGAGAGAGGGATAGAAAATGAAAGGTTCGAGGGTGCGAAAATACGGGGGTTTAAACGATTTTTTGGATTCGGAAGTGTTCGGTGCTGTTACATCGCATGCTTTATAAAACATCCAACATTGATTTTGGGCTAGTTTAGAAAGATGATGAACCATCCAACATCATTTGCGTTAGGTTTTTGTGGTCTGCGATGCACGGGGGCGAGATTATAGGGGTGCAAAATTGAGCTACGTTTTTAACAAATTTTAGGTTTTTGGTGCTCTTACTTCGCATACTTTTTTATAAAATAATAATAACATTAATAGTAACAATAATAATAAGTAAATTTATGCACCAGGCGCAGCCGAGTGCAGAAGATACACGTTCCTTAGAGTTATGTACGCTATTTACCCCATTCATAAAACAGTAATTTTATTTAATGATTTGTCATTTATGTTAGTAAATGTCAAAATTTCAAAGTAGGTAGCCTACATGCCGTGCCATCTAGCTTGCTAACTTCGGTCGGCAGCGCGCATGACGTCAGCCGAGAGAAAAAGAACGGCGCGCCACTTAAGTAAGCATTGCTGTACATGCATCTGCACGCGCTATTTTCTTTTAGATTAAGAAATTCTGGCGGCGTTTTGGGTTGGTGACACCACCACTCATGGGTCGAACGATGTTATCGTAGTCCACAAAATAAATCAGTTAAAAAGTTAGGTCTTGTTTTAATACAATATTTATACTGATTTGAATTCGAACTCCAGCCGATACCTACATATTTTCAGGACGTATACGGTTCTCCCGTTCTCGGTTCTCCAGACATAAGATGTCGTTTAAGTGTTCAAGGGTTTGTTATTAATTACAACAACGAATTGATAGCTTCATAATATACCTACTTATCTTAAAAACACTTTGCTGGCTAAGAGTGGAGTATGAAATTCCGGTGAATATTGTTCGACCATGAAGTTAAAGACAAAGACACGTTAGTTTTAATATATTGAAAATGCCGAATTGCGAGGTTCCTAAATGTTTATAACCACAACAGAAAAACTGAGGGCGGTGAAATAAAGTTCTTTCGCTTCCCTAAAGATACTGAGGTCGCAATTCACAAAACGATGAATTGCTGTTTGTAAACGCGAAGACAAGCTAAATGTTGAAAATGGTAAGTGGATACGCTCTTGTTGGTGTATTTCATTTGTTTGTTTATTTATTGACTCTATTGTAATGTGGGTGGTTTCGGAGAGTTTGATTGAATAGATAGCCTTGGATTAAACTCGTAATAAATATAATGACCATTTTGCTCACAAATTATGCTGTTGCAAATAACAATAAAATTACCCTAGGTAGGTGTTGTACGTAGGTACCTACCTAATTTTCTAAAATATACCTATTTGTTCACAAGTTGCTCTTATTTAATTGAATTCGCTTAGTTTACAAAATTCACATATTCAACCGAGAATTTTATAAGCAGCACTTAACTTTATACAATTTTACATGTGCTGAAACAAATTTAGTCCCAAAATTTGCGCGTTGATGTTTATAATTTCGTGAAGAAAACCGAGCGCTTGGTTGTGTATATGGAGAAATCTCGCCGGCTTCTCCCAGTGACGTCACATCTATAGCTATAGCCACCGCACTAGATGCGCGATAGCATACCGTTCTGAGTTTGCCGTGGTAGCCTAGGTACTAACTATGAGTACATTCAAATAATTCCAACCGGCTCATGAATGACTCCTTGAATTGTTCTCTTGCCCACCAATTCATAAATGCCTAGGTACCTAGCTCGTACCTCCTTAAGAGAAAAACAACATACGCTGACCGGCAAAAAAACCGGCCACACGGAAATGTTTGAAAAAGCACTTAAATTTTCATTAATTCAATGAATTTCCTCCTCGAGCCTGAATTACAGCATTTAACCGTTGTGGCATTGAGTTAGCCAAATCTGCTAAGCACATTTGAGGAATTCCTTCAAATTCTTCTTGAAGGGCCAAGTGTAACTCTTGAAGAGCCTCTGGAAAGCTGGACGCCGACGAATATGCCTCTGAAGCTGATCCCAGAGGTACTCTATAGGATTAAGAACCGTGCTGCATGCTGGCCAATCAAATCTACGAATGCCAACCTCATCCAGATATTCAGTTACTACTCGTGCAGTGTGCAATCTGACGTTGTATTGCATTAAAACAAAGCCATCTCCAATAGAATGCAAAAATGGGACGACAGCTTCTTGAAGAACATCTTCCACATATCTGTGGGCGTTCAAAGCACCATTTTCCACAAATAAGAGATCGGTATGTGCTACCCTGGAAATGCCTGCCCACACCATAACAGAACCACAGTTAATAGATAACCGTACAGAGATGGTGCAGTTGAAATATCGTTCACCTCGGCTTCTCCATACCCTTTCTCGACCATCAGGTGATCGCAGACAAAAACGTGACCCATGAGTAAACGGAACTTCACTCCATTGCTGAGGATTCCAATCTGCATGTAATTGCGCAAACTGCAGACGTGCTGTCACGGTCTTAAATGAGATGAACGATCCGGACAAAATACTAATTCCAGCGGGCTGCTGGTCCTCGGCTTTGCTCGAGTGGAGAAGGCTGGGTTCGTTTTTCCAAACCAAATTAGACGAATACTTACGAAAAAAAATAAAGGGGCGCCACCAATTTTAGTAGCCAGACCAAGGTGGTAGTAATAATGAATTCGCGACAAAATTGGAAACACAAATACACCAAGCAAATGGTATTGCAATAATCAATGTCTAATGTCCACAAGTGTAGTGAGGAAAAAGAAAATAATAAACGATGGTTTGCGCAAGCGGTAACAAAGTACGATTTATTCGAAAACGGGTAAATCTCTAAATTCAAATATCTAATAATTCTCAAACTACAAAACTTCATAAATTCTTTAAGACAGCAACGCGATAATATTAATATAATAATATGAATTAATCAATAATATTAATAATATTAATACGTCAAATACAAATGTAAGAAATTCTCTTACAAAAGGAGAAATGTTAATTTATTTCAAATATGCAATTTCTTTTCCTCGACAAAATATTTAATCACCCAAACATAGCGCTATGCCCCAGTGTCACAAAATCATACAACAAAAGATTTTCTGACTTAGAATTATATATGTAAGATAATTTGAATTGACTGTTAAGAATTAATTAATTGAACAAATGGTGAAAATGAATCACTTCTAAAAGTACAAATGAAAGCAGTGAAATCAATCTTAATATTCGTGAAGCAACGTTTTCTTTTAATAGATAGTATCAAATACAATTTTTAACAGAATCTTTTTATTAGGTGTGCAAAGAAAAGAATGTAAACAACACGAAAATAAGTATTGCTACTTCCAACTGATGGTAGCGCTAAAATAATTCAAGTACTGGAGTAAGAAAACGAAGCGTTTTATTATAGTTAATTATTTAAAAAAAATACTCAATGGCTTATCTGCTGATCTAATGAATTGGATCCTGCCGGACGATACAGCAATTCCAGATTCTCCTCTACAATTTATTATTCTGCGTACGATTCAAACTAACAAACGGCTGCCGCAAATAATTCCAAATGAACAATACCAACTCGTACCACCAGATCTAGATAGTTCGGTACTTATAAGTGTCCAACCTAGTTAGTCGCATCAAGTTCCCTAAAATAATGCAAAAATTTAACCTGGGGAATAAATGAAAAAGAATCACCTACCTCACCAGAGGGAAACTGCGTTGTAACGTTAACAAAAGTATGAGATACTTTTCGAGTTTTTTTTTAATCCCAAAAATTTGGCGTAATTTTGAAGACAAAACAAATTCAACGACAACTTCAAAATTCAATTAATCGATATGAGGATAATCCCTTACGGTTTTAATTTCCATCAACAAGGAAAACTATAAACCTCAAACGACGCTCGAAGAGTGCCTTCCGCGTGAAATCTTTTTAAAAATCCAACCGGTCGAGAATAGAAGAAAGCAGACAAAAACTGAGAGTCTATCGGCAAAAAGGGCAAAAGAACAGCTGGAATACTATGCGGATAAACAAATAATGCGACTACATTTTAACAAAACTTGAATAAACTGTCGAAACTTCTATTAACTTTTCTAAATAAATTTATAACGTAACACTCTCCCTCCACTTAGAGAGAGGTAAATTTCCTCAACAAAATTTACCGACTTGCGCTATTTTTAACAACCGATGGTAAGTATTAATAATGAACATGAACAAATACAAAAAAATACTAAATAACCTAAACTATTGGCAGTTCAGACTCTTCCTCGAATGGCTTCAAGTCTTGGACATGCCATATACCCTTAAGGTTCCCATTCATGTCCTGCAACTCGTAACTCCAATAACCCATTTTTCGGCGAATACGAAACGGCCCAACATACTTAGGAGCCAACTTAGCATTGATGAAATCAACAGCGCTAGAATGAATTTTATTCTTCCGCCACACAAGATCTCCAATTTCGTATCTAACAGGTCGTCTACGTAGGTCGTATCTACGTTTACTTCGGCTGTGAGCTTCAGCTAATTTTGTCTGAATTTCTCTAAACATTTTCATGAAACCTTGGACACGTTCATCGATTGTCGGCGGCTTACTTTCCTCCGTGTCCAAATGTTGATAGTCCGATCAGGCATGAACATATTCTCTACCAAAATTTACAAAGAATGGTGAATATCCAATCGTTTCCTGTTTAGCTGCCCTTATAGCACAACCTGCAGCAGCTAGGTGAAGATCCCATTTCCGTTGATCAGTTTTGATATAACAAGAGAGTACAGTTTTGACGGTCTGATTAGTTCTCTCTGTCGGATCTGCACGCGGATTATACAAGGCCGTATACATTAATTTCACATTATACTTTTCACAAATTTGTCGAAAACCGTTACTATTCATTTGTTTGCCATTGTCACATATTAGGAATTGAGGTACACCATAAACTAAAAATATTTCCTCCTCGATATGACGAGAGAGCGTCTTCGCATTGGCCGAACGCACGGGAACAAGAACAACATACTTACTAAAATAATCAGTAATGACCAAAATATACGAAAATCCTCGTGATGACCTGGGAAGAGGCCCTACGAAGTCCAAAGAAATCATTTGCCACGGTCTAGTGATGTCAGGACGACTACCCATGAGTCCGGCAGGAGCTTTATGTTCTATTTTACACTCTGCACAAGTACTACAAGTTTTGACGTACTTGACAACGTCCGCCTTCATCTTCGGCCACGTATAACGGTGATGTAGTTTCCAGTACACCTTATAAATACCTAGATGTCCAGACTGTGGATCGTCATGATATTTCCGAAGTAATTCGCGCCGGAAATCCTTGGGAACTACGATCTTCCAATAATCTGCCTTGCTAGAAAGTTCAGGAATCTTACATTTCACGTATTTATATAGGAGACCATCAGACACTCTAAACTGGGGGTATCTATCTGGATGCTCTTCAATGCCACGTAGCAACCTTCTGTACCATCGATCCTGACAGTCGACGAACTGGTCTATTAAGGAAAGAGAATCCACCGAAACAGGAACCGAGCGTGATAGGCAATCGGGAACAACATGGTCTTTTCCCTTCCGGTGCACTATGTCATAATTGAATACTTGCAGTCGAACTGCCCATCTTGCAAGACGTCCAGTTGGGTCCTTTAGTCGATTTAACCACAAAAGGGAATGGTGGTCGGTTATCACCGTAAATTTCACTCCATCAAGATAATGTCGAAGTTTCTCCGCTGCCCAAATAAAACTCAACAATTCCCGCTCGGTCGTCGAGTAGTTTCGTTCTGCTTTTCTCAGGGGACGCGAAAGAAAAGCTACCACCTTCTCTCCATCCTCAAATTCTTGTGTCAATACAGCGCCTAAACCATAAGAGGAAGCATCTGTCTGCAGCACAAACTTACGGTCAAAATCGGGGCAATTTAGGATAGGAGCAGAGACGAGAAGCTCTTTAATTTTTTGAAAGGCCTCCTCGCACTCAGAAGTCCATACGAAACGTTTTCTCTTGCAAGTTAAATCAGTTATGGGTTTGATAACTGCTGCAAAGTCAGGTACGAATCGCCTATACCAAGACGACATTCCACAAAATCGACGAACCTCTGAAACAGTAGTCGGTGCCGGGATTCTAAGAATAGCGTCCACTTTATCCGGATCCACTCGAAGACCGCTACCATCAACCACATAGCCCAAATATCGAAGTTGGGGCCGACAAAATTGACTTTTTTCTTTGTTCAAGGTTAAACCGGCGGCTCTCAAGCGGTCGAGAACTTCTTCCACAACGTGCAAGTGGGTATCAAAATCGGGTGAAATTATAATTATGTCGTCCAAGTAGACTAGGACAAATGGCTCGAGATCTGCGCCCAAGACCTTATCAATTAACCTTTGCCAAGTGGCTGGTGCATTGGTGAGCCCAAAAGGCATTCTTCTAAACTGGAAAAGTCCGCGGCCAGGGACCGTAAACGCAGTCAATTCACGGGACGACTGTTCAACAGGGATCTGCCAGTAAGCGCTTTTAATATCAAGGCTGGTCAAGTACTTTGCATTACGTAACCGATCAAGAATCGCAGACACATAGGGCAGAGGATAGGCATCCCTACGCGTTACCGAATTCAATTTCCGATAGTCTATACAGAAACGATACCCTCCTTCTTTTTTTGGTACCAGTAAGACAGGGGAAGACCATCCACTGGAAGAAGGTTCTACTATCCCTTGTTCTAGCATACTTTTAAGTTCCTCATCAATTATCCGTTGCTTCTGAGGCGACACCGGGTAATATCTTTGTTTAATTGGATCAGAATCAGTCCGGATGATATGTTCAGTGGCAGTGGTGGATCCAATACCATCAGGCATTGAATCAAATTTACGTCGAATTAAATCATTCAGACGAACCTTCTCATTCGAACTTAGAACAATTTCGCAAATTTCAGGTTGAGTATTAGCGTTAGTAAAGTGCCAAACGTCGTGTTTCAAATCGGGAACTACACCCATAGACACCCAAAAGTCAGTGCCTAGAATCAAACTGTGGGTCAATTCCGGGATGACCAGTACATCTATAACGCAAACTTTGTCCAGTAGTCGAATTGGGGTCCTGACAACACCAATACTCGAACAAGCATGACTACCAGCTACTGTGCAGTTGGTGACATTACTGCTATCTAAGTGTAAACCCAATGACAGAAGTGTATTTAACCCATCGCGACTGACGACCGTATTGGTCGCACCCGAATCAAGTAATCCAAGTATAGGACAACCCAAAACAGATATTTCCAAATATGGTCGCTGATCATTTCTTGCGTGAGAGATGACGTAATTCAATAAGACTTTACGTTCCAAACTGGAAGAATCGGTCGATGACGAAGACTGGTGGGAGTTGACTTTACGACCATTCAGTTCTCCCGGGATACGTTTCCCGAAACACGAGAACATTCAGGACAAGAGCGCACGGTGTAGTTCAATTTTCCACATCGATAGCATTGCTTAACTTTAGGCGCAGGGCAATTTTGAACGATATGTCCCTGCTTATGACAATTCCAACAAGTCACTGGTTTGGACTGCCGAAATTCATTTACTTCAGCTGGGAGGGGCGCCGAAGTATCAGCACGTACCTGCAGAGAAGAAGATGACGATGCGATAAAAGCAAATTGTGGTTCAACATAGCTCTTACGTGTCCGACTTGGCGGTTTATAAGTATCTGCACGATATTTTCTGGTTTCCAAGTCTAGGAATTCCTCTTCTAATTGCTGTATGGTTCGAACATGGGAAAGCTGCATGGTGTAGAATGGGGCTAAATTGCGCGTAATAATTCCTAATTGGATATCTTCTGGTATACTACCGTAACGCTTGAACATAGCTTTCATACTTGCCAGAAAATCAACAATACTTTCAGAATTATCTTGGGTGCGCGACATAATCTCTTCGAAAAGTCGTGGTTTATAATCAGGAGGCTCATAATGATGACACAACAGACTTGCCAAACTTTTCCAATCAGAGAACCTAGACTTATTCGAACGGTACCAGCGAAGCGCTTTGCCCTCAAAAAGATCATAAGCAGACTCAAAAAGCAGTCGCTCTGAAACATTCCGGGCAACGCGTAATTCTTCTACTGATTCCAAAAAATCATGAACTGACATGTCCTTATTATCACCGGAGAATTTGAGATTCCATTTTTCTACTGGTTGCGTACGAGGTCGAAATGAGCGTGAAGTTTCCCGAGTAGGAGGAGCGTTTGAACTATTGAGATCATCAATTTCGCGATCCAACTCGGAATCGGTATCTGATCCAGTATTTGGCTCATTTCTAAATAATGAAGAAATATTCAAACTACTTTCTCGAGGTCTAGTGGATTGTTCAAGTTGATCAAATAACCCCAAAATTCTCCCCATTAACTCCGAACGCGACTTAACTATCCCGGGATCCGAAGTAGGAATTCTATCAGTTCGCTTCAACAAATGTACAAGCCGTGACTGGATGGTTAAAAATATGCTATCAGTTTTAACGCCAGTGAAATTCTTAATCGAAGACTGTAATTCCTCAATTTTTGTAGAAATTGTAGTAATTTCTTCCGCGGGGGTGAAACTGTATTCCGGATAATGCAAAGATTTATCGGTTTTCTCGAATTTGATGAGTGGTCGAAGAGCGGACCTCATTTCAGCAACTGTCGAAGGACATGGTATTCCTCTCAATCCCAACTCATACTGCAGCTCATCTTTCTTCAATCGATGTATGTCCATAGTATAATCCATTACGACTTTAAAGACAATTAACAACAAAAAGGGAACAAACAACAAAAAAAAATAATCACGCGAAATGAACAATTGGTCAGTTAAACATATATGCAGCAGAATCGGCACACTACATCTACTAAAATAAGTCAGCACCCATAAGCCATTTTAAAAGTTCCGCAAAAAAAATAAAATAAATAAAAAATAAACAATGCAAAAAAAAATATCCTTCACAAGGGGAAGGGTGGCCTCGACGATGGGCGCCAAAATTTGTCACGGTCTTAAATGAGATGAACGATCCGGACAAAATACTAATTCCAGCGGGCTGCTGGTCCTCGGCTTTGCTCGAGTGGAGAAGGCTGGGTTCGTTTTTCCAAACCAAATTAGACGAATACTTACGAAAAAAAATAAAGGGGCGCCACCAATTTTTGTAGCCAGACCAAGGTGGTAGTAATAATGAATTCGCGACAAAATTGGAAACACAAATACACCAAGCAAATGGTATTGCAATAATCAATGTCTAATGTCCACAAGTGTAGTGAGGAAAAAGAAAATAATAAACGATGGTTTGCGCAAGCGGTAACAAAGTACGATTTATTCGAAAACGGGTAAATCTCTAAATTCAAATATCTAATAATTCTCAAACTACAAAACTTCATAAATTCTTTAAGACAGCAACGCGATAATATTAATATAATAATATGAATTAATCAATAATATTAATAATATTAATACGTCAAATACAAATGTAAGAAATTCTCTTACAAAAGGAGAAATGTTAATTTATTTCAAATATGCAATTTCTTTTCCTCGACAAAATATTTAATCACCCAAACATAGCGCTATGCCCCAGTGTCACAAAATCATACAACAAAAGATTTTCTGACTTAGAATTATATATGTAAGATAATTTGAATTGACTGTTAAGAATTAATTAATTGAACAAATGGTGAAAATGAATCACTTCTAAAAGTACAAATGAAAGCAGTGAAATCAATCTTAATATTCGTGAAGCAACGTTTTCTTTTAATAGATAGTATCAAATACAATTTTTAACAGAATCTTTTTATTAGGTGTGCAAAGAAAAGAATGTAAACAACACGAAAATAAGTATTGCTACTTCCAACTGATGGTAGCGCTAAAATAATTCAAGTACTGGAGTAAGAAAACGAAGCGTTTTATTATAGTTAATTATTTAAAAAAAATACTCAATGGCTTATCTGCTGATCTAATGAATTGGATCCTGCCGGACGATACAGCAATTCCAGATTCTCCTCTACAATTTATTATTCTGCGTACGATTCAAACTAACAAACGGCTGCCGCAAATAATTCCAAATGAACAATACCAACTCGTACCACCAGATCTAGATAGTTCGGTACTTATAAGTGTCCAACCTAGTTAGTCGCATCAAGTTCCCTAAAATAATGCAAAAATTTAACCTGGGGAATAAATGAAAAAGAATCACCTACCTCACCAGAGGGAAACTGCGTTGTAACGTTAACAAAAGTATGAGATACTTTTCGAGTTTTTTTTTAATCCCAAAAATTTGGCGTAATTTTGAAGACAAAACAAATTCAACGACAACTTCAAAATTCAATTAATCGATATGAGGATAATCCCTTACGGTTTTAATTTCCATCAACAAGGAAAACTATAAACCTCAAACGACGCTCGAAGAGTGCCTTCCGCGTGAAATCTTTTTAAAAATCCAACCGGTCGAGAATAGAAGAAAGCAGACAAAAACTGAGAGTCTATCGGCAAAAAGGGCAAAAGAACAGCTGGAATACTATGCGGATAAACAAATAATGCGACTACATTTTAACAAAACTTGAATAAACTGTCGAAACTTCTATTAACTTTTCTAAATAAATTTATAACGTAACAGTGCTCTTCGATGGCCAGGAAGCAATAATTGTGGTCCTGCGGCAGGCCTTCGCGAAATTAAGCCACTTTCCACAAATCTCCTCCTAATCGTCTTCTCACTTGTTTGCAGTGGCGGCTCGTGACTTGTTAAAGAGGGAGGGCTCCGCTAAGAAATCTGAACAACGTTTAGGTAGAATTATAACTCGGCCTGAAACAATGTGTTCTCCTTGCGGTTTTCCTTTTTCACTTACTCTTCACAAGAAAACAAGATAAGAACCAAGGAACCAATGTTTAAAAGTAAAGTCTAAACTTCTCTTTTCATTTCACATGAAGCAATGCAAGAATCAAAAACTAATATCTAAAAAAAGGTCCAATATTTTACAATTCAAGGAAACTTAAGAGAATTGTAAATTTTGGTAATCTTATTACAGACAGTTCTATTGAATTGTTTCTCATAGCCATAATTTTTTTGGCTGGCATAACATAGTTGACGCTTTCGCGTGAATCCTAGCCAATTCGAGAATCGTGCATGGCGCATTTTACGCGAAATAACTTGTTTTCACTCCCTTGTTTTCACAAAATAGCAATAGAGTGCTTTTTTGTGTATAGGAATAACATTTTTTTACAATAACATTATAATTTTTTGTCCAGTTTTTATCGCCCCCGAAAAGCAGGCAAACAAAACCAAAAAAAAACGTGTTTTTCTCTTCACACAAACACAACGACAAAGTTTTATTGTAGATACTTTTGTCAAATCTTCGCGTAAATCCAGCCCCGGTCTTGCACTTGGCTTGAATTTGAATTATATTTAAAATGAGAAGTGTACGTTCGCGGTTCTTATTGTCAATTTTCTCTGCTAAATTTAGTGAACTAAATGAAGTTTTAAATTTGGAAATATTCATTTTAATTGCATTTTTCTGTCCTTGTGTTCAAAATTCTTATAAAAACAATACAAAAAACACGTAACCTCCTTACACCAAATACTCCGATCCGCGTAAAATAACAAAGATTTTATGTGTCGCGTGTCGGACGTAAGCTTCGGAGTCCCACTTCTATGCTATTCCCTGGTGGGGGATATTGTCGTTGTCATAGCAACGGTATTACGGGACGCGTGCTGTAGATCGAGGACGGTAGACGTTCGTCTCAGAGTCCGCCCAGATGTGTAAGGAGAGCGTTCGTATCGTTGTAGCGGTTTCGCGGAGCGCCAAATATAAGACTATTATTGATAATTTACTGGCATATTCTGGGATATAAATGTAGCCCAATTTTTATGCATTATACCAAATATTCAGTATACATAAATTTATTATAATTTGGGAATACAAAATAAATTAAAATTCTGTTTTCTATTTCTACTATAATTCTTTATTTTAAAAATTATGCCAGGGGGGGCGGCGTCCCTGAGCCCTCCCTCACGAGCCGCCACTGCTTGTTTGAACCCTTCGCACTGTTAGAAGACGATGTTGAAGTTGAACTGCCGTTGATCTGCACTCTCTCATTGTGTTGAGCACAAGAAAACTATCATCAACGGCAGTTGTCGCCCTTTGTCTTCCAGATCCTGCTCGCCTCTCAAATCCGCCAGTCTCCTGATACCGAATCCACGCATCCTGAAAAGTAGTACGGGCGATTCCTAGTGTACCAGACACATACCGTTGACTACGACCATCCTCAATCAAAGCTACAATTTGAGAAATGTCCGCAACAGTTAACCGGCATTGTTATCGCGTAAAAACTTGCATTTACTGTCAAGCTAAATTCCAAAACAAATGCACATAAGCCTACTTGTCTTTTAGCATACACAAATGATAAGAAATGATGCATAGTCCACTGCCGTCTGATTTCCGCGAACATGTTGATGTTACTGAAAAGAGAATTTTGGCTGGTAAAATTAAAATTATACGTAGGTAGGAGTGGAACAAGCATTTCAAAGCATTAACAATGAAAGAAAACCAAATCAATTCCCGATTTGTATATAAACTATGTAGACATGGGGATCTATTATATGAAACACTTCAGTGTCAGTGTATTAATAACAACGACAACAATAACAACAACAACATTAATAATTAATTTGTCAACACTAGTACAATTATAAAATAGTTATTTACATAACCAGTTATGAAAAGACTAATTTTATTTGAGGAATATAATATTTGCCAAAACGAGCGAACGAAGTGAGCGAGTTTTGCAAATTATATGAGTCAAATAAAATTAGTCTTTTCATAACGTGTTAAGTACAAAATTTTATCTAACCCCGCTTTAAAATAAAAAAGAATTGTGCTACTTCAAATAATGTAACATCCCTTGTAGCCGTACAAATAAATTCAACTTCATCGCTTTACCTTAGTGTTGCTATGGATACTATAAGTAACTATTGTCAGTGATGAGTTTTTTTATTTCAAATTACGCCAAAAATGGATGATTCTGATGTAGATATGCCTTCTGATATAGAAGAATCAGCGAATTTGGCAATAGATTCAATAATATCCTGTAATAAATTCTTACTTTTGTTTTTGCTTTTAAATATTCAGTTACGTAAAAGTTCAATACATAACTAGTTATGTAAGGAATGTTCATTACATAACTAGTTACGTAATGAACTGACAGTTATGAAAAATATGACGTTTCGTAATGTCAAAAATGCATTTAAAATGTGACATTTCATAGCGGGGTTAGATAAAAAAATAAAAACGGTCCCCACTGTTTTTTTTGTTGCAGTGTGCGTACGTCTGTCATTGTTTCGATTTCGAGAAAATTTTATCATTTTAATTTTTTACAAATTATTTTACGTTGATTTATATTTAGTATACTTGAAAAATAGTCAAGTTCATTTTCAATGCCTTAACGAATGTTGCTAATTTGCAACTTCTGTAACTTTTTTAGTAACACCTGGAATTGCATCATTTCAGGTGGTCCGTGGGAGAATGGAGTAATTGCTCAGCATCTTGCGGAGAAGGCATTCGCATGCGTGAAGTTAAATGTCTCATGGAAATTAACAACACCAATACTTTAGTAAGTTTCAATGTACAAATATAATTATTATTAGATACTAATAGAAGCTGATATGTATATTTATAAGTTTATGTTCTGGTTTTTGTCCGGTTTCTTGTAGGCGCACCGAAAAGAAGCTACCTGTGTGTAGATTAAAAAGCAACAGTTGAATTTATATTTTCCACGTGTACGCTGAATATTTGAGCATTAAAATTATTATTAAAACCAAAATGTTTTAATGTGATAATTAACTACCACATAGGTACACAACAGTGGCGACGAGAATTAAATTAATATTTCAAAATGAGTATTAAGACTCACGCGAAATCGTGTTTTTTACAGTGTTTTTATATTAAAACTTTATTTGTGTACACGCTCTTGATAGTAAGTGGGAAAAAATGCCAAACGAAAGGGATTTTTCTGGTAATACTTCCGGTTATATTGGATCAATCGCAAATTTCTATCATAAAAAGTCAGATTTCGTAGTGTTTCAGGAACGACTGTGTCAGCTTTATTTGGCTAATGACATAACCGACGATACTGGGAAACGTGCTTCGTTAATTAATTCGTTTAATGAAGAGACGTAAAGTCGGAATAATATAAGTTGGCGTATGATTGAAATAATCTACGCATCATGTTAGTTTGATGTCTCTCTCGCACGCAACTAGTTGATATGGCAGCTAATTATTAACGTAAGATGAATGTATTTGTACGTCTTTGCTTGTCTCGTATGTTATCATGGAAACTAGTATTAGTGTCACAGTACTGTCAATGTCGAAACAAATTAGTTCACATGCATGTGTCAACCCATACGCCAAGTTATATGATTTAAACTTTATGTCTTGATCAGAGATTTATGTTTCCCAAAGACGCCGGATGAAATTGCGTTTAAAGGACTAATTAAAATTATTAGTGAACATTTTTCGCCAGTTATCGCTTTTCGCTGAGTGGTTAAAATTTTTTGGGGCTAAGAGGACACCAGAAGAAAGTGTTTCCCAGTGGGCCGCCAGGATTAAGAGTTTAGCTTCAATTGCAAGTTTGGGAGTGAGCTGGATAGATGCGTGACGTATTCGTTATTGGTATGGAAAACAGTGCTATTATGGATCGACTTTTTGAAGAAGATGCCTCCAGCGCCCAGTGTACCTTAAAAAATGCATTAAGAATTGCTTTGGCAAAGTAATCAGCAATTCAAGAACATATAGTGCGAACAATGTTCAGAGCAGGCTGTTTTCTACACAAAACAACACAAGGTGAAACCATCAGTGGTAAGAAAGAGAGATACAAAAACAAGTAAGTGTGAAGTGTGTGGTCGTAAGAATCATATTTCTAGCCGGTGTAGATATCGAAATTGTAAGTGTAATAAATGTGTCAAGGGTTATCTGGCTCCAATGTGCTAAAATGGTAATACACACAATTTTATGGAAGAAAATGAAGATAATTTTGAAAATTCAATTTTTATGTTGAGAAGTGCTGAAACTGATTACAAAGGGAATGTGAAACCCAGTTACGTGAAAATTCTAGTCGAAAATATTCCTTTAAATTTTGAAACGGGGGGTAAACCGCTGGCGTAAAAATGTACAACATAAATCATTTTTATGGAAATAATCTCTATAATTCACCAATAATTCTTGTAATTCTTTAATAAATCCCATAAATCCTCTGTAAATCCTCATAATTCGCCCTAATTCCTGTAAATCCTCCGTAATTCCGCAATAATTCCCATAAATCCTCAATAATTCCCGTAATTCCTGTATGGATTCTTAAGATTTGCAGTACTTATGTAGGCTATTTACTTACTTACTGTATGCATATTTACGCATAATAAGATGCACCAGTCAGTATACTGGGTGAAACCTTATATTTTGAGATTTTTGCATGGGACATGTCTTTCTGGATATACATTTTTGAAGTATTTATATCGAAAGAAAATGAACAGAAATAATGAAAACAGAAACTTAAATGCTCCTACTATAGAAAATTTTTAAAAACTTTTCAACATGACCACCATTATTTTCTATACATAAATTGTACCTTAAAGCCTTGGTTTTTAACAACTTTCCGTCGACGGAATTGCGTCGACGGAATTCCGTTTGCTGTATTTTAAGTCAGACGCTGTTTGAACGGCAGAAAATTTTCAGTTTTTTGTTTGGCGTAACTTAGCAACAACCAAATTATGCAGGTTTGATTTCAGCAAAGTCCTCCAGCGCAGTGCGTCGACGGAGTCCGTCAGCGCAATTCCGTCGGCGGAAAGTTCTTAAAAACCAGGGCTTAAGCCTTGGTTTTTAACAACTTTCCGTCGACGGAATTCCGTTTGCTGTATTTTAAGTCTGTCGCTGTTTGAACGGCAGAAAATTTTCAGCTTTTTATTGGTGTAACTTAGCAACAACCAAATTATGCAGGTTTGATTTCAGCAAAGTCCCCCAGCGCAGTGCGTCGACGGAGTCCGTCAGCGCAATTGCGTCGGCGGAAAGTTCTTAAAAACCAGGGCTTTACATGTAAAGCGAAAAAACCGCGCGAATGGATAATAAATTAATGCAAAGAAGTGGACGATAAGTTCGAAGTAGGAAAAACTGACGAAGCGTATAAAACAATATTAGGAGAAATTTCAGAGAAATGGGAACTAGCAGCAAGAATATTAGAAACAAGGCATGTGACACTACTCGGAAGAGAGGAAAAGGTACATAGGTGGAAGGAATATTCGGTAATCTTATTATGCGGGACAAGAACTCCGAGATTTGTTATAAAAAGGAAATCAGTGTGGAGAGGGATAACCTAGGCTGTCCTATAATGAGCGAAGAGTTTGAGGTAGCATTAGAAAGTTTAGAAAACAACAAAGCACCAGGAGTAGACGGATTGCAGGCAGAAATTTTAAAGTGTGTCGGTCAAGAAGTAAGACAGCGTCTATTTAAACTAGTTAGCCGTATATACGAGACGGGTGAGATTCCAGAAGATTACAAAAAAAACATAGTCGCTTTGCCAAAAAGGAAAGGCGCGGATAAGTGTGAAAATTTTAGAACGTCATATATGGAGAAAAGGACGGAAGAAATATTAGGAGAAGATCAGTTCGGATCCAGACGAAGTAGAGGAACGCACGAGGCCATTCTAGCTTTACCAGTAAATATAGAAAAAATAATAGAAAAGGGAAAGAGCACCTATATAGGATTTGTAGATTTAGAAAAAGCCTTCGACAACGTAAAATGGGGGAAGATGTTCGAAGTGCTCAGAAAGCCAGGGATGAAATATAGGGGCAGAAGAATAATAAATAATCTCTACAAAGAGCAAACGGCAGTTATATAATTTGAGTAGGAATGAAGAGAAGTAGATATCCGGAAGGAAGTGAGACAGGGATGTGCGTTGCCACCTATAGTTTTCAACTTATATATCGAGATGCAGTTAATATTGTAAAGGACAGAACAGCCTCAGATTCGTGGATGATATACCAGTGTAAGCATCCAGCAAAGACGAATTAGAAATAGCTCTGAATGAAATGGAGGAGATAGAGGAAGTCGCGGATTTCTACTATTTAGGAAGTCAAATACTCGCGATGGTAGGAGCATTAGAGATATAAAACAAAGAATAGCGCAGGGCAGAGTTTTTCTACCCGTCTAACACACTTACTGACTTTTACACTTATTAACTAATGTAGTTAATATTTTCTTCTTTTACTTTTTGGTAGAAGTTCATGATGAAACAAATAATTACTCTGCGAAATATCAATATATAACGTTTTATTTAAATATTTGACCGGTTTCAAGATTTCAAACAATCTCATCATCAGAAAATGTAAAATTGTAAATACATATGACACTAAGGGAATAGTTGACAAGGAAACTTAAAATTGACAAAACAATACAATATTAAAATAAAGATATCCATGAAATAAGCTAACGAGAAAACTTAATTTCAGTATTTACCTACGGGCATAAGAAAAACACAAAGGAATATCAAATACCTCGTAGCTTGAAGGGAAAAAACATTGAATTTAAAGAAAACTATTTAGGAAAAAACAATAAATTCAATTGAAAAAACCTTCAAGTGGAATATCAGAAAAAACTAAATAAACTTTATATCCATTGATTCTTGATAACTGCCAACTGCTAATCTTGCAATAAACTAAAAAAGAGAAATAAGTCAATAAATGTCATAATGGGAATAAGAGAGGTAAATACTGTGTAACGATGCAAAAGAAAATGCTACAATTATTCAAACAAATGAATAGTCATTTTCTCCGTTCGTACTAAGCGAGATGCCGCTGCAAGATGGGGGAAATCTGTTCGCGTCGCACGCAGCAATCCTCTTTCCAAAAGTCTAATACCGCTGGCCTCGATATTTATAGACCGAACGCGCCGAGGCCTCGGCCTCGACAGCATTTCTCTGCCAGCGTTGACACGCAGTAGAGATTGTTCAGGGTATACTCCGAAGACTTCAACATTTATGAGATTCAATGTTTATTGTCGTACCGCCGATAGAACTGTTAAATACTTGATAGTTGCTAACCGAAACCGTCGAGAGTGTAACGTCGTAATACCTAGAGTTTTACAAATCCGATTACTAATTTGGAGGTGGGCCCGAACATATATGAAGGCACATTTTCCAATAATCCGTAAACGCAGGTAATCGATTAGAGCTAGTCGAGAGGCTTGCCTAATTTATTACAGACCTAAGTTGCAGGCGATGAAATACCAGCCGCTCTTTGGGGGTAAATACAGTGCAGAGTTCTTTAGCATAGTATTTACCTTGCTATTACATAACGCAACAAAGCCATCATTTACCCCGAAGGGAATTGTGCCAATCGAAAGACGGAATAATTCTCTTCTACGCACATTCATTAGGGAAAGCTTGCGTCGAAAGGCTGCAAGAGTCCCTAACCGTTACATCACAACAAAACAACATTTACTCCCCATGAATAACCACCAGGTAGTACGATTTACATGCCTTCGTTGATTTTGGTTTGTGATTTTCCGAATGTGGGTGCCCGATCGGTAACCTACATCGCCAAGAACGAAATAAGTTATCTATCCGTCGCACGCTTCGTATATACAGTGATACCGAAACTGACCGCCAGATACCGCTGGTTGACATTATTTTGATTATTCGTTCTGGTTTTATTTGAATTTTCTGTATATAGTTAAATTAATAGAGTGTGTTTAAGTTTCATCGTGAGTATTATTTTTGTTTTTGCAATAGTTCCAGAGAACCCTGTCTCTGACTAGAGTTCAGGGTATATTTATCGACGACCAGAAATTCCACCGACCGACCGACCGACTGAAGCAACACCCTGTATGGTCACAATAGGTGACGCAACGGGAAAGGTCGTTGTAACTGACATTCAGTTTTCTAGTTAGCTTATTTCATGGATATCTTTATTTTAATTGTATTGTTTCGTCAATTTTAAGTTTCCCTGGCAAATGTCAACTGTTCCCTTAGTGTCATATTTATTTACAATTTTACATTTTCTGATGCTGAGATTGTTTGAAATCTTGAAACCGGTCAAATATTTAAATAAAACGTTATATATTGGTAGTTCGCAGAGTAATTATTTGTTTTATTATTAACTAATGAATGCCGAATAATTCCCTACACTTACATTACCTTATATTATATATATATAATCATAATAATGAGTTTTATCGGCATAGCAGTCGAGAGAACTACACAGGAGGCTCTCTCTCTCGAAAAATGTGAAGCAGGCACCGACCGGGATTCGAACCCAGATCTTTCGCATTCATGGCGACTGCTCTAACCAATTGAGCTATCCGCACCGCGACACATTAATCGTGAGAGAAAGGCCTTATATAGGTAGCGAAGGAAGATGGTAATAACAATTATGAAGAATCTCATAATTCACCAACAACAACCCACTTTTGGATCTGATGCAGTAGTCGCACTGCATCAGATCCAAAAGTGGGTTGTTATTACCATCTTCCTTCGCTGCCTATATAAGGCCTTTCTCTCACGATTAATGTGTCGCGGTGCGGATAGCTCAATTGGTTAGAGCAGTCGCCATGAATGCGAAAGATCTTGGTTCGAATCCCGGTCGGCGCCTGCTTCACGTTTTTCGTGAGAGAGAGCCTCCTGTGTAGTTCTCTCGACTGCTATGCCGATAAAACTCATTACTATATTCATATCTACAGTCGCTAAAGTAATATTTGTATATAATCATAATATATATATATATATATAATCATATTCCCCTTATACCTAATAGGTGTCGGGGTTACATATTTCCTAACCGTAAACAAATTTACACCACTGTTTCTTGTCTCTCGCTATTAACTTGGCTTCAGTCCATGTTTTTCCTTTATCCGCCAATATTTTTTCTATCATATTCTCCCACGTTGCCCGTGGTCTTCCCCTTTTCCTCTTTATCTGTATTTTAGCTTCCCAAATTCTCCTTACTTGTCTGTTCTTAATCGTTCTCTGCAGGTGTCCCCACCAACCCAACTGCCGTTGTTCTATGTATTATTATATTAAAAAATTAACAATACTAACATTTATAAAGTTGTACGTCAGTCGTCTTTGTTTATAAACAGCTGAGTTTTGCACGCTCCGTTATCAAACTCAATTTGCGGGTCATAACGAGTAGTAATAAACTCGATAGGATTGTCAAAGTGGAGAAATCAAAGTGAAGAACCAGTACTAGTATTGTTAAATGAAAAGTAAATGTGATAAGAAAGAAATTTGAACTTAAATTGTGAGTGGGCGTGGTGTTTTTGTCAGTGGTGGTAGAGGTCATTCATCCGAGCTGTTGAAGTGTGGATACCTTTGGCGCTAGCAAGTAAGCAACCCATTTAACACAGGAGAAATTGAACAGTTGCGGAGAGAATAGTTGGAAAGCAAGACAATGGAGGAAATCACGGAAGTAATGAAGGAATGAAATAAGGGAAATGAGAGATGAAAATAAGGAGTATAGAGAGTATGTAAAGACACTAATACAAGAAAACGGGGAGATGAAGAAGGAAATTAAAGAACTAAAAAGAAAAATGGGACAGCTGGAGGATATTGATGAAAAGCTAGAAGAAATGGAAAAAGAAAAGAGGAAGAATAATATAATAATAAGTGGTCTAAAAACAAAAGGAACAGAGGGACAAATGAGGGAAGATATAGAAGAATTTATCAAGGACAGGCTACAAGTAAATGTAGAAATTGAGAGAGCAACGAGAATAAATGGAAATATGGTGGTAGTAAAAGTAAATAACTTTGGCAAGAAACTGGAAATAATGAGAAACAAAAACAAATTGAGAAGGATTAAAGAAGAAAGAGTATATATTAATAATGATTTAACAATACAAGAAAGGACAATACAAAAAATACTAAAAGAGAAAGCAGAAGAACAGAGGAAGAAGGGTAAAAAAGTTCAAATAAAGTATCAGAAGCTAATAATAAATGGAGAGGAAAAGTTTATATGGAATAAAAACCAGAAAAAACTGGAAAAAATGGACCAGCTCCGAAATCCAAAAAACTAGATGAGATCAAACAGGCAGGAACGATGTTGACGAATACGCGAGAAGAAGGAAAAAGAAAGAAAAAATTATGGAAGATAGGAACATGGAATGTTAGAAGCCTAAGTGGGAAAGAAAAATAATTAACACAAGAGTTTGAAGATGCCGGGCTGGATGTATTGGCTGTATCGCAGACGAAGAAAAAAGGAAAAGGATGCGTAGAACTGGATAATGGGCATTGGCTGATATACAGTGGAGTGGAAAATAATGAAAGAGCAGTAGCGGGAGTGGGTTGTATGATTCATCAGAAAATGACACATAAAATAAATGAATGGAATGCATACTCGGAAAGAATATTAAGCATAGAACTTGAAAATGCTGAGGGAAAAATTACAATATTATGCGTTTATGGACCTAATGAAGATGAAAGAGCAGAGATTAAGGAAGCTTTTTGGGAAGATCTAACAAATATTACAGAAGATAGTAAGGGGGATATATTGGTGTTAGGAGATTTTAACAGCAGAGTTGGTGTAAAAGATGATATATATACAACAGTAATAGGAGAGTACGGGGAAATAACAAGAAATAATAATGGAAAAAGAATGTTAGAGTACTGCCAAATGAACAATTTAATAATCACAAACACTTTCTTCCAACACAAGGAAATACATAAATATACGAGAGAGAAACCGAGTAGAGGAGAGAAGTCAATAATAGATTACGTACTAATAGAAAAAGATAAAAGAAGACAAGTTGTTGATACTAAAGTTAAGAGGGGGCCAGAAATATACAGCGATCACTATTTGGTAGTATCAAGTATAAAAATTGAACAGATAGCCAATAACAGAATAAATAGAAAAGTAGAGAAAGGGATAGAACATGAAACAATAAGGCCATATAAGCTGATGAAAGAAACAGTTAAAATAAAATATGAAGAAGTGACGAATCTGGAGTTGGAACGATTAATGAGAGATAAGGAAATACTGAATGTAGAGCAGATGTGGAGTAGATTTAGGGAAATCAATATTGAAACAGCTAAAACAGTATGCGGGACATGTAAAACAACCAAGACTAGAAAACAAACGGCCTGGTGGACGGAGGAGATACAGAAACAAGTAAAAACAATGAAAATAAAATGCAAGAGGTACCTGCAAAGGAAAACGAATGAAGTTTACCAGGAATATAAACAACAAAGAAAAATCGTCAAAAGCATGATAGCCGAGGAAAAAGATAAAGCATGGACGGAATTTGGAACAAAACTGGAAGAAGATAGCAAAAACAATTAAAAACTGTTCTTTAAAGTAATAAAAAATTTAAGAAAGGGAAAAACAAAACAGACAATATATGTGAAAGACTCAAATGGAAATATACTAACAGGAGAAAGAGAAATAATGAAGAGATGGCAAGAATATTTTAAGGAGTTACTAGTAGGAGAAGAACAGAGAACACAAACAACTACAAACAGAAGACAGATAACAGACAACGAAGAGGGAATAACAATGAAAGAACTATTGGAAGCTTTGCGAAAATTGAAAAACGGTAAATCACCTGGACAAGACAGATTGACGTCGGAGATGATTAAAAATATGGGAGAAGTGGGAAAACAAGTATTACTGGAAATTGTAAATAAAGCCTGGAGGGAGGAAGTTATACCTAATGACTGGGAAACTGGAATGATACTGCCTATACATAAAAAAGGAGATCTAAAATAATGTAATAATTACAGAGGAATAATATTGCTGAGTGTAGGAATGAAGTTGTATGAACAAATACTAAACACCAAATTGAAAGATATAATAGAAGTAACCTTGACAGAATCCCAAAGTGGATTTAGAAAGGGCAGAAGTGTGCAAGATCACATATTCACTATCAAAGAGCTGATTGAAAAGACCAAATTGAAAAGGGGAAAAGCCTATATGGCCTTCATAGATCTACAAAAAGCCTTTGATAGAGTACCGAGAAAAATAGTATGGGATATTCTGGGGGAGAAAGGAGTAAGCAACAAGATGAATAGAGTAATTCAAAGTTTGTATGCGAACACGAAAAGTTTGGTGATATTTAGAAATATGAAATCGGAAATGTTCACAACACAAGAAGGATTGAGGCAGGGTGGGGGAATGAGTCCAGTTCTATTTACAATATTCATGGATCACATTATAAGGAAATGTAATGAGAGAACTAAGAGCCTGGTTGTGGGATATAATAATCTTCAACCAGTAGAAATAAAAGAATGGGCATATGCTGATGATGTAGTGATTATGGCAACAAGTGAGAAGGAATTACAGAGGAACTTAGATATTTGGAAAGAGATACTGGAAGATAATGGCATGAAGATGAATCCGTAAAAGACAAAGATTATGACAATAACAGAAGAGCAAGAAAAAGTACATATAAACTTAGACGGAGTAAGAATAGTAAAAGTGGAATATTTCGAGTACTTGGGAGTGACAATAGAAGGAATGGGAAAGCAAGAAAGAGAGATAAGCAAAAGAATAGAAAATGCAGTTAAAGGCCCGGTTTTTCAAAGAATCCAACACCGGATTAAGTCTGACACCGGCTTTGTTGCTATGCTACAACCAATCAGAAAGCCGCGCTCTGGACAGATATCAGCAAGTGACAACTACTTTGAGTAATTATCTGATATTAATTAGTGGTACTGGACCGTTCGAACAACTACTCCTCGGGCAAATACCCCGCCAGGCATTGAATTATAGAACTAATTCCACCTAAGGTGGCTTTGAAACAATCCTAATTTGTTACCATGTACGTACGTGCTTTAAACAGGTCTTTGTTCAAATATTGCATGTTTTGAATGTGTATGGAAAACCGCAGACCAACTGGTTTCGTCCTTCTGGGACTCATCAGTACGGTGCTTTCCCCTACACACTCAAACCATGCAATTCAATCTTGCTATATATGCTGCCGCGCTCTGGACACCTACTTTGCATATATAGTAAGATTAAATTGCATGGTTTGAGTGTGTAGGGGAAAGCACCGTACTAATGAGTCCCAGAAGGACGAAACCAGTTGGTCTGCGGTTTTCCATACACATTCAAAACATGCAATATTTGAACAAAGACCTGCTTAAACGCACGTACGTACATGGAGACAAATTAGGATTGTTTCAAAGCCGCCTTAGGTGGGGTAGAAGTCTGAAACGTCTCGTAGTACAAAAAAATCTGGATTTAGTTCTATAATTCAATGCCTGGCGGGGTATTTGCCCGAGGAGTAGTTGTTCGAACGGTCCAGTACCACTAATTAATACCAGATAATTACTCAAAGTAGTTGTCACTTGCTGATATCTGTCCAGAGCGCGGCAGCATATATAGCAAGATTAAATTTCATGGTTTGAGTGTGTAGGGGAAAGCACCGTACTGATGAGTCCCAGAAGGACGAAACCAGTTGGTCTGCGGTTTTCCATACACATTCAAAACATGCAATATTTGAACAAAGACCTGCTTAAAAGCACGTACGTACATGGAGACAAATTAGAATTGTTTCAAAGCCACCTTAGGTGGGGTAGCAGTCTGAAACGTCTCGTAGTACAAAAAATCTGGATTTATTTCTATAATTCAATGCCTGGCGGGGTATTTGCCCGAGGAGTAGTTGTTCGAACGGTCCAGTACCACTATTCAATATTTATATTGTAGCTTGTAGGTCTGAATCTGGTTCGGGTAAACGTTTATAGGGATTATGCAATAAAATTTTTGTCTGTACAGGCATGGTTAAAATTTAGGAAGATAAACTGTATATATAAGAAAGAAAAGACTAAATTATATTTAAGTTCAAGAAGGAAATAGCTGAAAGAGCGAACAAAAAGAATTCATGAAATATTCAAGATAAATAATGAGACATCTAAAATAGTAAAGTTAAATTATGTTATTTACAAATTAATACGTGGTGTGAAGTGCGTTAATTAACTTGATAATACATTAGTGAAATATAGGTAACTGACAACTTTTGGCATAGAAAAATGGGCCGAAAGCAACTTATAGTTCCTTCGTACGTTTTCTGCACAAAACAATGGACAAACATGTTCATTATGTACGCTTTTATTTTTTTTTGCTTTCAAGGTAGACTACTGAGACTACTGTTGTAACGAAAAATAGTAGACAAATTTTTATATTTAAAGAATAATCGGCAATGGAACGTTTACTATATCATTGAATTCAGAAAAACTATCCGAAGTGTGCAAAGAAGGATGGAGAAAAAGGCGGAAGAAATATTAGGAGAAGATCAGTTCGGATTTAGACGACATAGAGGAACGCGCGAGGCCATCCTAGCTTTACGAGTAATTATAGAAAAAACGATAGAAAAGAGAAAGAGCGTCTATATAGGATTTGTAGATTTAGAAAAGGCCTTCGATAACGTAAAATGGGGGAAGATGTTCGAAGTGCTGAGAAAGGTAGGGATGAAATATAGGGACAGAAGAATAATACATAATCTCTACGAAACGCAAAAGGCAGTTATAGAATGTGAGCAGGAACGAAGGGAAGTAGATATCCGGAAGGGAGTGAGACAGGGATGTGCATTGTCACCTCTAGTTTTCAACTTATATATCGAAGATGCTATTAATATTGTTAAAGACAGAACAGCCTCAGGGATTAACGTACAGGGTCAAACTATTAACATGCTCAGATTTGCGGATGATATAGAAGTGTTAGCATCTAGCAAAGAAGAATTAGGAGCGGCTTTGAATGAAATGGAAGCAGTTTTGACACAGGGCTATGGCATGAAAGTCAATAAAAATAAAACTAAAACTTTGGTATGTAGGGGATGTGAAAATAGAACTAAAGTTGACATACAAATAGGAAATGAGAAGATAGAGGAGGTCGCGGATTTCTGCTATTTAGGAAGTAAAATAACTCAAGACGGTAGGAGCACTAAAGATATAAAACAAAGAATAGCGCAGGGCCGAGTTGCGTTTAACAGAAAGAAACAACTGTTATGTTCGAGAACGGTTAATATTGAGACTAGGAAGAGACTCTTAAAGTCGTATGTATGGAGTACGGCATTATACGGGTGCGAAACTTGGATAATAGGGGAAGCGGATCGAAAAAGAGTAGAAGCGTTTGAAATGTGGTGCTACAGGCGCATGATGAAGATACCGTGGATAGATAAGGTTAGCAATAGGGAAGTATTAGAAAGAGTTGGGGAAAAGCGAAAGGTATGGAAGACAATAAAGAGTAGGAGAGATAGGATGGTAGGATGGTAGGACACCTTCTAAGACACGAAGGAATAGTTCGCGACATACTAGAGTCAGAGATAGGAATAAAAAGAGGTAGGGGTAGGCCTAGATTAGACTACTGCTCTCAAATAGTTAGGGATGTAGGATGTTCTACTTTTAGGGAAATGCGTAGGTTAGCTCAGGATAGAAAAGAGTGGAGGTACGCATCCAACCAGTCTTCGGACTGAGAACCTTAATGATGATGATCCGAAGTGTAAAATTGCAATGTTCCATTTTTAAAAGTACAACTTATAATCAAAGGTGTTTCCAAATATGTATAGAAAAATATACAGGATGTCCTAATAGTACCGCCGCGATATTTTACATCTTAATTATGCATTTTAAATTAAAAGTTATATGAGAGACCCTCCTCATCTTGAGTTCACTGTATTTTAAAATTATTTTTGCTTACTATACCAGGCTGCCCTATTTCTTTTGCGCAGCACCGAATTTTGTTTTCTAAAATGAATCTATTGTATTTTATTACAATTTTGGATTACATAAATTATTTTACCTTGGGGTTGCATAAGCTATTTCTTGCCCAAAATACATATTAGGCGTTGGGAAACCCGTGGCGGTACTATTGGGACACCTGTAGGAGTATAATCGAACCCTGATGTAAGCTGCTTTCGTCTCATATTTCTATATTTCAAATAGTCAGAGTTGTGTAGGTTTTTAAAATCAAATTAATTCCTAATTAATAATATAATAAAGCGAAAAAATATTTCAAGAACTGAGCATTCCGTATTTGTCAGCAACTTGTAAGAGATCAAGGTGTTGTTGAAGTTTATGCAAAAGTTCTTGTAATCTAACCCCAGAAGAAGGTATCAAGAAAAGGAAAATCACATTTTGGAATCGAGACGGGAAAATAAATAAGAATCACAATTATTTCTTTTACCAATTTCAGGGACAAATGCAAATGTGGTCGGTACACCAAATAATTATACCCCCAAAAAAAAAACCCTAAAATGCCGAAAAGACAAATTAGAAAAAGAAGGGAAAGTAAAGAAGATGAAATTACAAATTTATAAAGCATTAAACAAATGAAAGAGCAATAAAGAAGAAAAGAAAATTTGCTTACCACGTGGGGTTTTTTCCAACAAATCCGGCTGAACTTCTGCGTGAATCAAATATCCCCAATCAAGGGTAGGCTTCCAACAAAACCAAAAACGCTTCTAACGGAAAATCTATACTGAACAGAGTGCTCGAAGAAAAATCCCAAAAATGGCAATGCAAAACTCAGCAACTAATAATCTTCGAAACACCCATTCACACTCAAAGCCAGCATGGAAGTGAAAATTTTAAAGCGGAAATTGCAAATTTTTGAAAAAACGCGCAGTGAAGAAAGCAACAGGACCTAAAATTTCCAAAATACCCCAGACTTTCAAATCTACCTGAGGCGTCGCAAGATGTGGGAAAATGGATAGAAGAAGGAAGGAAAACAAGACAAAGAAGACTAAAGAAGATGTGCGAATACAAAAGAAATGAAGAAACTGATGAGAAAACCCTTAAAGCAACCTCACGAGTAGAAATAAAGAAAATAAGAGACGTAAAACATTAAAAGATTAGATAGGGGTACAAAATAAATGACTACGCCACTGTTCTAAGAGTGCTATACAACCGGCTCGCACGAACTTCACATATTTTGAACCTAACCTCAAAAACCTGACAGACCGGCCGTCAACAAAAGAAATCGTGGCACTCAAACAAATATACCACAAGATACTGAGAATCATACTAGAATTTTTAGAAGATACACTCAAGAGACGGTAAAATCGAACATGAGCAAAATTAATAATGGCTATTATTTAAAGGGGCGGTACTATATTACAGTTTTGGTCCGTGTGAAAATACAAATTGTATGTTGAATAACAGATAGAGTGGTAAAATATGAGCAGTAAAAAAAGTGGAAACGAGGAGTAACATATCTTCAAATGAGTAGCTCAATAAATATTTGAATGCGTGAAAATTCAATTGGGCAGTAAAATTAATAAAGGGGCAGTAAGGCGTGTGCAGTCATGAAATTAGAATGGGTCTGTTAGAAATCGTGGGACAAGCAGTTCTATAAATACTTACGCAGTACAAAATATGATCGACCTGTCAAATGATACATACATAATGTTTATTTAAGTTAGGCAGCGAAATAAAAGATAACAATTAACAATAATGTGGATATTAAGAAAAAAATTAAATTTACTGCACCATTAAAATTATTCCATGCTAACGACTGAGACTTACAACGCTCCGCTCGCTTCGCTTCGCTCCGCTTGATCTTAACCTGACAGATTTTTGAATAAAAAGTGTCAGTTGTAACCGTTTATAATGTTATTCTCTTCAAAGGTGCGCATTTTCATGTGAATAATATTTGAAAATAATAATATAAACGCTAACGACTGACACTTTTTAATATAAAAGTCTGTCAGGTTAAGGTCAAGCGGAGCGAAGCGAGCGGAGCGTTGTAAGTCTCAGTCGTTAGCATCCAAGTGATGCATTATTCTATGCAGCATTACAAGAATGCTTTGTGGTGCAATGCGGTGCAATAGAAGACGCAAAGGGATGAAGCAAAATTAATATTTTTCTTTACCTGTGAGGGGCTGAGTTCAGTATTTTAAACATTTCTATGTGAAAACGGGAAGGGGTGCGTTGAATAAATTTAATGGTGCAATGCTAGTGTAATAGATCCAAGCACTCGCAACTCAGTGATAAGGTAATGAGCGAAACGACCTAATATTTATAGACAAATCTCTTTCAATTAGCCGCCCAAGGTGCACTGTCGCGTAAACTGCACCCCCTTTTAACGGAAGTGTGCAGCTCTTTTCAATGAAAATGACGTTCGATTTTGCCAAACGTCGAGAACTGGCGTACTATTTATCTAACTGTCCAGTAATACATTATACTGCCCATTCAATCATTTTACAGCTCAAATAATAATTGCACTGGACATTTATTTAATTTGCCGCTCGAGTAAGTTTTGAACTGCCGTTGTAGAATTAAATAACCGACCAAATTCTTTTATATTGCTGGCCACGTTCTACTGCCACATTAAGTTAATTACCGCCAAAAATGTTTAATACCGCCCGCGTGAATTTTTTAACTGCCCGATGAAACTGCCTGTTGTTAAAACAACCGCCCAAATAATTACTTCCCATTAATAATTGACCCAACTGATTTCCTACGATGGAACTAAAGTACGAGAATGAAGGCACAAAAATCGACAAGATCGCAACTCCTACAGGTAAGTGAGATAAACCTACTTCAAACTAACAAACTAATAAGGATCATGCATACCCAGGCTGAATGTACACAACAATATTCATTCTCAACGGCAGAAATAATGATCGAAAGCAAGAACGGAGGACAGACATGAAAACCAACGAAAATGCGAGCGAAAGGGTTTTAAAATATAATCAAATTTAAGTCAGAAACAAGCTGCGAGTACTAATATTACAATAAAGAGTATAAGTATATTTTCTTCTTTTAATTTTAGAGTGACATTTTCTTTGTAAGTTTCACTACAAAATTGAAACGCAACATCGGCCTCTCATCTCGGATTTTTGGAAGAGTGATTTTTTATAAGTTATAAGTACGCAAAAAGATAAACTTCTATTAATTTAAAAAAAAATCGCCGATGAGACGACTCTTAAGAAATGTTTTCTGTATATGGTTGAAAAAGTAGAAAGCAAAATATTAATAAATACCAGTACAGTTTGTAAAGGCGCGAATGTCTGAATCGCTCGAAAATGCAGCAGGGAGACTTGGCTCTTAATGGCTAAACGGTCAGCGCCCGTTAAACATCAAACTGAATTAGTACGTGATGGTGACATTCGATCAGAATGACCGTTGCAAATATTGTAACAAATGATTGTTACTTTATGTTTGGGGTTTTGAGGGAACCTTCGAAGGACCAGTCAAACTTCCACTTTTCTTGACACAAATACGTATATTTTAACACCAAAACATAATATTTACACATTTAAACAAATTATTACAAAAGAATCAGAACAGTACAGAGGAAAGCGGTTGTACATAGTGTGAACGTGTTACTCAAGATGCTGCCAACTTAATATCGCTATTTTACAATAAAGACAAAAGAACAAACATAAGAAATGAAATTCTCCAACATCCTCCCCCCGTTGAAGCAAATTTCAACAAGGTAAAGGACACAGTTTAGTGACTGGCCGAACAAATATGCCTCGCTCTGTTTTTACTCTAACTACCCTAACTTTATCATCAGGACCAGGCATAACTTCAATAAATTATACGAGCAAGAGGCCATGTAAGTGGAGGGACGTTATCCTCTTTGATTAACACAATAGCATTTTCTTTTAGATTTTCGCAATTTTTGTACCACTTGGGACGGTTCTGTAATTGATTGAGATATTCAACGGACCATCGTTTCCAAAACAGTTGCTGAGCTTTAGTGCATTGTTGCCAAAATTTCAATCGATTTTCAGGAATATTGGAAAGATCCTTTTCAGGATAAGAAGTTAACGGTTCGCCTATCAAAAAATGACCGGGAGTTCAAATCCGAGGAGTCGTTTGAAATGGGGCAAAGAGGTCGCGAATCGAGTATTGCTTCTATCTGTGAGAGAATTGTACTCAGTTCCTCAAACGTAAAACTTGAATTACCAACAACTCTATGGATATGATGTTTTGTGCTTTTTATGGCCGCTTCCCATAGGCCACCCCAGTGTGGACTGTTCGGAGGTATAAATTTCCATTTAATTTCCTACTGAGACAAGAAGTTATGAATAGACATTAAATTCGCCTTTTCCTTAAAAAATCTGGAAATTTCCTTCAGTTGGTTGTGGGCACCTTGAAAATTAGTAGCATTATCGCTAAATATTATGGTAGGATCTCCGCGTCGTGATATGAATCTTTTTAAAGTGAGCAAAAACGATTCTGTAGATAGACTCGAGACTAGTTCAAGTGAACTGCCTTTGTCACCATACAGACAAATAAAGCGATATAGCATTATGTTATTTTTGCGTTGCGTAATCTAGACTGTTTTATGAGGAGAGGACCACCAAAACCAAGGCCTGTCTTGGAGAAGGGTCGTGCAATAGTCACTCTTTCACGAGGCAATGCGCCCATCATTTGCTGAGCGGCTGCAGCTTTGAACCGATGACAGGTAATACAATTTTTTATTACGAGTTTAATTTCTCTTAATCCATGAATAGGCCAGTATCTTAGACGGATATTGGCCAATGTGGTTTGTGCACTGGCGTGGAGAAGCCTGGTATGTCAATATCTAAACATTAGTCGTACTACATGATTTTTCGCAGGTAATAAAATAGGATACTTTTGGCTGTCATTAATGTTGGCGTTTTTTTAGTCGCCCACCGACTCGTAGCAGGCCTTCGCAATCAATAAATGGGTTCAATGTAGCTATTAAAGCTTTATGAATATCATGGTTTTGTTTTAATTGAGATATTTCTTCTGCAAAATTTTCTTGTTGTATACAATTAACAATCTTTAAAAGAACTTGTGTGAGTTCCATGACTAATAAAGAACCAGTACGTCGTGGTGAGACACATTTAAAACTATAATGAAAAAGAAAACAATACGCACAGATGCGTTGCAAATGCGAAAAACTAGAAAATGAGGAAAACAAATCATTAGTTTTGATAGTCATGTGAACTTGAACAATTTTTCTTTTGCTCGGGTGGAGATTGAATGGCTGTTTCAGAAAGAAATTCCTCCTTTAGTTGAAAATTGGAGTCAAACAACATTTGGGGACCATGCCACCAAATTATTATTATTTTTTGTTTCTTTCCACAATTTACTTTTTAGACAAGAAACCTGCAGCCGCATTATACGACAATTGTATGCAGGATATATTAGAAAAGGAAGTCAATGCAGAGAGGGATAACCTAGGCTGTCCCATAATAAGGGAAGAGTTTGAGCTAGCATTAGAAAGTTTAAAAAACAATAAAGCACCAAGTGGTAGACGGATTGCAGGCAGCAATTTTAAAGTGTGCAGGCCAAGAGGTAATAGAGCGTTTATTTAAACTAGTTATACGAGACAGGTGAGATTCCAGAAGATTACAAAAGCAACATCATAATCGCATTGCAGATAAGTGCGAAAATTTTAAAACTATCAGCTTAACTTCCCAAGCGCCAAAAATTTTAGCTATAGAATTGTGCAAGGAAGGATGGAGAAAAGGGCGGAAGAAAAGAAGAAATATTAGGAGAAGATCAGTTCGGATTTAGACGAAATAGAGGAACGCGCGATGTTATTCTAGCTTTACGAATAATTATAGGGATAAAACAATAGAAAAGGGAAAGAGCGTCTATAGTCTATATGTATAGGATTTGTAGATTTAGAAAAAGCCTTCGACAACGTAAAATGGGGGAAGATATTCGAAGTGCTCAGAAAGGTAGTGATGAGATATAGGGACAGAAGAATAATACAAAATCTCTACAAATGGCAAACGGCAGTTATAGAATTTGAGCAGGAAGGGAATGAGACAGGGCTGTGCATTGTCACCTCTAGTTTTCAACTTATAAGTATATATCGAAGATGCGAATAATATTGTTAAGGAGATAACAGAATCAGAGCTTAATGTACAGGGTCAAACTATTAACCTGCTCAGATTTGCGGATAATATAGCAGTGTTAGCCCTGTTAGCATCTAGCAAAGAAGAATTAGGAATGGTTCTGAATGAAATGGAAGCAGTTTTGACAGAGGGCTACGGCATGAAAATCAGTAAAAAGTAAACCAAAATTTTGGTATGTCGAGGGCGTGAAAATAGAACTAAAACTGACATACAAATAGGAAGTGAGAAGATAGAGGGAGTCGCTGATTTCTGCTATCTAGGAAATAAAATAACTCGAGATGGTAGGAGCACTAAAGACATAAAACAAAGAATAGCGCAAGGTCGAGTTGCGTTTAACAAAAAGAAACAACTGTTGTGCTCGGGAGCGTTAATATAGAAACTCGGAAGAGACTCTTAAAGACGTATGTATGGAGTACGGCATTATGCGGGTGCGAAACTTGGACAACAGGAGAAGCGGATCGAAAACGAGTAGAAGCGTTTGAAATGTGGTGCTAGAGACGCATGGTGAAGATACCGTTGGTAGATAAGGTTAGCAATAGGGAGGTATTAGAAAGAGTTGGGGAAAGGCGAAAGGTATGGAAGACAATAAATAATAGGAGAGATACGATGGTAGGACACCTTCTAAGACACGAAGGAATAGTTCGCGACATACTAGAAGAGTCAAGGATAGGAATAAAAAGAGGTAGGAGTTTGCCTAGATTATACTACTGCTCTCAAATAGTTAGGGATGTAGGATGTTCTACTTTTAGGAAAATACGTAGGTTAGCTCAGGATAGGAAAGGATAGAGGTACGCGTCCAACCAGTCTTCGGACTGAGAACCTTATGATGATGATGATAAGAACTTAATTTGATTTTTGGAAAATACCCTGACGAGCAAAAAAGGGTCACTGCTTAATTTTAGTCTATAATGTTCATTATATTCCATTTTTGTTTAAACAAAATATTAAAATATTTTTTACTGAAATCGTCAATAAAGCAGCAGAAATAGTCACTAAAGAACGCTGAAATCGACACTAAAGTGACCCATTATTTAACGATCATAGATACGGTTACATATACAGGGTGTTTCAGGAGGAATGGTACATACTTTAGGATGTTATCGTATTGCTCATTTTCAACAAAAAAGTTCATATGAACACGTGTCCAATTCTCAATGGTTGCTGAGTTACAGCCAGCTGAATTATTGCATAAACGAATTTATTACTTCACTAATTCTGGCAACCAACTTTTGATGTACAAAGTAAAGTATAGATTTTAGAGGAATGGCTCAAAAATCCCACATCCAAACTTTGCAGTTCTTCTTGGCGCTCCTTTATTCTTGTAGCACTGGCCATGATATGGGCAATTAATTCATCACGTGTGCCTATTTTTCTCTATAAACATCATTTTTCATCCCTACCCATAACCCATAATCCGGAGACCCAGCTGGCCAACTGATGGGGCCACCATGGCCGATCCTAATATTGCTAAATGTCAAATTGCTCTGTAATGTGCTCTACATTAAAGTTACTGTATCTTAGTAACCATTGGGAATTGGACACCTGTTCATATAAACTTTTTTGTTCAAAATGGACGGTACTATAACATACTGAAGTATGTACCATTCCTCCTGAAACACCCTGTAGATACAGTGAATTATTTTCAATATTGACAGCTATTATAAGTTTCGTGGGCTATTCTTTTTATATTTTAATTATTTTATTTAGAGTCATTGTTCTTTTCTCTGTACACACATATTATATGCCTAGAAAAGATTGATATTTTTTAATTCATAAATAATAGCAGAAATGGAAAAACTGCAACTTTTCTAGTGGTTATCTGGAGCAGTCCTTCATTTTGTCGAACAAATGTATGTTTTTTGATAAATAAATAAATGTTATAATACCTAAATAAATAATAAATTTTATTTGTTAGGTAGGTACCGTTCCTGTTTTCAATTGTCCATATCTCAACCTATTCTAACTCTATACCACTGACTGTTCGTTATTTCTTATCATCTCCATTTCTTTTAGTTTCTAGCAAAAAGCCAATCCGTTCATAATACTTGTCTCTATTTATATTATTTTTACACATTTTTATCTATTTCTGAATTAATTGTGGGGACTTACACAATCAGTATGATTTATTACGTCGTTGTGGGGACTTACACACTCGCGGTTGACGGCACATAAACTGTGGGTACTGTCCCCACAGTGGATTTTCAGAGGGCACTCGCTTAATAGCGAGTGCATATCAAATCGGACTATATTTCCAGTATGCTACTATTTCGGTAGATGTCTCTACAACAGTAACTTCAAAGTCCCCATAATGCTTGTTTTTGCACATGTCCTCAGAGTGAATGCAAAACATGTAATGGTGTGCGCGTGTGTGTGTGTGTCAGGTAAGATGGAAGTATTTAAAACAACGTAGTGTAAGATTTAGATTAATCTTCAACTCTTGAGGATGCTGACGTTGTCGGCGAAACACGTGTCAAGTTTATTTACTGTGTCAATCTTATTTGGCGCGTAGGGTTATCTTATAAGGAATTCACAGTTGCTTTATGGTGTAATGTAACACTAAATATCTATCATTTATCTTATTAAATTGCAACGCAATGTTACGATAAATAACCTAGAACATGATTTGCCTATTTAAACTACATTTAACCGTATTTAATCTCCGGGATAATTTTAAGCTGAATTACGAAGAACAGAATAATAGGCACACGATCTTTCTTAAAATTGTGCATTCAATTTTATGCAACGAAATCTTGTTAGGTTAGACCAGGCGTCGGCAACCTTTTTTGGCTGTGAGCCAAAATGTGACTATTAAGAAAATGGTTCGGGTCATTGGGTATTTTCATTTTAAAACAGTCCGTTAGTGAAAAATAAAATAACTTTTATTGAGAAAACTAACAAAATTATTACAATATGCTTTTAAACTCAAAACACAAGTGTTCGCTTCCTTATCAATGGCTCCCCTGATGCTGAATTTGTGATGTTAATTTAGTCAAGTCTGGTTCATACTTAGTCACCTTAAGACGAATACAAGCGTCTGAATTTTCGGTAGTTAATCTGCTCCTGTTCTTACTTAAAATAAATTTCATGTGTGAAAATATTTGCTCACATTTATAAGAAGAATCGAACGCGGACAAAATGGCAAAGCCAATTTTTTTCAAACATGAAAACTTTGTAGGAAGTGATGCCCAACACGATGATATCATGAGAAGATGATTATCTTCCGTGTTTTCTAAATCTTTCCGCAATGTCTTGAATTTGTCCGTCCATAAAGTTGAACTTTTAAAATCAATCATTTCTAAACTTAAATTGTCAATTTTAAGGTATTCAAAATATTGCAAATCTAAAACATTTTCCTCTATTTCATGGGGCTTTATTATAAATGTAAATGTTTCGCCGTGCTTCTTAAAATTTTGAAATCTACTTTCAAATTCACTTTTAATGTTCAAAATACAACTTTCGAACATATTTAGATTGCTTTCATCGATATTTTCTTTCTCATGTTGGATTCTTAGTAAGGGAAACAAAGAAAATTTTTTAGTTTTTACGTCAGTTTCAAATAATAATAATTTCGAACAAAAACTCTTCCATTCCTCGTACATTTTCAAAATTGTGTGGTTATTTCCTTGGAGTCGTACGTTGAAATCATTATAATGGTTCATTATGTCTGTTAAAAACAAAAGTCTTAAAAACCATTGTTTATCATTGAGTTCAAGATAACTTTCACCGATTTCGTTAAGAAATATTTGTATATCATCAAAGCACTCTACAAATCTATTAAGAACCTTGCCTCTACTTAACCATCGTACGTCAGCATATAACACCAAATCTCCATATTTCGATTCAATTTCCTCCAAAAAAGCTTTGAAGCGCCTGTGTGTTAATGCAGATCGTGCTACTATTGTGTTTACGATTTTAACAACTTTTTCCATTACATCTTTCAGTTGTTGCGTAGATGCCTTTGCAAATGAATTTTCTTCATGTATGATACAATGGAACGATAAAAGTGGGCGGCCAAGTTCATTTTCCATTAGTTTCACAAATCCAACATTTTTTCCTCTCATAGCTGGAGCACCATCAGTTGTTATGGAAAATAATTTACTTTTTAAATTCAATATATTCCCATTTTCAAAATTGGAAACTCTTGTACTTGACGGAAAATATCAATGCCTTTGGTCGTGTCATTCATTGAAGCAAGAACGCATAGTTCTTCATTGACGTTCGAACTATTAATTGATGCAAATCTAATAATAATTGCCAGTCTAGCCATACTATTTACATCGGTACTTTCATCGAGTGCAATGCTAATTATGTCACTAGATAACAAATCATTTTTGACCTGTGCGTCAATATTTTTCGCCATATCTTCAATGCGACGCTGAACTGTTCTAGCCGACAATGGCATTTCTTTAATTCTCTCAATTATTTGCTTTTTATTTGCGAAGTCATTGAATAAGTGTTCGGAACAATGTATGAATGCGTTTTTCAAAAATTCGCCTTCTGTAAATGGTTTTCCGCTGGTACCAATACTAAGAGCTGCTACAAAGCTGGCAGATGTAGCGTAATTGTGGCTGGTAACAAATCTCTTCAAAAAATTATTTTGTTTGCCATAATTTAACACACGTTTAGCAATGTATTCATATTTTTCATCATTTGGCATTTCACTTACATCTTTATGTTTTGAAGAAAAGTGTCGCTCAATATTGTAAGTCCTGGCGGTAATTATATCTGAATATAAAGTACATATCAATTTGTCACCATTTTCCATACATCCATACTTTTCAGTCCGCACATCTTGAAATAATCTTTTTTTTGCTTTTTGTTTGTTCATGGTAATAAAAATATTAATTATTTCGCACTGTTCTCGCACTTCTGAACTGAACTACTGTTTACTCACGTTAAAAACAAACTAAACGTAAACGAGAGTAGATGCGTGATCAGCAGATATGCAGTACTCCTATTGGTCGGATGCAGGTGGCACGCAGTCAGAGAGCCCAGCCGACCAATAGTAGCCCTGATCACGTGCTGATCACGAATAATGATGAGATTTGTTCGGGCAATAGTCGCTGTATTCTGCCTATGTTCATTTCTGTAACTTTGTAATCAAACCAAAATGTTAATCTTATTATTTATTTTTATACTTTCTCAAAGAGTTTGTTTCACGTTTGTTTTATAATTTATTTTCATATATTATGCTTTATTTGCGGAACTCAAGTGGGTCACTTGAAATTATCAAATGGGTCACTTGGTGACCCGCGGGTCTAAGGTTGCCGACGCCTGGGTTAGACTTTTCCTTGGAATATATGGGTGCCGCTAATGAACATATTTTCTTGTTACAGGTTAATGAATCCAACTGTTCAAGTAACAAACCAAATGTTGAAAAAGCATGTATTGAGAGAGAATGTTCAGAATGGAAAGCATCATTTTGGTCTGGAGTAAGTATAAGCTCTAACCTAGACTAAATATTTGTGTAATATTAATTACCCCATAAAATCAATAGGCAAATTACTTCAAAAACAAAAGAAGAATAGAAACTGTTCGGTTTGTTTGCCCACGGCAACCGCACATCATGATTTCACTCTTATTGGAGCTCATCAGTACGGCGCAGCTGTGTGCAAACAAACCAAACCAAACCAGCATCTAGTCTTTAAAAGACGAGTGTTTGCGCGCCGCTGCGCCGTGTTGATGAGCCCCAACAAGAGTGAAATCAAGATATGCGGTTGCTGTAGGCAAACAAACCAAACTGTTTCCGTTCTTCTTTTGTTTTCCTTTGCCATAGCATAGCCTTTCTGTTTATGTGTACGCTAGGGACACGATGGAAACTCATTACTTTGTAGGTTTGTTTCCTGGCGTTTTGCCACCGTTCAGTACATGCTCTCATCATCAAGGATTTGCTCTGTAGTTCAATGCCTGTCGGGGTATTTGCCAGAGGAGTAGTTGTTTGAGCAAGTTCTTAAATTTAACTATACCATTTTTAATTTCCATTGAATATCTTTAAGACTAGCAGTGCTTTAAAATTGTCACGCATTGTAAACACCTACACAACTTTCGTGGAAAAGATTTTGTTGTGTACCACATTGACAGAGATGCCTACTACATCCTAAAATTATGTTGTTTCAGTGTTCTGTATCATGCGGAGAAGGAGTTCAAATGAGAATTGTAGAATGCAAAGATATAGATAACCATTCTAGCAAGCTGTGTTCTATGCTTAATAGACCTTCGGACAAAAGAGCATGTTCAACTGGCATACAGTGTCCTCGTCACACGGACAAAGAACAATTGATGTTGGCACAAATGAATGACATGCAAGAAATAAATCAACAACACATACTAGAAATGCCAGTTCGAGCAGAAAAACTTGTCGAAGAGCGTGTTGTACCTTCCGAAAGCACGTATGATATTAATTTTTACTTTCCAAAACGCCTTATTATTTCATTAGTACATATTTAAACTAATAGAATTAAAATAATATTTGATACTTTTGCTTTAGATTTTGAACATGTAATTTGCGGTCACTTTTGATTTCCAGATTCGTTTATTTAAAAAAATATGATTGGCGAATAAGCAACTTTGTCTACTATCAATGCCTACGCAATATCAAACTTTACGACATTCATTTGTTATAATGACATACCTACTTTACCGTACTTATGCGATAAAGATGCCAAATTGTCGCTTTTATTTCGCATATTTTGTAAAGTTAATTGCACGGCAAACTGGCACTAAGATAAAATCAAATGAAACACATTGCTAGTGTCTTGATGGCCGAGGAAAAACTTTCTTCAGATACAAAATTCTCGCAATGACGTCAAAAGAGATAATGAAAGAAGTAAAAAGGTATATTCGATCCATTACATTTTTGTGTATTATTTTCTATTTACTAATTATTTCTTAAGATAATATGATAGTCGTAGATACTTTAATGGCAGATAAAACATTATACGATACTCTGATAACTTCACATTACGATACACTATGGGTTATTAAACTCGGTCTTCGACCTCGTTTGAAAATTTTCCCATCTAGTATCAAAGTATGAGCTGTATCGTAAATAAGCAACATCTACAGTTATTTTTTAAATGAGTATACAGTGTGATTCAAATTCGAGGGCTACTATTGGAATCTCGCGTACCTATTTGAAATGATAGAAGGTAGGTTTCAATTCAGGACTTTTGCAGAATTTGGTGCTCCTTAACCATCGAGAAATCGGATCTATATCAACTGGTATATGAGTTATGGAAAAAAAACAAAGAAAAATTATCTTTCTGTTTTAGAGGTGTAGCTCATCTATTTGACCCCGTATCGGAAAGACACAGATACATAATTAGAGCACTTTTTCGTGTTTTATCAGCACATTCTCATAGATTTACAGAAAACTGTTTCATTCAGGAAATTACCAACTTAATTTTTTGTTGTAGGTGCCATTTTTGTCTTAACTTTGTTGACAGGAGCATATTTTTCTGATTTCATTAATATACAGCTTGTCCGTATCATATCAAATATCGCGGCCATTGCAATCGGAAAACATTTTAGGAAAAATCAAATGGGTCTTGCATCATCATAAGGTTCTCAGTCCGAAGACTGGTTGGACGCGTACCTCCATTCTTTTCTATCCTGAGCTAACCTACGCATTTCCCTAAAAGTAGAACATCCTACATCCCTAACTATTTGAGAGCAGTAGTCTAATCTAGGCCTACCCCTACCTCTTTTTATTCCTATCTCTGACTCTAGTATGTCACGAACTATTCCTTCGTGTCTTAGAAGGTGTCCTACCATCCTATCTCTCCTACTCTTTATTGTTTTCCATACCTTTCGCTTTTCCCCAACTCTTTCTAATACTTCCCTATTGCTAACCTTATCTATCCACGGTATCTTCATCATGCGTCTGTAGCACCACATTTCAAACGCTTCTACTCTTTTTCTATCCGCTTCTCCTATTGTCCAAGTTTCGCACCCGTATAATGCCGTACTCCATACATACGACGTTAAGAGTCTCTTCCTAGTCTCTATATTAACCGTTCTCGAGCATAACAGTTGTTTCTTTTTGTTAAACGCAACTCGGCCCTGCGCCATTCTTTGTTTTATATCTTTAGTGCTCCTACCGTCTTGAGTTATTTTACTTCCTAAGTAGCAGAAATCCGCGACCTCCTCTATCTTCTCATTTCCAATTTGTATTTCCATTTTAGTTCTATTTTCACATCCCCTACATACCAAAATTTTAGTTTTCTTTTTATTGATTTTCATGCCGAAGCCCTGTGTCAAAACTGCTTCCATTTCATTCAAAGCCGCTCCTAATTCTTCTTTGCTAGATGCTAACACTGCTTTATCATCCGCAAATCTGAGCATGTTAATAGTTTGGCCCTGTACATTGATCCCTGAGGCTGTTCTTTCCTTAACAATATTAATCGCATCTTCGATATATAAGTTGAAAACTAGAGGTGACAATGCACATCCCTGTCTCACTCCCTTCCGGATATCTACTTCCCTTTGTTCCTGCTCACATTCTATAACTGCCTTTTGCTCTTTGTAGAGATTATGTATTATTCTTCTGTCCCTGTATTTCATCCCTACCTTTCTCAGCACTTCGAACATCTTCCCCCATTTTACGTTGTCGAAGGCTTTTTCTAAATCTACAAATCCTATATAGACGCTCTTTCTCTTTTCTATCGTTTTTTCTATAATTACTCGTAAAGCTAGGATGGCCTCGCGCGTTCCTCTATTTCGTCTAAATCCGAACTGATCTTCTCCTAATATTTCTTCCGCCTTTTTCTCCATCCTTCTTTGCACAATTCTAGTTAAAATTTTTGACGCATGGGAAGTTAAACTGATAGTTCTAAAATTTTCGCATCTATCCGCGCCTTTTCTTTTTGGCAAAGCTACTATGATGTTCCGTTTGTAATCTTCTGGAATCTCGCCTGTCAGGTATATGCGACTAACTAATTTAAATAAACGATCTATTACCTCTTGACCTGCGCACTTTAAGATTTCTGCCTGCAAGCCATCTATACCTGGTGCTTTATTATTCCTTAAACTTTTTAGTGCTATCTCAAACTCTTCTCTCATTATAGGACTCCCTAGGTTATCCCCCTCTACACTGCTTTCGCTTTCTAATACATCTTGCACTTCCTGTTCCGCATATAAGTTTCCTAAATATTCTTTCCACCTATCTGCCTTCTCCCCACTTCCGATTAGGATATCTCCTGCCTCATTTCTAATGTTTTTGGTACTAGATCCAATTTCTCTAAAATTTCTCCTGATTATTTTATATGCTTCATCAGTCTTTCCTACTTCGAACTTATCTTCCACTTCTTTGCATTTATTATCGATCCATTGCTCTTTCGCTTTCCTACATTTCCGAATAATTTCCCACTTGATCGCCTTATATCTTTGTTTCCCTATTTCATCTAACCTATTTTTATATTTTCGCCTTTCCTCTATTAGACTCACAATATGTTTTGTTATCCAGGGTTTCCTACTTTCATTCTGTTTATGACCCAAAATATCCCTAGCTGAGGAAACTAAACTATTTTTAATGCAATTCCATTCTGCCTCTATGTCCCTAACAATATTTCCACCCGTGCCCTTTAGTGCTTCGTTTGTCTTTTTCTCGAACTTATTGCGCATATCATCATCTTTTAGTTTCTCTGGGTCAAGATACCTTCTTCCGCTTCTTTTTTTCAAAATCTTAAATTTAAGATTGGCTTTCATAACGACTATGTTGTGATCACTATCTATATCTGCTCCTGGATAACTTCTACAATCCCTAACTTGATTTCTAAATCTTTGCCTAACGAGAATGTAATCTATTTGATATCTCCCTAAGTCTCCTGGCATCTTCCACGTATAGCATCTCCTAACATGATGGTGAAATAGAGTGGGTCTTGCAAGGAAATAAAAATGAAACGGTCAATAGTTTGTTGTAATTTAAGCAAATATGCTAAATATTTTTGGTGATATTGCTGAGACACGCCATTTTGCATTAAGTCATGTCAATTCTGTGGCACTTTTTAGTGATCCCAGGTAACAATGTGACGCTATTTTCACGTCGAATTTTGGACATTCTAAGGGTAAATTTACGTCGTTTTGGATAGTTATTGTGACGTAAAAATGACAGCCTATTGTAACAGTCATTATTATCTGACGGTTAAATAATGTCATATTTATAAAACTATGACGTCTAAATGAGGTCTAAACTAAATAAAATAATATACCTATACAGAATGGGCCAATAGTGTGTAGTCGGCCCATATCTCTGATCCTATTCAAGGTAGCAAAATAAAACTTTACATGTATGTTGAGAACCCCACGAAGCATCCGATAAAATTATTTTGGTGTATACAGGGTGTTCATACTCTGAGCACCAAACCAAAGTTATGTTTTTTTAAATGGAACGCCCCACATTTGTTTACATATTTGAAGTCCCAATAAAATTTTATGAAAAATGGTGTACTACACGATGGGGTTCAGAGTGAGCGATTTTAAGATATTACCATTTTAGTGCCAGTGTGGACCCAACTTTGAGGAACTGCTGACATCTACTGATCGAAGCTATTTAAGATTTCTTTATTGGACTAGGTTCACAGACTGCTCTATTTGTAAAATTCTTGAGTACTTTTGTCACAAAACTTAATATTATACAGGGTGAACAGCTTACGTAATATGTATTTTTTCTTAAAAATTTCAAATGGAACACCCCATATATTATTTCCATATTTGATAGACAGTTTACTAAGCTTTTGATTGATGTAGATATTGTTAGGTCTGCGACTGACGGTTTCGGTAGAATTGAAAATTGAAATTTAAAATGTAGTAATTTTACCGGTAGTTTATTCGTTTCTCCCATATTTTAGCGCCCAAAACACGAAATATGATTTCCATTTTGTTTTTGGAAGTTGATTTCACATTGAGACAAAAAATTTCATCGGCAAATTGCTTCACCATGGTCATATTCTTAAATAAATGGTAACTTATTGAACCTATTTATAAATTGAAACAAGGAGTGCCATGGAAGAAAACCGTCCTTTCAAGAATGAGATTTCTTGTGCCGGTGCAAACTCTATTCGCTAAATTTCCTGTAAAAACAAAGTGTAAGCATTTTTGAGAGTTTTGGGTGGAAAAATGGCGGAAATTCCCCAAAAATGGTGCAAAATTACGGCAAAAATCTCAATTCTTAAGGTTCAATCTTTATTTCTGTCTAAATTATCAGTCGCAGACTTACGAATATCTACCTCATTGAAAAGCTTAATAAACTGGCTATTAAACCTGCAAATAATATACGGGGTGTTCCATTTAACATTTTTGAGAAAAGCTCCATTTTGCGCAAGTTGGCCACTCTGTACAATATGAACTATTTTGAAAAAAGTGTTAATGGATTTTACAAATAGAGTGTCCTCTGAACCTAGTCCAATAAATAAATCAGAGTTATCTTTGACCAGCAGACATCGGTAGCACCACAAATTTGGGTTCACACTGGTAATAAAATAGCCATATCTTAACAACCCTTACTCTTAACCCCACCGTGTAGCATATCGGCTTTCATGAAATTTTATGGGGAATCCAAATATGCAAACAAATGTGGGGCATTCCATTTGAAAAAACATAACTTTGGTTTGATATGTAGCACGTGAACATCCTGTATACATCAAAATAATTTGAACAGAAGCTTCGTGGGGTTCTCCACACACACGTAAAATTTCATGTTGATATCTTGAATAGAATCAGAGATATGGACCGACTACGCACTATTGGCCCACCCTGTATGTATAGTTCGACGTTGAAGTTTATTCTTGTATGCAAATAATCAAAAAAAATACGAAAACTACAATAAAGTTCATAAAAATAGACAATTATTTAAAGGGTCGGTACTATATTACAATTTTGGTCAGTGTGAAAATAAAAATTGTATGTTCAATAACAGATCGGGCGGTAAAATATGAGCAGCAAAAAAAGTGGAAACCAGGAGTAACATATCTTCAAATGAGTAGCTCAATAAATATTTGAATGCGTGAAAATCCAATTAGGCAGTAAAATAATAAAGGGGCAGTAACACGTGTGCAGTCATTAAATGAGAATGGGTCCGTTAGAAATCGTGGGACAAGTAGTTCTATAAATACTTATGCAGTACAAAATATGATCGGCCTGTTAAATGATGCATATATAGGTAATGTTTATTTAAGTTACGCAGCGAAATAAAAAATAACAATTAACAATAATGTAGATACTAAGAAAAAAATTAAATTGATTGCACCTTTAAAATTATTCAATGCTAACGACTGAGACTTACAACGCTCTGCCCGCTTTACTTCGCTCCGCTTGGCCTTAACCTGACAGATTTTTGGACAAAAAGTTCCAGTTGCTAGCGTTTATAATGTTATTCTCTTCAAAGGTGGGCATTTTGAAGTGAATAATATTTGAAGAGAATAATATAAACGCCAATGACTGACACTTTTTAAAGTCTGTCGGGTTAAGGTCAAGTGGAGCGAAGCGAAGCGAGCGGAGCGTTGTAAATATTAGTCGTTAGCATTTAAATGATGCATTATTCGATGCAGCATTACAAAAATGAAGAGCTGAGTTCAGTATTTTAAACATTTCTATGGGAAAACGAGGAGGGGTGCATTGAATAATTTTAATGGTGCAATGTTAGTGCAATATATCCAAGCACTCGCAACTCGGTGATAAGAGATAGGTAATGAGCAAAACCAGCTAATACTTATAGGCAAATCTCTTCCGATTGGCCGCCCACGGTGAACTGTTGCGTAAGCTGCACACCTTTTAACGGAAGAGTGCCGCTCTTTTCAATGACACTGGCCATTTATTTAATCTACCGCTCGAGTAAGTTTTGAACTGCCCCTGTAGGATTAAATAACCAACCAAATTCCTTTATATTGCTGGCTACGTTCTACGATTTACAAGTGTACATATCATATAAAAAGAAATTCGTACAGTTTTTAAATTGTTTACCAACAATAAGGACATCAGTGTTTTCTGCATCCACAATAATATTGTGTATTTGCATAATTTTAGAACAGATTTTGAATAGGCATTTCCAGTTAAGACAAATTTATCAAAATAAAATTTTCTGAATTGTGTGTAACGAAATTGAGCGAGAAGGCCTGGCAGAGATCCAGAATTGTGCATCAATTTGGGACCTTCCAAGAGTTTAGATTTAGAACACTCATTGGAATTTAAGGCATTGGCCTCAATTAGTCTTCGACAGACCTGCTGCAGAGGTTTTGTTGAAGATTTAATTAATCCCTTTAAATACCCTAAATAGTTCTCAAAAGGGAAGCAAGAAATATCTGCGTCATCTGCCACATGTGATAAAACATGGACATTATAAAAGAGGAATTCAGGACCATAAATACGCTCCGAATGTTTGATAAAAATATTTAAAAATTTCCTTGCTCTCTGTGAATCTAACTGATTTAGTTGCTTTTCTGATAATAATATGAAAAAACACATTGTAATAACATAAAATGTTCATATAACGCAATATCTAGAGTCTGTAAAGTTAGAGACTGGGCCCGGACAAGATGGTGGCTGCGCGAAAATGTAGCGGGAAATATGATTTTGACAGAAACAGTGCCGTACCGGCGTATATGTGAAATTTATTATTATTTTAACAATGAATTCATAAAAGTTACATTCAAAACAGGAAAATTAGCATTTTAAGGCATGAAAAAATCGCGAAACACATTAAGATTTCGTCATAAGTACAGATAAATTATAAATGTGACGTTTGGTGTGAGGTTATGTCAATTACGAAATCGGCATGTTTATGTGCAAATAATCTCAATTCCATAATTGTTATAGTTGAAAACAGGTTTTTGAACAAGTTGTTTACTTATGTGACAAAAGAAAATTAGAATAAATCATAAAGGAAGCCGAATAATCCAATTTACTATTTTTCAGCACTGAAGAGTTAAAGAATTGCAAAATAAACTTATTATTCTGTAATTAAAAATTTAGAGAGTTCTATTAACTACCAAAAATAAATAAGTGGAATTCACATATATTAAGAACTAAACGCCTCGTTGACCTTTCAAAAAATAAGAATCCTTGGTGCTTGAGGTATGTCATGTCACACAAGGTCTAATGATAGAACGTCCAGGCATTTGTCCTGCGGGAAGGAGCTTCGGGCGGGACAGCTGGACAGAGCCGCTAGTCCTACCAGCAGGACATTATTTTTAAATGGGATTGTCCTGCCGGCAGTACGTGCGCAGCTTTCGGCAGTACGGACCCAAATTTCATAGGCGCCGTAACAATTTTGCTATTTATTAAATAAAACATCTGCTGAGAAACATTTTTATTTATTCTCGTACAAAATAACTTGGAAAACATTAAAAAATAACACTGCGCCTGTGATGCTGATTGTTTCCTAAATCTGCGTAAAATAGGAAATTTTAATCTAATTTATTACCTATAGTATAATTAAACACTTGCCATTCTTTTGTAATAACTCAGCACTAATTTTCGTTTTTGTATTGTTCAAGTCTCGCAGAACTGTCACAAGACCCAGAGACCCAGAGATTTTAGTTACTCTTCCGTTGCATACGGCGCTCAAATAATTGTCTCCAAACGCGGACATACACCATTTAAAATCTGGTTTTTTATCAAAATTCTTTGCTTTTGAAAAACCCGCGGCATAATTAGCGTGCAAGCCACTGTACGTGCGAGATTTTTTTCAAGAGTTGTCTCCTTCTCCGTAGCTTGCCTCCTACTGGTCTGAACGAGATGAAACTTACACTTTAGATAGGCAAAATTTTACGACAAATCCGATGGTGGTGGTTACGTTCTCATATGGGGACGCAAATGTACTGAAAACAATAGGGTCGAAAATACGTGCTGCTGGAAGGACGCTTGGACACTCTATCAACTAAGGGTTAATCACTTGGTAGTGGTTGTACTCCTAAATCCTCGTCTTCGTCGTCTTCATCATCATCATCATCATCATCATCATCATCATCATCATCACCATCATCTTCAGTTGTGACTTGATATTCATCTTCACTCTCATCATCAGATGATCCTGTGTTCACAGTGAACTTCAACGAATCCAATGCATCGTCCATCAGATGCTCTTTCTCAAAGAAAGTTTTTTCCACTTTTTGCACATGGCCACATACATCTTTCCACTCTTCTGAGCTAATAATGGAAAATTTTCCACGTGCTAATTCCTCCACATCACCTAATTTAAAAGTAACGTTTCTGCTAGCTACCCAGTTCTTTACAGTGGCCCATATCTTCTCTATGGGGTTCAATTCCGGGTGATAAGGAGGAAGCCGTAACACTCGGTGACCATGGGCTTCAAGAAGCTCATCCAATTTGTATTTCTTTGGGAATCGATACAAATTTTGTTTGATAAGACCATAAAGCTCAGGTTTTGTATTTGAGCCATCAAAATGTATTTGACGTTCTTCAAGCCACTTCACCATCTCGCCTTTTCGGCTCGCAGATGTCAGGTTTTTTTCCACCAGGACATTGTGATATGATGCATTATTAATCACAAGTACACAATTAGGCGGCATGTTGGGCAGTAATTGTTTCTGCACCCATGTCATGAAATTGGCATTATTCATGTCATCGTGGTAATCTCCTGATTTAGAACCTAGAGACAATGTTTGGTTACATTTTGATATTAAAATTACTTACGTATGTGTTACCTGACCGAAAAATGAGCAACGCATTGGGAATGAAACCATTTTCACCTCCGGCATGTACAATAATCAGCCTTTGGCCTTTAGAAATCGGCTTCTTTAAGTTTTTAGTAGACTCATCATACCACCCTTTCGGCTGGACATGGCTGCTGTGTATATACGTTTCATCCGTATATATAATGGTTCGGCCTTCTTCCCGGTATTGCAGAATTTGTTTCAAGTATTTCACCCTTTTCAGGCGAATGTCATGGCTTTCCATTAAAATCTTACGGTTGTCTTCTGTCTTTCGCCACCTTAAATGGAAATAGAAGTAAACGAGGTGTCCCACTCAAGCAGGCTCACTTTTGCTATCTGTTGTTATAAAAGTATTTTCAAAACATAAGCATTTAATGAAACAGAAATTTGAATATGCATGTAGTAACGGCATCCGAAATATTTTGACTTTGGATATACAAAAGCAGCCATACCTGAATCCAATAGATTTCAGAAAAACCCATAGCGACTGCCTCGAGCCAGAAAAAGAAAGGTCAGAATCTTTAATCTTCTGTAGAATACCTGGAATACAAGGTGATATTAGGCTAGATGATGCGATAGGTAGGTATTTAAATGTAGCATTTGTTATTTAACGAAAAAGCAGTAATTGCCATTTGTTCCTAGAATAATTTGTTCAAATAGCCCCTGATTATTGGGATCACTTTCCGTCATTGCATATTTCATTCATGTTTCGATGAAAAATACATTATACACATTGAAAACACATCGTGAAATATAATTGTCTGAAAAATCATTGGGTTTCAACAGAAAGTAAGTTTCTTGAAATTTATCTACAATCGAAGACGGAATCCAGGAAGTTAAATATCCAAAGCATTCCATTTACTAAAATGCAAGTGCGATTCATACTTTCATAACTTGGCTACGCAACAGCAGCACCCAATTGGTTTTTTGATATTATATCCAAAAAATACACGAAAATATCTTGAACTTTCTTATTACCACGTTCCCTCTATTTATGAAAAAAGAAGTTCAGCAGACTTTACAATGAATCACCCCGTATTTGACAAGTAACAACTGCCAGCAGTTGCAATGAAAACACACCTTAACGAAGTTTTCTTTTTTATAATGGTAATTATGTACTTAAAATTGAGAGAGGGATTCCTTTTCTCCAAAATAAAAAAATTATGTATAATTTCCCGTATTGTTTCCGTTTCTCCCACAGAAATCAGGCCGAGCTTACGCTTCTTTCGCGGTCGTTCCTTATGTGGTGTAGCAAAGGAGGTGCTAGGCTCAGCTTCTACGCTTTTCGATTCCTTCAAAATCTTCGCTACTGTGTTTCTCGAAACACCTGTTGCTTCTATAACTCTTTGCCTTAAACACACAATTGGATCTTAACAATAATCAAGCTCATTATGAAGTGGGTACGTACATACCTGTAATTCTTTAAAGGAATCCTAATTCCATTTTGCGCTTCTTCCCGCATAAACTTTATCACGTTACTGATAATTTCACGGCCTTGGCTATGAATTACCATGCCGGGTTTGCCAATTTTTTTGGGAGACATTTCTAACCTACAAACGTCAAAAATTTCAACTTGGATTTAATGTGTAAAATTACTTTGATTGTAGTATTACCTGGATAACAAATAATACTATCGACGATTTTTCAAAAGTCTTTTAAATAACACCGAGATCACAAAATAAGCAGAATAATCTGCAAACACAAAAAATTTTAACCTTCAATTCACTTACAAGAATTTGTAGTATTAATTACCTCGAACTCCGTTTTTCGAATAAAGATGATAGTTTTTTAGTCTTTTAAGCAACACTCACAATAAAAACGCAAAATAAAACAGAATATCCACTAAAAAAAGCACACTCAAACATGAGTCAATAAAACAACAATGGACGCACAGTAATCTTGAAGTTCTTGACGGCGCCACTGGATTTACGAGTTCCGCCTTCGGACGAAAACAGGTCTATTGCGCTGATCACGTGACAGCCCAGTCTTTAACTTTACAGACTTTACAACACATTTTAAAACACATGATCCAGCATAAAGCAGAAATGTTCGATATTCTGTTGCTTTCCAATAATTTAAATCAGCTAATGTACGAGTTTTTCGATTAAATTCTACAGGAATGTGCTCTTTCATGGCCTCAAAACGCGCAGATATTTCCTATAATTTGTAACTTGGAAGTCTTGTTGGTAGGGGTCCACTTGTCCAAAAGTTTAATAATTTGCGCATAACGCCTAAACACAGTGCAAGTAGTCTATGGGAAATTTATTTATTAAGTTAATTGGAAGTTGAATAATTAATGGTGAAATTCCAATATGGTGGTCTTCGCCTAACCACAAACGAAAAGAACTATCTGTCCGTTTGGGGGCACATATTCCTTTCAAAACCCTTCTGCCACTGATGGTTTCCCCGGGATCATAACATCTTTCACAATTTGAGTAGCCACAGTGCTATTTGATGCATTTTAGGAAAGCCCTAGCAGATTGTGAATGAGCATTTGAAATTTTGAACTATGAAATAGTGCAAGACCGCCAATGTTAAAACTTATATTCATTTACATTTTCAGTAAATGTAGGAAGCTTTGATTGCAAAAATTGCTTTAGGCTATTGTGAATTGCAATATAAACTATTTGACCTGTTTTCAACTCTACAGTTTCAAATTGTGTCGGGGATTTTAGTAAAGTTCCGCTGTCACAAGGTAGTTCAGGATTATTGCTGCATTTTGTAAGATTTGTGGCCTCGAAGTGAACGCCTTTTGCGCGAGCACGCAGGCTGTATCTCGCGAGGCTTTTCGAGTTCTCCCTATGATTGGGACCAGTATGCAAAAGACTGTTATTAGAGCATCATTGCTGTTATTGTATTTTCACGTTTATTTGTTTTACTTGAAATAAAACAATCGTAAAGTTACAAGTTCGTACTGTTGTCACTGGGCTAACGGCAAACATTAGCAAAGTTATAAAAACTACAGTCCATCAAGAAAGTTATACTACATTGGTCCTCAGAGCGGATTAAGAAGCCTGCAGAACACAGACATTTTTGCATTTCTGCACCTTGGCGTCTCGCATAACACAAAACGCAAAACAAAAGCGAGTTCCCTGAGTTTATTCCAATTTTTACTAATTATATCGCTTTCATCTTAGCTTGTCTCGATTTACATACTTGCAAGTGTATCGTATGCCCATTTGTCATTGCATATCTTTGTTCAGATTAAACACGATTAAGTCCGCCATGTCTGAACTAGAGAAATTAATTAAAAGTCGTGGATCAGTCAAAAGTAAACTCACAAGTTTCCACAAATACGTTTCCAGACTGGATGATTTGTATCCAAGTAAAGTTATAAACGACCCGAAAGCCTTCTGGGAACTGAACAGCGTCTAGAGCAGGCGTCGGAAACCTTAGACCCGCGGGTCACCAAGTGACCCATTTGATAATTTCAAGTGACCCACTTGAGTTCCGCAAATAAAGCATAATATATCAAAATAAATTATAAAACAAACGTGAAGCAAACTCTTTGAGAAAGTATAAAAATAAATAATAAGATTAACATTTTGGTTTGATTACAAAGTTACAGAAATGAACATAGGCAGAATACAGCGACTATTGCCCGAACAAATCTCATCATTATTCGTGATCAGCACGTGATCAGGGCTACTATTGGTCGGCTGGGCTCTCTGACTGCGTGCCACCTGCATCCGACCAATAGGAGTACTGCATATCTGCTGATCACGCATCTACTCTCGTTTACGTTTAGTTTGTTTTTAACGTGAGTAAACAGTAGTTCAGTTCAGAAGTGCGAGAATAGTGCGAAATAATTAATATTTTTATTACCATGAACAAACAAAAAGCAAAAAAAGATTATTTCAAGATGTGTGGACTGAAAAGTATGGATGTATGGAAAATGGTGACAAATTGATATGTACTTTATATTCAGATATAATTACCGCCAGGACTTACAATATTGAGCGACACTTTTCTTCAAAACATAAAGATGTAAGTGAAATGCCAAATGATGAAAAATATGAATACATTGCTAAACGTGTGTTAAATTATGGCAAACAAAATAATTTTTTGAAGAGATTTGTTACCAGCCACAATTACGCTACATCTGCCAGCTTTGTAGCAGCTCTTAGTATTGGTACCAGCGGAAAACCATTTACAGACGGCGAATTTTTGAAAAACGCATTCATACATTGTTCCGAACACTTATTCAATGACTTCGCAAATAAAAAGCAAATAATTGAGAGAATTAAAGAAATGCCATTGTCGGCTAGAACAGTTCAGCGTCGCATTGAAGATATGGCGAAAAATATTGACGCACAGGTCAAAAATGATTTGTTATCTAGTGACATAATTAGCATTGCACTTGATGAAAGTACCGATGTAAATAGTATGGCTAGACTGGCAATTATTATTAGATTTGCATCAATTAATAGTTCGAACGTCAATGAAGAACTATGCGTTCTTGCTTCAATGAATGACACGACCAAAGGCATTGATATTTTCCGTCCAGTACAAGAGTTTACAATTTTGAAAATGGGAATATATTGAATTTAAAAAGTAAATTATTTTCCATAACAACTGATGGTGCTCCAGCTATGAGAGGAAAAAATGTTGGATTTGTGAAACTAATGGAAAATGAACTTGGCCGCCCACTTTTATCGTTCCATTGTATCATACATGAAGAAAATTTATTTGCAAAGGCATCTACGCAACAACTGAAAGATGTAATGGAAAAAGTTGTTAAAATCGTAAACACAATAGTAGCACGATCTGCATTAACACACAGGCGCTTCAAAGCTTTTTTGGAGGAAATTGAATCGAAATATGGAGATTTGGTGTTACATGCTGACGTACGATGGTTAAGTAGAGGCAAGGTTCTTAATAGATTTGTAGAGTGCTTTGATGATATACAAATATTTCTTAACGAAATCGGTGAAAGTTATCTTGAACTCAATGATAAACAATGGTTTTTAAGACTTTTGTTTTTAACAGACATAATGAACCATTATAATGATTTCAACGTACGACTCCAAGGAAATAACCACACAATTTGTGTACGAGGAATGGAAGAGTTTTTGTTCGAAATTATTATTATCTGAAACTGACGTAAAAACTAAAAAATTTTCTTTGTTTCCCTTACTAAGAATCCAACATGAGAAAGAAAATATCGATGAAAGCAATCTAAATATGTTCGAAAGTTGTATTTTGAACATTAAAAGTGAATTTGAAAGTAGATTTCAAAATTTTAAGAAGCACGGCGAAACATTTACATTTATAATAAAGCCCGATGAAATAGAGGAAAATGTTTTAGATTTGCAATATTTTGAATACCTTAAAATTGACAATTTAAGTTTAGAAATGATTGATTTTAAAAGTTCAACTTTATGGACGGACAAATTCAAGACATTGCGGAAAGATTTAGAAAACACGGAAGATAATCATCTTCTCATGATATCATCGTGTTGGGCATCACTTCCTACAAAGTTTTCATGTTTGAAAAAAATTGGCTTTGCCATTTTGTCCGCGTTCGGTTCTTCTTATAAATGTGAGCAAATATTTTCACACATGAAATTTATTTTAAGTAAGAACAGGAGCAGATTAACTACCGAAAATTCAGACGCTTGTATTCGTCTTAAGGTGACTAAGTATGAACCAGACTTGACTAAATTAACATCACAAATTCAGCATCAGGGGAGCCATTGATAAGGAAGCGAACACTTATGTTTTGAGTTTAAAAGCATATTGTAATAATTTTGTTAGTTTTCTCAGTAAAAGTTATTTTATTTTTCACTAACGGACTGTTTTAAAATGAAAATACCCAATGACCCGAACCATTTTCTTAATAGTCACATTTTGGCTCACAGCCAAAAAAGGTTGCCGACGCCTGGTCTAGAGCGTGTTTTAAGCATTATCGATAAATTTGAAGAAATTCAAATTAAGTATTTATGAAATTACACCCGATACCGGTTTAGAAAAGAAATATTTTGAACGAGAATCATTCGAAACTAAGTAACATGAAAATATTGCTCTCGCAAAAGCTTTGTTTTACCGAATTCCCCGGTTTGCGCAGCCGGCACAGACACACCGCATTTTCGCAGCCCAAGTCCGGTACTTAGTAACCATGCGCTCTCCCACGCACCAGGGACATACGAAAATGTACCCCCAAGTAATGTAAAATTACAACCATCCCATTGCCCAAATATTTTGGCGACTTTGATAAATGGCTCGAATTTAGGGACACATTCACGTCTCTCATCCACGAAAATCCATCAATAAATAACATCCAAAAGTTCCATTACCTTCGCGATTCGTTAGGTGGAAACGCACTTCAAATTATTTCTAATCTAGAATTCTCTGCCTCAAATTACTTGCTTGCATGGTACATTTTTTCGAGGCGTTTCAATAACTAGAGAATGTTAATACAAAATCACGTAAAATTCCTACTTTCCATAGAGAAAGTGCAGGGCGAATCCCCTCGCGCTTTAAGGAAAATAGTAGAAGATGTCTCTAAATATTTAAGAGCGTTACAAATTCTTAAAGAACCCATAGAAAGTTGGGACACTTTAGTTGTTTATTTAATCGTAACAAAATTAGACTCCGTTACTGCCATGTATTATAGGGAAGAGACTAAGGCAAAATTCGAGAAGGCCTCTTCAGAGAACCTGAACGAATTCCTCAAAGATCGCGCAGACCTTTTGGACTCTGTAGAGTTCAATAAAACCGCAAAAAGAACGAAACCAAACACTTTCGAGAGTGTAGCATGATGCGCCGCGCAAGAGTTGTGGCAACGTCGCTGTCCTTTAGTAGTAGAGAAATGAGAATACTGGGACACATCCCTGGCCGAGGCGGTTGACCGCCTCGGCGGGAGGAAGCCGGGCGCCCGTCTTTCTGGCTGAGGAGGGATGGGGCGCTCGAGCCAGCCCGCCGAGGCGATCGATCGCTTTGGCGGGTGGAAGCCGGGCCCCCCGGCTTCTCCAGGTGCCATCCACTTCTTCAAGGAAGCCGGGCCCCCGGCTTCTCCAGGTGCCATCCGCTTCTTCAGCAACGACTTCTGCGGCAGCCTCTCTCAGAAGAAGCGAGTGTCTTTGCCGAAGAGTGCGCCCCCCAACGTTTGCAATTGTTTATACTAAATAAATATTGATATCAAAGTTTAAGAAAAAAGCACGTTCGCCGCCGATAAGAGATGTTATAATTGTTTTTATTATGGGTAAAAAACCTTTCAACTCGCCGACAGGATTATGCTTGTTTAGGTTTGCTCCCACGTTCTATATATGCACATACTACGTTGCAGACACTACAAGGTGACCCGTTTGTTTGTTTGTATTATTACAATAAAATAACATTCTAGAACATTCTCAGTTTGTTTATTTTCACACGTACTATGTTTAAAAATTACTTGTTATCTTAATGCGTTTCGGACACGTGTGTGAACCATCTGGTGAGTGCTGGAAGTACTAATTGAGTGTCGGTAATATAGAGCACATGTAGATTTCTGTTACACTTACTGGAAAGTGCAAATTGAATGTCGGTAATATAGAACGCATGTAGAATCTTAAAGAGACCATTTATAGTTATTGATATGCAAACATCTTAGTTCTCGGTAGTAGAACATCCTACATCGCTAATTATTTGAGAACAGTAGTTTAAATCTAGGCTAACTCTTACGTAAAAACTGCGTCATGTGGGGTATCAAATTAAAGGACTCAACGAGAGGTATCGGAATATTGGGGTGGTTTTTAGGGATGGTTTTTGGGGGTGGTTTTTAGGGGTGGTTTTGGGGATTGTTTTAGGGGTGGTTTTAGGGGTTGTTTTTGGGGGTTGTTTTAGGGGTGGTTTTAGGGGTAGTTTTAGGGGTGGTTTTAGGGGTGGTTTTTAGGGGTGGTTTTAGGGTTGGTTTTTGGAGTTTGTTTTTAGGGGTGATTTTTAGGACGCCCCCGGCCACGCTCCTTGCCCCGCCCACCTAGGTCATGTAGGGTATCAAATTAATCAGCTCGATGAAACAAATAGGAATCTATAGTTATTCTCATACTTCCGAATTCTTATCAGTAGTTGTCTGTCTGTCTGTCTGTCTGTCTGTCTGTCTGTCTGTCTGTCTGCCTGACTGACTGACTGACTGACTGTCTGTCTGTCTGTCTGTCTGCCTGTCTGTCTGTCTGTCTGTCTGTCTGTCTGTCTGTCAAGGCCGTTGAATTTCGTAGACTGCGCATGCGCACGGTTGTATGGAGAGTATTTAAGCAAGCGGTGCTGTCAGTTAGTACTTGTACTTCAACAAGGGAACCGCATTTGAATAATGACATACATAAACGTAGCCACGTTTCGTGTTCTGGACGGTGCTGCTGTGGATGAATCAGCACGCCGTGTCGAGGTGCACGTACATCAGCCGTTCGTGACAACAACAACATTCAACGCCAATGACGAAATTCGCATACCAATCAACCAACAAGACGTTTACGTACTGCCGCATCTAAGCTGCATCTACATAGAGGGCAGGTTCATCAAGGGTGCAGGAGGCGGAGATGCGGCTTTAACAAATAACGCCCTCAGTTTCATCTTTGACGACGTCCGCTATGAAATCAACGGAGTGGAGGTGGATCGAACAAAAAACGTGGGCATCACGAGCACACTGAAAGGTGTAGTTTCTCTGAATGAGGGTGAGGTGTGTGCGCTGGGGAATGCCGGCTGGACGAATACGGGAGACTCACCGAGCCACCTTATCGACGAGAACGGGAACTTTAACGTGTGCATCCCGGGAAGAATCCTGCTGGGATTCTTGGAAGACTACCCCAAACTTCTGTTAAATGTGCGTCACGAGCTCATTTTGACTCGATCGAAAAACGATAGGAACGCTTTCGTGGGTAACGAGGACACCAGAATTGAGTTGAGCAAGGTTCATTGGAGGGTGCCGTACGTCTATCCATCGGATGCTGAATACCTAAAACTTCTCAATATTGTCGAGGAAGAGAGAACGTTGCAGATATGTTTTCGCAGCTGGGAGCTGTACGAGTATCCGGTGTTGCCGCAAGCTACGAAACAAACGTGGGCCGTCAAGACTGCAACACGGTTATAGAAACCCCGCTACGTTATTGTCGCCTTCCGGACGAATCGCAAAGCGAATTTGGATACGGATTCAAGCAAATTTGACCACTGCAATCTGGCAAACGTCAAACTGTACCTGAATTCTGAGTGCTTCCCCTACGAGAATTTAAACTTGGATTTCTCCACGGGGAAATACGCCCTGCTATACGAAATGTACGAGAACTTCCAGAGTTCATACTATGGAAAAGTTGGCGAGCCGCTATACGGCAGGGAACAGTTCAAGGATCTAGCTCCCATCGTGGTGATTGACGCATCAAAGCAGTCGGAAAGCATCAAGTCTGGACCCATAGATATGCGTCTAGAATTTGAGTCGAGCGAGAATTTTCCGGCCAACACAACCGCATACTGTCTCATCCTGCATGACCGCATCGTTGAGTATACACCGGGTAATGAATCGGTCAGGAGAGTGGTGTGAACGCATGCCTACTCTGTATACAGATTATAGTTTTAATTATATTGATGTAAAAATATATTCATTGTTTTTATTTTTGCGAAAACCCCGGCGCAGGCGCCTGGGCCACATCCAAAGGCATCTAGCAGTAGTTGAACCTTACCACCCACAACCACTCCCATTGGATGCCGCCCACAACCTCTCTCATTGGCTATTGCCCCGCCCACTCTCATAGAGCCCCGGCGCATGCGCCTCAGCCACTGCCAAAGGCCCCAAAGACACCAGAGGCAGAAGACATGACTCCTTCAGCAGCCTCTGGTCATTGATGGCACCTGGATGGACTGGCATGAACAACACGTGTACTTTCAGAGCCCCGGCGCATGCGCCTCAGCCACAACCAAGGGGGCCCAAAATGGCGGCTTGGGGGGCGCACTCTTCGGCAAAGACACTCGCTTCTTCTGAGAGAGGCTGCCGCAGAAGTCGTTGCTGAAGAAGCGGATGGAACCTGGAGAAGCCGGGGGCCCGGCTTCCTTGAAGAAGTGGATGGCACCTGGAGAAGCCGGGGGGCCCGGCTTCCACCCGCCAAAGCGATCGATCGCCTCGGCGGGCTGGCTCGAGCGCCCCATCCCTCCTCAGCCAGAAAGACGGGCGCCCGGCTTCCTCCCGCCGAGGCGGTCAACCGCCTCGGCCAGGGATGTGTCCCAGTATTCTCATTTCTCTACTATTTCAGTTGCTCAGTACCAACGCCAGACTATGCAACACGTCTACCGCGACACAACAACGACGCAGCCATTACTCTGTACACAACTCTTAATAAAGTTGACCTGCCTTCTCGTGTATGTTTTCCATCCCGCCATACCACATTAATTTCTGGCGACGAGGAACAAAACAGTTAACAGTTAATTCGCTTGTGAACAGTGACAAGTGTTTTTAACATACAGAACAGCATTTTTTTTGTGCAATGGCGGAACAGGAAAGTCGAGAACGTGACATCAAACATTTCCAGTTCGAAAGGTTCGCAGCCGATAAAGAAGAATGGGAATATTATTTACAAAGATTTGAGATGGAGATTCACATACATGGTTTAAACACAGCAGAACACGTATCTCAGAAAAGAAACCTGCTAATAAGTAAGTAGGTCCAGAACCATTTCGCATGCTCGTTGATCATTTTAAACCAGATCTAGTAACAGCTAAATCGTACGAAGAAATTGTCGGAGTGTTAAACAAATTTTACGGTAAACAAACATATGTGCTATCCGAACGCGTTGTTTTTTCTTCTCGGTGGCGTCGGGAGGATGAGACAATAACGCAATTTTTATCAGTTTTACGGGGATTGGCCGGTAGTTGCGAGTTTGGAAACGGCTTACGTGAACGTCTACGCGATTAATTGGTTATCGGAGTAAACAACCAAACATGGCAAAACGAATTGGTTAGGTTGCATTCGAATAATTCAACACTTGAACAATTAGAAGCTTCTGCTTTATTACTAGAACAGGCTAGTGTGCAAACAAAACGTCTAGCGTGCATGTCCAACACAACACATTCAGGTACGGACACAAACAGGATTAAACATGAGAAACAAAAGATGCGCAGAAACACAAATTTTGAACAGCGTAACAAAACACAACCTACACACCGCGAAAAATCGGCAAAAACATTAAATAATATAACCGACAACATAAAAACATAACAGACTGTCCAGCCAAAGGTAAAAAGTGCTCAGCAAAAGTTTGCATAGCAACCGGAAACGCCCGCGTAAACACTCGCTCAAAGACTTACAAAACTAGGCATGTTCGTGAACAAAGCGATACAGATACATCCGAAAGCGATAGCGCAGGGTCTAGTGACTTAAACAACATTAAGAATTTTGAAAATAAAAGTAAAGTGATGTTGAACATTAACATAAACAATGAACAGTTAGAGATGTTATACGATCCGGGCGCAGCACACTCGGTAGTAAGCAGATCTTTTTGGAAAAAGCTAGGGAAACCGGAATTAAAGAAAACATACTCTGATGTAGAAATAGAAACGCTAGGAATAGCGCAGGTAACGGTACGCGCATTCCAAAAGAAACTTAACTTGCCAGTTTATGTTGTAAACTTGTTTGGATTAGACTGGTGCTTAAAATTTGAATGGCCTCTTCCACCAGGCGCAAAATTGTGTCAAGTTACAACAAATAAAACAAGCAAACCAAAAACAAAAACAAATGAACACAACAAAACGGATAAACACCACAACACACACATCAACGGAATAAGTGAACCTGATAAACACGCGAAAACATTGCTCGCCGATTTCAACGAAATTTTTAATGGTCATATCAGTACAATTAAAGGTCACATGGTCAAGATACACATTCCTGACGACGTAACGCCAAAAACATTCAGACCTCGACCTGTCCCAATAGCATTACAAGACCAAGTGGCAGCTGAACTAAACAGACTCGTAAAAGAAGACGTCCTAGAACCAATAAACGCAACGTCAACACCTATTAAGTGGGCTTCTCCTGTAGTTGTTGCTATTAAACGAAACGGTCAAGTACGCATCTGTGGGGATTATCGTGTCACCATTAACCCTTACGTACAAACAGATGAGTATCCTCTTCCTCGTTTCGAGGATGCATTTGTGCCGATCCTACGCAGTATAACATAGCAACTGTACACTCATCCCTGATTTTATACTTACGGCAACGGGCGTATTTGCTTAATATACTATTTTCGTAACCGATCTTGGTACCACACCTTCATGACTCAGTGGTCGATGTGTCAGCCTCCCAAGCCGCAATGTTGAGGGTTCGCACCCCGCAGTAGTTCTTTTTTGTTATGATTTCTCTTTTTTCTTTTGACCAAAAAAACTGTTCTGGTCCAAAAGGACAGCTAGGAGATCACCATCACGCGAGACAGACATCCACTAATTTGTTGACTTTTACTGTTATTGATTTAGTGTTGTTGGGCGGCAGAAATACACCAATCAGGGAACGTTGCATTAGCTCTAATGTTATACCGCGTAGGATCGGCATAAATGCTTCGAGGATATAACGGCAAAACTAAAGGGAGGAAAATATTTTTCGAAAATTGACCCCAAAGATGCCTATTTGCAATAGAGTGTTCACCCTGAATCCAGAAAATTCCTAGTAATATCTACACATAAGGGATATTTTACATTTAAGAGATTGCCGTTCGGTGTCTCATTCGCCCCCTCTCTTTTTCAACGAACAATGGACCAAATCATATCTGGAATAGAAGGAACCGTATGTTACCTTGACGATATCTTAGTTACAGCTCCAACTGTGGAGGAACACAATGAACGATTAAGACGAGTGCTAAGTTGTCTACAATCAGCAGGAGTACGGGCTCAAGAATCCAAATGCAAATGGTTTCAAACAAGTGTTACTTTTCTTGGACACAAGATAGATGCTGAAGGATTACACCCAACGGAAGAACATTTAGAAGCAATTCGAGACATGCCTACACCGAAAAATATTTCGGAATTGAGATCATTTTTGGGCTCTATTACGTATTACGGTCGTTTCATAAATAATTTACATGTGAAATGCATCCCTTTATATCGGCATTTGAAGAAAAACAATAAATTTATCTGGAAAAAGTAGATAATAAGATATTTAACGAACTTAAAAACATTTTAACATCCACCAATACACTGGCACACTACGATCAAAAACTACCATTATACCTGACAAGTGACGCAAGTAATAAAGGAGCTGGAGCAGTTCTGTTCCACAAATTTCCAAATGGACACCTAAGACAAGTAGCTTTCGCATCAAGAAGTTTCAAAGATGTAGAAACCAGATACTCGACTATTGACAAAGAGGCTCTAGCAATAGTGTTTTCCGTCACAAAGTTTCACCATTATCTGTATGGGAGACACTTCACTCTTCTTACAGACCACAAACCCTTAGAAAGAATTTTTAGTGAAAACAGAGTGACTCCAAAAATTGCCAGTAATCGACTTCTACGATGGACCATGACCTTAAATAGTTATAACTACTCAATAAGTTATCAACCGGGTAAAGAGAATGCCCCAGCAGACGCGCTGTCGCGATTTCCCTTGGCAAGTACAGAATTAACCAAAATCGATAAATTATCATTTCCAAGGCAAAGTCAACTACTACACCTTAGGACTAGAAATTTACCTGTTACCAGACGTGAATTACGTAAACAAACTGCCGCAGATAACAAACTTCTAAAAGTCATAAAGTATCTACAAAGTCGTTGGCCTGATAAGAAAGATGTTCCAGCAGAATTGTTACCATTTTTTGAAAAAAGAGACGAATTATCATACGAAGAAGAAATTTTAATGTGGAAGGGAAGAATCTGTATTCCAAGCAGCCTGAAAAACGACATCTTGGTGATGTTGCATGATGGTCACCCTGGTATGACTGCAATGCAATCCATGGCAAAAATGCACGTCTATTGGCCGAAAATCGACATAGACATAGTCAATTTTGTTAGAACATGCTCATCATGTCAAGAGACAAGGCAGAACTCAACCAAACGTCCACTATATCCTTGGGCAGCACCACCTGAACCATGGGCTCGTGTGCACATTGACTATGCCGGTCCTTTCTTGGGAAAAATGTGGTTAATTGTCATCGACGCTTCTACACGGTGGTTGGAAGTAGTTCCTATGAAAAACATCACATCAACGACGACTATTTCCGTTTTGCGCGAAATATTTTCAAGATTTGGACTTCCGAAATTTATAGTGTCGGATAACGGGCCTTCTTTAACCTCAGATGAATTCCAAGGTTACTGTAAGACAAACGGCATAACTCACATACGTGTAACTCCGTATCATCCAAAATCAAAAGGGAATTGCAGAACGTGCGGTGAGAACTTTTAAAGAACGTTTACTCGCGAGTGTTTCAGACATTCCATTAAAGCAGGGTGTACAAAACTTCTTAGCCTCTTATAGGAGCTCCATTCAACGTTCAACGGGAAGGACGCCGTCCGAATTGATGTTTGGTAGACCTGTTAAAACTATTTTTGATCAGTTGAAACCCGATTTAGCACGGAACATGGATAAAGCTAAACTGCAGCAAAAACGAGACTACGACAGAGGAGCACGTGGAGTTATTTTGACCGAAAACCAACCAGTATGGGTAAACAATCCACTCACATGGATCTCAAGCCGGAGTTATTACGCAGCAGACTGGTCCATACTCCTATACTGTCGAGGTAAATGGAACCCAAAGAAGAGAACATGCTAATCAACTACGACCAAGGTATATAGCCCCGTGTCCTCACTCTGAAGCGCCGAATACACAAATGGATCAACGGACGGAAGAAGAGGAAGCAGATGAACATTTTCAAGAGGCAGAACTGGTTGAATATCAATCCGAGTCTATTCAAATTCCAGAAGAAGCTCCTGAACAGGACATTCGTCCAGAACCCAGACGCAATCCACCTCGGAACCGACGGTTACCTCACAGGTACCAACAGTAAAAAAATACTAATCCCTTAGTTTGTTATAGGTAACGGAGGGAAATTTAGCATGATGCGCCGCGCAAGAGTTGTGGCAACGTCGCTGTCCTTTGCAGCTTCTTAAAACTTCAAGTCAGTTGCTCAGTACCAACGCCAGACTACGCAACACGTCTACCGCGACACAACAACGACGCAGCCATTACTCTGTACACGACTCTTAATAAAGTTGTTAACCTGCCTTCTCGTGTATGTTTTCCATCCCGCCATACCACAGAGAGTAAAACTACTAAATCGTTTGTAACTTCTAAACCATCTTGCCCTCTCTGCAAAGGGGTGCACTACATCCAAGAATTTCTAAAATTGGCTGTAAAGTCTCGAATCGAACAAATAAAGGCCAACAAGCTTTGTTTAAGTTGTCTTAGATTCGGGCACATGGTTGATCGATGCAAATCCAGTTCTTGTAAATTATGCAAGTCTCGTCATAACACCCTTCTTCACATAAATACAACTAAAGATAATAACGTTCCACAAGTTGAAAAGCAAAAGCTATTTTACGTCGCGCATTGATGCCGCGATTTCTCAAGTGTTGTTGTCAACGGCCGTCATTCGTGTTCTTGACAAAAACAGTAACCCCCATTTAGCTCGCGCCCTTTTGGATCCAGGATCTCAATGTAGTCTTGCCACTTCTAATTTCTGTGACTTGGTGCAAATAGATCGTTCCAAAATAATGCAAACAATAATAGGGGTATGAATGGGAGAGTTGTGGAAAATATAACAGTAAGGGAGATGTCAGATGAAGGTAAAATATTGTTATTATTTTTAATGTTCATAAATTATATTTACAAATTTATTTTTACCATTTAAGCTGAATATCTGAAGAAACAGGAAAAACAAAATTGTGTCGCTTCTTTTGCTGAAAATTATATTCTACAAAATGTTGATGCTGGTACATTTATATTAGAGTGTGCAGTAGAAGAATTTTCTAAAAGTAAATACTCTATTATTTATTATTGTATATTGCTATACTTCTCTAATTTAGTTTCAGAATTCATCGACCGCCACCCAAATCAAAATAAAACATCTTAAATTTATCGTTTAAAGAAACTGTGGTGGAGAAAATGGCTAGTGATACACTTGATATTGCTGTAGATCCAGAAACCAAGTTATTAGACCAATAATTCTGAATTTTTTACCTACTAGTTCCACCGACATCACCATCAGAAACGCCACTGACAACCAGATCAGGCCGTCGCGTCGTGTTCGATTTCCAGATAGGTACATTAGTCAGTTCAAAGGGGCTCCTTTGGCGTTCGTACTTTCCGAACATGCTGTATATAGATGACCCACTTAGCTATCGAACTTGTACATTGTTAAATAATACTTTGTAATACATTTAGCAACTAAGTAAATTCTAACTCATTGTAAATATAACATTCACATAGGTATAGATACCGACGTCTGCACTTTTGTAAAAAAGTACGAATAAACTCAGTCATCAACACGCGTGTTTCTCTACCAATTACTACCGTCAAATACAGTGGGCTACGATGCCCACAGGCTCTCCTCAGCATGTTGCGTTGGACATCCTTCAGCATGTCGGGTGTCACAGTTGCAACAGCTTCCTGCACTCCCATCTCCAAATAGTCTATGGTATCCACAGTTTCGAAGAAAATCAGATTTTTTAGGGGTCCCCACAGCAAGAAATCAATAGGATTTTGATCTGGGGATTTTGGAGGCCAGAAAACAGTACCACCTGTTTGGGAATTGCACTGAAAGCACTTCCAATGCGAGATGTGAGTTATGCGCTGGAGCGCCTACAACGATGACTTTCTTCTTGCTTTATTTCGAACGCCAATTCCGGACTGACGTTCTCGGAGCGGTCCCTAAATATGCAGCTGTACCCCTCGGTATCACTTATTGGGATACGCTGGATATTTAGGCGGGTCGGGTCATTCTCTTATGAAGGATCTCTGCCGCTGATCACCCTTATGCTCTTAGTCGCAGAAGGGAGGGTTCTATTACTATATTACTATTGCTAAACGTCGAATGACAAGACATAAACAAAATAAAACCGTACTCTATTAAGTTAGCTATTTACATGAAATGAATTGAATCGAATTGGTGAAAACAGAATATATACAAAAATACGCGATATTTACATTGAAATAAAACGCGGTTCTCAAGGAGTATCCTTAAAAGAATTGAGTTAATAAATCGGAATATACAGGTGTCCCAGAACAACGAGGCAGTATTTCTGGAGCAAATAGTTTGGGTCAAAATAACACTTAAATCATATAAAAAAAATTTCTAGGACGCCTCCCTTCGAAGCTATTCGCCCTTAAAAGTCAAGTCCTGAAGAAGGTTTTTTGCTGGTAACTTTCAAACTACTTTGGACTGTAGGCATAGTAAGCAAGTATCTGTGATCGAGTGACATGACATCTTCCGTATCTTGTTTAGGAAATCGGGGGTGGAACACCCCTAATGCTTTTCATCCCTTAACTTTTACGTTGGTGCTTTTAACGAATTTGCAATGACATTTTTAAATTCCTCAAACAATTTTCTCAAAAAAAGGTACTCTTTTTTGAAACCGTTAAAACGGCCCGTTTCCGAGAAAAAAAATGTATACAAAGACATGGTTTATCATTTTTACCGATTTTTACTATACAAGCCAGGCTATGAAATATGAAATGCTTCATGAAACATGTGAGAAAATGAAAATGAAGTGAAAATGTATCAACAATCGGTTTTGCAAACATAATAGCAGCTACAATAAATTTTTGAAGTGAGCACCTTGTAGACGCATACGTTTTTGTATAGTAAAAATGATAAATCATGTCTTTGTATAATTTTTTTTCTCGGGAACTGGCCGTTTTAACGGTTTCAAGAAAGAGTATCTTTTTTGGATAAAATTGTTTGAGGAATTTGAAAATGTCATTACAAATACGTTAAAAGCATCAACGTAAAAGTTAAGGGGTGAAAAGCATTAGGGGTGTTCCACCCCCGGCTTCCTAGGCAAGATATTGAAGATGTCATGTCACTCGATCACAGGTACTTGCTTACTATGTCTACAGTCCAAATTTTATAACATTCGATACAGTAGTTTGAAAGTTACCAGCAAAAAACCATCTTCAGGACTTGACCTTTAACGGCGAATAGCTCCGAAGGGAAGCGTCCTAGAATTTTTTTTTATATGATTTAAGTGTTATTTTGACCCAAACTATATGCTCCAGAAATATTGCCCCGTATACGAGATATTTACATGGAAATAAAACGCAAAACGCAGTTTCTCGGAGTATCCTGATGGTACGCTTGCGGCCCGTCGTGATCAATACTGAACTTTTACGGTGTCCCGAAGTTTTCGTGGGAGCACCGAGCGATGCCGACTCCGAAACGGGTTCGGGGGCGATTCTCGTCAAAGCACGCGAGTGCAATCACCTGGGGGAACGCCGCTAGCTCTTCCGTCGCAAATAAGTAAATGTTCTACCTTAAGATTTTACCAAAAGCCGCCCATTACCCGGATGCGATCGATTTGCGCCTATATATCGTCCTGTTACAGGCACTAGGGCCACATAGGATTGACAAATCGATCTAATCTTCAGACAGACAGACACTTTCAATTCCTCAGCATGAACATATTTTACTTATTTGATACGGACGAGGTAGGCCAGCCAAATTATGACTGGTTAGATTTTACTTCAACGGTTTCTTACTCAAAAGTTAAAGGACGGTTACTATCAGTTGGTCACACGGCGAAGTCGGAACGGTCGATCAAGTAAGTACTACTAGGTCGGATGAGAGCAGAAAAATTCTGATCCTCTTCAGTGGTGCGGTCTTCTCTTTTATATCCCCGGGGAGGGGCTGTTGAATTCCTCTACGTCAGCTGTAGTAGCGGGAGCAAATTCAGCACGAAATCTTGCCATCTCGTAAAAGTGGGCGTCAGGAGCTTCTATAGGTGCTAAAGAGTAACTCGCGTGACGTCAGTCGCACGTGTAGCGTGTTTCATTCTTTCATCGGTGCATGCGTATACTGCTGCCCTGTACACTCCCCGCCCACTGTGCATCTATACTTGTAAATGTTTTCGTTGGCGTCGCAGGCAGCTTGTACATTTATACTTGTATAGCCTTTCCGATTTACGTTCTCGTCAGCAAATCTTCCTGGTCTTTTTATTCTGACATGGGTACAATCTAACGCACCGATCACAGTAGGAATTGTGAAACGTGATTGCCACTTTACTGTACCATCATTCAGTTCAATGACAGTTGTTGGAAATTTAATCCACTGATCTGCCCTCTGGCACATTTCATCAAGAACCCAATCTATCGTTTTGCAGGCTGCAGTGCGATGAATCCCAAAGTCTTCTAGAACTCCATTTCGCTTACGCAGTGAAGAAATATCTCAATTTTTCTTCTTTCAGTTAGTGCTCCTCCTCTGCGTTCGTGGTTTGCTGGTAGAAATTCGTTACACAAAAAATCTAAAATTTCAGATTCAAACCTTAACAAACTTTTCGATTGACTAAGGCTAACTAACACTCCTTCGTTCTCGATAATTTTTTCTGTTTAAGCAAAATTCTCAGAATAATGCCAAAAGTGAATTAATGGCAGAAATAAAAGTTATATACGACCTGCTACTTTTTTCTGTATCATTATTTCTGGTTAACTAATCCTGTTGTTTGGTTCGCTAAGGGCGGAAGTACCATTTTTTTATTAATTTTTCAGTTCTCTGAAGGGATTTTGAGCTCTATTCATTGCGCGAAAGACTGGTGTCGTAGAGGTGATAGTAATGATTTTGTGAATTTCAATTTAGGCGGATGTCCGAGTCTTGTTTAACTTACTAAGGGCGTTCATGGATATCTGGCTTTTAAGACTTGCCTGCCATTTCCCAACAGACAGTTGTCCATAACGCCCTTAGTGACTTTGGACAACCGCATTTCGTGGTAAGAAACTTCTCTGACTTTCCCTCTATGTTTTCAAAGTCTTTTATTTTACATGTAATGCTGTAAAGGTAGTGATTATGTCTAAAAGAACATTGAAAATTTTGGCATAGGTTAAATCTCGATGTGAGATAACCGAAGAACACACTGGTATGTATATCATAATTTTAATGTTAAGGTTATGAAATAACACAGACTTTGGAATCTGAAATTACTGTTAATAATCTCGCTGACATAAAGAAAACATCTTAGAACGATGCAAATATCTATCACACATGAATGGGCCCAATTAACTACATACCAATTAATAAGAGTTTGCTCGGATAAAATTTTTTGAAGTAAGACTTCTTTTTCTCGGTAGACTAAGTTCCTGTGTTGGCAAATGCGAGCGTCAGGCAAAGTGAAACGAATGCAGGGGAGGAGTCTGAGAAGACGGGCAAAGGGCAATGGGAATATCGAACGCCCCACTCTTTAGCCACGCTCTCTCTCATGCTTCGTGCTCTTTCTCTCAGGCAAGAGTCAGTGAAGCGAGACCACAACGTTTCATGTCTCGTGACGCCGCCCCACGCCCCACTCCTTAGCCACGCTCTGTCTCATACTTCGCGCTGTTTCTCTCAGGCAAGCGTCAGTTCATTCCTCTAATAACGTTGAAGTTTCACTTATACCGCGTGTGGAGACTACGCACCCAGTTTTTTTGATATGTATGAAGTCCATCTTCAAGATTTTTATGACGCTAGTAGTCTAGGCGAAATCACGTCTTCTCCATTTTTTGTGAACAGCAAGAAAAGTTCAGTTTCTCGATGTTTTGTTATCCAGATTTGTACCCGTGCAATGCACCTCATCAAATATTGGATTATTGAGATGAAGAATTGATGAAGAATTCAAGGAACTAAATCTTGCAATGAAAAAAATATGCCTGCCAGATAACCTCCCTGTGATATCTAGAAATCCTAGACCTATAAATAAGTTGAAATATAATAACTTGATGGAACTAATGCAGTGGAAACTGTAAGGAAACAACTGTTTCGGAAAGTTCTGTTTTTTTTGTGTTCCTTACATTTTTCTATGTATATTTTTTTTATGTGTATTAACACTTTTTGCGTTTGGCATTTATTAGACTCTTTGATTTGTCTATGTATTTTTCTCATAATTTTCATACAGTTGGCTTAACTTTTGTTAACATGGTGGACAACCTTCTGTATAAAAATGCATTCGCAGAAATCGGTTGTCCAACATTATTTTTTTCAATAGAACAAAAAATATTTATTTTCATGGTTGGCATCACTAAAGGACATACTTCAAATTTAATGACTGGTTAAAATAATTAAGTATACCAATTTCTCTTCAGAAAAAATATCAATGATGCATTAAGAAATACGTTTTCTTGCTCTCTTGAAAATAGCAATTTTGTGGCAACCGCCCTTACTGAACCAAACTACAGAATTATTCCTTATACCATTTCAACGAATGCGATTGATGGCAAATTAACATGGGAAATTGAAAATAGTGGAATATTTGCTCTCCAGTAGTATGTCATCATCATAAGGTTCTCAGTCTGAAGACTGGTTGGATGCGTACCTCCACTCTTTTCTATCCTGAGCTAACCTACGCATTTCCCTAAAAGTAGAACATCCTACATCACTAACTATTTGAGAGCAGTAGTCTAATCTAGGCCTACCCCTACCTCTTTTTATTCCTATCTCTGCCTCTAGTATGTCGCGAACTATTCCTTCGTGTCTCAGAAGGTGTCCTACCATCCTATCTCTCCTACTCTTTATTGTCTTCCATACCTTTCGCTTTTCCCCAAACTCTTTCTAATACTTCCCTATTGCTAACCTTATCTATCCACGGTATCTTCATCATGCTCCTGTAGCACCACATTTCAAACGCTTCTACTCCTTTTCGATCCGCTTCCCCTATTGTCCATGTTTCGCACCCGTATAATGCCGTACTCCATACATACGACTTTAAGAGTCTCTTCCTAGTCTCAATATTAACCGTTCTCGAACATAACAGTTTCTTTCTGTTAAACGCAACTCGGCCCTGCGCTATTCTTTGTTTTATATCTTTAGTGCTCCTACCGTCTTGAGTTATTTTACTTCCTAAATAGCAGAAATCCGAGACCTACTCTATCTTCTCATTTCCTATTTGTATGTCAACTTTAGTTCTATTTTCACATCCCCTACATACCAAAATTTTAGTTTTCTTTTTATTGACTTTCATGCCATAGCTCTGTGTCAAAACTGCTTCCATTTCATTCAAAGCCGCTCCTAATTCTTCTTTGCTAGATGCTAACACTGCTATATCATCCGCAAATCTGAGCATGTTAATAGTTTGACCCTGTACGTTAATCCCTGAGGCTGTTCTGTCCTTAACAATATTAATAGCATCTTCGATATATAAGTTGAAAACTAGAGGTGACAATGCACATCCCTGTCTCACTCCCTTCCGGATATCTACTTCCCTTCGTTCCTGCTCACATTCTATAACTGCCTTTTGCTCTTCGTAGAGATTATGTATTATTCTTCTGTCCCTATATTTCATCCCTACCTTTCTCAGCACTTCGAACATCTTCCCCCATTTTACGTTGTCGAAGGCCTTTTCTAAATCTACAAATCCTATATAGACGCTCTTTCTCTTTTCTATCGTATGTAGGAATGCAAATTGATTTATAGGAAATTCTTTATAAGCTTTTGGGCAATCTCTATATGATTTAATATTTTAGAACGGGAAACTTACAAAAAAATTGAGAAATTGAGCTCAATATTTAAAAGACTCATTTAGAAGCTACCAAATAGTTAATAATTAATAATGCTTTTAACTATCGACAATAAAAAATGTACATTTTAAAAACATTAAATTTTTGGGCAAGAGAATTTGAAATACCGATTGTTGAATTTGATCCAGCGTGGTTGTGGAACCTTGTTAGAAATCTGGGAATATGTTCACCCTTAATCCCAGAGCGCTACTAAACTCGCAAAGATGGCGGCGGCGTTTCCTAAACGTATTATTTAAATACCAAGTCCAACTTTTGATTAAACTGATAGTAGATAAACGTTGTACGATGCTTTTATCGCAATTTCATATTACGATACACGATGGGTTATTAAACTCGGCCTTCCTCTCGTTTGAAAATTTTTCCATCTTGTATCATAATATGAACTGTTATGATACTCATATCGTAAAAAACTATTCCCATTCTGTAGAAGAATATAAACAATCTCGTTAATTTATCGTCGAATATGTTTTTATTAAATTGTGTTAATTTTGTAGATTTTTTGCTGATGAATTCGGGACGTGCAGTACTACTTGTGGCAATGGAATTAGAAGAAGGGAAGTATATTGTAAAATATTTTTAGAAATATCCCAAACATTTGTGAAATTATCGGATGAAAAATGCAGTGGGCAGAAACCTTCAGAGACTGAGCCTTGTTTTATACAGCCATGCATGCAAGAGAAAATAGACATTAAAGATGATCCATTTAGAGCTGATGCCACGATAAGAGTTGGCAGTGAATTTAGAAGTACAACTTACTCTTGGAAAAAACAAGGATATACCCACTGCAGTGCAACTTGTTTGGGAGGAGTACAAGAACTTATAGTGCATTGTGTTCGAGATGATACTCAGAAAGTTATATCACCATACTTATGCCCAAAGGAATTAAAACCAGAAATTCTCATAAGAACTTGCAACGATCATCCTTGCCCACCAAGATGGAATTATACGGAGTTTAGCCCATGCAGCCAGACTTGCGGAATTGGAATACAAACAAGAGATGTTAACTGCATTCACGAAGTAACTCAAAGCAGCAACATTGCTATAATACCAAACAATAGATGCCCTCAACCACCTCCTCCCGATAGACAGTACTGTAATGTTCTAGATTGTCCTATAAGGTGGAAAGTATCAGAATGGTCTCGATGTTCAAAATCTTGTGGGGGTGGAGAGAAAATTCGTAAAATTGAATGTAAACAAGTAATGGCACAGAACCACACGGTTGATCGTCTCCAGCACCAGTGCCCGTCGCCGAAACCACCGGACACAAAACCTTGCAATACAAAAAGCTGTGTTCTCGAATCCGACAAACCACAAATTGATACTTCTAATAGTACTTTCATTCAACATGACTCAAAAAAGAAAAAAATATCTCTTAAAATTGGGGGTGCTGCTACAGTTTTTGAAGGTACTGTTGTTAAAATAAAATGTCCCGTTAAAAGATTTAATAGGACAAAAATTCAGTGGATGAGAGATCGTCGAACTTTGTCAAAATCTAAAAAATATAAAATGTCTAAGAAAGGTGCATTAAGAATACAAAATTTGTTGATGAGGGATAGTGGCGTATATACATGTATAGCTGGAAAATCAACAGCATCTCTACTTTTAACAGTTAAACATGTTCCTGGGCGTTTCCCAAATTCAGAAGAAATTCAGAGGCATATGTATAAAAATAACCCTAGAGAATTTGGGGATTACGAAGGAAACAGGCGTGAGCATGATTTAACACCGAAATTTATAAGTGATGATCATTCACATGAGCAACGGCCTTATTCATATAAACAAAAATCAGTAGCAAAATCAAAATTGACCACTTCAACACTTCCATCCCAGATAAAATTTAATAAATATTCTGCATTACCTTCTCAGTTTGAAGTCGTCAATAATCAAAATCAGGTAAGTACCTATATCGTTAAAATAATGCATTTTATTAACTGATGCTAGGTAGTTGACTAATTTAGCGACCAAATAAACTTTCCTGAAGTTCGATCGTAATAATTAAACGAGGCGTCAAGTCCGAAGATGCAAATATTTGTTTATATGATCATTTGATACTGCCGCACACAAAATTTAAAGACGAAGAACTACTATTACAATCCCAGTCCATTAGCCTGACGATTGTCTTGGTTATTAGGTTGAAAGATATATTTTAGGCATCCTGCATGGCGTCTAAAATAGTAGTGAATTGATATCGCCAGACTGGATGCTTCATATAATTTATTATACCTGGGAAATTTTACCGATATACATTAATATGGCGTTCATAAAAGAAGTAGCATGAATGCTACTAGTTAATTGAGAGGTCAAATTTGTCGATTGAACCAAACATACCTTTATTTAACCACTTCTGCGGAGTTACGGAGAAAACGTGTGTGCATATTTTGTAACACTATTGCCTAAACTTTGGCGTGTGGGGTTAACTTATTAAGAATTCATAGTTAATTTAGTCCAAAGTTTTCGATCCTATTGCTGTATGTTATAACGTAATATTTAAAAACTCCATAAGTTTTTATGCGTTTTTCACAAAACTGATCTCCCAAAGCGAAAAAATGAAAGTTACAAAAAATATGCAATTTGAACCGATGAATCTATTTATGGTAAATTAGTACACAAACAAAATAGGATAAAAAAATATAGAGATAACATGTTAGACATTGTCGTCGATTCAGTGCCCCGTGCGGCCAAATTTAGACAATATTAATACAAAATATGTGCCATCAACACACACGTTGTGTCTGCACAAAGTATGAACAAATAATGTTTTCTTTTTCGCAACTTTTAAAAGGCTGTAACTCCGCAGGGTGTGCAACTTTAGAGAAACGTATGTTAGGTTTAATCGACTTATTTTTACCTCTAGATATACTGGTAGCATTTATGCTATTTCGTTCATGAATATTCTGTATATAGGGAGATTCAAATTTGAGTTCCACCACTGGGATCTTGTTTATTTGAAATGATGGTGGGTAGGTTTCATTCGGCACTTTTGAAGAATTTGGCGCTTATTAATATGCCCCTGAGAAATTTGTTGTATCTCAAACGGTACCTAGGAGAAGTTGGTGGAATGAGGGCCGCTGGGGTAATTTGGGCCAGCTAATATTTTAATTCACTTGAGCTCTATTTACAATTTGGCATAAAACGCCATCTATTGACCACTAGTTAAACGTCCAGAAACTAAATAACCGCTACTTGTGTTATAAGAACAAGTGATTTATGAAATTTTGTTTCTAATACGTACATATATTTTAAGGTAATTATTTACATGATATTAATTCGCTTATTAATAATTATAGTTAAAAAATTAACCTAGTTAGACAAATTTGGATCTTGAAGAAAAACGAAAAAATATATAATAACGTGTATGATAAAAATGGTGCCCATAAGAAATAAAAGTTGATGATGGCCGGAGAGAGCACGAAAAGGTACTTTAATAATGTATCCATATCTTTCCGATATGAGATCAAGTAGTGGAACTACACGGCAAAAACCAAAAGAGCATTTTCTTGGTTTTCGGCCACAAACTGGTATATTGTTTAAGTTAGATCAGATTTCTCAATGGCATATTAATGAGCGCCAAGTTCTGCAAAAGTGCCGAATCGAAATTACCCTCTGTCTTTTCAAATAAGCGAGATCTCATTGGTGGTACTCCAATTTTGTAATTAGTACAACCGACACTCCTGTTACGTCCGGTAGCGTTTGTGCGCGTACAATCGATCCGACGGACGGTGCGCGCACGGATCTCCGACCGTATTCCCTGCGTAATCCGTACCTATATTTTTTGGGCTTCATTACTTTTTTTGGGCTTAACATTGGTGCCGGGAGACTAAGTGCCAGACAGTTTCTTTTTTTCTTTTTGTGTATCATTCAGTGTTGAATCCAGGGGGGCTGACCGGGAGGGAACTTCCCCCCCGAGCGTGGGAAATTCCCCCCGGACGTACAGAATCTGAATTTATACGCAAGACAGAGGCAACGCAGAATTAGATTACTAAAATAAAGAGTATATATTACGTATCTTTGCATATGTAAATAAAAAAAATCCCTCCCTAGACGTTTAATTTCCCCCCCGATATAAAAGTCCTGAATTCAACACTGGTATCATTTAAAATCATTAATATTTTTAATTTACTTTTTATTTACTGGATTACAATACCGTTTCTTATATTCAATATATTTTGTATTTGCTAGATTTGGCATATTCTAATTTCCCACCCCACTACTGTAGTTCTCCAGCGAGCCTTAGGAGTTGTGCTCGTTGAGTTATTTGGATACGTTGCGGAGGACCAACTAACAATTCCTTGGTGCCCATTTATTCTGCTTCTATCCGCTCCCATCTCCAGCTCCGGTTTAGTCGCGGCAGGGTCCTCCCGTTTTGACGTCACGTGGTTATACGTCACAAACTTGCAGTTTTAAGAATTCCTGCAACTTTAAACTTGAAACCATTTTAATTACTGAAAGTTTCGGTTATATACAAGTCGATTTAATTATTTTTCCTCTTTTTTTTCTCTGTTAATTCCGCTTCTTCTTTCTGATCATAGAAAGGTAGCCATAGGACGCCTATTGATTTTTCAACTCGTCTTGGGGTATTTGTAGAGCTGTTTGATCATTGAAAAATTCAGGTAAGTCTTGAAGTAATTTTGGACGGTTACTTGACCATTTTCGTAAGTTGAAACCTCCGTTCCGTAGCATTTGTATTAATTCGTGATGTAGTTTTGTAGCTTCTTTTAAGTCGTATGCCCCAGACAGTGCGTCATCCACGTAAAAGTCGTTTTTGCGACAAATGATGCGTTCGGATATTCGTTGTCTTTATTCGTAATGTTTTTACTGCTAAATATGGAGCCGATGCAGTTCCATACGTCACAGTTGTTGTTAGTTGATACTCTTGAATTGGTTGTGACTCGTTAAAACGCCACACAATTCTTTGATATTGCTGGTCATCACGATGAATTTTTATTTGTCTGTATGTTTTCTCGATATCTGCTGTGAATGCTATTCGATGTTTTCTCCATCTCAGCAGAATATCTGGTAAGTCCTGTTGTAATATTTTGGTCCTACATCAGTTGTTTTAGACTTGCATTACACGATGTTTTGGATGATGCATCAAAGACGACTCGAAGTTTTGTAGTAATATTGTCTTCTTTAATAACAGCTTGGTGCGGAATATAATATTTTCCCTCGTTATATTTATAACGAGGTACTTCTTCCATGTGCCCCAGAGTTATATATATTCTTGTATAAATTCCTTATATTGTTCGCTTAATTTCGTGTCTTTTTTGAACTTCTTCTCTAACTGTAGTAATCTTGCTACCGCCCTTGACTTTGAGTTTCCCAACTCTGTTTTTTCTGTTTTGAATGGAATTCGTACTGTATACGTTCCATCTCGATTCCTTCTAGTTGTTTCATCGTATTGTTTCTTACAAAGTGCATCTTCTTCGTTTAGTTCTATTTTCGGAGAAACCTCTTAAATCTCCCAGAATTTTGTTAATTGTTTGTATTCTTCGGTACACCCAATCATACCTGTACCTAATTGTTATATTTGAGGGTCTTTTGTTAACTTACCCCGAAAGGATCCAACCCAGTTCTGTGTTTTGACCCAGGATGCCCTTGTTAGATTTATGAATTCCATATTCCATTTCCATATTCTTCGGCATCCAATATTACATCGATTGGCCCAGGTTCGTTGAAAGTGGGGTCGGCAAGCATTAAATTTTGTCACGAACTCAGGTTTATATTTTGGATTTTACTTTTAGGCAAGGATTGTGTTAATTTCGGTAGGACTGATAATTCTACATCTAAGGAAAAGCTACTCGGGAATCGAGGTTTTAGTTCGGCTTGAATTTTCCAGTGGGATAGTTTCGGTTTACTGTCACCTAAACCTGTTATTTCTGCTCGAATTTTCTTTCTTGGTAGTCCTAGGCGTTGTGCTACTTCTTCTGTGACAAATGAAGATTGTGACCCTTGTTCGATTAGCGCCCTCAAAAGTTGAGGCATTTTTGTTAGTGTTTTGGTCTCAACTATTGCTGTTGCCAAAAGAATGGTATTTTCTTGTCTTCCAACATGATTAAATGTTCGGACTATTTCTTGTGGAATATTTGCCGGTGCCTGGTTCGCTTTAATGGTATGAACAGTAGTTTTGAATAGATTCGTTGTTGCCGGTTTTGTTGTCGGCAATCTTCAAATTGATCGATATGCAGAAACGTATGGTGCTGTTGTGTGCATATATGGCATCACATGGTACTATTGCAATTTATTTTGTTGTCGTGATTTAAGCAGTTGATACATAAGTTTCTTTCTTTAATTGCTTGTAGTTTTTCTTGTGCACTCAGCAGTTTGAATTTCGGACAGACGTAGATGTTGTGGTGTTGTTTGCAAAACCTGCAAGCGACAACTGAGTTGTCGTTTATTGGTTGCCACTTCTGTGCTGGATGATGGATATTCGATTTGAAACTCATTTCCTCAGTTGCCTCCAGCGATTGAAATCGATTTTCTAATCTAAGAAGTCCACGAATGCGTCAAAGCTTTGAAGTGCATGAGGTTCTGTCAATGACTGTTCGTATATTTTACTTGTTTCTTTATCCCATTTACGAATTAACATACGGCTTACTAATGGACCTCAAGCAGTAGTGTCTATGCCAAGATTGTTGATTGCTTCTAGACATTCATGCGTCACATATACAGATGTTTTAACTGGGATGCAGATTCAAATTGTACAGCGGGCAGGTCCAACAATTTGTCCATTAATTTGGATACTAATAGCCTGGAATTTTGGTAATTCTTTTGGAGAAGACCCCACGCGGTTTTGTAATTTGTTTCTGCAATTTGTAGGTGGTGTATAATTCGGCCTGGTTCCCCTCAAACACTTGTTTTCAAATATTGCATCTTCTGGGCCTTCGCTATTGTAGGATTGTCATGAATAACTCTTCGGAATAGGTCATGAAAGGTGGGCCACTTTTCGTATCCTCCGTCAAACATGGGAATTTTTATTTGAGGAAAATTTGGTTTGAATTGGGCAGGGGTAGTATCAACTTCGGAAATTTTGTTTTCTAGGATTTCGGATATAGTTTCGTATTTCTCTTCAACGTCTAAATACCTATTTGCCATGAAGTACTCATCTTGAAAGTATTCCTCGTTCCACATAATTTCTTCGTTTAATTCGTAAACAGCATCCCATTGTTTGGAAATTTTTCGTAGTAGGGATTCGTATCGGTATTTAAAATTTTCTTCTTAGATTTTTTCTTAAACTTGTTAACTGTATTTAGTAGTTGTTTTATTCGAATAGATTGTTTCTTGGTTCGTAATTTTTGGCTTTGATCGTCGTTAGTATTTGTTTTTGCGTTCTCGACTTCGACTTCGATTTCTTCGGTAATTGGTATTTCTACCTTGCGACCTTGCAGACTTTTTTGGCAATCTGCAAGATGCGCTTGTAATTCGTTATATACTTCTTTTATCTGACTGAAGTAATTGGATTCGAAGTAATTTTGTGGAAAAGCAATTTCTGTCATTGCTTTGTCATTCTTGGTAACTTCATCCCATATTTGAGTAAGTTCGGAAAGGCGATTCTTGATGTATCCTTCCGTTTTTCTTCTTGCGGAATCTTGCTTCGTGTTCGATAGGAGTTTCACCAATTTTCTTCCATTTTCTTCTAATTGTAGGGCTAATTCGCTCAGTTCGGCCATCTTCGAATTTATTGGCGGACTGGAGAACATGGCCGTAGTTCAGTTTTTTGCTCGAAGGACCAATGAATAAAGGGGACCAATGGATAAAGTTGGGGCAGATGTATTTTGTTTGTTGGGTTTGTTTAGGAATAGTATTTTGGAAGATATTTGTAAGATTAGGAAGTTCGTTTAGGTTTGTAGTTTGTTTGGTATAGGTTATTTTATTTGGATTATTTTAGGAATTGTATTTTGCATAGTATTTGTGGTTGGGAAGTTTGTTGTAATTTATCATAAATTGTGGTATAGTATTTACTTTGCGCTTCTGTCAGGATTAATAAGTACTAAACAAGTAATATTTGATGTTAAGTTGAATATAATAATTATAGTAAAGTTCAAATACAAGTGTTCCTTCGCGGCTACTCTTACTGACTAACCTAAAACTATCTTAAAACTACCAAGCATCCTTCCTTTTTCAAACATTCCACCAATCAGCCCTAAACATCTCATTATCACACATACACAATTACCCAATCAGATCCATTCATTTATCTGCAAACACTCTTACTTATCTTTCAATACATTCATCCGATACCCAAGCTTATCATCTCATAACTTTTGTATCCACTCTGAACCTTTCATCTTGATCCTGCTACTCTTGAAAATTTACTGCCGTCTGACTGGCACCACACAAATTTACACACACTCCTTATCTTCATTTACACCCTGAAAATAAAAATTAAAATATTCTAACATTCGGCCTTTCCTGACATATTGACGCCCTCGTCAACCGCACCATCATACACACTCATACCATCTTAATTCTAACAAAAATATCACAAATATTCAACCTCCACAATACCTAATCACACCATCTATCGTCCTTAAAGTACTTCTAAATAAACAGTCCATAAACAAGTCCAACTCAGAGCACGCACATTTCCTAAACCTATTCACCACACCCCGTAAACTTACAAAGTCCCTATTTCTAATCAGACAGTCTCTAAAAAAGTCTAAAACGACAATATTCAATTTTCTTAAAACTATCCGTCGCGCCTCGTAAAATCACAGTCCTCAACAACCCTTTCACTACCTGCTTGCCGGTCGACGAACTTCCACATCTGTTTATTCTCGACACACTTTCAACCTTGCTTTCAACATTCCCACAAATTTTCACTTTTTGAAACTGCTTCCACTTCATTTAAAACCGCTCCTAATTCTTTTTTGCTAGATGCTAACACTGTTATATCATCCGCAAATCTGATCATGTGAATAGTTTGACCCTGTACATTAATCCCTGACGCTGTTCTGTCCTTAACAATATTAATCGCATCTTGGATATATAAATTGAAAACTGGAGGTGACAATGCACATCTCTGTCTCACTCCCTTCCGGATATCTACTTCTCTTCGCCCCTGCTCGAATTCTATAACTGCCTTTTGCTCCTTGTAGAGATTATGTATTATTCTTCTGTCCCTATATTTCATCCCTACATTTCTGAGCACTTCGAAGAGCTTCCCCCATTTTACGTTGCCGAAGGCTTTCTCTAAATCTACAAATCCTATATAGACGCTCTTTCCCTTTTCTATTGTTTTTTTCTATAATTACTTGTAAAGCTAAAATGGCCTCGCGCGTTCCTCTATTTCGTCTAAATCCGAACTAATCTTCTCCTAATATTTCTGCCGCCCTTTTCTCCATTCTTCTTTGCACAATAATTCTAGTTAAAATTTTTGACGCGTAGGAAGTTAAACTGATAGTTCTAAAATTTTCGCACCTATCCGCGTCTTTCTTTTTTGGCAAAGCTACTATGATGTTCCGTTTGTAATCTTCTGGAATCTCGCCTGTCAGGTATATTCGACTAACTAATTCAAATAAACGATCTATTACATCTTGACCTGCGCACTTTAAGATTTCTGCCTGGTGCTTTATTGTTTCTTAAACTTTTTAGTGCTAGCTCAAACTCTTCTCTCATTATAGGACACCCTAGGTTGTCTCCCTCTACACTGTTTTCGCTTTCTAATATATCTCCTACTTCCTGTCCCGCATATAAGTTTCCCAAATATTCTTTCCACCTATTTGCCTTCTCCCCGCTTCCGATTAGGATATCTCCTGCCTCATTTCTAATGTTTCTGGTATTAGATCCAATTTCTCTAAAATTTCTCCTAATTATTTTATATGCTTCATCAATCTTTCCTACTTCGAATTTATCTTCCACTTCTTTGCATTTATTATCGATGCATTCCTCTTTCGCTTTCCTACATTTCCGAATAATTTCCCGCTTGATCGCCTTATATCTGTTTTCCCCTCTTTGATCTAACCTATTTTTATATTTTCGCCTTTCCTCTATTAGACTCACAATAGTTTTGTTATCCAGGGTTTCCTACTTTCATTCTGTTTATGACCCAAAATATCTCTAGCTACGGAATCTAAACTATTTTTAATGCAATTCCATTCTGCCTCTATGTCCCTAACAATATTTTCACCCGCGCCCTTTAGTACTTCGTTTGTCCTTTTCTCGGACCTCTGTTTTATTTTGTCTAGGTCAAGATACCTTCTTCCGCTTCGTTTTTTCAAAATCTTAAATTTAAGATTGGTCTTCATAACGACTATGTTGTGATCACTATCTATATCTGCTCCTGGATAACTTCTACTGTCCCTAACTTGATTTCTAAATCTTTGCCTAACGAGAATGTAATCTATTTGACATCTCTCTGGGTCTCCTGGCATCTTCCACGTATAGCGTCTCCTAACGTAATGGTGAAATAGAGTGTTCACGACCGTTATATTTATCGCAGAACTCTATCAGCCTAACTCCCCTATCGTTCCTATTGCCTAATCCAAACGGGCCAACTATTCCGCCTTCTCTCCCTGTGCCTACGGCTGCATTGAAATCTCCTACAATGATTAAATTTTCGTGCCCTCTCACAAAATCTAGCACATATTCAATATCACTATAAACTGCTTCTACGGCCTCAACACTGTAGTTGGAAGTGGGCATATATACCTGTATTATTATTGTTTTTACAGGTTCAGAATCTAACTTAACCATAACTCCCCTGTCACTTTGCTGTAAGAAATTTTCTACGCTCTGCCCTACTTTTTTCCGCATAACAATTCCTACTCCCGAATTTCCTCCTACCGATCCTGTGTGTATTACTCTAAAATCTCCGCTCCAGAAGTATCCAGCTTCTGGCCATCGCACTTCACTAATACCTACCACGTCTAATGCTAACCTATCCATCTCAATTTTCAAATTTTCTAAATTTCCTACTTGTTTCATGCTTCTAACATTCCACGCTCCGACTCGTGAGATGTTACACTTATCATTGCTGATGGCTCCTTCCGAAGCAGTCCCCGCCCGGAGATCCGAATGTGGGACTATTTTACCTCCGGAATATTTTACTGCAGATGGTGCCATCATCATAAACTAAAAGTATGCTGTACTAGGGATAGAATAATGTGGTGATTTCCCGTTGCCGTCCACATCGCATCAGTAGTGTGTATCACAGTGCCATATCGACCCCCACGATCTCTGCCACTATGATTACTGAAAGAGCTGCTGCCCCCTTTCAGGGACTTGATTTAGTCTGTCTTCTCAAATAAAAACCCCTTCAATATGGTTAAACCTATGGTTTAGAACTGCGTCAAGGTACAAATCTTTTACATTAAACATCACTTAATAGGTACTGAAGATTTACTTACAAACTATGGTGAGTTGATAAAATTTTTGTTAATATGATTATTTTTTCATCGTCAAATTGACCAATAGGAACATTTTATTTGGGTCTAGGAGCGTGTATTATTTCGGTAATTTTTTCGATAATTTTGCTTGTTGATAAGTTGCCATAGTCTCGAATTTGTAGGTGCATTTATAATATATATATATCTAGTTACTTTAGTACCTGCCAAACGTCAAATATTCCCAACACATTTCTTTGTATGTGAATTTCGTTTTGAACTACCTTGCTCCGATTCAAAAAATAATCTTGTTAAATACAATTCGTGGTCTGGAATTTTCAGGTAATTTTACTCAAGCAGTTGCTTTTACTAACCACTCGTGTAAATATGACAGAAAATCACTCGCGCTACGCGCTCGTGATATTTTAACTGTCAAATTTACACTCGTGGCTACCAAGCAACGCAACAGCTTTCGTAAAATTTCCGACAATTCCAGACCACTTATTGTATTACTACAGAAAATACATACATGAATGTATGACAAAATGCGAAATTTTATCTGATAATTTTAGCCAACTAGTAAGTAAGTGTATTAATTTTGAGGAGTTTTGATGTCTGAAGCTAGTTTAAGAAGATAAGTGTAAATTATGTTTAAACTATTTGTGTCTGATTTTATGTTCATTGTACTATTGTAATTAATATACCTACACCATTTCTAAAAAAATTATTTTGTGATAATTTGGGTCTGTGTCTAAAATGAGGACATTATCAAAATCAGGCACAAATAATTTAAACATAATTTACATTTACTTCTTAAACTAGCTTCAGGTATAAACAATCCTCAAAATTGATACACTTATATTACTAGTTGACTAAAATCATTAGATCAAATTTCGCATTTTATCATATGTCATACACATTCATGTATGTATTTTTATATTAACAAAAATTTTAACAACTCACCGTAGTTTGTAAGTAAATCTCCAGTATTAAGTGATGTTTAATGTAAAAGTGGTTTTGTTGTTCCTGAAGGAGGCAATAAAAATTGCCGAAAGCTCGAAAAGACAAAGAGTTTTTATTTAATTACCATCGAAAAAATATAAATACACATAATAAAAAACAGTCAAAAAAGAAAAATATATATCTTAAATATATACATATATACATAGAATATAAACTAAAAAGGCATTTATTAAGAAAAATAATGTCCTTTACCAAAACTTGCTTTACGTCTTATTCAGAAATTTCGTGTTTTATTACAAAATTTACTGCATAGAAACAAACAACCATTTAATTTAAATAAGTTGCTAGGTTTGGTTTGTAGGCTTCCGTGGCCGATGTCTGAAACAGAAATATTATTATATGTTCCGGGCTGGCTACCACGTCGTCTAATATGTACACTAAATACATACTTGACGGTTCGCCACTCATCTCGGTGTCTTCTTCAGAAGATGCTCTGAAAACTGGTAAGTACTGGCTCCATGTCCTTATTTATACATCCTCCTGGTTAGTCAATCGCGATGAACCGGTGGCTGCTTTTTCACGTATGAGCGGTTTCCATATCTGCAGTATTTCGATTTTTCGGTCCCCGTTGAAGTTGTCCGGCTCCTTCTGGATCTCTATCGCCTCCTTGTATAGTCTAGACCTGAATCGCGCCTCCTTCCTCAAAATCCTGGTATCTTCGAACTTGATCTCATGACCCGTCTCGGCTCGATGTTCTGCGACGGCCGTTTTGCCCCAGTGGGGGTGCTTGGTATGGCTGATGTGTTCGTGCTGATATGTCGTCCCGTCTGTCCAATATACACCTTCCCACAGGTGCATGGTATGCTATACACTCCAGGCCCTTCTAGATTCTTGTGCGCTCTCCGATATTTTGGAAATTTCGCTGCTATCTTATTTGGTGCGCTGAAGATGGGTCGATCTCCGTGCTTCTTCAGAAGGCGTCTAATATTGTCCGTGCATCCCCTGATATAAGGAAAATAGGCAGATGCCTCGAATATCACGCTAATAACAGATAAAACGTACGATACTCCTATTGTAACTTCATATTCATGTTCGCATAAGTGCGGTAAAGTATAAACCACTATAACATTCAAATTAAACCGCGGGAGATGAGGTTGTGTTGGTGGAAAGTAAAATTCACAGGGTATGAATGTAATTTCCAGGAATACAAATGAATATGCAAGGAGTACATGCGAATACTGCTGGGTACTTGTTGAATACCATACAGATGGACACCGGATTGCGCTAGTTGCATGCTCCTCCCCCGAAATTGGTGTTATTTACGGAGATTATACGGTTACAAAATTAGAAAACCAATTGGAAATATCATTTTCCAGCTATTCACATAATCAGTAACGTTTTAAATGGAATACCCTAAAAAATTTCACATACAAGGTAATTACAAAATTCTGAATAAAAAAGTCTTAACGTACCGGGTGTCCAAATAAGAAGGGAGTGTATTTTGTTCCTACCGATAGGCAATTAATTTCCAGAAAGAACTTTTCCTACCGGTAGGTGCTTTTGTTTTCTTTAAAAGATCACCTACCGGTAGGTGAATTCTTTATAAATAATTTTTCACCTACCATAAAAACTTAACCTAATAATTTCTGCAGCATAACAGTGTACGTCGCAGGTGTCAGAAAATTGTGTTTGTTTACTTCTGAAAAGGTAAGTGCAAGTGTAGGATTTCATTCAAACTAATATAGCTAACATCTACATCTACTTAATTTCATAGAAATATGTTGACTCTTAAAAAAGAGTATAAAACTTTTCATGAAGTAAAGTGCGCGATAGAAAATTATGCACAGGAAAATTTTACTCAAGTTTACATGCGAGATTCGTTAACTTTAGAAGCTGCCAAGAAGTCAAAACCGAACCGAGTTAACTTAGCCAACAAGAGTCTCAAATATTATCGGTTGACTTACGCCTGTAGCCATGGAGGAAGAGATTTCCAAAAAAGAGTTGGTAAAGGACAAAAGAACACACAGTAAGTACTTTTTGTATAAAAATGTATACGGTGTGTTCCTTATTTGCACGCCGATATTTCAGAATGCAATTCCCTGACCGATTTAAAGTGATAATGTTCTCATAACCGTGAAAATGTGCTAAGTCACTTCGTTTTCGATATACAGGGTGATAACATATTTTTTTTTAGTTTTTTGATACCTCATATTCGATTTACAGGGTGATACCATTAATTCTGTTTTCAGTTGTACCTACTTCATACCTACCTACATACATTGTTTGAAGTCATTGACTCTGATATATGGAACATAGCCAACGTATCATAATACAGGGTGTCTCAGATAAGTCTCGACAACTTTGCTATCTCACTTATCTTTAAAAATAGAAACACTTTTAAATGGGGGAAAAGCTTTACAATTTAGAGCTCTATAATATGCTTTCACAAAAATCGACCTTGCTCTGTTGGTTTCCAAGATTTTTGAAAAAAATAAAAAATTGGCAATTTGGTGTTTTGCTAATAACTTGGTTATTTATTAATATTTTGATGATTTTTAAAAACAGGTTAAATTTGTCAGTCAATGAGAATTCAAGCCAAAGGAAAATGTACAATTATTAAATTTTAAGTCGACATTTTAAATCACATTTTTCGTGGGGGAGGCCTCCTGTGTAGTTTTCCTAGACTGCTATGCACGATTATTACTCATTACTCATTACTTCATATATGTTTAACTACTGCAGTCGATTTAAAATTTAATAATGGTGTATTTTCCTTGGGCTTGAATTCTCATTGACTGACAATTTATCCTTCGTGGGTCATTGTCTTTACGAAACACTTAAATAAGTGTGACTACTGCAGTAGATCTAAAGTGAGGTTCATCATAAAGTTTTCAGCCCGAAGACTGTTTGGACGCGTACCTCGATTCTTTCCTATCCTGAGCTAACTTATGCATTTCCCCAAAAGTTGAACATCCTACATCCCTAACTATTTGAGAGCAGTAGTCTAATCTGGGCCTACCCCTATCTCTTTTTATTCGTTTTTATTCATATCTCTGACTTTAGTATGTCACGAACTAAGCCTTGGTGCCTCAGAAGGTTTCGCTTTTCTGCAACTCTTTCTAAGTGAGTTTGTTGTTGGTTAATTATGGAATTCGTAATTGTTATTTCCATCTTTCTTCGCTTCGATAACATACGAGACAAGCAAAGACGTACAAATACATTGTTATCCAACATTATAAATGAGAATGAGTGAAATAAAGAGTTACAATGGAAAATTTGATTATTTCATCTTACGTTAATAATTAGCTGCCATATCAACTAGTTGCGTGCGAGAGAGACATCAAACTAACATGATGCGTAGATTATTTCAATCATACGCCAACTTATATTATTCAGACTTTATATTAATTTTTTCATCGTCAAATTGACCAATAGAAACATTTTATTTGGGTCTGGAAGCGTGTATTATTTCGGTAATTTTTTCGATAATTTTCCTTGTTGATAAGTTGCCATAGTTGCGAATTTGTAGGTACATTTATAATTTATAATCTAGTTACTTTAGTACCTGCCAAACGTCAAATATTCCCAACATCTTTCTTTGTACTACATATATGAATTAATTGAAGTAAAATTTCGCGTTGAACTATCTTGCTTCGATTAAAATAATAATCTTGTTAAATACAATTCGTGGTCTGGAATTTTTAGGTAATTTTACTCAAGCTGTTGCTTTTACTAACCACTCGTGTAAATTTGACAGAAGATCACTCGCGCAAGCAGCGCTCGTGATCTTTTAACTGTCAAATTTACACTCGTGGCTACCAAGCAACGCAACAGCTTTCGTAAAATTTCCGACAATTCCAGACCACTTATTGTATTACTACAGATAATAAGTCGGAGATTACTTTTATTTTGAAATATAACTCGAAATTATACCTAGTTTATTTCGAGATAATATTATAAAGTAAACTTTATTGTCAACATGTAAGAGGAAATTATAATTTACTTCAAGTTAATATACCTCAAAGTAAAATCAATTTCGACATAAAAGTCAAAATAAAAATTATTTCCAGATAATATTAGAAAGGAAACTTTAATTTCGACATAAAAGACGAAATTGTAGTTTACTTCCAGATAATATCACAGAGTAAACTTAATTTCGTCCTAAAAGTCGAAAATAATAATTATTTCGAGATAATATTACGAAGTAAACTTAATTATTATTTTCGTGTTGTTATTTCGAAATCGAAGTTTGTGATATTATTTCGAAGTAAAGTATAATTTCCTCTTACTTGTTTAAATGAAAGTTTCCCCCACAAAATTATCTCGAAATAATTATTACATATTTTCGTCTTTTATGTCGAAATTAATTTTACTCTGTGATATTATGTATCTGGAAGTAAACCCCTATAACTTTGTCTTACCTACATGCCGAAATTAAAGTTTCCTTTGTAATATTATCTCGAAATAAACTACAATTTCAAGTTATATGTCGAAATAAAAGTAATTTCCGACTTACTATCTATAAAATAAATAGAATTAATGCATAAGTACAAAATGTGTCACTTCTACGCTTTCATGGCTTTCTGTACTAGTGTGCAAATATATTTTTTAGAAAACAATCGGTTTTGTTTTTTGGATATCCAGAATACCACATTATAAACTTTATTGCTATAAGAAATCAACAGGTAGGTGAAAAATTATTTATAAAGAATTCGCCTACCGGTAGGTGATCTTTTAAAGAAAACAAAAGCACCTACCGGTAGGAAAAGTTTTTTTTGGAAATTAATTGCCTATCGGTAGGAACATAATACACTCCCAAATAAGAAAGGACGTTTGTCATATCTAAGCAACGTTCATAGTACAGCTGTGAGAAAGAAAAAGTAATATACAAAAGTGGGCAAGCGAAATCGCTGGAAATAATTTTCAAGTTTCTATGTTTGCTGGTAGAACGCGTAATAGTCATAGTGACTAAAAAACAGGATTTTCTCTCAAATACACCCAGATTAAAAATACGAATATTACCTACAACCTTGAATAAATTTTGCATAATCTTGCTTTCCCACTTATTGCTTTAACTCATCAAATAGGAATTGTGGAGAAAGGACATCTGGTTGTGGAGCTGTTGGAAATTTCGTTTAACCGAATTTGGCAAAGTTGGTCTCGCTGGAAAGACAGTTCTTCGTTTAATTAGTCGTTTTTATAAACTAAGTCTTGTTTGTTCTTTAGCGATCGCTAGAGGGCGCTGTTTGAAAGACAGCAAACTTTTCAAATTGTCTTAAAAATTGTAAATAATAATAATAATAACCTAGCTTCCCAACTATAAGACTTAAGACAACTGCTAGAATGGTAGGCTTAGATGTGATATTGGTATTTCACTTCAAATCTTGTTAGTAGGATATGACACTCACTGCACCGTAAACCAAGTAATATCTTCGGACTGAGCGTCAAAATTTATTTATTTTAATTTGACAGTTTGTTGTTAATAGAACTGAAATATTTTATGCTGCTAAAGGATTTCTTGTCAACTGCTACTTCATCTACTGAGTATAGGAACACTCCCAGTTCAGGTTCCCGTACAATACCTCATTTCCAACAGTTAATTTCAAATATACAGGTAAGCAAATGAGCCTAATTTAGAATAGTTCTAACACTTCGATTTTGTCTTTCTTTTGAGATTTTTTATTGTGACTGTTAAGGGGGAAATGTGAAGAGAGGACAGCAGGTGCTAAGCTATTTCAATTTTACTAACGCTTAAGATATCTTATTGTTATAAACTAAGTTGATTCACAAACAGTGAAAAGTTGCAGATTTGAAATTCGAAAAAAGTTATAACCCCCCCCTCCCTTAGTCCAATATATAGCGTGTTTTCAGAATGATTGAAATTATAATTAAAGTTTTTTAAATGCGATTTTTCAACTTTGGAGGGCTGTTCGCAACCTTTATATAGTACTTAGTTTACGTAACGAGCATGGAATGTGACAAATTTCATACGAGCGTGAAATTTTATGCACGAGGCGTAGCCGAGTGCAGAAAATCACGCGAGTTTATAGGAAATACACTTTCCATCGAGTTATATACACTATTTTTCCTACGACCCCTTAAGAAGACAAATTTATTCATAAAACAGTAACTTTATTTAACTATTTGTTGTCGATATTAACCGATGTCAAAATTTCCCTACTAACTTACTATGAGCATAATATTATAAGTTCATAACTTTTGTGAATTTTTTGGCAAAATTGAAACTTCTTTTTGTAAAACACCAACGTTTCGCCTCCGTTAGGGGGCTTTATCAAGGTTTTATTCAAAATTGTATAAAGTATAAAAAAGTGACATTTTTTTATACTTTATACAATTTTGAATAAAACCTTGATAAAGCCCCCTAACGGAGGCGAAACGTTGGTGTTTTACAAAAAGAAGTTTCAATTTTGCCAAAAAATTCACAAAAGTTATAAACTTAAAGAAAAAAATTGGCACGAATAATTATATAAAATCATAATATTATAGTAATTCCGACCAGCTTATGAATGACACGTTGATTTGTTCTCTTGTCCGCCAATTCATAATATGACAAGTTCGTCCCTATATAAAATATTTAGGTCTTCTACGGAGTAGCCATTAAAATGTTCAACTGCCGCACCTTTCGAGAGATTATTCTGATAAAAAATTATTAGATTCAAAAAGAGACGCGACAGGATATTTATTCAGTAAACGTCAAACTCTCAAAGCTGACTACAAAATATGAATGAACTGTGCGATTTTCAAAAATTACAGTACAGTTTGGAGTTTAGCGTACGGGTAACGTAATTGTCAAGTTTCCGGCCTACTATTCTGTATGCAATGTGCCGCTTTCCTAGGGGGTCGTAGGAAAAATCATTTGCAAAATCAAGCGCATGAATAAGTTCTGTGGTTATTTGCCAAAAGCTGATATGTCGTTTCCAGTGATTTTACAGGAAACCATTTTAAATGAAGAAATAGAAAATTACTATGCCTACTACCAATAAGTATAAAAATTATTTTATTGACCGGTTTCAAGATTCACAAACGATCTCATCATCAGAAATGGTAAATAAAATTGTAAACAAATTATTATGACAGTTGACAAGGAAACTAAAATTGATAAAACAATACAAAAAATAATGATATCCATGAAACATGTTAACTAGATAACTGAATTTCAGTATTTACGTACGGGGCATAAGAAAACGCAAAGGAAATTCGAATACCTCGTACCTTGAAGGGAAAAAACAATGAATTTAAAGAAAACCAATTCGGGAAAAAACAATAAATTCAATTGAAAAAACCTTCAAGTGAAATATCAGAACAGAAAAAATAAATCAATCAATATCCAAGAATTCTTGACAACTGCCAACTGCTAAACTTGAAAAAACTGCTAGGTCAAGTCTATGTCGTTCTGTCTTGACAACAGCCAACTGTTAATCTTGTAATAAACTAAAAAAAAGAGAAATAAGTCAATAAATGTCATAATGAGAGAAACTGTAATACCGACACCTGAGAATTATAATTTTGATCAAAAGATAATTACAAAAGTTTAAATAAACTAGATTGTATTAAATCGACCTGGTCATTAAGTAAGTTATAATTTGTATCATTTTTATGTTTATAAATTTCTATAGACTCTAATATATCTAATTGATAACTCTTTACAAAATTAAACAATAATTTAGTATTTTCTGGAGGAGGGAATTGATGATTGTTATCAAAGAAATGATTAGCAAAACTTGAACGATCATTTTTTAAACGAAATGACCTTAAATGTTCATTGTACCTAATACGTATAGATCTGCCAGTTTGTCCGATATATATACTGTTACAGTCTAAACAATTTAGTTGATAAACACCTGTGTGGTCAAGTTGCCCTGTGTATCATAGAATTATAAGCAGAATTTTTTTGACAAAAGGGGTGAAATGAATTTGATGAAAGAGTAATATCTGTATATGTTGGTTTCCTAAAAATATCGAAATTAATTTTATTATATTCATTTATTAAAGTTAAATCTAAGAAATTAATTTTATGTTCAGTTTCTATTTCTTTTGTAAACTTAATTTTTGGATGAATACTGTTCAAAAAATTTTGAAAATTGTCTAATTGTCTTGTTGTTCCTTTAAAACAAGCAATAATATCATCTACATATCTATACCAAAATAGAATATGTTGTTTGCCTAATTCTGAATTCATAATTTTATCTTCAATATCTGACATGAAAATATCTGCTAATAAAGGACTAATTGGTGAACCCATAGCAAGACCTAAATTTTGAGTATAATATTTATTATTGAACTGGAGATAATTTTGTTCAATATACAAAGTTGGAAAGCAGTAATAATATCATTCTTTATAACAATATTAGTGTGAGTTTTATCTAAAATATTTTCAATTAATTTTAAGCATTCATTAGGAGGAATATTAGGGAACATATTTGTAACATCAAAAGAAACCAAAAAGGACCCTGCCGGAATATTTTTATTTTTGATATTGGTAATTAATTCTAAAGAATTTTTTAAACTAAATTTGGATTTAAAATTTGTTGTATTTCTGAATATATTATTAATGTTTTTAGCTAAATTTCTTGTAGGAGCATTAATATATGATACTACTGGTCTTATAGGTGTATTAATTTTATGGTTCTTGATAAGCCCATATAATTTAGGGGCACATGCATTCATATTAATTAATCTTAATTTTTCAAAATTGTTATTAAAAATACTGTTGCAATTTTTTAACCAATCTTTTAATTTTGTTTGAAAATGTTTTGTTGGATCTTTTTTTAGTTCAGTTAATTTTTCATTATTAATAAAATTTTGCATCTTTGTTATATATTCATCTTTAGGTAAAATTACTATAGCATTGGATTTGTCTGCTTTCGAAACTATCAAATTATCTTTATTAATTTTTTCTTTAATAGAATTAATTGTAATTTTATCAAGTTTATTAATTTTATTAATTAGGCAAACAACATATTCTATTTTGGTATAGATATGTAGATGATATTATTGCTTGTTTTAAAGGAACAACAAGACAATTAGACAATTTTCAAAATTTTTTGAACAGTATTCATCCAAAAATTAAGTTTACAAAAGAAATAGAAACTGAACATAAAATTAATTTCTTAGATTTAACTTTAATAAATGAATATAATAAAATTAATTTCGATATTTTTAGGAAACCAACATATACAGATATTACTCTTTCATCAAATTCATTTCACCCCTTTTGTCAAAAAATTTCTGCTTATAATTCTATGATACACAGGGCCTTTACAGTACCGCTATCTTTGGATAAATTGAATAAAGAACTAAACATAATTAGAACAATTGCAATAAATAACGGATTTAAGATTGAAATCATCAATAGAATCATTAACAATAAAAAATTTAAAATTGCTTGTAACAACATATATCCTAAATTATCTAATGATAAAGTTACCAAATTTTGCAGGATTACTTATTTTGGAAATATTTCTGAAAAGATTGCCAGTATTTTAAGAAAAAATAACATACAAGTCACATTTAAACCATCAAATATATTATCACATATTTTGTTTAACAGTAAAGACAAAACACATAAACTTGACCACACAGGTGTTTATCAACTAAATTGTTTAGACTGTAACAGTATATATATCGGACAAACTGGCAGATCTATACGTATTAGGTACAATGAACATTTAAGGTCATTTCGTTTAAAAAATGATCGTTCAAGTTTTGCTAATCATTTCTTTGATAACAATCATCAATTCCCTCCTCCAGAAAATACTAAATTATTGTTTAATTTTGTAAAGAGTTATCAATTAGATATATTAGAGTCTATAGAAATTTATAGACATAAAAATGATACAAATTATAACTTACTTAATGACCAGGTCGATTTAATACAATCTAGTTTATTTAAACTTTTGTAATTATCTTTTGATCAAAATTATAATTCTCAGGTGTCGGTATTACAGTTTCTCTCATTATGACATTTATTGACTGTAGTGTATGTGTATAAACACTGTATATAGTCAATAAGAAGTGTTATTGTTTTTTGAGTTAAGAAAAACTTGTATCTTTTGTGAACGTGATTTTCCGAGCTAGTATATTCTCGGCATTAAAAGTATGCATATAAAACATTGGCGACGAGGTAAAAGTGTGTAAATTAACATTGAGTGCCCATCGTAATGAGTAAAAATGTCGCAAAGTAATCAGGATTCCGGAAATCATAATCAGAGTGGTCTTTTTGGTTCTTTGGATAAATTTAACCATAAATTTTCGGACTTCTCGGTTTTCACAGAAAGGCTTAATCAGTTTTTTATAGCAAATGCTATAACAGATGAAAATCGAAAACGTGCGATGCTAATTAATTCCTTAACTGAGGAAACTTACATTTTAGTGAGAGACATTTGTTTTCCTGATTTGCCTGAAAAACAATCATTTAAAGACTTGATTAAAATCATCAATGAACATTTCAGCCCGGTAAAATCGTATTTCTCCGAACGTGAAAAATTCTTAAACGCGAAAAGAGAACCTGGTGAATCCGTGGCACAATGGGCCGCGAAAGTGAAGAGTTTAGTGGTAAATTGTAAATATGGTGCTGAACTTGAGGTTCTAATGCGTGATGTATTTGTCATCGGAATAAATGAGAGTGCTATAATGGACCGATTATTTGAGGAGGACGCATCAAATGCAAACGTAACCTTGAAGAAGATGGTGAAAATAGCATTAGCGAAAGAGTCCGCCCTACGAGAACACAAAAGTAGATCCGAAGTTGAGGTACATTTTAATCGTCAAAAACATCAACGAAAAACTGGATCATCAAGCACCCAAAAACAAGAGTTAATTCAGGTAGCAAGCGGTTCGCAGAGTAAGCAGGCAAAGTGTTGTGTGTGTGGTCGAAAAGGTCATGATGCAAGAGAGTGTCGGTATAAAAATTTCAAATGTCACAAGTGTGGTGCAGTGGGTCATTTGGCTCCGGTATGCAAACGTAGAAGTGCGCAAAATTTTATGGCGGAAAATGATCTTTGTACGGATTCTGTAATCAATTTGAACGATATTGATGCTCATTCCATATTTAATTTGAACGATTTTGATACTCGTGGAAATGTTAAGCCAACTTATGTAAAATTACTTGCTGAAGGGGTTCCATTAAGTTTTGAAGCCGACTCTGGTTTCGCACATTCCGCGATTTCTCAGTCCTTGTACGGGAAACACTTTAAAAATAAAGAATTGTTTCCCAATGACATGTCCTTGAGAGATTATGTAGGAATATCATTCCAACCTTTAGGGTACCTCATGTTAAATGTTTATTATGAAAACAAAATGTACCAATTAAAAACGTATGTTATTGAAAATGGAGGCCCTCCACTTATTGGTAGGAATGGCTTGCAAATGTAAAATTTGGGTATCAGAAAAATAAATTACGCCAAGGAACAGACACAAATAGATATGCAAAACATTTTTGTTAGATTTAAAGACGTCCTTGACGAAAAATTGGGTACTTTTAATAAATTTAAAGTATCTTTGAAATGTAAAGAGGGAAGTAAACCTAAATTTTGTAAAGCGCGTTCAGTCCCTTTTGCTTTAAAAACTAAAATTGAAGATGAGATTGATAGATTGATTAAAAATAATATTTTGGTTCCAGTTGAATTTTCAGATTGGGCAACACCCATTGTACCCGTTTTAAAGCAAAATGGAAATATACGCATATGTGGTGATTTTAAAGTTACGCTAAATCAATGTTTGGAAGATAAAATATATCCTTTACCCAGAATTGAATATCTTTTTTCACAGCTGTCGGGTGGTCAGAAATTTTCAAAGATTGATTTATCGGAAGCTTACCAGCAAATTGTATTGACGGATGAATCACAAAAATTATGTACAATAACAACGCATAAAGGGTTATTTGCTTATACAAGATTGCCCTATGGGATAAAATGTGCTCCGGCGATATTCCAAAACATTATGGAGCAGTTATTTATTTTACCAGGTGTTGTTTGTTTTTTAGACGATATTCTTGTGACTGGTAAAAACGATCAAGAGCATTTCAAACATTTAACTACCGTTTTTGAAAAGTTACAGGAATGTGGTCTGAAAGTAAGAAAGGAAAAATGCCAATTTTTTCAAGACTCTGTTACGTATTTGGGTCATAGAATTGATAGAGAGGGGTTGCATCAGACTAATGAACGTATACAGGCAATTAAACAAGTTCCCAGACCTGGAACAACAACAGAATTGAAGTCATTTCTTGGTATGGTCAACTTTTATTGTAAATTTATACCGAATGGATCAACCATTTTGGAACCGTTATACAAATTGTTGAGAAAGAATGAAAAATGGGTTTGGTCAACAGAATGTAAAAACAGTTTTTCACGTATTAAGGAAATCATAAGTTCGTCAAAAGTGTTGGCACATTTTAATCCGGAATGTGAAATAAAATTAACTGTAGATGCATCAAGTGTTGGACTAGGAGCTGTAATTAGTCACATTTATGACGATAAAACAGAAAAACCTATTGCTTTTGCTTCTGCTTTATTAAATTCTGCGGAAATAAAATATTCGCAGGTAGAGAAAGAAGCACTTGCTATTATTTTCGGCGTTAAAAAATTTTTTCAATACCTCTACGGTAAAAAGTTTCATTTGTATACGGATCATAAACCGTTACTGTCAATTTTTGGTTCGAAGAAGGGAATACCTATTTTTGCAGCTAATCGTTTGCAGCGTTGGGCGCATATTCTGTCGGCGTTTAATTATGAAATTAAATACGTACCTACAGATAAAAATGTAGCCGATTATTTTTCTAGATTACCTTTAAAACATTATTTTCTGGAAGATACAAATGATTTTTCATATCTACATTTTGTCGCAGAAAATCAATCTGTTTTGGATTTTCAAACAATTAAACGTAAAACGGCTAAAGACCCGGTTTTGTCAAAAATTTTGTTTTATGTTCAAAATGGTTGGCCTCGTAAATCAGATACTCTAACACGTGAAATTAAGGCATTTTATCGATACAAAAATGAATTCACGGTAGAACAAAATTGTTTAATGCGCGGTTATCGAATAGTTATTCCAAGAAAGTTAGTTCAAGAAATTTTGAATGAGCTGCACTCTGCTCATATTGGCATAGTCAAAATGAAAGCTTTGGCGCGTTCTTACGTATGGTGGCCGTCCATCGATGAAGAAATAGAACACCAAGCTAAGTCGTGCAGTACTTGTTCAGTTATTTCAAGCGATCCACCAGTTGCAAATTTAATACCGTGGTCATGGCCTTCTGAACCATGGACACGTATTCATATTGATTTTTTTGGTCCGTGTTTTAATAATAATAATTTCATAGTTATTGAGGATGCAACAAGTAAGTGGATAGAGTGTTTCAGGGTACCGACAACATCAACCGAAGCTGCAATAAAGGCTTTACGCGAAACTTTTGCGAGGTTCGGATTACCGCGACAATTGTGTTCTGATAATGCTACGGCATTCACGTCAGATGAGTTCCAAAATTTTTTGAAATGCTCAGGTATAGTACATCTGACGGGAGCGCCATATCATCCAGCCACTAACGGGTTGGCTGAAAGTGCGGTGAAAATTATGAAGAGAGCTCTTTATAAAGGAAAACATGATGGTATTAATGATCTTAATTTAATTATAAACCGATTTTTATTTCAGTATCGTAATACGCCTCATACGACAACCAATGAAATGCCATCAAAACTGTTATTAGGTCATAGGGTGAGATCAAAATTAGATTTAATTATTCCTTCTACGTTAGCGTTAGTGGAAAATAAACAAGAAAAACAAATAAAAAGTTACAGGGGAAATAGAGATGCTAAATTTAAAGTTAATGATCCTGTGTGGATAAGAGATTTTAGAAATAATAAACCTAGATGGTGCGCAGGGGTTGTTGTAGAAGTAATTGGTAGAAGAACATATGAAGTTAAAGAATCAGAGGGTGAACAAATTTGGAAAAGACATGTTAATCAACTGAAATTATTAGTCCATAAAGGTGAAACTGATAAACAATTAAATTCCCAAAGAATCATTCCTAGATCAGCTCTAAATGATACAAATAATGTAACTGTTGATAGGAATTTAAGGCGGAGAAGTCAACTTCATCCACCTGATAGATATGTACCAGAAGTTGTTTAAAAACCTCTGTTTTGGAAAAAGTATTTTTTTTAGTTATTGTTCGAAATTTATTAATTTATTAATTAAGAGGGGAGGTGTAGTGTATGTGTATAAACACTGTATATAGTCAATAAGAAGTGTTATTGTTTTTTGAGTTAAGAAAAACTTGTATCTTTTGTGAACGTGATTTTCCGAGCTAGTATATTCTCGGCATTAAAAGTATGCATATAAAACATTGACTTATTTCTCTTTTTTTTAGTTTATTACAAGATTAACAGTTGGCTGTTGTCAAGACAGAACGACATAGACTTGACCTCGCAGTTTTTTCAAGTTTAGCAGTTGGCAGTTGTCAAGAATTCTTGGATATTGATTGATTTATTTTTTCTGTTCTGATATTTCACTTGAAGGTTTTTTCAATTGAATTTATTGTTTTTTCCCGAATTGGTTTTCTTTAAATTCATTGTTTTTTCCCTTCAAGGTACGAGGTATTCGAATTTCCTTTGCGTTTTCTTATGCCCCGTACGTAAATACTGAAATTCAGTTATCTAGTTGATATCATTATTTTTTGTATTGTTTTATCAATTTTAGTTTCCTTGTCAACTGTCATAATAATTTGTTTACAATTTTATTTACCATTTCTGATGATGAGATCGTTTGTGAATCTTGAAACCGGTCAATAAAATAATTTTTATACTTATTGGTAGTACGCATAGTAATTTTCTATTTCATCATGGATTTCTACCAAATAGTCAAGACAGAAAATATTAACTACATAACCATTTTAAAGTTTTTATGCAACTGATAAATCATTTCAGCAAACCCATTTTTCTTAATAATAGGTTTTTTATATACATATATTCAATTATTGCGTAAAAATATCTAATCCTTAAAAACACGTGCATTTAGCATTGAAATTTTACTAAAATTTTGGAAAAAGAGAGTTTGAATGACATATCAACTTTTGCCATAAGAGACATCTCTGACATATCAAATGTGCAATTATATAAAAGTCCATTTTTAATGTATTTTTGTTGTATGTGTATGACAATAAATGTATTATTATTATTATTATTATTTTCTGTCATTTATACACAAAGGATCTGGCTCTGGTTTAGACCAATACGAACGGGCTATGCCAAGTTCACATAACTGTACTTGTAGAAATTAATGTTATTGGTATTATGTATTAATATTGGTACCTATATTATAAAAATTAAAAGTATGTCTGATTAAAATTTATTATTAAAATTTTAATAACAGGACTAGTTACTTAGTACTTATGTAGAAAATAATATTAAATAAGTTTATACAACATCTTCAGCATTTACATTTACGGTCAGGTTTTGATAGAATGGGTGATAAACGGTATCAATGTACTTTAATAAATACACAAGATTTTCCTTTTTCTTTGGGTTAATGGGTTTAGGACCATTATAAACAGGTTGCAATTCAAGATTATTAATTTTTCCTCTTCGTTTCATATTAAACCGATAAAAGGGCTCATTTTCGTCATGTGAATACTTTACTTCAATGACACCAAGTCCTAGTTCTTTGGAAAAACGTAGAACTTTTATGTCGTGCCAACGAACAATCTCTCCTGAGTCGAGATGGTCACGCTTAACAAAAACACTTCTTAGAAGAGAAGAATATAACAAAAAGTCTTCTGTTTGCATCTCAACAACCTTGAATTTTTTCTTACCTCGAACAGTTCGGACAAACTGATACCAATCATGAGGAATTTTAATCTCAACTTCAGACGAAGTTTTTTTGGCACGTTCGATTCTTGCATGATCGGCATCACATTCTAGTCTTGAATGGCCAACTTCTAAAAACTTGTGTTCTATAATTTTTACATTTTCAGATTGATGCAAGTACCAAGAAAGTGCAGCAGCCATAATATTGTTTTTATTTTGGCCGGGACAAGAGTCTGAATAAAACACAACCTTAGTAACACTATTAGGCAAATCTTTCAAAAACTTTATAACACAAGAGGCAATCTGATCAGCTCCACGATCTGACAAAGCTTCATGCCACATAAAACAAGTTGTAATTTCGGTACAACAATCTCTCATAGTAAAGTTGTAGGTCCATAATTGTCTTTTATAATATACTTCACTTGTAGTCAATACCGGCGTAGGTAAGTTTTGTTGAAGATCGAAGACAACAACACGCTCATTTTCAGAATTCATAGCCCTGTTTTTATCAGATTTTTTTTGAGTGTAAGCTTTTTCTGCTAACAATAGATGTTTATCCTTCTCTTCTGCTTTCTTTTTTTTTCTTCTTCAGTAGATGCACATCTAATGTCATTTTGAAGCTTATCGCATGTTTTGCAAGTGTCAATGCTTGGGTTTTTAATTTTATAGCCTAGTTCATTAAATATTTTCGCATACATAGAATAACACAATGGTTTTTCATCGCCTTCAGTTTTTCTTTTATCGACATACATATCATACATTTTTGCAATACTTAGCGTGGGTGCTAAGTAAAGCTTTGAGGTATGACTTCTTGAATAGTGGCTTTGATATTTTGGGAAACTGTTAATATGGTTTGTTACCTCAACTCTTTCATCGTCTCTTGCATTCACTGGTTTGTGCTGTCCACTTAAATTTTCTTCTATAAATCCAGTTCGGCAGGCACGTTTCTTTTGAATTAAAATATCAACTTTGCCCCTTGTAACTGCATGAACTTTTTGAAACATGGTCTTACAGATATTTATTTCTTTTCCACTGAATGTAACAAAGTATGACACCGTTATTTCTCTAGCTTTTATAGTTCCTGTCTTACTTTTTATTCCTTTGCGTTCCACCTTTTTTTCTGACAATTTAATTCTGTCACTAAGAACTTGATCTTTGTTAGTAACATTTTTTAAAAAGTCCTCGAAAATTATTTGTTGACTCTCTGGAGATAGCTTTTCCACACATTTCTTCCTGCAGCAGTTAGTAACACATATAAATTTTTTAGCTGGTACCAAAACATGCTTTCTTGTTAAATATTCCTCCCCCCTTAATTTTTTTTCCTTCATTAATTTTCTGTTAATTGACTTTTTCTTCTTATCTTGATTCATTGTCTGTTCCACCTCAACCTCAACCTCATTCCCATTATTGACTTGATTTGGTATGGTTTCTTCTATATTGAGGTTTTCAGAACTAGCCAGTTTGGGTTTTTTGGGCCTATGGTTTACACTGGATAATTCATTTTCGGATGACTCGGATGAACTAATTTCTTCTTGAGCGTCTTCCGGGATATAATCTGCATCCATATCATCGTCACACGATTCACTATCATAATAATTATTACTATTTAGAGTGGGGCCATGGTCTTGTGTAGACAAATTTGTCTTGCTGCAGCTTGGTTCGGATATACTATCAAAATTTATATTATGATAGCTGCCTTCATTTTTTTGGGTTTTGAACATATTTGCTTCACTAGAGCTTGACACAAAGAGCACAGGAGTCTTCATATCTACAACATCTGATTCTAGACTGGGAAGTTTTTCAACTATTACTCTCTGGGCACTTTCAGTGACACTAGTTTTATTAAACAGATTTTTTGCCATTTCCATCATTACTTTTCCTCGTGACATATTTACATCAAAGATCTAAAATGAATAAACATTAACACATTATTATAGTAGGAAAATTAATAATTACCAATTCGCCTGTTTGTATTTTCACTTGTATGCAAATTATTAATATAAGCAGATAACTCCACGCAATTTCCGCACCGTGAATAGGAAATATAACGACACATAACCAGAGATAACCTTAAAAATATTTGTCACAACTTGATATGTCACAACCCGAAGGTGGACAGAACATGATATGTCGCACATATCAAGTTTTGGCCAACACTGAAATTGCGTTCCAAGACATATCAAACAACGTAAATTCTCAGCGCATGAGCAGTTCCTTAGATAGACATATCAAGTTCTGGCGAATAAAACTTTGAAGTATATGACATATCATGGCAATAGAATCTGAATATTGACAAAAATTGACATATCAGCTTTTGGCAAATAACCACAGAGTTAATTACTTAATTAATTACACTGCATTTAGTAAGGCACTTTTTTGTACAACGGGTTGCTCACATTTAGGGGGTTATCTACGGAAATTTATAAATGCAGGTGTTGGAATACAGTGAACGTTTTGAGGAGCCCCTTAATAATTTATGAGCATTTATCCCGTCTACACTACAAAAAACTAGAAGATATACTTGGAATGATTGTTTCTATTTCTTTTGCATTTCAGATAAATAATACATCTGAATTAGATACTTGAAATTTTCATTATAATTGTAGGACCAAGTTACCAGGTGAAATAATTTTAGTTCCGTAAACAAAAACATTTTTTGGCATGGCGTCTGTGCGTGTGTCCGCCCGAATTTCCTTCATTTACATAGCTCCTGTCATGGACGTCGCCTCCAAATTTTCCAGGGGGAAGTGAAGCAAAATTTTCTTAGCATATAATTGATTGATTTTCATTATAGTAATATAGTACCTACCATATTTCATTATGTACCAAAAGCCAGGGGGGGGGGCTTCGGTCGCCCACTTTCCTTTTTTTCAAGACGGCATTCATAATTCAATGTTCCAGCTAAATTTAAGCAAAATATCTCCTCAACAACACTAATCCTGTTTTTATAAAAGCAAAATTTCATAACAACCACAACTTCAACTATAATCACTCTACTCCACAATCCTCAGTCTGAGAAGAACTGATTCTGGACAGTTTTCACGAAACATTCATCGGGCACTGGATCATATTAGCGATATAAGAGTAAAAGGTGACTCTCACTTTCACTCACGAAATTCGCTATCTGCTGTCACTGTTTTTCTTTGCATGCGCTTCTCCATAAGCCATTAGAACTGTGCAGGGTCAATTTGAATTACGCCCTAGCTTGCGGGCGAGCGCGGCATGACTATTTCTAATATTACTACGAATGCACACCGCTGAGGTTTTTAAATTTGAGACTGTTAGACAAAAAATTGGGCGTATAGCACCGTATACGTGATAGAAGTGAAACTTTTGAGAGAGATTTACGGTGAGAGAGAGAGGGAGAGAGAGAGAGCATTTCACGGGAGCGTTTAGTCGTTTCTTGACGCAATATAAGCATACAAACGTCATTATCATTAAAATTTTAATATTTTAAATATACTTACATAATAACTGTTCACGGATATAATCGAATATTCACAGGACACAAACGTAAAAAAACGTAAATAATCACAAAACACGATGGTAAGTATTAATTATACAACGCGTGGTATCTCAGCTACTCATGCATGTATAACTCTGTTTCTCCTTCTCTCAACGTGTTATCTTTCGTCTCTCTCGTGTAACGAAATGCTCGAAAACGTGACGCGACCTTGAAATTTTACTCTCAATTCTCGGGCAATTTTCGAGGTGCCGCTAAAGAAGTTTCATTTCAAAAACATTTTTGTTAAAATTATGATTTTGATTTTGATTAGAGCATTTTAGGAGGGTCATTGACCAATCGACCTTAAGGAGAAGCTGCTGCTGCTGATTTTCTGTTTATAACGACAGAATATACCTATGTATTAAATGGAAAGTATCTGTGTCCTAGTTTTTGAAAAATGTAAAACATGGATATTGAGAAAGATTTTGTATTTTTACTCTACCTGCCCATGCATGGGACCATTTATCACATCTGTAATTATGTATCCAAATAGCTTTTTTCTGGCTATACAGAATGAGTCTGTCAAACCGCAAAGTCAATTTATTCCTTAACGTTACATATGATTAAAAATACGAGTAACTAATGGATAGGGCCGAAGCCACCATAATATAGAAAGCTTGTACCCTGTTCTGGTGACATCACACTTGGTTTTAGACTTCTGTGTGGCGAACTTATACTGCGTCTAGAGTTTTTCGGTTTAACATTGTGAAATAGTGAAATCGTTTATGAATGAATTATAGTTTTGTTATTAAAGTAGTGCCAATATGTTATGGAAATTGTAAAAATACGCACTTATATCTATGTGAAATAATCTATTGATAGTTAAAACTTAAGACAAAACGACACTGAAAGAGTACACAGCTTTGGCAACTGAGTAGAAGTAGGTCACTAATTTATTTGTTTGTTCTTATTTATGTGTAATAGTATTCCCAAAGTCAATGAAAGTAGGGTTTACTAATTATATTGCCTCGTTTTATTAAATACAAGTAAATGGGAGGCAAATAGCTATCTTCCCAAATATAAGTAATAACTAAGGACAAATCTGAGGTAACTTTTATTGGAAACAAAAAATTGTATTTCTGCATTTAACTTCATTTTATATAAAAGAAAAGTATTGTTTTCCATTATCATATGTACAGAATCTAGCACCTCTTTCCACCGCGCTTCATATTTGTTCTGTAAATTTGTGAAGTCTATGAGGTCACGCTCCTTGGCCTTGAGTGCTTGTGTATGTTTTCTTGCTCTTTCATCTGGATTTTTTCCGGGGTTTTGGTGTAACGTAGACCAATTATTTCGGCTGCTATTTAGATACTTATTGTGGAAACAGCTGATTTTAAAGATTTGGGGCCTTCATTTTTGTTAAAATGCTTCCATTGGCGCGTGTCACATTTCTTCCCAAAGTTTTGTACATAGGTAGGGGGACACGGGGCAAAATGGGGTACTTAACGGACATAACTTATTTATATCAACAATTGTTAACAAATATAGTTAATTTCAACGTCAGATATTAATTTGAACCTTATTTTACATTTCCTGTACTTATTGTGTTTTCGTATTAACGCACAAATCAGTAAATATTTTTTTGTGAAAAAATGTAATTGGGGTTATATTCAAAAGAAATTGTAATTAAAACCAAAATAAATCTTTATTGGTACGAAACAAGAAAAACTAAAAATACACTAACATTACACGATAATTAACTCGATATGACTTATATAAAAAGGAACTGAGACAATCTACCGAGCTACCGACAGTGTTCGCATTTAAAAACTGTTTCGTCATCGTCGTTGTCGATCTCTGAGCAGGAATTACGTGCCCATCTTTGCCTTTTCGTTTTTCTTTTATAGGTGCGCACCAACTGAAATAAATTTTATTTTGATAGAAAATTCGTGGAGAGGAACGGGGCCCACCCCGTTCTGCCTCGCCCTGTTCTGCCCCTCATGCACTTACAATTATTTAACTGATCTACACAAATTAGTTTCTAATCTACAAGGATAAAAATGTGTCGGAAATATTCTCAGAGGTCCATATTATTGTATTTTACTGAGAGACGCATGAAATGTAACAAATAAAATACTTACGTTGTCATAAAACACCATAAATATTACAATACAGAGCCGAAATTGCACTTATGAGCCGTTACACTTGCTCTGCTACAGAATAAATGCCACCATTGGTATCATGCGGTTGGAAAGACAAAACAAAGGCGCGTCCATCGATTCTGCGCTGTTCTGATTACCCAGAAAAATTTTAAATGGGGTACCCCGTTCTACCCTGGTACCCCGTCCAACCCCAGGTTCCTCTACTAGTAAAAATTTTGTCGGCTGGAAGTCTTTGCGATGAATGTGAAGTAACCATAATGCTATTTCAATTTGTCTGAGAAATCGAAACACGGGCACATTCTCACTTGTACGATTGTACACAAGGGAACGCAACAACCGGAAGTGCACATTAGAGCGCCCCGTGAACCACCACCATTTGTGACGTAGCATTCGAGAAGTGGGGCGATGTGCTAGAAAAGTTCGAGAAACAGGATGCTTCCGGAATATTTCTTTACAATTCGATTTATAAGTAAACAAGGTCAAAGTTATCGTAACAGTTGTCTGTTTATTTACAAAATAGGGTTGAGTCCTACTCGCGTAAACAACACGTACGTAACTTGTGGGGCGGCTCTCTCGTAACAATATGTATATCTTAATTCATTCGTTCACTCACGAACCGTTAAGGAATAAATGGACTTTGCGGCTTGACTGACTCACCCTGAATTAAGAAAACCTAAAACCCTTTTCCGCCCACACAATGTCGCCCACCTTAAGAAGACCTAAAATGGTGTCTGCGAATGCCTACCCTTTAGCGCCCTAATCTCCAATGTGGTGTCATGCGCAGTACTGTACTGCTCGACGATGCAACCAGATTCTTTGGGTTGTGGTTCAATTGATCTGAGTTACCCCTCCAGCACTTCGTATAGGTACTTATTGGCAATGATGGTCAGACTTACTTTTTATTAGCACCATATTGGATTAACGCGTCATTAAATAGATTATTTTCTGAAAAGTTTTATTGTAACAACAATCTAAAGGTTTTTCAGTTATTATATTCATCGCAGCAAAATATCAATTTACACGAATTGCAAAATATTTAATATTCAATATTCTCCTATATCTGTCATAATTTTCCAAAAATGTCATAAATATGTAACTTAGAAAAGACCATTCTAAACAATATAATAATCGAATAAAGAAACGAAAAATTCCTTGGTACACAGTGCGCCAAGTTTAAAAAATGAAGTTAGGTGCCGTGCAGGAGAAATGGGGCAGTCTATATAAGTAAAAAGTACTTAGGTAACTTGCAGCGCACAATAAATAAGAGGTCCAACGAGGAGTAGTTCGTTCTTTTTCTCCAAATTCATAATACATTCTTAAAACTTTCAGAAAGACTCTGCCTACAAGTTTGTGACATAATATTTTGTGTTATATCATTTTAATTGTTTCAGTCACTGGCTAGAACACCACGTATGGCCACATTTTTAGAAAAAAAATCTGAACAAAGAAGTTTACAAAAAGCAGTAGTAAGAAGGGAGAATATGGAGAGTTTAAAATACGAATGGGTGTACACAGATTGGTCAGCTTGTTCTCAAACATGTGGCGGCAGTGGATCACAAATGCGATCGATAAAATGCATTGTTAAGTTCAACAACAGTACCCAAAATGTTGAGAACAATTTATGTCAAAAAGCTGGATTGACCTGGCCTTCTACTATAAGAAAATGTGGATTCATCGAATGCCCAAATTGGTACTTGTCAAGATGGATTCCATGCAATAATGTTAATTGTATTTATTGGAATGTAGGTAAAAGTCAAGAAATCATAATCAGAGGGTATTACCTTGTTGTATCAATATAATTATTTTCCCTTCGTCACATTTTGCATTAGGTATTTATTTTACTAATACTTATTGGCATGTATGTGTCGTAGGCATAAAGCAAATTTAGGCAGTCGTTTGTTATTTGCCAAGGTAAATAGCATATGACTGCCTAAATTTGCTTTATGCAAATGACTTTGCTAAGTACCATGGCAAATAGCAAATGCCTGGACAAATCACTATTCTTCTAAAATTGCTTTATGCCTACGACATGTGTAAATGCATACATAGTATACCAGGTGCTTCAAAATTCTGCCAAACCACTTCTGAAAAAATAGGGCGAATTTTATGATATCAATTTCGTTACTGATAACCTGACCTGAAATGACCTTCGGAAAAGTACATTTTTCTATTTAAATTTAATAAAATACATCCAGTAAGAATAACGCGAGGCCCACTACAATTACTTACTTCAAATTTATATTTTATTAATCTGCCATCCAGTTGCCTTTGATGCACGCTTCTCAACAGCAGATATTGACACTCATATACATATAAACGCGCCGACGTTCGGAAACCAGCAACTGAGTGATTGTAGAAGAGTATATGAAAACTGCCAAATTAAATCAATAAACTATATACTTGGGCCGCCGAACAGACGGAGTGATCACCATGCAAGAACGTGCTCTAGCGGGGCCAATATTAATTTATGACGACCGAAATGGAGTGATGCGACTTTGTTGGGTCTAAAGAAAGCGCATCACTGCGATTCGGTCGTCCTAAATTGATAGTGGTCCTGCCTAGAGCTCATGATTGCAGGGTGATCACTCCGTCTGTTGGGCGGCCCAAGTATAGACACTTATAACTTGCACTAGTTAATGAATTATAATCAAAATGTCTTAAACCCATAGCAATTGAAATATTATTTACCTTCCACAGCAACAAACCCACATTTTTGTTAGTGGTACTAGACCGTTCGAACAACTACTCCTCGGGCAAATACCCCGCCAGGCATTGAATTATAGAACTAAATTCAGATTTTATGTACTACGAGATCTCATACTGGATGCTACCTCAAACATATCGTTGGGCTTGGCAAAGAATTAGCTCTTGCTAATACTTACATCGAGCGTGTAAGTATATATACAGCAAGCAATGTTGCATAGTTCGAGTGTGTAGGGCAAAGCACCGCACTGATGACTCCCAAAAAGGACGAAACCAGTGGTCTACGGTTTTCCATGCACATTCTAAACATGCAATATTGAAAAACTTCTAACATACTTACTAACTGCTAGTTGAACAGGAAAGTACGTAGAGATCTAAGGATGTTCTAAGCCCAACGATATGTTTGGGGTAGTGGATGAGATCTCGTAGTACAAAAAATCTGGATTTAGTTCTATAATTCAATGCCTGGCCGGGTATTTGCTCGAGGAATAGTTGTTCGAACCGTCCAGTACCACTCATAACCGCCTCATAATTCGGCAAAGAATTAGCTCTTGCTAATACTTGCACCAAGCGTGTAAGTATACCGGGTGGGCCAATAGTGTGTAGTCGGTCCATATCTCTGATTCTATCAAAGATATCAACATGAAATTTTATATGTATGTGGAGAACCCCACGAAGCTTCTGTTAAAATTATTTTGATGTATACAGGATGTTCACGTGCTACGTACCAAATCAAAGTTATGTTTTTTTAAATGGAATGCCCCACATTTGTTTACATATTTGGATTCCCTATAAAATTTCATCAAAGTTGATATGCTACACGGTGGGGTTTAGAGTAAGCGATGTTAAGATATGGCCATTTTAGTACCAGTGTGAAGCCAAGTTTGTGGTGCTACTGACGTCTGCTGGTCAAAGCTAACTATGATTTTTTTATTGGACTTGGTTCAGAGGATACTCTGTTAGTAAAATCCATGAACACTTTTATCAGAATAGTTTATATTATACAGAGTGGCATACGCAAAATGAAGCTTTTCTCAAAAATGTTAAATGGAACACCCCGTATATTATTTGCAGGTTTGATAGCCAGTTTATTAAGCTTTTGACTGATGTAGATATTGGCAGGTCTGCGACTGATAATTTAGGCAGAAATAAAGATTGAACCTTAAGAATTGAGATTTTTGCTGTAATTTTGTACCATTTTTGGCGAATTTCCCCCATTTTGCCACCCAAAACTCAGAAAAAAGCGTACAGTTTGTTTTTACAGAAAATTTAGCCAACACAATTTACACCGGCACAAGAAATCTCATTGCAAGATTACTTTTTGAAAGGACGGTTTTCTTCCATGGCACTCCTTTTTTCAATTTATACCTAGGTTTAATAAGTTACCATCTATTTAAGAATATGACCATGAAGAAGCAATCTGGCGATAAAATTTTTTGTTCAATGTGAAGTCAACTTCCAGTACAAAATTGAAATCATATTTTGTGTTTTGGGCGCTAAAATTTGGGAGAAACGAATAAATTACCGGTCAAATTACCACCTTTTAAAGTTCAATTTTCAATTCTACCGAAACCACCAGTCGCAGACCTAACAATATCTACATTCTACATCAATCAAAAGCTTAGTAAACTGTCTATCAAATATGGAAATAATATATGGGGTGTCCCATTTGAAATTTTTAAGAAAAAATGCATTTTGCGCAAGCTGTCCACCCTGTATGATATTAAGTTTTGTGATGAAAGTACTCAAGTATTTTACAAATAGAGCAGTCTGTGAACCTAGTCCAATAAAAAAATCTTAAATAGCTTAGACCAATAGATGTCAGCAGCTCCTCAAAGTTGGGTCCACACTGGCACAAAAATGGTAATATCTTAAAATTGCTCACTCTAAACCCCATCGTGTAATACACCATATTTCATAAAATTTTATTGGGAATTCAAATATGTAAACAAATGGGGGGCGTTCCATTAAAAAAAACATAACTTTGGTTTGGTGTTCAGAGTGTGAACACCCTGTATACACCAAAATAATTTTATCAGATGCTTCATGGGGTTCTCCACATACGCGTAAAGTTTTATTTTGATATCTTGAATAGAACCAGAGATATGGGCCGACTACACACTATTGGCCCACCCAGTATATATACAGCAAGCAATGTTGCATAGTTCGAGTGTGTAGAGTCTGTAAAGTTAGAGACTGGGCCCGGACAAGATGGTGGCTGCGCGAAAATGTAGCGGGAAATATGATTTTGACAGAAACAGTGCCGTACCGGCGTATATGTGAAATTTATTATTATTTTAACAATGAATTCATAAAAGTTACATTCAAAACAGGAAAATTAGCATTTTAAGGCATGAAAAAATCGCGAAACACATTAAGAAGAACTTAAGAAAAGGGGATTTCGTCATAAGTACAGATAAATTATAAATGTGACGTTTGGTGTGAGGTTATGTCAATTACGAAATCGGCATGTTTATGTGCAAATAATCTCAATTCCATAATTGTTATAGTTGAAAACAGGTTTTTGAACAAGTTGTTTACTTATGTGACAAAAGAAAATTAGAATAAATCATAAAGGAAGCCGAATAATCCAATTTACTATTTTTCAGCACTGAAGAGTTAAAGAATTGCAAAATAAACTTATTATTCTGTAATTAAAAATTTAGAGAGTTCTATTAACTACCAAAAATAAATAAGTGGAATTCACATATATTAAGAACTAAACGCCTTGTTGACCTTTCAAAAAATAAGAATCCTTGGTGCTTGAGGTATGTCATGTCGCACAAGGTCTAATGATAGAACGTCCAGGCATTTGTCCTGCGGGAAGGAGCTTCGGGCGGGACAGCTGGACAGAGCCGCTAGTCCTACCAGCAGGACATTATTTTTAAATGGGATTGTCCTGCCGGCAGTACGTGCGCAGCTTTCGGCAGTACGGACCCAAATTTCATAGGCGCCGTAACAATTTTGCTATTTATTAAATAAAACATCTGCTGAGAAACATTTTTATTTATTCTCGTACAAAATAACTTGGAAAACATTAAAAAATAACACTGCGCCTGCGATGCTGATTGTTTCCTAAATCTGCGTGAAATAGGAAATTTTAATCTAATTTATTACCTATAGTATACATAATTAAACACTTGCCATTCTTTTGTAATAACTCAGCACTAATTTTCGTTTTTGTATTGTTCAAGTCTCGCAGAACTGTCACAAGACCCAGAGACCTAGAGATTTTAGTTACTCTTCCGTTGCATACGGCGCTCAAATAATTGTCTCCAAACGCGGACATACACCATTTAAAATCTGGTTTTTTATCAAAATTCTTTGCTTTTGAAAAACCCGCGGCATAATTAGCGTGCAAGCCACTGTACGTGCGAGATTTTTTTCAAGAGTTGTCTCCTTCTCCGTAGCTTGCCTCCTACTGGTCTGAACGAGATGAAACTTACACTTTAGATAGGCAAAATTTTACGACAAATCCGATGGTGGTGGTTACGTTCTCATATGGGGACGCAAATGTACTGAAAACAATAGGGTCGAAAATACGTGCTGCTGGAAGGACGCTTGGACACTCTATCAACTAAGGGTTAATCACTTGGTAGTGGTTGTACTCCTAAATCCTCGTCTTCGTCGTCTTCGTCGTCTTCATCATCATCATCATCATCATCATCATCATCATCATCATCATCATCATCATCACCACCACCATCATCTTCAGTTGTGACTTGATATTCATCTTCACTCTCATCATCAGATGATCCTGTGTTCACAGTGAACTTTAACGAATCCAATGCATCGTCCATCAGATGCTCTTTCTCAAAGAAAGTTTTTTCCACTTTTTGCACATGGCCACATACATCTTTCCACTCTTCTGAGCTAATAATGGAAAATTTTCCACGTGCTAATTCCTCCACATCACCTAATTTAAAAGTAACGTTTCTGCTAGCTACCCAGTTCTTTACAGTGGCCCATATCTTCTCTATGGGGTTCAATTCCGGGTGATAAGGAGGAAGCCGTAACACTCGGTGACCATGGGCTTCAAGAAGCTCATCCAATTTGTATTTCTTTGGGAATCGATACAAATTTTGTTTGATAAGACCATAAAGCTCAGGTTTTGTATTTGAGCCATCAAAATGTATTTGACGTTCTTCAAGCCACTTCACCATCTCGCCTTTTCGGCTCGCAGATGTCAGGTTTTTTTCCACCAGGACATTGTGATACGATGCATTATCAATCACAAGTACACAATTAGGCGGCATGTTGGGCAGTAATTGTTTCTGCACCCATGTCATGAAATTGGCATTATTCATGTCATCGTGGTAATCTCCTGATTTAGAACCTAGAGACAATGTTTGGTTACATTTTGATATTAAAATTACTTACGTATGTGTTACCTGACCGAAAAATGAGCAACGCATCAGCCTTTGGCCTTTAGAAATCGGCTTCTTTAAGTTTTTAGTAGACTCATCATACCACCCTTTCGGCTGGACATGGCTGCTGTGTATATACGTTTCATCCGTATATATAATGGTTCGGCCTTCTTCCCGGTATTGCAGAATTTGTTTCAAGTATTTCACCCTTTTCAGGCGAATGTCATGGCTTTCCATTAAAATCTTACGGTTGTCTTCTGTCTTTCGCCACCTTAAATGGAAATAGAAGTAAACGAGGTGTCCCACTCAAGCAGGCTCACTTTTGCTATCTGTTGTTATAAAAGTATTTTCAAAACATAAGCATTTAATGAAACGGAAATTTGAATATGCATGTAGTAACGGCATCCGAAATATTTTGACTTTGGATATACAAAAGCAGCCATACCTGAATCCAATAGATTTCAGAAAAACCCATAGCGACTGCCTCGAGCCAGAAAAAGAAAGTTCAGAATCTTTAATCTTCTGTAGAATACCTGGAATACAAGGTGATATTAGGCTAGATGATGCGATAGGTAGGTATTTAAATGTAGCATTTGTTATTTAACGAAAAAGCAGTAATTGCCATTTGTTCCTAGAATAATTTGTTCAAATAGCCCCTGATTATTGGGATCACTTTCCGTCATTGCATATTTCATTCATGTTTCGATGAAAAATACATTATACACATTGAAAACACATCGTGAAATATAATTGTCTGAAAAATCATTGGGTTTCAACAGAAAGTAAGTTTCTTGAAATTTATCTACAATCGAAGACGGAATCCAGGAAGTTAAATATCCAAAGCATTCCATTTACTAAAATGCAAGTGCGATTCATACTTTCATAACTTGGCTACGCAACAGCAGCACCCAATTGGTTTTTTGATATTATATCCAAAAAATACACGAAAATATCTTGAACTTTCTTATTACCACGTTCCCTCTATTTATGAAAAAAGAAGTTCAGCAGACTTTACAATGAATCACCCCGTATTTGACAAGTAACAACTGCCAGCAGTTGCAATGAAAACACACCTTAACGAAGTTTTCTTTTTTATAATGGTAATTATGTACTTACAATTGAGAGAGGGATTCCTTTTCTCCAAAATAAAAAAATTATGTATAATTTCCCGTATTGTTTCCGTTTCTCCCACAGAAATCAGGCCGAGCTTACGCTTCTTTCGCGGTCGTTCCTTATGTGGTGTAGCAAAGGAGGTGCTAGGCTCAGCTTCTACGCTTTTCGATTCCTTCAAAATCTTCGCTACTGTGTTTCTCGAAACACCTGTTGCTTCTATAACTCTTTGCCTTAAACACACAATTGGATCTTAACAATAATCAAGCTCATTATGAAGTGGGTACGTACATACCTGTAATTCTTTAAAGGAATCCTAATTCCATTTTGCGCTTCTTCCCGCATAAACTTTATCACGTTACTGATAATTTCACGGCCTTGGCTATGAATTACCATGCCGGGTTTGCCAATTTTTTTGGGAGACATTTCTAACCTACAAACGTCAAAAATTTCAACTTGGATTTAATGTGTAAAATTACTTTGATTGTAGTATTACCTGGATAACAAATACTATCGACGATTTTTAAAAAGTCTTTTAAATAACACCGAGATCACAAAATAAGCAGAATAATCTGCAAACACAAAAAATTTTAACCTTCAATTCAGTTACAAGAATTTGTAGTATTAATTACCTCGAACTCCGTTTTTCGAATAAAGATGATAGTTTTTTAGTCTTTTAAGCAACACTCACAATAAAAACGCAAAATAAAACAGAATATCCACTAAAAAAAGCACACTCAAACATGAGTCAATAAAACAACAATGGACGCACAGTAATCTTGAAGTTCTTGACGGCGCCACTGGATTTACGAGTTCCGCCTTCGGACGAAAACAGGTCTATTGCGCTGATCACGTGACAGCCCAGTCTTTAACTTTACAGACTTTAGGGCAAAGCACCGTACTGATGAGTCACAAAAAGGACGAAACCAGTGGTCTACGGTTTTCCATGCACATTCGAAACATGCAATATTGAAAAACTTCTATCATACTTACTAACTGCTAGTTGAGCAGGAAAGTACGTAGAGATCTAAGGATGTTCCAAGCCCAACGATATGTTTGGGGTAGCAACCAGTATGAGATCTCGTAGTACATAAAATCTGGATTTAGTTCTATAATTCAATGCCTGGCGGGGTATTTGCCCGAGGAGTAGTTGTTCGAACGGTCCAGTACCACTCATAACCGCCCCATAATTCGGCAAAGAATTAGCTCTTGCTAATACTTACACCAAGCGTGTAAGTATATACAGGGTGTGTTTTTTAAGCGTCCGCGGAAGATTATGCCTAAATGACGAAAAATATCAAGAAAACATTTTAACTAACCTCACCTCATTTTTTACGCTCTATAATCTAAAAATGTTTTTACTTATACCAGGTTAGTCCAAATAGTTGGAATGATGCTCAACTTTGTTTTTTCTTATGGAATGTGCATTATTTAATTTTTTACTTGATTGAGAACAATATTTTAATAGCACTTTCATAACATAATATTATAGTAATTTTCTTTCTTTTTTGAGATAAAATTATTTTTCTCGATATTTTGGCAGTTATATCATACATTTTAAAAATTCATATTTCTGCACTGGTTGAAGATGAAGTAATGATATTTTTAACAGCGGTCCTCATGATAATCATGATTAACACTGTTTGCTCAAATTTTGTATAAAATATACGAGGAGCATTCAAAAATTTATCATATGAAAGCGACAAAACACCAGAAAAAAGTCAGCTTTTTCAAATGACATGGTATATTTTTTATTACTCCATTTGAAAGAGCGGAAAATTTCGCATGGGCTGACCCAATAAAACAATATTGTTACATAACTATAATTTTTAAATATTTACAATATTAAAATTTTCACTTCAAAAATCAAAAATAAAGTAGCTTTGGAATGTCTACAGTTTTGTTGTTGTTTTACTATAGGGTTTTATATTCTGCGGCTGTATTTTTACAAGGCTAACTTTATTTTTGATTTTTGAAATGAAAATTTCAATATTGTAAATATTTAAAAATTATGCTCATGGACCAATATTGTTTTATTAGGTGAGCCCAAGCGAAATTTTTTGCTCTTTCCATTGGAGCAATAAAAAGTATACCGTGTCATTTGACAAAACTGACTTCTTGATGGTTTTCTCTGATTTTTATTTGATAAATTATTGAATGCTCCTCGTATATTTTATACAAAATTTGAGCAAACAGTGTTAATCATGATTATCATGAGGACCGCTGTCAAAAATATCATTATTCCATCTTCAACCAGTGCAGAAATATGAATTTTTAAAATGTATGATGTAACTGTCAAAATATCGAGAAAATAAATAATATCTCAAAAAAGAAAGAAAATTACTATAATATTATGTTAAGAAAGTGCCATTAAAATATTGTTCTGAATCAAGTAAAAAATTAAATAATGCACATTCCATAAGAAAAAACAAAGTTGACCATCATTCCAACTATTTGGACTAACCTGGTATAAGTAAAAACATTTTTAGATTATAGAGCGTAAAAAATGAGGTGGGGTTAGTTAAAATATTTTCTTTATATTTTTCGTCATTTAGGCATAATCTTCCGCGGACGCTTAAAAAACACACCCTGTATACAGCAAGCGTGTAAGATACATAAATACAGCAAGCAATGTTGCATTGTTCGAGTGTGTAGGGCAAAGTACCGTACTGATAAGTCCCAAAAAGGACGAAACCAGTGGTCTACGGTTTTCGATGCACATTCGAAACATGCAATATTGAAAAACTTCTAACCACATTTTTGTTGTTGATTTTGACGGAAGAAGGATATTTTAAAGCTCAGTCAGATAATTTACCGAAAATCGACTCCTTGATCGCCGAAATTCATAGAATGAAGGCTGGGAGGTAGGTACACTTAATTTGCGTTTGCATTTTGTAATTTTTCACTGAAACTTAGCATAAAGATTAATAAATATAAATAGAATGATTTTCTGATGCCTAACCAAGGTTAAAAATTATTTACAAAGAAACAACCATAATTCTCCTTTTTATTATAATTCTCCTTTTCGGTTAAAAAAAAGAAATTTTACCCAAATTCTAATATTGACAATAATAGTATCTATCTACCACACAGAAAGTCCACCTATAACGGATTTCACCACATAGCTCCCTTATATTCATTTTTTAAAAGAATTCCATAAGAGAAACCCCCATTTATTTTTAGCAAAAACTATTTTCACGTATACCAACTGTCCCATTACCTTACTTACCTTAATAGGTATATGAAATGCGTTATTGCAATAAGGTAAGTACTTTATTCCAACACCAGTACATGAATGCAACTTAACTTCGAAAAATGACAAAAATGAACATCTGATCTCTCAAAGGTCAAAAGATTACAGACATCGCTCAGGCGCAATGCTTTTATATTTTATAAACTAATATTACATTAATTTGGCGGCAACATCCTCCCCGCGTCGAAAGGCTTTAGGTCTTTAAATAATGTTTAAGAGTAGGTGCACTAGGAACGATACATAGCAAAAACACTAAATTTCGCGGCACATTCAAATTTTACTTTCACTTGCACTTATTGTTTCTTCTTTTACTGGAAGAGGCCAAAGATTCGCGACTGCTCTCTTAAAGGTAGTCTTGGAAGTGCGTATGGTGGCTACTCTCGGTACACCGTCCTTCCCAGGATGGAGATCGGTGATTCGGCCAAGAAGCCAATGTAACGGAGCCAGATTCCTTTCCTTTATTAAAACTAAGTCGCCAACAGCGATATGGCACTCGTTCTTGCGCCATTTTCTTCTGGTTTGTAGTTCGGAAATATATTCCTGTGACCAACGCCGCCATATTCGTTGAGTAGACAACTGAATTTTTTGGTAAACAGATAATCGATTTTCCTTGATATGTTCTAGATCTGGATCCGGAATTGCAGTTAGCGGTCGTCCTATTAAAAAGTGAGCTGGACTGATAGGATTGAGGTCATTTGGGTACAAGTACTGTGTACAAGTCTTCAAATGTAAGAAGTGAATTAAAGAGAACACGTTTAAGGTGGCTCTTTGTTGATTTTACTCCGGCCTCCCAAATGCCACCGAAATGAGGCGAGAAAGCCGGTATAAAGGACCAATTAATATTGTCCGTTGTACATGAATTTATTATTGCGTCTACATTGTTGGCAAGAAATTCGCCAAGGCGATTTAACTCGTTTTTCGCACCAACAAATGTGGTGCCATTATCAGAATATATTTTCTGAGGTTTTCCCCTACGTGCTGCGAAACGACGTAACGCGGAAATAAAACATTCGGTAGTTAAGTCGGATACAAGCTCCACATGAATGGTTTTAGTAGTGAAACATATAAATAGAGCTATGTATGCCTTAGTGACCTTGTATCCTCTACCCTTTCTATCTTTTACCGAGTAAGGTCCAGCATAGTCAACCCCTGTCACGCTAAATGGAGGTGAAGGAATAACTCTAGTCGAAGGCAACTCTCCCATAAAGGCTTCGACTGATTTTGGATTGACTTTAAAGCAACGAATGCACGAATGAACTGTTTTTCTGGCTAAATTTCTACCGGAAATTGGCCAAAAGGCATCACGTATAGAGGCTAGTAAATGTTGTGGACCTGCGTGGCAAAGTCTCGCGTGTTCATATTTGAACAACAACTCTGTAAATCTGTGTCTCTGTGGGAGCAAAATGGGATGCCTTTTGTTGTATTCAAACTGAGACAGTTTTAGTCTGCCTCCAACTCTTATAATACCTTGCTCATCTAAGAAGGGACTCAACCCAACGAATTTGTCCTTCTTGAGCTGAAGTGAACGAAGTTCTGAGGCGAAACAATGTTGCTGAACTAATTTGACGATTTTAATTGGGGAAGTATGTAGTTCTTTAGTTGTTAAGGGATCTGAAAGGCGCTTCTATTTAGGATTGGAGCAATTGAATAGGAAACGAAGACAATAAGCTACACTTCTGATTAATCGTGTATGGCATAAATATCTCTCAAAGGGAGACTCAAAATCATCTTGAACTATAGGCGTATACTTTGATGGTGACTTAAGTTCAGGTAATGACCTTTCGGGTGAAGCATGAGAAATTTGCCAACTGCTGGCATTGTTGCAAAGCCAATGTGAACCATGCCACCAGAGTGAATTGCAATGAATATTTTTTGGTGAGGTACCACGTGAAATTAGGTCTGCAAGGTTCTCTTTCGTGCGTATATGATGCCAAGATAGCGGGACAGTTTTATTTTGAATTTCGGACCCACGATTGCTAACGAATGTCTTGAGTAAATTAGGTGCAGTATGAATCCAACCTAACAAATTGTGGAGTCTGTCCAATAGAAAATGTCAGTAAAGTTGAGAGTGGAAGATGTAACTACTTTATGTACTAGTCGTGCCAAAATGACAGCACCGCAGAGCTCCAATCGAGGGATGGTGATAGCTTTGACGGGACTCACCTTAGATTTGGCGCACAGCAAACGTACACATACTTCTCCGTCTTCACTAATGCTTCTAATAGAAATGCATACCCCATAAGCACTCTCTGAAGCATCAGAGAAGCCATGTAGTTCAAGTGTTATGGGGTTCTTGCATTTGACGTGACGTGGGATTTCAAGGAATGATATTTGGGATAGCTCGTCTCTAAATTTGAGCCATTTTGTGTGTAATTCTAATGGAATAGATTCGTCCCAACCCAAGCGTTCCTGCCACAATCTTTGTATTATTATTTTGACCAAGATTGTGCAAGGACTAAGGAGCCCTAATGGATCTGAGAACTGTGCAATGGATGAAAGAATTGTTCGTTTTGTAACGCTATTTGAAAATGTAATTTTCGATACTGAATAACAAAGTGAATCTGAATGAACGTTCCATAATAGCCCTAACGTTTTCGTATTTTCGTGTGGGTCTAAGTGTAGGATACCCAGTTCCTCGTCGGAAGTTGAAATGTCTTTAATTACTGAAGGGTCATTTGACACCCATTTGCGAAGATGAAAACAACCCCGTTCCAAAATTTGTGAAATTTGACGACAATAGAGGGATGCTAATTCGTGAGAGTCAAACCCAGTGAGCAAATCATCAACGTACAAGTCATTCTGAATGATTTTGGATGCTTCAGGGAACTGTGTGCTATGTTCTACACTCAGCTGATGAATACACCTGATTGCCAAAAAGGGCGCTGACGCAGTGCCATAAGTCACGGTATTTAACTGGAAAGAGTGAAGAGGCTCAGACGGCTTATTACGCCAGAAAATTTGCTGCAAAGGCCGTTGGTTGTCTGTGATTAGTACCTGACGATACATTTTGGCTATATCGGCAGAAACCACAATGGTATGTTGTCTAAAACGTAGGAGTATTGACAACAGGTCACTCTGTATAGTGGGACCAACCATTTGTAAGTCATTAATAGATGTACCGTTTGATGTAGGAGCAGATCCATCGAAGACAACTCTCAACTTGGTGGTGAGGCTGTCGGATTTGCAAACACCATGATGTGGCATGTAATAAACAGGTACTGTGTCATTTTCGATAAGTTTAGACATATGCCCCTAATGAAATATATTCATTTATGAATTTGGAATATTCTTTGAAGAATTCAGGATTATTTGCAAATTTACGTTCTAGCCCAAAGAAACGCCTTTGAGCGGAACACTTCGAATCACCTAGTTTGTCAGGAGAATCGCGCATAGGAATGTCTACGACAAATCTACAACCCTCATTGTTTCGTTTAAATGTATCAACGAAATGTGTTTCGCAAAACTGTTCTTCAATGGAAAATGCTTTCGTAGCAGGAATTTCTTCGAGTTCCCAGAACTTGACGAGTTGTTCTTGAACATCCACGAATTTAGAAAAATTACAGTTTGCAATATTGTTAGAAGACAAGTCCACGGGACCGGAAATAATCCATCCAAGCTTGGTTTTTTGCAAAACGGGCTGAAAACGACCCAAGTTAATTTGTCCTACACAAATCAACTGCCAAAATAAACTGACGCCTATTAAGATATCGATGGGTGAGGGCGTATTAAATGTAGGGTCAGCTAATGCAATATTTTTTGGAATTTCGAAACTAGTAATGTTCAATTCCTGTTCTGGAACATTTCCACAAATGTTTTCGATTACTAGACATGACAAACCTGTGGAAAACGAGCTACGCAGTGCTTGTATTTGGACGTTACATTTGGAAGTAACCTTAGATGACACTTTGGTGATATGTCAACTTTTGTTTGCGGTAGCTGCAATTTATTGCAAAATTCTGTTGAAATGAAATTCGATTGTGAACCCCAATCGAGCAAAATGCGACAATCATGAGAATATCCATTACTATCTTTGACCAGAACAATAGCTGTAGAGAGAATGGGTGCCCTTTGCGAGCCATAGTAAGTAGACAACACTACTGGTTGAGAAAGGTCTTTAGAAATATTTTGAGGGGTCGAGATTTCAGGCTGTATATGTATGAGCGTATTGTGTTTGGCAGTGCATTTTCTGCAAGAACCAAATCTGCAATTTTTTGGAACGTGACCATAATTTAAACAATTTGAACAAAGCTTTCGCGATTTTACTTGATCAATTCTTTGATCCACCGATAACTTAAGAAATTGTTGACAATTATAAATCTTATGGTCTCCCTTGCAGAAGTTGCACTGTTCTTTTGTGGTTTGCAATAATGATCTGGAGCGTTCCTTTTGGTGATTATGCAATTTTGTATTATCTACTAAGTTACCAAGCTCCAATGTCTCTAATATTCCTGCCTTTTCCTTTAGAAATGTCAACATTTCGCTTAAGGTCGGAAAATCACCAGCAAATTTATGTGATTCCCATTCCTTGAGCATCGTTTTGTCCAGCTTAGCACCTACTATATAAATGAGTAAAGTTCCCCACTCACTGGTTACTTGACCCAGTGAATCCAGGGATTGCAAATGTTTTGTAACGTTGTCAGTAAGCTGACGTAGCTGTGAAGAAGATTCTTTAGTAACACAAGGCAGAGATAAGAGAGATTTCGCATGTTTCTGAATTAATAACCTTTTATTCCCATACCTTTCGCGTAATAAGTCGTATGCGATTTTGTAATTGGAGGCACAAGTGTCTAGAGACGCGATTATTTGATAAGCCTCGCCACTTGGGAAGCTTTTAAATATTGTAATTTTTGCACGTCATTAATATTTGTATTTTTATTAATTACTGAATCAAAACTGTCGTAGAATTCTAACCATTTGTCATAAGCCCCTTGAAAATTTGGTAGAGTTATGGGCGGAAGTTTTACGTTTGAATTTACAAATGTATCGTTGTCTGAAACAGAGCTGGCGCGTGGACCGGGTGGGTTCGAGGCTGCATGGTTTTCTGCACCAGTATGCAATGCAAGAATCTCCTTAGCTTGAGAAACCGCTTTAAAGTAACTATTCTCGAAAATCTCCCGTGCCACTACCTCTCGCTCGTCAAGTAACTCTATCTCATTTTGTAACGATTCGAATTCTATGTAAGCCCTTTCTACCTTATTTAGACGTTCTTCTACCATAAAAATCGATGTATTATGGTTGAATTCGTCTAAGAATTTCGAAAAACGTGTTAAATGAGCCTTGGCCATTCCCCGTTTGCTAATTAGATTTTTTAAATCTGTATTGATATCCGCGGTAGCCATTTTTGAAAAAGGATTGTCTTGCAAAACGGACAATTTTAATCGTGCAAGAAATAAAATTTATAGAACAAAATACAGTACTTAATCCAATAAGAAACCCTCTTAAACGTATTGCTTAATTGAAAATATGTACTAGAAATTTACTGAACTTTGCAAAATGCTTTTAAATGAAAGCAAAAGTATGAAAGAATAGCTATTAGAATAGGAATTTGTAACAGGAAACTCACTTTGTATTTTTGTTTTTGGATGCGTATGTGTCGATCCAATGTACTGCTGCCATACGGTGGAAATTTGCTTGCCGGTTGCCAAAAACTGATAAAGCAAAAATGCACTTTTTGGCCTAGCCGGGTCCACATCAATTTGTTATTTTCCGATGTAGATATTTGTTATTTTGCTGGAATATCTTGCTTCGAAGGACCACTTTTTATGTATACTAATTTATTTATTACTTCTTGTGTCTTGCTTCTTAAATAGGTATATGAAATGCGTTATTGCAATAAGGTAAGTACTTTATTCCAACACCAGTACATGAATGCAACTTAACTTCGAAAAATTACAAAAATGAACATCTGATCTCTCAAAAGAATACAGACATCGCTCAGGCGCAATGCTTTTATATTTTATAAACTAAAATTACATTAATTTGGCGGCAACAATGGAACACCTGTATATTATTGCATTTTCTAATGCCTTTTTGAATTTAAGGGTTGTTTCACGTTTAAAATCGTAATTTTGAAATTTTATTAATTTATTAAAACTTTAAAACGGTAAGATATTGAAAAATGGCTTAAGAACTAGGATAGGAACATGCATGTCCCTGTCCTCCGTCAAATGGGGCTGGAAAATATTGCTTGCTGATTGGTAAACATTTACAAAAAATTACCAATCAGGTCAGGTCAAGTCAGCAGTATCAGTATTTTCCAATCCAGCTAGATAATGGATTGAAAACTAGGAAAGGGACATGTAAGTTATTTGTCAATATCTCGTGCTGTTTCTAAGTTATAAATTATAAAATTTGAAAAATGGCAATATTTGACGTCAAATAACACCGAAACAGTGAGTTAGATCCAATGTACGATTAAATTCAATAAAGCAATCATATGTGTTGTGTTCCATTAAAAAAAAAACAAAGTAAGGTGTCGTGCAAAAGAAATGGGACAGCCTGTATAAGTGAAAATAATTTTAAAGCAATATTCGCCAAAAATAAATGGTAATCCTTTATGTAAATTTTTTCTCTAAAATAAATAAAAAGGGAGCTATGGAAGGATCAATTTTCGGTGGAACATCTTGTAAGCAGTTCTCATATCATTTTTACGTAAATACTTACATCAAAATTATCTTTGGAACGTGTATGCCCTCGTCTCGCCGCGTCAAACCAAAGTTTCCGTAGTTTTGGGTCGCTTGCAACTTGAATAAAAGTTTTATTTTGAGGTTTTGTGGTAGTATTTTTGCACTTGAGCACAATACACCTTATGCAATAGGTATTTGCGGACATTTCGTTACGCTATCGCCAATATAACGCTGGCAGACACAAACAATTCAAACTCTGCTGAATTGCTGAATAAAGTTGTTGTTACTTACAATTCGGTTTCCACGGGCGCCCTGCACTATTTCCTTACCGATGACACCCAACGCGTGATTGCCAGAAGCGTTTTGCCCAACATAAAGTGGTGCCAAATAAGTAAATGTACCTAATATAATTATAAATATGGGCAGTAAAAAAATATTGATGTAACCTGACTCATCTGAGCCTGGTGCATTAATTTACGGCATATAGGTAATTTTTTTCGCAAGTACCCTATCTAACAGCTAAATTAATATGAAAAAGGAAAAACTGTCAAACTCAACACTTTCTGTATAAACGGAACTGCGATGTGACAAGCGAAATAAACATGTCTGCTTAATTTTCAATACATTTCGTGGGATTTTGAGAAATCTCGCTTCGTTCGTCCGACAAAAAATGTCCCACTCGTTACAGAAAATAAGGTATTTAACAGATCATTAATACCATTCCAAGAAGATGTATCTCGGGAACAAAAGGTTATCAGTTCCATGAATTTTTGTTTTATTTCCGTCACAGGAATTCGTCCTAGAAGTGGGTCGGCGGATGTTGAAATAGCAGGTATATGAAAACTTTTGTTTTGAACATGGTAAATCTTAAATATTACAGTGATTATACCTGGTTTCATAATTATTTAACAATTTGATTTACTTGTTACTGATCTTTATGTTTTGTTGAATAATTTATTATATTTCGCGCTATTGGAGAATGTAGATTGTAAAAACGTAGTATACTCTCGCCTCCACAGCATGCAGTCACGTGCTTTAGGGGCCACGGTGTCTTTTATTCAAAGTAAATACATATCTATTTTCCTGAAAGATTGCATTAGGTATCTTCAGTTTCTGCCCTTGTCGGGGAAAATACTAAAAACGCTGTTGAGGAGAGAAATTAGGTTGATGGTCGATGAAGTTAATCTTGTAAAATCTCTTAATGTCGATAGATATTTTTAGGGTTCTTGGGCGTGAAGATAAGGAGAAGAAACCGATCCATCAGAATAGTTGTGACAAGTGGCATGCAATTTTCAAATACGGTCTTAGTACCGTCTTACACGATACTGATTTTAGTACTAAATTCAGTACAATTTCAGTTTGAAATTTAAAGTGACAACAGAATTGTGTATGGCAAGTAAATACTAAAATAAGACTGCTAAGACTGTTGGCATGCGCATTGATTCAAACTAAGTTAAGTGTCAAATATATTCAGGCATGTTTGTCTTTATAATTCTTGTTTTTAATCGCACAGAACTTATTTTAGTACTTACCTGCAATACGCAATTCTGTTGTCACTCTAAATTTCAAACTTACTCTGTGTACGCTGAAATTGTATTGAATTTAGTACTAAAATCAGTATCGTGTCAGACGGCCCTAAGACCGTATTTGAAAATTGCATGCCACTTATCACAACTATTCTGATTGATCGGTTTTTCCTCCTTATTATGTGAATTATGTGAATCGGACTTTTGATACCCTTGTTGCATCATTATATCGATTATGTTGTCTTTGTTTTATGTTTCCTAGACACCTTACTTTAAAAATTCACGCTCGAAATAGTCCCAATAAGTATGTTATGAGATAGGTACCGCTTCACGGGCACTTCAAGAGAAGTGGGAGGAGCGCCTTACGAATCTCTGACGTCAAACCAATAACAAAGCGAACTAGCATGTGGGCGTGATAAGCTAATTTCTTTCGCTTATTACGCCGCAAAAAATTTTTGTAAAAACAAAATTTCGCCGTAAATCAATTACAATAACAATTTTCTGTCATTTTCATGCCAAAAATAGATATCTTATTTTTCTCCGAACCTCCCTATTTAATACGTCTCGTAATATATAAGTAATATAAACAGGAGCAATAATTTTTAATCCAGCAGTATCAGAATTACCTAAAAATGTGTAACATGGCCCAGACACTTTGATTTTTTCAGAGAGCCATGAAATTCGAAATTTTAGTATTCTTTGACTACCATAACCCATAACCTATAGAGTATAGGAGATTATACTTATGTTCCGGATGTCCACATTTGCTCTTGCATTCGCGCACAAGCTTGCCAAGATTTTTCGGATAATTTTTACTTGAAAACATGATTTAAAATAATAGTTTTCAGGTAAATAAAATGGAACAAATTAACAAAACATTCCTTGGTGCGATGAATGTACCTAACTAAAGTTTATATTTATTTAGAAAATTGTTATTAACAATAAATTAAGGAATCGTTCTTTAATGAAAGGATCCTAAGTAAAGAAAATTTAAATTTATTCGTAGGAATGCTAAAGCGGGTGTTAAAGGCAAAAAATAAGACGTTGTTGGCAAGATGAAGTAAACAAGCAATTCGTTATTCATATGTACATTGTATTGGGAAATATGTTGCCGGATGTCCCGTAAAGGGGCTTCATTAGTATATGTACATAGCTAAAATTACAAGAAAAATTTTTCATCTTTTTGAACGTTCACGGCATCTTTAGGAAAGGTTGAAAGGCAAATTGCTAAAAAGCAAGGCAAATATGGGTTTTCGGTAAAAGTAAACGTGTAATATTGACATTAGCATCCGTGGCTTCGGATGTTGCAATACAGTATCCACATTAGCATCTGCAGATCTCCGTCTGACATTCCGAACATCACTATAAATTTTATCGGGAACCAAACAACTTGAGCATAAGTATACCTTGCGTGCTACATTTTTTAAGAAACATGGACTTTCGATCTCGCTTTCTACATCCTCCTCTTCATTAGGTGCGGAACAACTTTTTGTGTCCAATATTTTATTAACAACAATCATTAATCGGGGAATGCAGTCGAGGGCTGAATAAAAGAACTACTCTTTTTACTCTCTCTAGCTTTCGTTTTTAATTTAAAACTTCATCAGGAGCTACAAAACAAACAGCAATGCCAATAGATTACAGACAATAAGAATTCTAATACTTACAAGTAGGTGAGATTAGAAAATAAGCATGGCACAAAGCAAAAAGCAAAAAGCGGCCTGTCGTCAACGAATAACCAACAAATTTTATGTTAGAATATATAAAAATATGGAAAACCACCAATTTTAGCACTGATGAACATAGATTAAACAATTATTGTAAGAAACTCCCGAAAAGGAGGACATAAAAAGACAAAACGCACTAATACAATAATTAAGACATCATGCATGACAGCCAATTGACAACTGGTTGATGTGCTGTTGACGGTCTGATTGTATTTTTTTGATTTTGAACTTTCCCGCTTTATTGTTATTGGACGTGCGTTGAAGCCATCTGTCAAATTGAGTTTCTCACTGTCATTTTTCAGTTGTCAATTGGCTGTCATGCATGATGTCTTAATTATTGTATTAGTGCGTTTTGTCGTTTTATGTCCTCCTTTTTGGGAGTTTCTTACAATAATTGTTTAATCTATGTTCATCAGTGTTAAAATTGGTGGTTTTCCATATTTTTATATATTCTAACATAAAATTTGTTGGTTATTCGTTGACGACAGGCCGCTTTTTGCTTTTTGCTTTGTGCCATGCTTATTTTCCAATCTCACCTACTTGTAAGTATTAGAATTCTTATTGTCTGTAGTCTATTGGCGTTGCTGTTTGTTTTGTAGCTCCTGATGAAGTTTTAAATTAAAAACGAAAGCTAGAGAGAGTAAAAAGAGTAGTTCTTTTATTCAGCCCTCGACTGCATTCCCCGATTAATGATTGTTGTTCTCAACTTAACCAGTCGGTTAATACTTATTTTCATCAATATTTTATTGACTTTAGGGTAGGATGCACCTATATGAACCTATTACACGAAGATACATTTTTCCTACAACTACACTATTTCTGTTTATAGTTTAAAAACAGTACCTGCATGTATTTATTGCATAGGGGTATAGGTGAGTTCACTTCATTTTACCAAAATGTTTTGTTTTAAATTCGTCTTTTTCACATTTTCAACTTACTGTAGTGGATCTTAAAATGATACTAACACGTCGCGTTTCCTGGACATACTGTTTTATTCATCTTAACTAACAGAGTACAAGGTCAATTCAACATCAAGCCACAGCGGATAAAAATAGGTGGCGCCACAGGCACCAAATCGTTAATTTTTAGATATCTTCAACAGTGGATTCCTACCCCCGCCCTTATAAATTTCTACCTGCTTCCCTACCTGCCCGCTAAATTAATTTGTCGAATCTACCTAATACGGTTTGTCTAATTTATACCGAATGTGATTGTCTATAAAAGGACCCCTGCGTTGTGTTTCCCTACCGAATTTTCGCCACAGCAAAGGTGACTTTTAATGGAACGAGTTGTCAAAAGGACATCAAATCTCAAATGGCACTCTGAATAGTTTAATCGAATGACACATAATAAATGTTTAATTAATTTATTTGAAATGTAATAAATTGACATTAAGTTTTATACACTTATTGGTAGACCTATCGCGGCGAAAGAAGAACCTGTCACGAGTTCTGCGCGAAATACCAATTTACGTAGAACGGGTCTATGACGTAATTAACAGCATAAACATGTAAACAATAAAGGCCGACACGACACTGCAGCTGACAGCAACAGCGGACACCTCCATTACTTCATTGTAGACGCGTTCTACGTAAATTGGTTTTTCGTGCAGAACACGTGACAGGTTCTTCTTTCGCCGCGAATGCTATACTCTTTTTGGTATTTAGCACATGTGCAATGTCCCATTTGAAAGCAACTACTAACACTGGTATCCGTCCAGTGTTGCCAGGTCTACTGATTTTTCAGTAGTTCTACTGGTTTCGCTTTTAAGCTACTGATCTTCTGATATGAGATTATATCTGCTGATTTTATTTTCGGTTTTATATAAGTAAAAATAATTATATAGTTTTTCTGTTTGTTGAGAATTGAATGTTAAGCGGACTGTAAAATGACTGGTTTCAACTTTTCTTTCGTTTTACAGAATAAAACCAATACGCTGATTTCTAGTGGCTTTATTAAGTAATACAAACTGGAGCGTTTACAAATTACGGACGGGGAGGAAACAAATAAATGCTACTTAGCGTATAACGACGATTTCCCCGAACGCGAGTACGAGAATAATTATTAGCAGCGGGCACAGCGAGAGAAATCTTGACAGCACGTGCACCTCCGCCGAAGTATGTTGCTCGACTGACTGGTGACTGGTGGAATCTGGTCAACTGGCGATCGCTGCATTCGGCGACATCTCCACGGGCAAGCGCAATGGCGCAACTTAAGACCACATATGCGCGGCGGTACAAGCTTATAAAATTCTAACTACATAATACATTTAAATTATGAACATCCTCCCGCCCTTGAAAGTACACACTTTCAAAAAGTGTACAAATAGGTTTTCGTTATCTACAAGTGACACTTAACACTAACAAAAAAAAATATAAAAATCTAATACTAACAAGTCATAGGTAAACAGAGTTAACTATAGCCGGATAAAACAAAAATGTTAAATACAAACAACAGCTAAATTTAAAACACAAACACAACACATTACTCTGCTTTTACAACACTGGCAAAGGGCAGATCTTCGCAAAGGAGCGTTTCACTACCCCTGATGAAGTGCGTACAGTGGCGACTCTAGCTACTCCGTCCTTGCCAGGATGCAAGGTAACTACGCGGCCGAGAGACCATTTTAAAGGAGGCGCGTGATCATCCTTTATGACGACCATATCATTTTCGTGCAACGACCCTCGTTCCTGGGGCCCAGAAATGCTGTTGAAGCTGCTGTATTTGCTCGAAGTGGGATAGTCTATTTTGAGGAACGTTCGTCACGTCCGGGTCTGACGTTGAAGTTATGCAACGTCCGATTATGAAGTGTGAAGGTGTTAAGGGACTCAAGTCTGATGGATCAGAAGAGAGAGGGGAGATAGGCCGGGAGTTGAGCACCGCCTCGATTTGCGTCAACACAGTATAAAATGACTCAAATGTCAGAATAGTTTCACCTACCACACGACGTAAGTGATGTTTGCACGATTTGATACCCGACTCCCAAAGACCTCCGAAATGAGGCGAGTAAGAGGGAATAAAAGACCAAGAGACACCTTCATTGCTTACGGATTCTGTTAAATCATCTGCGTTAGTTTTTAAGAAATGGCCAAGATCTTTAAGATCTTTGCTGAGACAAAATTACTGCCGTTATCCGAGTAAATTTGGCGAGGCTTGCCTCGTCGAGCGATTAATCTTTTCAATGCCAGCATGAAAGATTCTTTCGTAAGGTCAGAGACCAACTCTAAGTGCACGGCTCGGGTGCAAAAACATATGAACAAACTAATATAGCACTTCGTTATCTTACATCCTCGGCCCTTCCTATCTTTGATATAGAAGGGACCGGCAAAGTCGACTCCCGAAGTATAAAATGGCGGAGCCGGCTGAACTCTTTTGGGTGGAAGATTACCCATAATCGGACTTATGGTAGTGGGCTTCATTCTGAAGCATCGTATACAACGATAGACAACACTTCTAGCAAGGCTTCGACCTCCAATAGGCCAATACTTATCAAGTATTGCTGACAATAGCAGTTGGGGTCCAGCGTGTAATAGATTGAGGTGCTCCCTTTCAAATGATAACTTCGTAAAATGATGCTTCGATGACAGAACGATCGGGTGTTTCTTGTTGTAATCAAAGTTTGAATTTGAGAGTCTTCCACCGACACGAAGAATCCTGTCCTTGTCAAGGAATGGGTTCAATTTAAGAAGTTTGCTCTTAGAATCAACCGACCTGTTGTTTCTAAGATCGTTAATTTCGGACATGAATGATTCTGCTTGAGACATTTTTGCAATGACGAGCAGGGTTCGTTCTACTTCTTCTACCATCAAGGGCCCTCGGTACCTACTTTCCTTGCGATTTCGGCAGTTATATGCAAATCTGCAGCAGTATGCAACGACCCTTGTCAGTCTATTGAGATGTGAATAGTTGCCAATGATAATCATCGGAGTTTCTGTCCTTGACACGTGAACTTGAAGAGTTTTCTTGATTTCTGGTAGCTCTTCCTTTTGAAATTGGAGGACGGGCCATGAAGATTCATCGTTTACTAGCCATTTGGGACCGTTCCAATAGGCGGCTAATTCCTTTAGGCAACTTGGTTTCACACCACGGGACACATGGTCGGCTGGATTGTCAGCTGTTGGGACATACCGCCACTCTTGTGGATCTGAGGACTCTTGTATTGCCGCTATCCGATTGGCGACAAAGGTTTGGAGTAAATTGGGTGATGTGTTGACCCACCCTAAAACTATAGTTGAATCACACCAATAGGTAGTTTTCTCTAAGTGTATGTTTAAAGCTAATTTCACTTTGTTAACTAATTTCACTGCCAGCAATGCTGCAGTTAGCTCTAGGCGCGGTATTGTTTGAGTCTTTAGTGGGGCGACCCTAGACTTAGCGCAAACTAAGTGAACGTATATTCTGCCGTTCTGATCTCGAGATATTGCGTAAACACATGCGCCATATGCATTTTGGCTGGCATCGGAAAAACTATGTAGCTCTACACCAATGGTGTTCTTGCATGTTATTTGCCTAGAAACCCTGACCTCGTTTAAACAACTGAGCTCATCACGAAATTTGATCCATTCGGAATGGAGGTAGCTAGGTAGCGACTCATCCCAGGATATCCTTCCAGACCAAAGTTTCTGGAGTATGATCTTTGCTACAATGACGCATGGCGACAAAAGACCCAACGGATCGAAGATCTGCGAGACCTCCGATAGTATAGTCTTCTTTGTGGCTCGTTTGCCTGAACTTTCACTTATATTGAATAAAAAGCAATCTGCCTTGCCGTTCCAAACCATGCCAAGAGTTTTGGTGTTTTCGTTGACACCCAGATCTAAAAGATCGCATTTATCTCGTGCATTTATTCCCTTTAGGACCTCAGAACTATTTGAAATGAATTTTCGTAATGCAAACCCTCCAGTGACTAACACGCGTGTAACTTCATTTGCAATGAAGCTGGCTTCGATTATGGTGTCGCCGCCGGTAAGGAGGTCGTCTACATAGAATTGATGTTTGATTACATCCGAAATTATCGGCGAGGCCTGAGAACACTGTACTCCGAGTTCGTAGAGGCATCTGGTCGAGAGGAAGCTGGCAGAGGCGGTTCCGTACGTGACGGTTGCTAATTCGTAGATGTCTATTGGATCGTTTGGGTCGTCGCGCCACAAAATGCGCTGCAAAGGAGTCTGATTCTGATTCACGAGACACATTCGGTACATCTTCTCGACATCACCAGCGACAACGAAATTGTATTTTCTGTACCGAATGAGTGCAGAGACCACATCTGGTTGAATTGTGGCACCAACCATCTGTAAACTGTTAAAAGAATAGCCTGTAGTAGTGGGGCATGAAGCGTCGAACACGACGCGCAACTTCGTTGTGAGGCTGCTCTCCTTAATCACCCCATGGTGGGGCATGTAGTATGCGATCTTTTCGGTGTCATTAGTGACCTTGTACATGTGGCCTAAATCGATGTATTCGTGAATGAAATCATGGTACTTCCCTTTGAATTCAGGATTTGCAAGGAATTTCTGTTCCAGCTTTAGCAAACGTTTTTTGGCCGTTTCATACGAGTTTCCCAATTTCCCTGGACTCTCCTTCAACTGTATAGTAACAATAAAACGACCTTCTTCGTTACGTTTCACAGTTTCTACGAAAATTGATTCACATAGTTTCTCTTCTCGAGAAAGCGGTTTTGTATTGGAGATCTCTTCTATCTCCCAAAACCGAGATACCTGCTGTTCTAGATTTGAATCGCTTCCAAGATTTTTCACAAAATTGCAGTGAACCGTGGGCGCTGATGGAGTAGGCATGGGGCCCGATACAATCCACCCTAACCTTGTTTTCCGAAGCACAGGACCATTGGGTGTTAATTTCGTCTGACCTACGCACGTAAGCTCCCAGTACCAATCCGCACCTATTAAAATGTCTATGTTCTGAAACACGTGAAACTCGGGATCAGCTAGAGTGATGTTGCTCGGGATCTTAACGCCTTGAAGATCGACCGTGAAATTCGAAAGGTTAGTAGTGATGAGAGGGACAACCAAGCAGGACATTCGGAATGAAAAACTGTTTATTAAAGATTGCGCCAAAACTGATGTCCTTCCACGTGTACTGATTTCAGTCTCGTTTAAACCGCCAATTGACATTTGAATTTCGTCACGTTTTAAACGCAAAATGTTGCAGAGCCTAGAGCTTACGAAACTGCTCTGATACCCTGGATCCAAAAATGCTCGCACAATGTGAGGTTTATTGTCCTCGTCGAAAACGCGAATGCGAGCTGTGGCCAGTAACACTTGGGTAGTTCCTCAACCGCAATTATAACTAGAATTGCTCAAACTTGCGTGTGGTTGAGCGACTTGACTAACAGCTTCTGGCACAGCGGGCATGCTAGGGGAGTTTGCCTCTTCCTCCTTCTGTAGGTGAAGCAAAGAATGATGACGAGAATGACAAGTCTGGCAAGAGCTGGATCGGCACTGCTTGACCATATGCCCTTTTATAAGACAGTTAACGCATAAATGCTTGCCCTTTACTTGTTCGATTCTATCCTTGATACTTAGGTTCAAAAGATCTGGGCATCCTTGCACATAATGTTCTCCTTTACAGAATGTGCAGTACGGTTTCGATATTGCAAACGATTTGGTGTTGAACTTCGGTTCATACTTGGACTTCGAGAATTTCTTGCTGGTTTTGCCCTGTTCGAGGGATTCGAGAAGATCAGCACGATTTTTCAAAAACTCGCTTATGGTATCCAAAGATACGCTGTCGTGCTTCGATTTCTCTTCTTCCCATTGACGAAGTGTGATGCTATCTATTTTTGAAGTTATGAGGTAGATGATTAGGATATCCCACTTTTCCGTAGGTTCCTTCAGGATTTGCAAAGCCCTCAAATGTTTAGCAACATCTTCAACTATTTGCCTCAGATGCTGAGACGATTCTTCGTTAATCTTGTTTAGCGAAAAAAGGGCCTTGACGTGATTCTGAACTAGCATTCTTGAATTTTCGTACCTCTTGCAAATTAGTTCCCAGGCCGCGTGGTAGTTAGCAGCTGAGAATTCCAAATTTCCAATAACTTGCAGTGCGTTGCCTCCCAGTGAGGCCCGAAGATAATGGAATTTCTGCACTTCACTGATCGAAGTATTTTCATGGATAAGTGAGCTAAACGTATCCCTGAATTCAAGCCACTTCTCGAAATCCCCAAAGTATTTTGGCAACTGAATTGTCGGTAATTTGACTTTTGTAATGCTTTCATGGTTATTACCCGACAAACTAGAGTGGATGCTATGAACGGAATGAAGGGACTCATTGTCCACACCCTCGATAGAGCCCGGAGCCTGTTTATTTGCTAATATGAATGCTCTGGCATTAGCAACGCTTCCAAAGAAATCTGTTTCAAATACCTCTCTTTGTAGCAACTCTTTATCAAGATCGGCAGTGATTTCGTCTATTTTAATTTGAACGTCATCAAACTCATCAATTAAATTACGAATACGCTCGAAACGCGACTCTAATTGCAAAAAGGCGTTTTGATCAGTAATTACCTTACTCGGATACAAAGTTTGCAAATTATTAATGACTTTATTAAAAGTTGTAAGCTTAACTTTGATCGCACTGCGGCGTCTGACAAGTTTATCCGGTTCTGACATTTTTTAGAAAACAGATAAAAACGTAAACAAAATGTGTTGGAATAAGCAAAGCAAATCGAACAAATGCTACTTGCGGGAAAAAGGAAGCGAAATATAATGGAATGGACTTACAGTCGCTTGTAAATGTCCCCTCCTATCTTGAATTCCAACAGCAGATGTACAAAGAAACGCTGAATTCCGACGATGACTTCAACTAGGCGATGGCGGAGAATGCAGGTGTGTGGGCGAGCGGCAAAAGGCGTAATGCGTTGCGCACAGATGAAAAAGTTCAACTTGAAGAACCAATTTATGCTGCGTAACTTGCTGCAGCTTGTAACTTGATGCACTAAAACTCGTGTTACTTCCAAACAAAAAGCAGTATCCCGGTCGTAGGATCAAATTATGTTGAGAATTGAATGTTAAGCGGACTGTAAAATGACTGGTTTCAACTTTTCTTTCGCTTTACAGAATAAAACCAATACGCTGATTTCTAGTGGCTTTATTAAGTAATACAAACTGGAGCGTTTACAAATTACGGACGGGGAGGAAACAAATAAATGCTACTTAGCGTATAACGACGATTTCCCCGAACGCGAGTACGAGAATAATTATTAGCAGCGGGCACAGCGAGAGAAATCTTGACAGCGCGTGCACCTCCGCCGAAGTATGTTGCTCGACTGACTGGTGACTGGTGGAATCTGGTCAACTGGGGATCGCTGCATTCGGCGACATCTCCACGGGCAAGCGAAATAGCGCAACTTAAGACCACATATGCGCGGCGGTACAAGCTTATAAAATTCTAACTACATAATACATTTAAATTATGAACACTGTTCAACAATCCTACTTCACAAAATTGATTCTGTTTTATTTTTATTTATTCTACGAATCTGAAGTCGCGTGCGCGGTTCGTAGCATCGTACCGTTTACTGTATGTAACCGATAGAATTAGGGACTTTCTCGGGACTGCGAATGTAAAGTGGATCGTGGATGTACTTGGGCTTCATAATAACAATATGTACAAAAAAGTGACGATCTGTTCCCGTTGACAGATTCTGATTAGAATTTATGTTTTATATATTTTTTCTTATACTTACATAATCTACTAAAATCTACTAAAATTTTAAACGGCGTGCTACTGACGAAAATAACTTAGACCTGGCAACACTGAATCCGTCCGACATCCTTTTGATCGCCAAACTGTTGCTTAGTTGGCTTTACGTTAAACAGGTAGTGGTTCCTACTTTGACGACCCACGAGGTCTTTTAGAGTTTTAATGTGTTAGTGTGGTATTCTGGTACGGAATTTTAGACTATGCTCCAGGTACCGTTATAAAATAAATCATTTGAAACCAGTAGCTCGCCCCAATTCATTCTCCACTCAAATTCAAAATAACGATAGGTAACTACGGACCTACTTATTTCATATCTTACGCGAGTGTGATTGAATAAGTTTCGATATTGTAATATAACTATTTACGGTTACTCACTGCGCAGCTCGTCAGTAATGGAAATAGCAGAAGTAATAATATTCCTACCTTGAAATTCGAATCCATACATTGTATAAATGAAAGGTGTCAGGGTTCTTAAGATCAGGTGCAACTAAACTCGCATTCTTCATATATTCTTGTAAGTTACGAAAACATAGCAACGTACGGCATAAACGATTCGCGCTACAAACTGGAACACCACTTTTGGAGTTTATAGTACATAGTAATACATTAAACGATATATAATTTACAATTTATGTACTGAGGGCACTACTGCCGCTACCCAACACTCATCCCGCCGTAGGGGCAATAATTGTTACGGGGTAGTCTCATTGGGCAACCATGAATGTACCATCATCATCATGAAGTTCTCATTTCGAAGACTGGTTGGACGGGTACCTAAGAAGGTATCCTACCATCCTATCCCTCCTACTCTTTATTGTCTTCCAGACCTTTCGCTTATACTCAACTCTTTCTACCTGACCTCCCTATTGCTAAACTTATCTAACCACGGTCTTCATCATGCGTCTGTAGCACCACATTTCAAACGCTTCTCTTCTTTTTCGATCCGCTTCTCCTATTGTCCAAGTTTCGCACCCGTACAGTGCCGTACTCCATACATACGCCTTTAAGAGTCTCTTCCGAGTTTCTATATTGACCGTTCCCGAGCATAACTGTTGTTTCTTTTTATTAAACGCAACTCGGCGCTGTTTCTTTGTTTTATGTCTTTAGTGCTCCTACCATCTCGAGTTATTGGACTTCCTAAATAGCAGAAATCAACGACTTCCTCTATCTTCTCTTTTCCTATTTGTATTTCAGTTTTAGTTCTATTTTCACGCCCTCAACGTACCAACATTTTGGTTTTCTTTTTATTCATACACAATAAAGTAGTTGGGTCAATAACTTTTTGTCGTAAATTCACTATGAATTCTTAATAAGTTAACCCCACACGCCAAAAGAATCTTCAACTCCTGAAGATGCTGACGTTGTCAGCGAAACACGTGTCGAGTTTAATTACTGTGTCACTGTCTTTTGGCGTGTGGGGTTAACTTATTAAGAATTCATATTGCTTTTCACGCCGTATCCCTCTGTCAAAACTGTTTAAATTTCATACAAAGCCATTCCTAATTCTTCTTTGTTAGATGCTAAAACTGCTATATCATCCGCAAATCTCAGCATGTTAATAGTTTGACCCTGTACATTAACCCCTGAGGCTGTAATGCCTCTAACAATATTAATCGAATATTCGAAAATCAGAGGTGACAAATCACATCCCTGTCTCACTCCATTCCGGATATCTACTTCTCTTCATTCCTGCTCAAATTCTATACCTGCCGTTTGGTCTTTGTAGAGCTTGTGTATTATTCTTCTATCCCTATATTTCATCCCTACATTTCTGAGCACTTCGAACATCTTCCCCCATTTTACGTTGTCCAAGGCTTTTTGTAAATCTACAAATCCTATATAGGCGCTCTTTTCCTTTTCTATTGTTCTTTCTGTGATTACTCGTAAAACCAGAATGGCCTCGCGCGTTCGTCTAAGTCCGAATTGATCTTCTAATATTTATTCTGCCCTTTTCTCCATCCTTCATTGCACAATTCTAGTCAGAATTTTTGACGCGTGAGAAGTTAAACTGATCGTTCTAAAATTTTCGCGCTTATCCAGGTCTTTCCTTTTTGGCAAAGCGACTATGATTTCCTTTTGTAATCTGGAATTTGACCTGTCTCATATATGGGGCTAACTAGTTAGACGCTTTCTTACATCTGGACCTACACACTTTAAAATTTCTGCTGCAATCCGTCTACTCCTGGCGCTTTATTGTTTTTTATACTTCCTATTGCTAGCTCAAACTCTTCCCTCATTATAGGAGAGCCTAGGTTATCCCTCTGTACACTGATTTTCTTTTCTAATATATCTCCTACTTCTTGTCCTGCATATAAGCTTCTCAAATATTCCATCCATCGTTCTTTTCCACTTGACCGCCTTATTCCTTTGTTTCCCTCCTTCATTATCTAGCCTATTTTTATATTTTCGCGTCTCATATATTAGTCACAATATCCTTTGTGATCCAGAGTTTTCTACTTTCATTCTGTTTGTGACCCAAAACATCTCTATAACTGCAGAATATAAACTATTTTTAATGCGATTCCATTCTGCTTCTACGTCCCTAACAGTATTTTCATCCGCACCCTTTAGTGCTTCGTTTGCCTTTTTCTCGAACATATCGCGCGAATCACAATCTTTTAGTTTCTTGAGGTCAAGGTGCCTTCTACCGTTTTGTTTTTTAAATCTTAAATTTAAAATTAGTCTTCATAACCACTATGCTGCGATCACTATCTATATCTGCTCCTGGATAGCTTCTGCAGTCCGTACCTTGATTTCTAAATCTTTGCCTAGCAAGAATATAATCTACTTGATTCATATGTATAAAATCTCGTAAGCCGTGATGTTTTTGTCAGAATGACAGCGAGAAAAGTTAGCCCTAACAATTTATTACTGCCATACTTTTTTTGGAGTTTACTCCTTAAGAACCGATTTTCAGTTATAGCCCGTGGCACGGAAATTTTATGAGTAGTAAAATCAAGCGTTACATTTCGCGTTAACTAAAAGTAAGGCGTGTAACATTAAAATTATGTACGTATCTATGGATACGGCTGTTTCTGTCTGACTGCATAGAGCATGGAAATAGTGAAAATTGAGTGGCATAGAGTAGATATAACAGTTGGCGTTGTAAAGTCAGCATTTGCAGTGTTTGTTAGTTCCTAAATTTATTGAATCTTTTGATTTAATATGGAAAAACCTAATATTAAATACTCCAAATATTGCTTAGTGCCGAAATGTGAATCAACGCCTATTCGAACACCAGGAAAAGTATTCATTTCATTGCCAGTGGGATTGACGTTTAGCAGATTGTCACTTAATTACTGAATTTATAAACAATTTATATTTTGATGTAGTTGGACATTTTCGAACATAAACCATCTGATAAATACACATTTGGGTATAAAACTGACATTCGCGGGCACCCTATTATCAAGTGACTGAAGTTAAAATAATCGTTCGTAAGTATACTCCTGACACACACAAGTTTTTTATTTACCTTTTGCTGCCATGACGACGTTGAAAATTCCGTATTTTTGATTGTAAAATGTTTAGAAATCGAATCTTCCATATGTGTATTCTCATATTCATTAAAATTATCTAGCCGAATTTGACTCGAACTGCTGCAATCTAAGCAGGAGCAGGCCTTCGGGACGAAAATCCTTAGTTTCAAAAACGTGACTCCATTCTGCGGGTGCGAGAGCATACTACATTTTTTCTACAATCTATTCGGAAATCGCGCTCATATAATTAAGATTTAATTAATCTTGGAAAGTTGCTTCTATCTATTAATTATGTATTTGTGGTACTGTATTCTTGTTTCTGTATCACATATGTATATGTTGAATCTAGCATGCCGTTCGATATTATGTACTTAATTCATTTTAAACATTACAATGTTGATGTATTTTACAGGAATAGAATGTGAAGACCAATTCAATTTGCCTATCTACTTCCTAATATAATGGCTTTTGGCACAAAAAGAATCAATAAACAAAGTACTGCTACCAGACTTTTTGAAAAGGGTGAAACATCAAATATCAAACGTAAATAGGTACTTAGGTACTTAGTGACTAACTGTATAATATTCGTTTAAGGCTATATCAAATGGAAATAGTAGGAAAATCATCTAGAAACTATGGTGCGTGTTGTGTTATTCACTAGTTCAGAATTAATAACTTTATGTTACATGTTATTGCTAATAATGACTGATTGTGATTATAATTGTATTTGATTATATTGTAGGTACTATAATAATACAAAATAAATTTCGCCTCAAATTATTTTCTTGTTTTGTAAAAAAGAGTAGGTAATAAAATGCTTATGACTTGCTTAGTGTCAACAACATGGATAAGTGAATACACTGTATTGAAAAACAAGTTTAAGCAATGAGCCTTATCAGAACAATAAAGGCTCGTTCTCACGGTGACACTAATGTTGCAACATCTATTACCACGGCGATGCTCTTCATTCGCTGTCACGGCACTAGGTGTTCACCGTAGTCTGATTATATTCGAGTGTCGCGACACAAAATATCACATTATAGGTGGAAAAATGGCAGAACTTGCAGTTGCAGTAGAGAATGTCTTGGAACAAATCATTATATCGAAGCTAAGACGAAAAACAAAGAAGAAAGAATGGGTAAGAAAGTGGATCATGCGTAAGAAATCATTAGGTGCATCAGAAACACTCATAAGGGAGTTGCAACTGGAAGATTTAAAATCTTTCTGCAATTTCCTGCGAAATGATGACGGCATGTTCGACGAAATTTTGGAAAAGGTAAATTTAATTATACTTAGGTACAACAACCATATTATACTAAATATTTCTTGGATTATTATTGTGACAATGTAATAAAAATTACATGATACTAGAGTATAAATACGAGGTAAATTAAAAAATGTCTATCACAGTTTAGCATATTTTTCTTTTCTAAAAAATTTTTTAATAATAGATACTGTTGAGGCCTCTTAGGTTAAATCTGATTTTATTGATATTTTGTTCATCTTTACATTTTGTAGGTAACGGGAAGTTCTTGTTGGGTTGTTTTGTGCGCCTAAAAAGAGTAGTATTAGTAGTAACAGAATAGAAGTCGTACTCCGGTAGTGTATAATGCCAAACCGGCATTTATTGTTATTTCTCAATATTTAGTTAATGCGAGTCTGTCGATTTGTGAAGTGAAACCGTTTTCGTATTACCACCGCTACATTAGTGTCTTGGACCATTATGCTCCATTCCTTCCTATCCTGTTCCTTCGACGCTTCGAATTGACCTGGAGGATACCTACTTTGGCGTAAAATAAATATACAGGATATGATTATATACAGTGTGTCCACGGATTGATGCAACAAGATGTATGATTGAAGGATTTTTGTTAATGACAATTTCATGTTTAGGGAGTAAACCCTGCTTGGCTTTAAAATAATTTTAAGCATATTTTAAAATTTGTTAAATCCCTTATGCTTCGCCATTAAATAATAATTCTTCCATTATACCTCTTGTCGAAGACACACTGAATATTACAACATTTTAGGGTATGTTTTGTTACATTTTTTAACAATAACCATTTTTTATTAGGTAAATCATTCTTTTAGAAAACGTGTCCGTCTGTTTTTAAATTGTTTTTTGTAAAAATCAGTTTTAGCGGTCACTTTTGATTTCATTTTTTTTCAGAAGCTATGCCTAAATAAAGGTATACTCGTATTACTCTAGAATTTACACCAAAATATTAATTATTAAAAAAATATTTTAAATATTCCGGACTGTAGTGGGTAAATTGAATCTAATTTACATGAGTTTTTATACTGGAGCAATTTGTTGACGTTTTTGTGATATCAATTTTCAGGTTGCACCTACTATGCAAAAGCAAAATACCACTATGAGGAACGCAATTCCAGCAGCACTAAAATTACAAGTAGTTGTTCGCCACCTAGCGTCTGGCGATTCAATAACATCGCTTCAGTGTTCAGTACCTATACCGACTACCTAAGAACACCATTAGTTCGTCCATGATAGAAATCTTGGATGCTATCTATTCTGCATTGAAGGATTTCATGCAGGTAACATTTCAATAAAAATATGAACCCATATGCTTTTATGGAAAACATACATGAAACACGGTGCGTAGGTATATTACCTATTAAGAAACGAAAAGATTTTTTTACATAAAACTTAAATTAAGAATCAAGTGTCTTATACAGATTAAAAATTCGAATTAAAATTTGTCATATGTTGGCGAAAAATGTGGTCAGTTGCTCCTGTAGAATTGTCCAATCGTGTTCTTGATTTTCTGCTTCTTCATCTATAATTTATCTTCACGATTTTGTTCGACATAAGGCGGAGAAAGGACCGAGTTGTCCATACTTGGCGATGGTGTTGGTAAATTGACGTTAAGTGGTAAACTGGAATGTCTGGACGATGGAGTGGAATTGGCTGAAGGCGTGAAAGAAGAGTTCGCTGAGCCTGGCTTCAGTAAGTATTGTTTGTCTTATTGCTGTTGCACTTCAAGGGCTTTGTGGAGTATTAGTTTGTTTAACTGAACACCGATTTGCTGGCCATACATAATGAATTCATTCCCCATTACATTATGACGAACATCTTTGAGAGTGTTTAAAGCCTCTTTTAATGCGTTGTCAGTTTTTATCCATTTGCTTCCTTTGAAGCGTTCATCGCTGCTTTTCCTTTTTTGGGTTAATTGTGTTTCATGAGTAGCTGATAAAGAAATGCCTGAAGACGTTGCTCTTTCTTCCATTTGCCTCTGAGATTCGTTGGTTTCACATGCCAGTTGTCCTTCACTTTCCTCTGGTCGTTCCTCATTGTTCAGATTCTACAAATAAATTCAACAATTTTCTTAATATAAAAAATGTAACAAGAATCCAAAACTTTTCCGCATTTTGAAGAATGCAACAATTTTAGTTTGTGGAATTGATTATTTAACCACAGTCTCTTACATCTTAATCCTTTAGTTTGTGGAAAAAAATTCCTACATCAACTTATATCAAAAATAATTGTAAATAGAAAGTTACAAAGAAACGTTCTTTCAGATTTCCATTTTTAAACAAACTAAATTTGTTAATGTCAGTGTACACATTATTTCTAGTTAAACTAAATATGTTGTGGAAGATTGTTTACAGAGAACTGCAGACTACTGGTTTCGTCCTTGTGGGATTCTTCAGTGCAGTGTTCCCTGCATTCACTTTTATGCAACATAACTTGCATGTTGGGATCATGTATGAGCAAGCGGTAATTACTTTATTAATTTTCTAGGAGTAATGAGGGATACTGAATATTTCAACTATAAGAACTACGAGTATAAGAACCAGTTTAGTGCAGTGCTACTTGCTTTAGTTGATGATAATTACAATTTTACACGTATAGACGTAGGGAGCTACGGTAGTTCTTCAGACGGAGGAATTTTCGCGAAATCAGCTTTGCACGCTGCTATACAAGGAAATCCGTTAGACCTGCCAGAGAATAGTTATACTAGGAGTCGACGCCTTTCCTAAAGGAGTACCTTATGAAGCCATTTTCTAGGCGACTCAACCAAAGTATTAAGGAGCGTGTATACAACTATAGACACTGTCGAGAAAGAAGAATAAGTGAAAATGGGTTTGGAATTTTAACATCGTTTTCTAATGTTGTCAAGAGCAATAGATCTTGAGACAGGAAAAGTAGTTAGAACCGTCAAAGCTGTTGTGCTTTACATAATTGGATTAGGAAAATGGCTAAGTTCAATCATGGTATAACAGTTGATTTTGAAGATACTGAAAATAACAGAATCATTTTAGTGCAACGATTGCTTTTGTCTTCAGAACTCGGACGTCATCTTTACAACGACGTTCTCGGTTCGGGCCCCTAAACATACACCTGTGTCCCCTGGTCTTACTTATTGGCACACTGTATATCTAGTAGGATCTGTACGTTCGCTTTTGAACGTTTTCGGCGTTGCCTGTACGGTCTGGTCGGTGGAAGATTTATTCGTTTCACCTTTAAGCTCTTAGTCGCAGAAGGGCGGATTCAATTGTATACTATTGCTAAACGTAGATGAAATAATAAACATACGAAACGAAACTAAAACGGACTCTATTACTTTAACTGTATGTACATTAATTCAATAGGTAAATAAAAACTGACTATATATACAAAATATTTACATTCAAAATTAAAGCGGTTCTCGCGGAGTATCCTGATAGGGCGGTAGGCATGTCGTATGATCAAAACTGAACTTTTACGGTGTTTCGGAGTATACGTAGTAGCAATAATTTATGCCGACTCCTAGACGGTGAAAGATTTTTCGTTGCAGCAACCAGGTTGCGATCTCGGTGGGGAATGCCACTATCTTATCTGAGATAAGCAAATAATAATTAGTCTTCCCTCAGTATTTCACCAGGGGCCCTCAGTTAACGGGTGCAATCGATTCCTGCCGGTATGTCGTCTCATTTATATACACTGTAGCACGAGAGTGAGAAATCGATTTAACCTTCACTGGTGCAGGTCCCTAATTACTGAGTTCGAACAGATTACTACTCACTAAGCACGGACAAGATAGGCCAGTCAGCTTGTGACTGGAGAAATATTTAATTGGTGATATCTTTTACGATAACAGCAAGTGAACACCAGGCCTTTATTCAAAATTAACTTACTCAAATATTTACAGGACGGTTACTATCGGTCTGATCACACGGCCAAGTCAGAACGGCCTATCAGGTACTATTTCGGATGCGGCGGCCAGCATCATCCGGATGCTGGGAGCACTGGTCCCAGGCTGATGGCCGGACGACCCAGTACTGGCTTCTGCCTTCTGCTGCATCTACTTTTATAAGCTTGGAGGGGAGCTTCGCCGGCGGTTTATTTCGAGATTTCCTACGTCAGCACTGGGGTCGTGTGCAGATATTCATCTAGCATTCTGGTGATTTCTGAAAGGTGGGCGTCAGTCTTCACTACGTCACGTTAGTGCCGCGTGCAGAATCTATTCGGAATTCCCATTCTCCCGCGTGACGTCGGTCGCATCTGGGACTTATTCATTTCTTTCATCGGTGCATGCGTATACGGATTTATTCAGCAATACTTTCGCTTTTGAATTGCCGACGGCGGTCTCGTAGAACAATATTATGAAATGCCACTCTAAGTTCATTAGAGCTTTTAGGCATTTTTACGGTGCATTGTTACATTGGGATCATGGCGACAAGATCCTGCTTCTCAAGGATTGATGAATATGGCTCCAACAAGGGACTTCATGGGCGAGGGTGAGGTCGAATGGCAGTACAGGATGGTTAATCTCCTGGTTATTGTATAGGTGCAGACTATACGTATAAGGGGTTTCAGAAGGAAAACACATTCTCCTACAGCTAACAGTTTAGGTTGTAAGCAATTTTACAAAGAAAATTAATAATAGTAGTAGGGAAATGAGAAAAGCATAGTGGTCCAAGACTCTCATTTCTCTACTACTAACAATAAGTATACTTTTTTTTAGTAAAAATGTAATTGTTTTCCTACTCGTCTTTTTGTAATTATTTCCACTTCAGTATTTTATTGTAATTTTAAGTATAATGTACTTAGGTATATTTACAGACTTATGTAGGTATGTATACCAATTAGCTTTTAGTTTATACTTGTTAAACTTTAAACTAAACTTCTCCAGTAATAAAGTATTTTTAATGATACTATTATTATTATTATTATTGTTGTTATTTGTATTAATGTTATTATTTATATTATTATTATTATTATTATTGTCATTAATGTTATTATTATTATTATTAATTATTAAATTTCCAATAATCATAACTTTAAAATGACAGCAAAACTTTAATCACACCCTGAGTGATGTGGATTTAAGATTAAGCAATTGTTTATATTCCTACATAACTATTTAAATTTAAGTAGGTATATTTGCTTATTTAGGTTTATAAATGTCATCACTGCCAGAGCCTGTTGTCGTTGAATTTTTCACTTTTCGCAATTCGTTGTTATACGTGCCACGAATTGATCTAATCTTTGCCTTTAATGCTTTAACATTTTAGAATTTAAAAATTGTTAAAGGGGGTTCTTCAGCTTGATCCCGTTTCTGCCTGTCTTTACATTCCGGAACAGATTTATTCCACAAACATGGATACTTCTGATAATATTCTAAAAAAGTAAGGACATTAAACGACTGCATGGTAAAATGATAATCTGCAAAATGGTCACAAAATCGCGTTGAAATTTGAAAAAAATTAGCCAGAGTACATCTAGCCATCTGTGTTCAGACGGTGGAAACAGATGCGACACTTAATGCCTTGTTACGTTCATATTTTTCATTAATAAACTAATTCATAAATTTTCATTTATTTTGTAGGTACGGTGGGAGAATGTTCAGATTTTTCCCTGTATATGAAAAACTAGTCGAGATTTGATTCATATGTATAAATCGAATTTTATTTAAGAAGATGCATATTTGAATTTGCTTTGAGTATTTCGTTTTGTACCTGCCGTGGTTAAAGTTTTTACTGTGCTAAAATAGGTAGTATAAATAAACCAGTAGGTATTAAAAAAAAGAAAAAAAGGCAAAGTGCAAAACTGACTTGTATTTGCTGTAGCAGGAATTATTCGATTGATATCCGTTTTCGTGGAGAGTAATAATAATAGTTAAATTATACCCAAAGGGAATTTTATCTCTCCCGAAATAAGATTGGAAGAGAATGATTAGAAATAGGGAATATTATAGTATCTCTTTTAACCAGCTTACTGGGATCAAGGATTACTTATTCAGTCTATTTAATTATTATTTTGGAAAGTAAGTAATTTCAAGTGTGCATATTCTGTGATTCGTATTATCCAATCTTGAACTCTCTTTTCAGGTACGAGGCAAACAAAGCAAACTAGTCAAACTTGGCAAACTACAAATTACAAACTAGGCAAACTTGCCAAGCTAGACAATCTAAATTAAATATAACACACCAGTAACGAAATCGATACAACAACCAAAATAATAGCCATAACGATACACCAACAACAGTAGTAGCAGTACCTTACGAACCAACCTTACGACAATAATTTGGAATTTGGATACCTGTCTCAAATACCTTACTTATTATATAACATTATACACCCTCACATTCTTTCATACACACACGTACAAACCGAAAAACAACCAAATATATACACCTACACACACACACGCACACACACACCCACCCATTACTCAATACTCATCATCATAAAGCAGTACTTAAAATTGTATAATACGAGTATAACTTTGATAAGTGCATTACATTCCATCTGTCAAGCAGGGATCTGTTTCTTATTTTTTTCCTTTAGTGTCCATTTGGTAGATTTGTGATACTCGCCGTTGCGTTGTACTCGTGGACAGAGACAGATCTGCCTGGCGCCCTTTATTTCACCGATTATTTTCTCCACGCCCTTCTCCGTCCGCATATTCGTAAGTTGCCGACACATTAGCGCCTCGGAACAATTCGTCGACCGGTGGCTCCTGGATCACAAATTTCCTACGTATTAGCCTAACACGTCGGCGATTTATTTAGTTATTAAAGATTGCATTTTGATTTTTGTCAGTTGCAATGGTTGAGTATTACATAAATATTGTAGTTTGCTTCTAATAGTTAATAGAATAATGAATGCTAAGACATTACCTTTACCTTAAAGAAGTGTCTAAACATATATTAAGGCTGCAAATAAATGATCATTTGAGGTATGCAAATATTTATTATTTTTAGGCTAGGTATCTTACTTATGTTCGCGCCAAATAAAAGAAGCATTTACGCTGCATTTCCCTCCAAAAAATTTTTTTCCAATTATTTGTTTTCGATCACTTTCGTAATTGTTATAAATTATTATGGTGTTATTAAGATAAGCCCTTAATGTTATTTGTGTTAATTAAGTATTAGAAAATAGGTACATACAGAGTGTTAACGGTCTTCTGTTTTTAATTTTAATGGGTGATACTACATCTCAAAAGAAAACAAAATACGTTAAAATAAGTTAGTAAAAGTTGTATAAAAAGAGAACAAAAGCCTTTTGAAATATTTTTTTTTGTTTTTATTTTTAATGGGTAATACTACATGACAAAAGAAAGCGACAAACGTTAAAACACCTTAGTAAAGGTTTTATGATATTGAACATCTTTTGTAAAAATGTGTCGTCTTTTAACCTGTATCATCGCCCAATTAAAATTTAAAAATCGTCTATCGCTTCCTTTTCACCTGTAATCATGAAACTTTTGATAAGGTGTTTGAACTTTTATTGCTTTCTTTTGTCATGTAGTATTACCCATTAATAATAAAAACGAAAAAATATTAAAAATTTATAAAAAATGTTCTTTTCTCTTATCACACAACTTTTACTAACCCATTTTAACGTCTTTCGCTTTCTTTTGACATGAAAATTAAAAACGGAAGACCGTAAACACCCAGTATATAAATAAAAATACTTCATATTATGTGATATTTACATTTTTGCATTATTCATAAAGAAAAAGGTTGTTTCGGAAATTGTCTTTAAACATACTTTTAGTCTATCAGTTGGTCTTCTGATATGGAAAAACTAAACAATAATCCCGTAATTAGTTACTAGTGTAGGTATAAAAATAGGGGAGTTTCTAATTAAAGTTTTTTTTGTAGAAATGCTTGGAAACTTGAAGAATTTCGAAAACCACGCGTAATATTTAAAAGGTTACATCATTATTATAATCATAAATTATTTCCTTAAAAATGACCGTTATACAGGGTGATTCGTTAGCCTCTTTACAAACTTTAGCAAAGTAAAGAAGGTGTAATTTCATGAGGAAAATGTCCTATTAACATAGGTCCGATTTTCTTTTGTTCCGAAGTTGTAGCGTTTTTAAATATTTTATGGACAAAAAATTTAGTAGCTTTAAGTTAATAATAAAAAATATTTATTTAAATGATAGAGACCGCGAATTATAATAAATGTTCAAAAGCAAGTTCCTCTGCCTGAATACAACTCGCAACGACGAACCAAACTTGCTTGCACCCGTAGTAAATTCATATCATTTCTAATATAAGTTGCAGCATCTTGAATTCTCTGTATTAAATGAACACGATTATTTATTTCCACTTGATAGACAAGTTGCTTCAAATGACCCCATAAATAAAAATCACAAGGAGTTAGAGCGGAAGAGCTAGGTGGCCATGGTATCGGTCCTCCATTACCGATCCACTTGTTTGGGAAATAAGTATTTAGCCATTGGATTACTTGCCTTCCTCGGTGAGGCGGCGCCGCATCCTGCTGATACCACATATGTTGAAGTGGGATATCTTCCAGGATATCAAAAAGTGTGGTGTCTAAAAATTCGTAGTACATTCCTACTAATCGACCCCAAATATTTATTATAATTTTGTAATTTGCGGTCTCTATCATTTAAATAATTTTCTTATTATTAAGTTAGAGCTACTAAATTTTTTGTCCATAAAATTTTTTAAATGCTACAACTTCGGAACAAAAGAAAATCGGACCTATGTTAATAGGACATTTTCCTCATGAAATTACATCTTCTTTTCTTTGCTGAAGTTTGTAAAGAGGCTAACGAATCACCCTGTATTTTGCCTCCATAAAATGTTTAATTAGACAGTTTCAGTTACATTTTTCACCGGGACTTAAATTTGTATCTCAAAAATAATGTCCGAAAATATATATTTTAATTGTATTTAAACTATAAATTCTAAAAAAATAGGTAGGTACATATCAATTTATTGTGAACCATTATTGGACCTCTTCAAAATTCACCTGTTATCTGTTATTAATAAGACATAAGTATGCTGTACTCTTAGTAAATCGTAAATCGCCGACGCATTAAACTAATACGTCGGGAATTTACCATCAAGTTTTTGTATCTCCGAATTGTTCCGAAACGCTAATGTGTCGGCAATTTACGAATATGCGGCCGGTCCACGTGTTAATAATAATTATTGTGACATCGGAAAGTACGACGCAAACTCTGGGTTTTTCTTGGTATTGTACTTTAATTAAAATTAGCGTCACAGCCTGCATCACGATGTCGGTAGCGTCAAGTATCGCATATTTAAAAGTTTTGATTCGCGGAACTAGCATCACGAGATCGTGGAATTTCGACATTGCATTGTTCAGACGACGACACTACGCGGCATTTAGTGTAACGCTCTAGTGTCACTGTGAGAACGAGCCTTAAATAACGTAATCTATTCGTATTTTAGTTAAGGTTAATAAGTTGAATTCGTAATAAGTTAACCCCACACGCCAAAAGACAGTGACACAGTAATTAAACTCGACACGTGTTTCGCTGACAACGTCAGCATCTTCAGGAGTTGAAGATTAATCTTCTACAGTAGATGGATCAAGATCTTTGACGTAAATTCACTATGAATTCTTAATAAGTTAACCCCACATGCCGAAAGACAGTGACACAGTAATTAAACTCGACACGTGTTTCGCTGACAACGTTAGCATCTTCAGGAGTTGAAGATTAATCTTCAACTCTTGAACCAAGTTACATTATCAATACAGTGTCGATCATTTTACAGAAAATGTATCCTTATATTACCAAATAAGAATATAAGTCTATAACAAAAAATAAATGTAAAATTGACTGAATTATGTATCCAATTAGTACCTGCAATTCAGTCGCCCTTCTTATTATAATAACTTTTACGTTGGCAACATTACTTAGAAAACCATGCTGCTATTACTAAATTTTATCTTGAATATTTGGTGCCTTATTTTAAATTTTGCTTATATCATTCATTAAAGTGACACTTACTAGTCACAAATGAACACGCAATAATGTTAAAATTATGACCGCCTTTGCAAAATTTACATCATAGAACTCAAAATGACTAAAATATTTTGTAACTTTCACAACTTATTTGCTGCAATTTCCAGTATTCCCACCAACTAAAATACTACGCAACAGGTGGAGGTAGTAAGAAAGGTGAAACGTGTCCGATTATTATTTTTCGTTTATCGTGCACGTGCGTGTTTGATGTCCGTCGTCTATTCACAGGCATAAGAATAATTGTTTCAATACTGAAAATGTTTAGTGGATTGGAAGTGTTAACGCTAGTAAGAGGGGTCAACTACGGATTTGTGTGACGCTTGGAAATTTTGTACTTTTTGTGCAAGTTAGGCGTAAACTAGGTTAATGTTTTGTTGTCATTTTGAAGCTCTCGTCAAATGCTAACTTTTAGAAAAAAATTGGAAGATATAAGATTCGAGGGGGCGTTATTATAGGGACTGAAACTAATTTTTGGATAATAGAAGAAGCGGATGAGAAATAATTAGAAACATTTGAAATGTGGTGCTATAGATGCATGATGAAAATGGAGAGAGAAGGTTAGGAACAGAGAGGTATTAGAAAGAGTTGGAGAAAAGCGAAATTTGTGGAAGACAGTAAGGAATAGGCGAGATAGGATGGTAGGACACCTTCTAAGGCACGAAGGCTTAGTTCGCGACATACTAGAGTCAGAGATAGGAATAAAAAGAGGTAGGGTTAGGCCCAGATTAGACTACTGCTCTCAAATAGTTATTGATGTAGGATGTTCAACTTTTGGGGAAATGCGTAGGTTAGCTCAGGATAGGAAAGGATGGAGGTATGCGTCCAACCAGTCTTCGGACGGAAAACTTTATGATGATAATGATGATGATGAAGTGTTCGGTGCTGTTACATTTCATACTTTCTGAACATACAAACTTCATTTTGGGTTAGCTAGAAAGAGGACGAATCAGCGCACACTGCATGGTTTTGTTTATGGTGTCTGCGATGTACAGACGAAGTTAAAAGGGTGTAAATTTGAGGTACTTTCTTAGTAATGAATTTTCGAGCATTGCTGTTATATTGCATATTTTTGAAACATATGCAACGAACTTTCCCTCGTGCGTCCTGGGACACATTGTATACCAATTTATCTCGGGTCGTTAGCTTACTAACGATCTAATTGCTGCATATCGGTCGGTCGATATATATGCCCTTCACTTCACTCGAAGAAAGGCTGGGTTCTCTTTTGCTCCATTTATATATTATCTAATGCTATATACGGAGAAAATAATGAACACGGAAAACAGATAAATATGATTCCATTAATTTAACTAAGTATGTACATTCAATCAATGGATAAAAAACGGTATTGTACAAAATATCTATAGGAAATAAAAATTGAGTTTCTTGCAGTAATTATTAACATGAGCGAATAGCAAACGAGTACTGGGTCGTGTACCAGGTATCGCAAGCAATTCTCTCCGTGACTGTATTCTGGTAACCGCCGGTGTGTGGATTTATGTCGCTGCACGGATATGCAATCCAGACGGAGTATAGATCAGGAATATACGTTACAGCCACTCACGGCGATCCCTTAATAGTAAGGCCATTAATTACTACGCACGCTGTTGTATAATCGCTCGGAAACTCAACCGGACGGAATTCAATCGCTCACTGCATTGGTTGAATGGAGATGTGCAACCTGACGAAGTTCAATCGCTCACTGCATTGGTTGAATGGAAATGTGCTATTTGCACCACACTAAATTCATTCAACTTGTGCGAGTTCTTGGTGTGAACATCCACGGCCCCCGTAGAATTTCAGAATAGGCATTCTTAGCCAGCCTATTATACCTCTACAACAGACCAATTTACGTATGTTTAATCATTGATAGCCTCACAGTAACACTAATTAAATGCCACCATTTACTTAGTTCTGGTAGATAAACATCCCATTTTTTTTGGTCCTCGGAGCTATACTGTGCCACCATCTTCCCTATAACTTGATTAGCTTTCCCTACTGGATTTGTTTGAGGAGCATACGGAGGGGTGAACTGGTGGTGCATTTGGAACTGGCTGCCAGGTCTTGGAAAATGCGATTTGCGTACTGCTTTCCGTTGTCCGACACTAACATTCCCAGAGTTCCTTGAACGCCTGGATAACTGTTTTCTCGGTCGCCTTCCTCAGCGCCTGGATTTCCTCCCACTTAGAGAACCTATCCTGGAATAGTACCAGAAATGTTTCCTTCCGTCGAGCGTGGTAGCGGTCCTATGAGATCGGTACTTACTACCGCATGGTCCAATCAGCCTGAAAAATTCATTTTCCCAAGTGGTTATTGTTGCGGTAGCTTATACCATTGGTAGTTGCGTCATTTTAGAATGTACTTTTTCACATTGTACCGGGTGTCCAAATAAGAAAGGATGCCGGCCATATCTAAGGAACCGTTCATGGTACAGCCCTGGGAAAGAAAACATAATAATAAAAGTGGCCAAGAGAAATCGCTGGAAATTATTTTCAAGTTTTTAAGTTTGCTGCTAGAGGGGGTAATAGTCATAGTCAACAAAAAAACATGATTTTCTCTAAAATATACCCAGACAAAATAGATCAAAAATACGAATATTGCAATCTTGAATATATTTTGTATAATTTTGGTTTACCACTTCTTGCTCTTGTTCATCAAATAGCAGCGGTGGGGGAAGGGGAGCATCTGGTTGTGGAAATGCTTGTAACTTCGGTTTGATTTAACCGAATTTAGCAAACTTAGTCTCGTTGAAAAGAGCTATCTTCCTTTAATCAGATACTTTTATAATTTAAGTCATTTTTGTTCTGTAGTGATCGCTAGAGGGCATTGTTTGAAAGATCAGCAAACTTTTCAGATTTTCTTGAAAATTTTAAATGGAACGGTATAATAATTATTATTTAATTAAAAAAAGGGCAAAATAACGAGAAAAACAGTGAAAACCGCACATTTTTATCTTTTTTCTAATCGGAGACATGGACAAAAGAGTTTTAGGGGCGGGAGGACGGGTTAATTACTAACCTTTATACTTGACACCGAATATAAAAGACATTTTGAAAATATCATAATCATTAAAATTATATGTTGCTTCTTCGTGGCCGTTTTAAATGTGGAAATGACCATTTTTTAAAGCAAAAACCTAAAATATCTATGTTTTAGGTATTAAAATATACTCTTGTAAATTGCAATATTTGTTAACCCCACACGCCAAAAGACAGTGACACAGTCATTAAACTCGATACATATTTCGCTGACAAAGACAGCGTCCTCAGGGGTGTGCTGGGTAACTGTCTTTTGACGTGTGTGGTTAACTTATTAAGAATTCATAGTGCGTTTACGCCAAAGTTACTGATCCAACCACTGTGGGCGCTATATATTTATAAAACAAGCTGGCGTTGAAACAAAAAAAATCATCATTATGTCAAGTGTTTGATATCTACAAATATCTTCAATTTTCGGAAGATGGGAGACTTTCTCCGAACTATAGTAAAAGCTATTTTATCACATTTGCATAATTTTTATATTGGCATCAAAGCATACACAAGTTTATCACTACTACATAATAATTGCAAATGTTCAACTACTTCTTTCATCATTCTATCCTCTTTTTAATTAGGTTATAATTCCATTCCATTTGAAATTTTCAAGGAATTTTGAAAAGTTTGCTGGCCTTTCAAACAGCGCCCCCTAGTGATCACTACAGAACTAAAAGAATCTAGCTCATAAAAGCATATAATTAACCGAAGAGAGCTCTTTTCAACGAGACCAAGTTTGCCAAATTATGTTGAACCGAACCGAAGTTACAAGCATCTTCACAAGCAATCGTTCCCCTTCTCCCCCGCTGCTATTTGATGAGCTAGACCAAGAAGTGGTAAACCAAAATTATACAAAATATATTCAAGATTGCAATATTCGTATTTTTGATCTACTTTATCTGGGTAAATTTTAGAGAAAACCATGTTTTTTGTCGACTATGACTATTACGGATTGTGTGCGTGGATTACGATTGTGTGCGTGAATTTTCGCGATACACGGCTTCACCACACGGCAGTGTTTACGAGTAAAAATTCGGTATTCGGTTGTTGAATAAATTTGTGAAAAATAGTTGAAGTGGGCAGTTAAGAGTAAAAGAGTGTTTTGATAACAATAATAAGTGAATGTGATTGAAAATCGTCGGATATTTAACCAGGTTAGGCGAAGTAAATAGTCGCGAGAAAAACGATATCGGCCAGACAGCTGAGCCAGACGCGCGCGCGCGCGATCGCTGTTTCGGAACTGTTTTGACGGTAGAAGGGCAGTGGCATAGATAATAACGGGTCGGACTAAATTAACGGACATTTGTTAGCAAATGAGTGATACAAATATTAACGAAAGTGAAGAAACGACAAACAGGAAAAGAGATAGAGAAGAAGACTCTCCTAGCCAAGAAAATCTTTTTAGAAAAAGTAAATAGGTGGCCAGATCACCAACAGAGAAAGAAATTGGTGATAAACAAATAGTGAAAATACATAAAATGGATGAAATAAAAGCAATGATGCAGCAAATGACTAAAGAAATAAAGAACGAAATTAACATAAGCAATGCTGCTATGCTAAAAACCTGGAAGGAGGAATTTACACATGAGATCATGGCAATTAAATAAGAACTGAAACATAATAACGAACAGTTCCAAAAACAAAGAGAAGAATTCCAAAGAGAACGAAAGGAATGGGAAAGAATTCGAAAGGGTTTGGAAACAAGGATTACTGAGACGAAATCTAGAATGGAACATTTTGAGAGGGACAAGAGGAGAAACAATATAGTAGTTTCAGGAATAGAAATAAATGCAAAGGAACTGGAAGTGGAGCCTAAAATTAAAAGTGCTTACAAGATAGGAGAAAACATGTGTGTTGCAGAGTTGGAAGACAGAGAAAACAAAATGGACATTATAAAAAATAAGACAAGGTTAATTGGAAAGAGAATATATATAAATGATGATCTCACAAGACTAGAAAGAAAGATACAAGCAGAGATAAGAAACATAGCTAAAGAGGAAAAGAGCAGAGGAAAAAAATGTGAAGATTGGATATAAGAAGATGACGGTTGATGGAAGGGTGCACATGTGGAATGAAGAAGGACAGGAGCTGCAGGAAAAAAGGGTCCAACCATAGGCAACAAAAAACTAATTGATATTGAAGGACAGACAAAATGCAAGACGAACCGGCAAGTGAAAGGAAAAGAGATGGGAATAGTTAAGAAAACAACAATCTGGAAATTGGCAACATGGAACGTACGAGGCATAAAAGAAAAGACAGAGGAACTGGTGTATGAATTGGAAGAGTGTAACATAGACATACTAACTGTGACGGAAACTAAGAAGAAGGGACAAGGTGAGGAGGTACTGAAAAATGGACATTTACTAATATACGGAGGAGTAGCACTAGAGAGACGAGCGGCAGCAGGGGTAGGATGTATCATCAATAAAAATTTAGTGAAAGATATAAACAAATGGGAATCACATTCTGATAGAATATTAACGGTTGAAATGGCAGAAGGAAGAGGAAAAACGGTAACAATTATGGCTATGTACGGGCCAAGTTGTGACGTTTTGGGTTGTCATCATTAACATTTTTGTCATTATTATTAGATTTCAAGTTCACCGCATTTTATTCATCTTTTCAACACAAATCTGTACGAGAGCAAAACAATTTTTACTTATATTTTCTTCTTTCATTTCTTATATTGAGCATAGATTCTCGGCAGTAGCGTTTTGCGAGATATAAAATTCATATTTCATTCGTTTGATAGTCTTTTGCTTGAGTAGAAGCGACTATTGTTAATATTATATTTTATTATAATACCAAATTGTTGGATTACGGTCAATTCTACTTTATTGGGAATTCGTTGAATAGTTTTGAAATTTCAAGTAGACGAATCCCTCATTAATTGGATTATTAGCAAAGAATATTGAACGATTGCTATATTCCGTATTTCACATTTAAATTTTGTCCCTTAGTAAAGGGTCCAAGTGTCCAATTGTTCAGTTATTCAGTGGACAGTCGTACCGATTTTGAAAGCAACCAATCATATGAAGTATATATAACATCTAAATTTGTTTCATCAGCATTTAAATAATTGAAGTCGAGCAGAAAATATCCGTCACCTGTGGATCCGAAAGATAAGCTACCTATTTGTTTTCGTTTTCTTTTGCTAGAACTTTTTGCACTATAGTAGTAATAAAAATACGTTTGCTCCTTTTGAATTCAGAATATATTTGAGTCTGAATTAATTTGATTTTTGATGCAATACCGTATGGTCATTGTCATTAATTAACCAACATTAATCAGTCTTCAGCTTTTCAGTCACCTCAGTCATTATTTTTTTTTGTTATGAACTTTGTGAACCGTGGTGCACCTGGGGAATTATTTTGAATCATTTATTTGCAGGCAGATATTTACAGAAAATAGAGGGTGATTCAGAACGGACGTGCCAAATTAAAATGGGTGCTAGAGGAACTCCAAACAAGACTAAAAGTTTATATGAACATATGTTCTAAAGTGACTACTAACAAAGATACAGGGTGTAAAACTTTTAATATTTTTTAAAATATTTCTTCATTATCTTAGTAACTAGGAAAGTTATTCAGTTGAAATTTAAGGTGTCGTTTTCATTTGCCAAGTTGTAATTAAAAAAAAATTGCTCTGTTAGACCCATCAGTAGCGTTCCTTCGGGGTAGGCCGTTTATTTATCTCCCCAACCCAATGTTACGCCACTGGCGAATGCATGTGATATTAATGTAATTGAAATCTACGTTCAATTTGGGAAGAAATTAGTATCTTCAAAATTTTTCGTAAAATGCTTAGTTTTTGAATGAAATAGTTTTTTGTGAAATCGTGCACATGCACTGAAATTTTCAATAATGCAATAATGGCTTCACCGATATGCAAGGAAAGTGAAAATTGAAAAAAACAGTTTATTAAGAATAACACTAACAAAACTAACAAGAAGAACGAGAAAACGCATCAATTATTACATTACGATATTAAATAAAATATTAAAACTTTTACACCCTGTATCTTTGTTAGTAGTCACTTTAGAACATATGTTCATATAAACTTTTCGTCTTATTTGGAGTTCCTCTAGCCCCCATTTTAATTTGGCACGCCCGTTCTGAATCACCCTGTATATTAGGTATAATAGTTCGAATAGGTACTTGCTTTTAGAGCCTATTCTTTTTGCTTTCGTTTAATTTAGATTGTTGTATTAAATTGAGTACTTATTTTTGATTATAGTTGAGTGGGTACCGATTACTTATACCCACATTTTCTTTATTTCGACGTTATTGGTTGCATTCACGAGTTTGTACGATATCGACGAGAACATTTTTGTGTATATTAAATTGTATGCTCCCGTACAGTTATTTCAGTAGTTTCATTTTTTTGTGCTTTTCTTTATCCTTCGTAATTTAGATATTTTTAAGTGTTTAACATCTCTGGCAGATTTCTGTTTAAATTACGTGGCGCCTAGGCTTTTAGTTACTTATTTGGACCGCACACCAGCTCCGCTGAGTAGGTTTGGGTCTGCCAGAGTACTGGTAACTTTGGGAAATTACTTTTATTTTAAATTGCTTCTTTAGCTGGATTATAAGTGGGCGTCGCAAAGTGAAGATGCAGCTGTCAAGAATAAAGACGAATTCTGGGAAAAACTTAATTTAGTGACTGAAAATAGTAGGGGAAAACTATATATATGTGGAGATTTTAATGCAAGAGTGGGAAAAAATGAGACAGGTACAGGCGTATTAGGCAGGCACGGAGAAGAAAAAATAACTGATAATGGAAAAAGGCTGTTAGAATATTGTATGTTTAATGATTTAATGATCGCTAATACCTTCTATGAGCGCAAAGATATACACAAAGTTACAAGACTAGGTAAGGAGAGAAACGGAGGGTCAATAATCGATTATATATTGGTTGAAAGAAATAATCGAAGAGAACTAAAGGATGCGAGAGTTAGAAGGGGACCTGAAATAGGCAGTGATCACTATGGTGGTTAAAGTACGAAAAGAAAATTACCAGATAATAGACGAAGGGCAACAGTGTAACAATGTAGTGGACTATGAATCTATAAAAACGTATCGATTAAAGGACGAAGAGAAACAGCCAGACTATATGAAGAGGCGGTTAAAAGAAAAATTGAAGAGAAACAAGCAACAACAGGGGCAAAGGACGTGGAACAATTGTGGCAAAACTATAAACAAATTATCATGGAAGCAGCTAAAGAAGTATGTGGGGTGATAAAAGTTAAAAATGGAAGGAAACTAACGGCATGGTGGAATGAAGATGTAAAACAACAGATCAAATTGAAAAAGGAGATGTGGAAGACGTATTTGCAGAATGAAACCGATAACAATTATATAGCATATAGAGAACAGAGAAAAAAGGTAAAAGTATTGGTAAGAAAGGAAATGGAGAAATGCTGGAAGGAATTCGGTGAAAAAATGGAAGCCAATAAGAAAGAAAATCAAAAACTTTTTTATAAGACATTAAAGACCATCAGGTTGTCGAAACCTTTCCTTTTTGTTTGTATTATATGTATGTATGCATCCAAATAAAGAGATATAATAATAATAATAATAATATTATACAGAACAAAACCATAAAAGATAAGAATAACGAAACAATCACGGAAGAAGAAGAAGTAATGGAGAGATGGAGGGAATATTTCCAAGAACTTTTAAGTGAACCACAGTGCCAAATGGAAAAAGTAAGAGATATGGATAAACCTACCCAAAAAGGCAGAGAATTAGAAGATAGTGAGGAAGGCGAAATCACGATGGAAGAAATAATGGAAGCAATAGAACTATCCAAAAATGGAAAAGCACCAGATTAGAACTGAAATGATTAAAAGAGCGGGATTAGCGGGCACAGAGCTATTTTGGGAAATCTGTAATAGAGCATGGCGCGACGGAAAAGTTCCTGAAGATTGGCTCACAGGAATAATTGTACCAATACACAAAAAGGGAGATAAGAAAGATTGCAACAACTACAGAGGAATCACACTACTAAGTGCAGCTATCAAGATATATGAGAGAGTACTGGAGAAAAGGTTAAGAACAACTATAGAAACTACGCTGGAAGAAGCACAGAGTGGATTTAGAAAAGGAAGAAGTGTTCAGGACCATATTTTCACCATAAAATAAATAATAAGAAAAATACTCACGAGCAATAATAAGGCATTCTTTGCATTCGTGGATATGGAAAAGGCATTTGACCGAGTTCAGAGACAAGAGATATGGAATATTTTAGAAAGTAGAGGAATAAACTGCAAACTTATACAAGCCATCAAGAGTCTTTATAGTGGAAATGTAGCATACGTAGTGTCTCAGAATATGAAATAAAAACAAATTTAAAATAAAAGAAGGTTTAAGACAAGGCGGAGTCATGAGCCCGGTATTATTCACGATATTCCTCGACGAAATAATGAAAGAGTGTCGTCCAAGATCACAGAAATTTAGAAAGGATAGCTATTACAGAATGTGCTTTTGCAGATGATATAGTGATAATGGCCGGAAGTAACAAAAGCTTACAAAATAATGTAAATGTCTGGAATGAAATACTTGACAGACACGGTATGAAGATAAATAAAAAGAAAACAAAAGTGATGGTAGTAGCTAGGGAGCCAGAGACAGTGAACATCAGAATAGAAGAAGAAAATATTTAGCAAGTAGCAGATTTTAAATACCTGGGAGTGCTAATCCAAAACAATGGAAAACAGAATGGTGACATAAATGAAAGTGTAGAAAAGACAGTTAAAGTATACCGTGCAATGAATAAAAGTTTTATAAGGAAGAAGGAGATATCCAACGAGACGAAAATGGCAATTTTTAAGACTATCTACAGGCCAGTATTAACATTCGGGTGTAAGACATGGGTAATTGACAGAACAATGAAAAGTAAAGTACAGGCGACCGAAATGAAATTTTTGAGAGGAGTGAAAGGAATAACTAGAATTGATAGAGTAAGGAATGATGAAGTAAGAGCGGATCTGGGAATAGAGTCTATATTGGAATACATAGAAAGGAAACAACTGGGATGGTGGGGGCATATGCAAAGAATGGTGGGCGAGAGAATAGTCAAGAGAATATGGGAAGCTAGGGTGCGAACGAGGAGAGGAAGACCGCAAGAGGAATGGGATAATGTAGCAATAGCAGCGATAAAGAAGAAAAACAAAACACTACAAGAAGCGAAGCTTTTAGCACAAGACAGAAAGCAGTGGAAGAAATTTGTAAATAGTGCTAGTATGTAAAAGACAATACCCCGACACTGAGAGGTACAAGGGGATAAAGGCTATATATATATATATATATATGACTATTACGCCCTCTAGCAGCAAACTTAGAAACTTGAAAATAATTTCCAGCGATTTCTCTTGGCCACTTTTATTATTATTTTTTCTTTCCCATATCTGTACCATGAACGGTTCCTTAGATATGGCCGGCATCCTTTCTTATTTGGACACCCGGTACATACCTGGCCAATGATAATTTTGAGCAACCCTGGTATACGTCTTAGCGACTCCTAGATGTCCCGCTACTGGCTGGTCGTGACATTCCTTCAATACTGCCTGGCGTTGCTGCTCCTGGGCACACAGTGTTCATCGGTCGGTACGTGCGTCAGCGGCCTTATCTGCGAACACATCTGGAAAACGTTTATAAATCTTCTGATTTATTAAACGGTATTCACGGAATTTTTCTGGAGAATCTTTTATATTTTTCCGGAGTTTTCTTATCCAGTTACAATCTTCTATACGGTCAACGACAGCTAATTTCTTTTCCTGGAAGTTGGGTGCGGTTTCCTGGTTACTGAGCCAAATTTTGCATTTGTCTAGAATCTAGATCGATTTTATAATTTAACGCTCACAGTTGATTCATATACATCACCGCGTCTGTGGTGAGGTGCTGCAAGTAGCCCCACACACCTTTCACTTGCTTCGCATTATACAAAAACTGAAATTCGGACTAGTGTTGAACAGGAATGGTCTGGTTATTTGCCAGTCGGGTGAATTTATCTCCTCCTGGCCTCGGTCGGATTCCATTCTGTTCCAGGTGCATACGAACTTGATTCCCAATACACGAACAACTAACGCCGGTATCCACTAATACGGAAAACTAGACGCCAAGAATTTTAAGTTTAATCAAAATTGTGGAATCTCTGGTAGTCAGTTTATACTACTCCGATCGTAAATACATGTACAAACGCTCGATTTGATTTTCCAGTTATAGTTTGCCGTGTCCTCACATCAAGGTTAAAAGAGATACCGCAAATTCTTTCGCTGTTTCTTGTGTTCCCTGCGTATGCGTTCGAATTTTTTGCTCTTAATAAAATATGTACCGGGGCGGATAATAATGTGATTTAAATTCTTCGAGAAAATCAACCCAAGTTTCCCATAAAATTTTATTATTTCTGATCCATAATAGGCACTTACACTTTAATAATTCTGGTAGTGATTTTAGTAAATCTTTCGGATCAGTTTCATAGCATTCTTGTCAATCTTCTAGTCGTTTTAGAAAGGTAACTGGGTCGGTGCTTCCGTCAAATTATAAATTCCATTCCGGACAGTACCGCAGAGTAGCCATTTCTCCTTCGGTAGGGGCTGTGCTACTTCCCTTTCAGGCTCTTCGTTCTGGCTGGTGAAACCCTCCCTTAGAAAATTGGTGAGTTTTCTTCTCATAGTGTCTACCTTACCGCTCGATTCTTAGTTAAACTTTCTGAGTTCGCGGGTTAATTCTTCTTTCTTCAGCTGGCATACCCAGGCCACTTTGGCGGTGGGTACGATGGAATTCGGTGCTTGTTCTTCTGCGGGTCGGAATGGACCTGCTACGTTCTCTTCCTCGCTCACCTTGGAGGCTATGAACATAAAAACAGAATACACAACTTACTTGCTTTTTACAACATTTTTGCACGGTTCAGGTTCTGGTTCTGGAAACAATTCTTCCACGTGTCTGGATGCAATAGTGACGAATCAAGTTGTCCCTGCTCGCTCGGGCGCCATTTATCTATGCAACGAACTTTCCCTCGTGCGTCCTGGGACACATTTTATACCAATTTATTTTGGGTCGTTGGCTTATTAACGATCGAATTGTTGCAATTCGGTCGGTCAGATGGGAAACTTATTCGTCGATATACATATATACGTATGCCCTTCGCTTCAGTCGAAGAAAGGCTGGGTTCTCTATTGCTCCATTTATATATCTAATACTATACGAAGAAAATAATAAACACGGAAAAGAAATAAATATGATTCTATCGTATGATTTTGTTTTTGGTGTGTGCGATGTTCAGAAACGAAGTTAGAAGGGTGTAAAGTCGAGTTAGTATGAATTTTTGGACATTTAAGCGTTTGCTGCTGTTACATAGCATACTTTTTAAATAATGGTAATAATAATAAATAAATTTATGCGCGAGGCGCAGTCGAGTGCAGAAAATACACGTTCCATAGAATTATTCATGTACAATATTTTTCCTATGACTCCTTAAGGAAGTAGAATATTCATAAAACAATAATTTAATGATTTGTTATTTATGTTAATAAATGCCAAAATTTCAAAGTACCAGTAGATAGCCTAGGTAGGTACTAACTATGAGTATATTCTAATAATTCCAACCGTCTCATGAATGACACCTTGATTGTTTCTTTTGCCCACCAATTCATAAATGCCTAGGTAGTTCGTACCTCCGGATGAGAAAAACAACATATTAATAATAAAAACAATAATAACATTAATACCCAGCAAACATTTTCTGTCGGCCAAAAAGCGTTATAATGCTGGCACTGACGGCTGAATGTCGGCATTGGGTGAGTGACAAAGGGCCAGTACAGTTTGAATATTGTGCTTACGTATTGGCATTAAAGCTGTATAGTGATAATCGGCCGAATACCGTATTATTGTCGGTGCCAGCCTAGAACTTTATAGATGAGTTGCACTTGTAGGGCCGGTGTTGGCATTATACGCACATTTAAGGCTGTGTTATCTATAATTTCGACGTTGGCCCGGCATATCTATACCAATCTTTTTAAATTCACCGCGCTAATATCTTTTTCTCCTTTTCCGTTTTCTGTTGGATCGAATTGTCAAATATCACATTCGCAGCGTCCTTTTGATTTCGCGCTCATCTGCTCGTCCGAGGTGTTGTTTTTCTTTAAATTTAGTGAAATTAGACTTTCTTTTGTGTAAAACAGTTACTGGGAGACTGGACTTAACCCAAACTTACGATGTCGACGTACCAAAACAGGTAAGATTTAATATTTTATTCTATGTGTGATGTAACGTATCTATAACCTCATTTAAGTACAAGCATCTTCGTTTTATCCCGCCAGTTTTCAGTAACTATCTGTTAAGAGGGATACGTACGTTGAAAACAGCGCCGATATCAAGCTCTATGTTACGAAACGTAGAGCTCTTACTAATAAATATTTTGCAGAAATTTCTTCTTTGTCAGAAAGAAGAAGATTTGTTCTACAATTCTGTCAAACCAAATTAAGAACACATATGTAAATAATCACAGAAACGAGACGTGAAATTTGCGTTTTGGTGTATTTTCAGCAGCTAGAAACTTGGTTCAAAAAGCAAATACTGGAAAACTAATTAGAGCACATTATAATATGAACATTAAATTGCTTTCGTTTCAAATTTGAATGCATTTAAACTGAAAATAAATAAGCTACATTAAATTTACTTCGACAATAAACCCATTTCTAAAAACGGGAGCGCCTCCTTCCACTAGCAGATTCCAACCGCCCCTCAGTAGTCGGTGACAGCCGAGTACATTCGGGCCGTATCTGGCTGGCAGATCTGTTTCTCTTCGTGTTTCTCTTACGCTGGCTGGTGTAGTGGGGGAGACCGAGTGTTTATTTTTCTTGAGCAACGTACGTATCCCTCTTAATTCATAACTTTTAAGGATTTAAAACTTTATATCAAACACATATAGAAATAAGAGACGTAAGTTGTTAATAATATGGCAAGTCTTTATTTTAAAAATGTGGGCAGAAGACAGAGCTACAGAAAAATTAACAAATTTGTGAGCGACCAGTTATATTTGGTAAATATAGAACATTCTGTGAATTTCCGTGCCAGTTGTTCAAGAACAAATAATGAATGTGGTAGCAGCGACAATGAAAATATTCCTATTAAGGTGAACGATAAAGAATTAGCTTACCTTGATGATGAACTGTGTGCTGGTGGTGATACAATTGATAATAATCAGAGTGTTGGTGACTGTGTAGGTCAGGTAGAAGATGGAGATCCAAATAGCAGTGGGTGTGAGGACAATAATCAGGTGGAACATTATACGAGAACAATTACGGAAAATTTTGTGGCGGATGATGCATCACAGTGTTTCCTTCAACGCTGGGCAATAAAAAATAACATTACTCATACTGCAATTTCGGAACTTTTAACTTGGCTAAAATCTAGTCCTAATTGTGAAAATTTAGATGCAAGAACTCTCCTTAGAACTCCAACCAGTTCTACTATTCAAAAGATGGGATCGGGTAGCTTTTATTATTTGAGACTAAAGGGTGGAGTGCAAAAAATTATAGAAAAATATACAGTTTTACGTGACCAAAACACTTTATATTTTGATTTTAATATAGATGGAATCCCAATAGAAAAAAGCACTGATAGATCGTTTTGGCCTATTTTGTGTAGAATTTACCTAAATGAATACAATTTCAATCCATTTCCTATTGCAATTTATTGTGGGATTAACAAGCCACCTCTGGGCGAGTACTTAGCACAATTTGTAGCAGAACTAAAGGAATGTATGAACAACGGGATTTTGGTTCAAAATAAAGTATACTCTGTAAAGATAAGATCATTTTGCTGCGATGCTCCTGCAAGATCTTTTATAAAAAATATTAAAGGACAAAACGGTTACTTTGGTTGTGACAAATGTTGTGACAGAGGCATTTATGTTGACCGCAGAATGCTATTTTTGGATACAGGTGCAGAAGAAAGAAGTGACACTATGTTTGAAACTTTAAGTGGTGGTTGTCATAAGACGGGTGGAACACCATTGACCGGTTTAGGAATTGGCTTGGTGTCTACATTCCCTGTAGACTATATGCATAGCATTTGCTTGGGAATAACAAGAAAGCTATTATTTATCTGGAGAGATGGTGGGCAGTACTATAGACTTTCAAAAAATGCTTCAGTTTTGGAAGCACGTATAACAAAAATACAAAAATTTCATTGGCCGATAGATTTTAACCGCAAGCCTAGATCTTTGACGGATTTGGAAAGGTGGAAGGCCACAGAACTGCGACAGTTCCTTTTGTATATAGGGCCGGTTATATTATGTGATATTTTACCAAAGAAAGTTTATAGCAATTTTGTGGCGCTAAAATTTGGAATTACAATTTTGTTGAATGAAGAGCTAAAGGCAATTTACAATGATTATGCGAATAAATTACTTAGGTTTTTTTTCAAATGTGCAGTCAAAATTTATGGCAAGAATTTTGCCATTTACAATGTACATTCTGTAATCCATTTAGCACAAGATGCAAATGCATTTGGATCTTTAAATTCTATAAACTGTTTTTGTTTCGAAAATTATTTGGGTTCTCTGAAGCGCATGCTTAGAAAATCTAATATGCCACTACAGCAAGTTATAAGGAGATTGAGTGAGGCCGATAATATAAAGAATAATAATGAAACATTCAAGGATATGAAAAAAGTATATTGTTTTGGATCTACTGAAAGTGGAAACATATTGAATGAAACTTTGCTAGGAACATTCTACACAAAATTGTGCTACTATGGAACTGTGTTTACTCTTAAAATAGCAGATTATTGTGTTTATTTAAAATCTGGTGGGATTTTAAGACTTACCTCTATAGTTGAAGACAATTTAACCATTAAAATAATTGGAAAAATCTTTAAGATTGTTAAACCTTTTCTAACGTATCCGGAAAACAGTGAGATGTTTTCGTTACTCGAAGTTTCTCTAACTGATATGGTTTCGCAGTATGAAGTGACGGAAATAAAGTGCAAAGGTGTATTACTTCCTTATAAAAACCATTACGTGTGTGCTCCCCTGCTGCACTTACTTTAGACATTCATCTTTAAAAGAATGTATAATATAATGAACAGTAAATTATTATGGATATTGTGCTAGAATTTTGTGGTGCTATTGGAAAAAACTAATATTTTGTGAGTTGAACTTTAAATTAAGAATATGGCGCAATGGTAGTAAAAATGTATAGGTATAATGTATATAATGATTTAAATTACTCAAGATATTCATTTCCAGTATTTATAACCCCACCATATTTTTGGTAATTTAGTTTATTTCCTGCCTTAATTGTGTTAAATTCATTTATTTGATTTGATTTTGTTATTACATATAATTATCTTATTTATTGTAGGCTCTTTCTTGTTGTTGAATTCCCAGAAGAAACAACTTCCGAGGGAACCCCTAGCTCAATTATTTCCTCCACTTTGTTGGTGGAATAGAATAATAAAACATACTGTCTGTGGCCAAGCTACTATAAAAGTGACACCCAACGTATAAAAGCCGTAGAGGAACATTGCCCACTTGATGTTGGTAGATGTGGCAAATGCTTAATTGAAATAAAATATAAAACAGGTAAATTAGCAAGAAAGTTTTTTAAAACTAAAAATTTAATTTTAAAATTAATTTTGCAGCAACCTACCAGAAAGCTGTGAGTAAATTAAAAGTACTTGAAAATCTTTCAAGTGTTACACAAAGTGAATCTGATAATGCAATTTCTAAGAAACGGCGACCCAAGGCACCAAACACGTTATTAAATATTTACAGTGCCCATACAGAATCATCCTCAGATGATGAAGCGATACCGCAGCCACCGAAGTTGCAAAAAAGAACAAATAATATTGAACCTAATCCAATAATGGAATCATCCAATTCATCTATAAAGTCATCATCAAATGTATCAACTTCAAGCATCTGCACAGACTGCTCCAAAAATACAGGTAAATATTTCAGCACCGTTTAAAAAGGTAATTCCTGCAATATCCATACTTCTGCTTTTCTCATATTGCAAATTCACTTTTTAATCAGATAGAAATCATTTACCCATGATAGAAAAATATCCATTGAATCTATTTGAAGAAAATAACACCACCAAAATGTTACTAAAATACATACTTTCAGCTCTCATACAACTTTTGATGAAAAGTGTTGCAACTATTAAAGAAGACATAAAATATGTCATTAATATTGTACAACATCAGACAGAGAAAAGAATCGATCTGTGCGATGACAGTACTTTTGAAACGAAGTGCTTCCTTGATGAAATTGAAGACTTCAATAATCAATTAAATGATGAGAATTACATGAGTTCAACTGTAAGTAATTATTTCGTAAATGCAAATTTCTTGATAAAATGCAGCTTAATTATTTATTATTGTTTACAGGACGAACTATAATATGTTGTAATAGACATAATAGTTACAAGCTAAGCATTTTTGACTTGGACGTAATTCATTTTTTTGGTCTCATGAGCCCAAAATAAAGACGAAACCATTGGTCACTATAGTTACGAAGAGCATTCAAGCCAAAAATCCATTTTCTTTCCTAGTGTTCTGTCTATTACTTTATAGTTCATCACTAACTAATTTCTAATTTTTTAAAAATAAATTTGCAGGTGGCAGTTTTACAAACAATAGGAGGGAGAGATATTGGTGATACAACAAGACGAATTTTAACCAAGATCATGACGAACTCCCTGGCAAAAAAATTTAATTGGACTGGAAGAATAAAGGGGGAATTGAGAAAAGAAAAATTTAGCAGCCTAAAAAATGTAATCAAGGCATTAATAGGTATTTCTTTATGAAGTAATTAATTGTATAATAAGTATATTAAAATTTTACTATATCTTCTTGTTTCTGTTCGGAGAAATCCAATATGTAAAGCTGCTACTCAGCAAGAGATTGAATTGGTTGTGCAGTCGTGGCTTCGCAATGCAGCCGATAGAGAAGGAGGCAGGAACCGGCGCAAGGCCCAGGTGTAATAACAAAATATTTAAAATACATAGAATACGTGATGGGAGAAAATATGGTGTGCTTGATTATTATTGTTTTGTAATAATATTAAGAAGTAACTTTATTAAGTTTCCGCCTATTAAATTCTCTTGATACTGGTTGAAATCACAATGCGATAAACTAGACCGAGACATTGGCACACCATATTTTCTCCCACCATGCACAGAATATATTTTTTATATCCAAAGAATATTACTAAGTTTGGTTATGTAGCTACTAAAGTTTAATAAAGATATTTTTTAAAACAAGCACTCTTCAAAGTAAAAGCACCTGCATAATAACATATAATTAGATGTATATTATTGCTTCTTTATGAACAGTGCATTTTTAGATTCAAAGTATTACTAAATCAGTATCTAAATTAATACATAACTATGCATATCTACCTAATATTCGATTATATGGAAAATATACATACAAATATATTTTGTGATTCTTTCATGAATTAAATATTCATTATAATTTATTAATCAGTATGTAATGCTCATTATAATAATTATCGAGTATTCAGTAGTTACATGCGTAGCTGTGTATTAAGTAATAGATTTCGATTTATTAATCTGGTTCTAAAAAAGGTACTGTTCGTACACCTTTCCATCATTGGGCCAATGCTATCAATGCGTCTGAAACTAGGTCGGCACAATGCGTAACCAATGCTTTCGAACGGCATTTCATAAATAAAATCCCAGTATTGGCCCTGTATCATGTACAATATGCTGCCGTCTTGTGGCCAGAGTGACATTTTTGCAATGGCGTGATATAGCTCATGGACACTGGGCCGATGTTTGAATATCGGGATCCAGTTTGTAGCGTTAAAAATCAATTCAAACTATTTTTTACGCATTTATTAATAAACTAGTACTTACATCGTGCTCATATTAACATATTTCTATTCCTATTCTAGTCTCACACTTAAATTTAGCCTCTTATTGCTTTAATTGTCTCTGTTTCCAGTTCTTGTCCCTGCTCTCCGATCATGCCTCCGTTCATTGTCTTTTTCGGTTTCCATCAATGTGTTTGAGGGTAGGATTTGTTACGTTTGAAATTTACCCTAACACCTTTTATTTAGATACTTTTCATGTGTTCTGATTTTCCTATCAATATTTCTGTAGGTACTTTCATTGTTGACCCTCTTGGCTATCTGTCTCTTAAGTTTTCGATCCGATTCTGTCCCTGGTTTTTGATTTCTTCCCCAAGTCACTTCTTTGGTAATTTTATCAGCTTTCTACCTAGAATATTTCACTCTCAGTTCTTGAATTTGCTCTACTTACCTTTTTGTTTCTATTTTTCGTATTTCAGCTGATGTGTTTATGTTCCTTTATTCTGTGCTTTCATTCTTGTCACCTACCTCGAACCTGGACTCTGCCGGCGAAATTCTCGCGTTAGTTAGGCTAAATGTTGCTTATTTTTGATGTTTTCAGTCTTCTGAATTTGTTTTAGGAGATTTATTGTCATAACTTTGTTATTTAGGCATCTATTTATGATCCACCTTGTCCGGATATTTTAGGTTAGTTCGCTTCTGTCACTGTCATCCGTGTAGGGCATTTTTAGTTCCCCTTCTTTATGTTCGGAGGGTCAGTGGCGTGCCGATCTAATTTTCCTTTCCGTCTTGAGTCTTTGATTCCTTTACGTCTCTTATACTTTATTCTTTCGTCTTGCTGTGTCTCTAGAGGGTTTCTATTATCTTTATCTTGCTTTATTTTGGGTCGGTAAGTCTTCTTTAGCCTCCTTCTATTCGGTTTATTGCCCCCCCATTCATTGACGCTATTGGAATTTTTGAGTTTCTAGGGGAAATTTGGGTACTTGTAATTTTTCATGAACCGACTCGCACTATCTTCTCGGTGCGCGCTTTTTTTTTGATTTCCGATTTCCGTACAATCTTGTCTTTCTCATGCTGTGCTTCGACGTGTAGTGTAGGGTAATTTGGAGAGTTTTGGCAATTTTTGATTGTGCTAGCCTTTTCGTTGGGATTTTCTCCAATCACCTATTTTGGGACCTCGATTCATCGTTATTTTTGGATTTGGAATCGTCGTCTCTTTTTAAGGGATTTAAACTCACATTTTGAAGTTTGGCGTGCTTTTGGCAAAAAAAAACCCCACGAGGTAAGCGAGATATTTTTCCTTCTTTCATTTATTTAAATCTTCAATCATCTAAGTGCCGTGTTTCCTTTCTACTCTTTTGTTTCTTGATTCGGTTTTATGTTATATTTTAGGGTTTTTTTTGGGGGTCTAATTTTTATCAACTGATTTGCCTCCATCGAGGAGCGCCGTATTCGCCTCCTGGTGCTGACTGCTGCACGTGCCCCGAAGACTTTTTTAAAGCAGCTGACCTCCTTCAACCATCTGTAAGGTCAGAAATTTTGGTATTTTTCTACCGTTTTTGTGTCGCCTGCCCGTTTGGATCCTCGTGTCCAGCGGCTGGTTTATTTAGCGCCTGGCACGGCTTGTTTGTGACCACCCCGTTTAGTTATAGTTTAATTCATTTATTTGTCACTTTATTAATTCATTATACAGTATTTTTTGTCAATTTGCTTAGTTCATTTGGTTAGTAGTTCAGTTTGGTAACACGGTTGTTTTTGTGTCAATTTCATTATACATATTTTTGTAGCCAGTTTGTTAAATTCTATTCAATTAATTGTTTTTTTTGTCGTGATCTTATAACATCCGATACTCCCGTTTGCGCCTCTTTGCGTTTCTTTTAGGTAGCGTGCGTGTGATTGACCGGTCGGTGCGCCGCGCGAGTGGAGCTTCACCCGTGTTGTGTATTTACCGTGTCATCGGCAGTGGTGTTCCAGCAGTAACTTTAGCGCGGATCAGTTCACTTGTCAATTCAGTACCAACTTTGTATGTTGAGTACCAAATTTTTTGTGGCACCAAATTTGAATTTATACAAACTTAAACTAGGTTACATTTTTTATATGTAACTAAAATACATTGTGGCGTTTTCTGAAAAGGTAATTTATTCAAAGTCGTCCCCCAAAACTTCCTCCGTTTCTATAAATGATATAGTTTCGTAGCCGAAACAATTTCTTAACCTATGCTAATATGTTTGGTCATACTACGAGATGGAGTCCATTTAAACTGACCTTTATTCACTGCGATTGCGTCGAATCAAATCAGAAATAGAATGATTGGAATTGGACAGAACAGAAAACCACTGCCGAATACAAGGCTACCAACATTTGAATATTTGAAATTTGAATTGCTGTCAGCAATATTATCAAGTCAGGTTTTTGGAGGTAATGCGTACCAAAATGATCTGGGGAGGACCAGAGTACTTTTAGTTACTAAAAAGTACCAAATCTGGTACGATAGTACCAACTGGAACATCACTGGTCATCGGCGCCTATTTTTCTTGTTCTTTTTTTTGAGAGCGTAGCGTTAGTACCGGGTGCTTCGCGTCACTTAAGTAATTTGCTAATTAACCTTTTTTGTAACTTTTTTAAATTAATTAATTATTTCGATTTGTAATTTCCGCATTTCATTTACCAGTTGTTTTTTTTTTTATTATACACTTTTGAAATTGACCATTTTGACTACGTATTTTTTTTTTGTTTTGTTACCCCCTTTTGCGTACCAGTGGCTCTTAGGAGTTGTAGCCACTGCGTGTTGCGTAAGTATTCTGGAGGATCTGTCGACAACTCCTTGGCGCCCCTTTCTGTTATTAGCCCACGCCCATCTTCGGCTTTGAGTATAGCTGCGGCCGTATCCTCCATTGCGACGTTACGTCATCGGTGACGTCACAAACTGTCTTAAAATTATTAATTCTAGTTAGCTTTTCTATTCTAATAGGGTTTATCTCACTTACCTGCTAGTTTTGAGTCCCCTTATTGTTTATATCTTGTAACTTGTCTGTTGTTGTTTCTGCTCATTTTCAGTCTTGAAATTGGTTATCTTTTATATTTACGATTTGCTGAGCCTACCTTAGGAGGATTGTCGTTTAATTTTCCCGATTTTGTCGTACATTTATTAATTTAATCGCTTCCAATTTGTTGTTCTTTTGTTGTCACTTTTTTTGAGGTTAATTCCGACTGATAGTTATTTTCGTGGTTGACATCTGGGAAGGTTATTGACCCACTTGGCTTGCTTGTTCACTAGTTCAGTGGCGCGCCTGACTAATTTGCTTTTCCGTGTCTCACCTTTCAATTCTTTATGCATTTTAATATCTATTCTTCTGTCCCTTGAGACCTCTTTACGACTTTTCTTATTGCTGTCTTCTTTTCTTTTGGGTTTGCTAGTCCTTTTAAGCTTTCTTTCTTCTGTTAACTTCTCCATTTTCGGTGACGCCTCTGGAAGTTTTGGAAATCTAGGATACTTCTGGGTACATTTGTAGTTCCGGATGGGGCCACCTTGTATTTTACCTAGTCGGCGGTTTTTTTTGGAAATTCCGATTTGCGTTCGGAAACGTCTCTTTTGCTTCTGTTCTTCGTGTGAGTGGTTGGTTACGCCGAGTTTTGTGAAATTTAATTTCTAGCCAGTTTCTGGGATTTTCTTGGGTTTCCTTCCTCTTGAAGACGACGATTTTGTTGCAGTGTGCGAATTTGGTAATCGTCGTCTGTGCCTTTTTGGGATTTGATTCACATTAGAGGTTCAGTAGGATTTGTCAAGGAGAAACCCCACGAGGTGAGTGTCATTTTTCGTCCTTTATTTAAATCTTTAGTCATCGTTATTGTTTCCTTTCCTTTTTCTTATTTTCTCTTCTAATTTGCCCTTTCGGCATTTTAGGGTTTTTTCCCGGGAGCGATTTTGTTTCTTGGTGCCAGTTTCCTGGTGCCTCCCGTCTTCCCGTTTAGAAGCGCCGTATACCACCTGGTGCTGAGTTTCAGGAGTACCTAGGACCTACCTACAGTTTGGTAACAGCTTTTACACCTTTAATCTCCTGAAAGGTCAGAAGTATATTGTATATTTCGATTTTGTCGCCTGTCCGATTGGAACGCCGCGTCCATCGGCTGGTTTTTAAGTAGCGCCTGGCACGGCATATACGTGTCCAAAAACCCCTTGGAGTTTTCTACGCATTTTTCGTGTCGCCTGCCCGTTCGAGATCATCCCGTTCGGCTGGTTTGGAAGTAGTTGCCTGACCACGGCTTGTTGTGGCCAACCCGTTTTGTTCGTTTGAACATTTATATTCACTTTTATTATTTGTTAATCATTAATTTGAATTTGTCATTTTGCACGTAGTTATAATAATATTAATAGTTTTGCTTCACATTTTCGTTCTTAGTTTATTACTTTTGGTTTCATTAACAGTTTCAGTTTACTGAAATTAATAGTTGTTAATAGTCATTAAATTTTGCTTGTTTTCTTGATTTAACTTTGATTCAAATAGTATCAATTTGTCGTGATTTAGTAACGGTCGATACTGCCGTTTGCGCCCATTTGTTTTGTAGGTAGAGTGCGTGCGATTGGCTCGTCGGTGCGTTGCGCGTTTGGAGCTCCAACCGTGTTGCGGATTTACCGCGTCATCCACGCCTATTTTTGATTTTCCTTTTTTTTATTGGCGCAACGTTAGTACCGCGTGTCTAAATTTCACCTAGGTCAGTTTTGTTATATACCTACATTGTTCTAATGAAATATTATTAGCTGTGTATTTTTTTTTATATAGGTACCACTGTTTTTGTTGATATAAATTTTCATTCTGTTTCAATTTTCTCCACTATCATTATATGTTCATATATTATTTGACTACGTGTTTTGTTTGCACCTTGCCCTACTGTTTGCCAGCGGCTTTTAGGAGCTGTAGCCGCTGTGTCGTGGTGAGTATTTTTTTCTTGGAGGATAAGCCAACAACTCCTTGGCGCCCTATTACTTTTTTGCCCACCCCCACCTCCGGCTTGGGTTTAGTCGCGGCCGGATCCTCCTACCGTGACGTGACGTCAGCGGTTACGTCACAAGTTATGTGGCCATAAGTCGGCCATTGCAACATTGTTTGTTGGGTAACATTAATAATGAATTTGTTAACACCAGTACAAATAAAAAAAATTAAAACACAGTCCCCCACTGGTTTGTTTGTTGAATGTGTTGAATGTTCGATTTCGAGAAAAATATCATTCTCATTTTTTACAAATTGTTACGTTGATTTATACTGAATACACTAAAAGTTGGCTAGCTTCATTTTTAATGCCTTAACGAAGGTTGCTAAACTGCAACTTCTATCAATTTTTTGAACAGCAGTTCTTCTGTTTTTGCTAATTAAGTATTGTTCTCACTTTGAAAAGCTTTTATGAAGTTTGATAGTGTGAAGCACTGCGTTCTGTATTGAGGAAGCACTTCTAAACTAGCGGAGAAGCGAAGCGAGTGCGAGTGGGACTGACCTACAGTTTGTTACCCTGTCATTTTTCCTCATTTACAGTGTACTTACAATTTTCTGTTCGAAAGTGTTCGGTAGTTTCATCTTTAGAAGCAAGTCGCGCGAAATCTAATTTAACCTGTTATATTTAATTTGAATAATAAAATCCTTGGGCAGCAAATTCTTCGGTAAATTTATGTAGGTATGTAGGTACGAACCTAATTTAAGTTATCTGAAAGCATTTATCTTATTCTCGCAAATACTTACATTGTTTAATCGACGTACTAATTTTGTTTATGCCTATTAGACCGAAGATTTCAATTTTTCCGCCGTGTCTGACGAAATTGTCCGTACATCCACGACACGTAACTTTAACATTGAAAATGTGTAACGAATGAGAAGTGTGACTGTAAGCAGGTGTTCCAGTAGCAATTTCTGCGACACCTGAAAATTTCGAGGTTTTTGCAAATTCTTACAAGTTCTACGCATTCCAGGTCAATATTTTTGGTGTCAATGTTGTTACCTAGTTCAAAAATAGACTTGATAATATGGAGCACTTCAGAATATTTATTATTGAAATGTTATTACAAGGTGCAAAGGGGATTGTTAACTTTTTGGACGACATTGTTGTGACTGGTAAAAATAGGGAAGAACACTTAAAGAATTTAGAGAATTCATTTAAAAGGCTAACTGAAGCAGGATTTACATCTTCATTTTCACCTTCCGATAAAAATTTCCTCGCAACTCCCCTCTGGTTTCTAGTATAGTATTTTCCGAATTTCGGTTTAGGCAACGGCATTGTGAATAAATCATCTACAACCAGTCACACATATACAAAAATATACAAAAATACTGATCAGAGTCAGAGGGAACGTAATTTGTTATACTGAAATTGGGGGGCAACTGCACTCCCACCCCATCATCAGATTAAAAATCATTGGATGTTAAATGTAATGGATGCGCAGAAACACCTCCTACTGCATCCCCCACCATCAAAAATATATTTACACCACCAGCAGTTGAAACCCAAACAGGAACATAAATTTACATCATTCGCAACAGAGGCACGTTGTCTTGGCGGTGTAAATTTTCATCATTAGCAGCGAAAGGGTTAAATCAGTGTATTTTTTTTGAAAAACAAATTACATATTGCAACGATACTTTCTGGTCGGACGTCAATTATGCAACGATATCGGATCGATTTCGGTGAAAGTATACAACGACACTTCCTAGTGACGCTCTGGAGCCAGATATACAGCGCGCTCTTTCGGTTTCGGTATCGGTATCTGGTACGCTCTGTATATCTAGACTAATCGGTTCGTTACCTTTGTAACGATATAACGGGGTTGCATCTGGTCAGGTCGGGATCGTCGATAATACCCTTTGCTCAATAGTCGAAGAAGGGAGGGTTCGTTATTGCTTACTAAACGGTGAATTATAAAACATAAACAAATTAAAATGGTTTCTATTAATATAACTATTTACATTTTAAACGGAATATGAAACGGATATTTACAGGAAAATAGATACATGAAAAATAAATGAGAAATTCTAGTATTAAAATCAGGACGGTACTGTAACCGGTTTCTCGAGTGAGTAGCGCACGAGATCTGGGCTAGAGGCCTAGCTCGTGGACTATTCCCTCGGGATCAGCTATCACTTGAATACGGGTAGTCTCGTCGTATGATTAACTGTTCCGGATACTTGCGGTTTCGTAGTAGCACATATAGCGCGACCGGTCGGGGTTTCAAGTCGGGGATGTACGTTAGAACACCAAGGGTGTAATCCCTTGCGAGACTGGTTTATTATTTGACGTGCACAAGCTTTATAACTGACGGGACCACCCCAGGCCATATGCAGATTATTGTGAGAACCATCCGCTGCACATCGACAAGGCTGTGTAATCCGCCGCAATGAATGCAAGCATGTCGGTTCTTACTTTCCTGCACCTGTACTGGTAAATGGACCTACCTAATTAAGTCAGATACGCTTCCGCTACAAGTCAAGTAACTCCGGTCTTGTTAACTTAATTATTGGTAGCCCTTCGGCTTCGATAATTAAGTACTAGCGATGAAGACTTGAGTATTTATTCTTCGAGAATAAATCGGATACGGGAATGAACAGAAAAGCACACGCCGTGAATTAAACTCATTCAAGCGGACTGTCGGTTAATATTTATCGGACGCGGGTGGAGAGAATTCTTCTTCGCAAACCGGTGAAGAAGATTCTTCCTGGACCTCTGCTGTGTGGTTTCCTTTATAGCCACCCGAATAGGTTCGGCGGTCGGCGGTCAGGCTCGCTCTCCTACCATCGAAACGCGTGACGTGCCACTCCCACTCTTCTCGTGCTCTTGTTTATTTACAATCGTGACGTAGCGGCTTGCATTTCTCTCTTCATCTGGATATGCCACGGCTCTCGCTCCGTGACGCGGTTGCAATAGAGAAAACAATTATGAATGCTAATCCAAGTTTGTTGGATGTAACCAGCATTCCAATTATGCATTGTTACACACCCCCCTTTCTTCGGGTAAAATAGGTGCTGGTACGCTTCGGGGAAATACTGAAACAGATTTCAAAACAAGCGTTAGATAAGGGAGAGGGTGCTTACTCTGCGGGGTCGGATTCTGGTTTCACGTCTTTTACGTGAACTCTGCCTACGTCCTTTCCTTCTTCATCTCGGAGCTCCACAATGACGGGTGATATAACTCTGTATACGGAGTACGGTCCGGTGTACTTAGGGGCCAGTTTCGCCATGAAACCTTTCGCGGCATCGGAAAGCACGTGGTTGCGCTTATACACCATGTCTCCTACTCTAGGGGAGTATGGGCGTCTCCGTAGGTCGTAATGATGACTCTGTCGAACAAAAGACTTAGCCAAATTTACTCTTACCATTTTGTAGATATCTTGTAATTTTTGCAGTTGTTTCCGGTATTTTCCGGGGGTTTCTTCTTGCAAATCTACCCGCACGTCCTGGTGCCTTAAAGTTCCTGGTGGAATTGGTTCTCTTCCGAAATTTAAATACGCTGGGGAGAATCCCGTAGATTCATGCAGTGCCGTATTCATCGCGAACATCAGTTCGGTTAGATACAGGTCCCACTTCTTCTGGTTGTCAGAGCTGTATTGTGCTACCATTTTTCCGATCACCTTGTTAGCCCTTTCCACGGGGTTTGCTTGTGGTGTATACGGCGGCGAGAATTGATGGCGTATTCGGAACGCGGTGGCCAATTCCTGGAAAATACGGTTAGCGTATTGTTTTCCATTATCGGACACTAGCGTTTTCGGTGTTCCGAAGCGGTAAATCACGCGTTCTTTGAAGGCCTGGATCACTGTCTGTGCGGTTGCCCTCCTTAGCGCTTGAATTTCTACCCACTTCGAGAATCTATCTTGAAACACTACCAAAAATATATTCCCTTTCGATGAACGCGGTAGCGGTCCAATTAGGTCTGTACTTACTACATCCCATGGTTCGGTTGGCTTGGTAAAATACATCTTACCCAACGGTTGCTGTTGCGGCAACTTGTAGCATTGGCAGTTATGGCATTTCCGAATGTACTTTTTGACATCTCGATACATGCCTGGCCAGTGGTAGTCCTTAGCTACCCGGGTGTATGTCTTCGCGACGCCTAGATGACCTGCTGCTGGCTGGTCATGACATTCCTTCAGAACTGCCGTGCGCTGATTTTCTGGAACACACCAGGCCCATCTGTTGGAACGTCCGTCCGCGGCTTTATCCGCGAATACATCTGGAAAAGATTTAAAAATTTTATTTCCTACTATACGATACTCTTTGTTCTGCTGGGGAGAATCTTTAATATTTTTCCTCAGCTTCCTGATCCAGCTACAATCATCTGGCCGGACTAGAATAGCTAGATTGTCCGCTGAATACGGTGCTCTCGAGAGCGCGTCGGCGACCTGGTTTAGCGCTCCTTTCCGGTATTTCACGTCAAATGAGTATTGCTGAAGTTCCAGAGCCCATCTGGCCAGCTTGCCAGTGGGATTTTTCATCTTGTTTAGCCACTCTAAACAGTGGTGATCAGAGATAACCGTGAAATGATATCCCTCCAGGTACGGCTTCCACTTAGTAATGGCCCAGATGATGGCTAGTAACTCTTTTTGCGTGGTAGACAGTTTCCGTTCTGCCTCGGTCAAGGTGTGAGAAATATATGCGATGGGTCTCTCCACATCGCCCTGGGTTTGACTTAGGACAGCCCCTAGTCCTACGTCACTGGCATCTGTCTGTAACAAGAAGGGTAAATTAAAATCAGGGCACGCTAGCACTGGTGCACTGGTAAGTGTGCTTTTTAATTTCTGGAATGCCCTTTCTTGTTCTGCGGTCCACTGGAATTTCGTATTCTTCTTTAAGAGGCGGTTTAGCGGCGCGGCGATATCGGAGAAGTTCGGAATAAACTTCCGGTACCAAGATATCATGCCTAGGAATCTTCGGAGTGCTCGTACACTATTCGGAGGTTCTAGTCTAGTGATTCCCTCGACTTTATCTGGGTCCGTTAAAATACCGTCTTCGTTGACTACGTGTCCCAAGTATTTAAGTTCGGAATGGCAGAATACGCATTTCTCCGGTTGCAGCTGTAATCCGGCGGCTCGCAACCGTCTGAATACCTCCTGCAAGTACTCTAGATGTTCTTGGAAAGTCGAGCTCACAACGATAATATCGTCCAAGTACGCGAATGCCTTCGGTTCGAGTTCCGGGCCGATCAATTTATCTAGGAGTCTCTGAAACGTTGCTGGAGCGGAGTGCAATCCGTATGGCATCACCGTGAATTGATAAAGTCCCATACCTGGTACAGTAAACGCTGTGATTAGCCGGCTATCTTTCTCCAGGGGTACCTGCCAATACGCATGTTTTAAATCTATCGTAGAAATGAATCGCGCCCCCCTTAGTTTGTCAAGAATCGCTTGTATGTACGGAGTTGGGTATGCGTCCGGTATGGATTTCTTGTTTACAATACGTAAATCCACGCAAAATCTAAGCTTGCCGGATGGTTTCTTGACCATTACCACGGGAGAACTCCATGGACTGTCGGATACTTCTATGATGCCGTCCTCCAGCATCTTATTTACTTCTTGATTTATTATAGATTGCATCGCGGGATTTCTTGGATAGTACCTCTGTTTTTGCGGTTCTTCTCCAGGTTTAAGTCGTATTTTATGCTCAACTAGCGACGTCGGTCCTTTCAGGGCGGAGAATTTCTTCAATTCAGTTTCTAGAAAATTATTCAGTTCCCTTTTCTGACTCGGATTTATTGGGGTTAGTCCTGCTATTTCGTTATCATCCTCTTGCAGGTTGAGAACGATTTCTTGATTACCTAACCACATTCTTCCAAGGTTTAGGTCAATTCTTGCATTCAGTGAACGCAGCTGGTCCATCCCCATCACCACATCGGTGGTGAGGTGCTCCAGGTGGTATCCCCAGACTCCTTTAACTTGCCTAGAATTATAAGAAAATTTAAATTCGTATTGGTTGAGAACGGGAATTGTTTGATTATTTGCCAGACGGACAAATTTGTCACCTCCTGGTCTCGGTCGGATCCCTTTCTCTTCCAGGTGCTTTCGCACTCGGTTCCCGATGTATGAGCAACTAGCTCCGGTATCCACTAGAGCCTGAAAATACATATCAAAAATTTTCAAATTTACGTAAATTCTGGGGTCTCCGGTGGCGGTAATTTTGGATAACATCGGGCGGTCGGTTTCTTTCTCGCTAGGGCAAGTTTTACATGGGTTCAGGTATTGGGGTTCAGGTCGGATCCGTCGTCGGTGAGGTCCCCTTACCTCCGACGACGTATGTCGTTTCCCGGAGTCTGTAGGCCGCAGCAATCCCGAGTTAGGATGCCTTGTCTGCCGCAACGGGAACAAAATATTTTCGGGATGCCTCGACATTTATCCCTCACGTGTCCGGTTATGCCACAACGCCAACATACAAGCGCTCTGGAGTACGCCTGCTTCTTGGGGTCGTTCCGGGGTGAAATAGCTTCTGCTTTTCGATCCGTAACAAGCGTGAGGTGTTCCTTTCCTGGTTTCGCGTTTTTATCGGAGGTACTAGCTTGTTCGTTTACGTGGGCTTGTGTTACCTTTGACGGCGGACGGTAGGAATCACAGTCTTTTAATACGCCCTCGTATTCGGCTGCTAGCTTTAATAAATTCGAAATACTGGTGACCTCGGCTCTTTTTATGAATAGGCGGTATTCCGGTTTTAAATTTAAATACAGCCGCTCGATTTGATTTTCTGGCGATAAATTTCCGTGTCTTCTCATCAAGGTCAACAAAGATATAGAAAATTCTTTGGCTGTTTCTTTTGCACCTTGTGTGCGAGTACGGATTTCGTTCTCTAAATAAAACAGGTACCTGGATGGAAAATAATTTGCTTTAAAATCGGTCAAAAAATCTTCCCAACTTTGCCATAAAATTTTATTGTTTCTATACCATAGCAGGCTGTTACCTTTTAACAATTCCGGTAGAGATTTGAGTAGATCTGTCGGGTCGGTGCCGTAACATTCCTGCATTTCTTCGAGGCGTTCTAAAAATGCAATTGGATCGGTAGTTCCGTCAAATTTCAGATTCCATTTTCGAACTGTCACACGGCGGTTTATTTTCTCTTGCGGCGGCCGGTGCTATGACTTCTCCTGCGGGTTCATTGTTCGGGCCGGTAATGCCTTCCCTTAAGAAAGTAATTAATTTTCTTCTCATTAAATCGACCGTTCCAGTCGGAGTCAATTTAAATTTTCTTAATTCGCGGGTCAGCTCTTCTTTGTTTAACTGGTATACCCAGGCTACTCGGGGAGCGGGTATAACGGGATTTGGTGCTTGTTCCTCTTCGGGACGGAATGGTCCTACATCCTCGTCGTCGCTCATCTTGATTACTGTGAACAGAACAAAACAACAAAATACACAACTTACTTGGTTTCGTTTTTACTTCGAAAATTATTCTAGCAGCGATGCGGATTTGGAATTAATTTTTCCTGCTGGTCCTGGTTCTGGAAGCAATAATGACTGACGAATCAAATCTGGTGCTCGGTGCCAATTATACAATAATGACTGCCGAATCTGCTGCTCGGGCGCCAATTATACAATAATGACTACCGAATCTGCTGCTCGGGCGCCAATTATACAATAATGACTGCCGAAGTCCCTGCTCGGGCGCCAATTATGCAACGATACTTTCTGGTCGGACGTCAATTATGCAACGATATCGGATCGATTTCGGTGAAAGTATACAACGACACTTCCTAGTGACGCTCTGGAGCCAGATATACAGCGCGCTCTTTCGGTTTCGGTATCGGTATCTGGTACGCTCTGTATATCTAGACTAATCGGTTCGTTACCTTTGTAACGATATAACGGGGTTGCATCTGGTCAGGTCGGGATCGTCGATAATACCCTTTGCTCAATAGTCGAAGAAGGGAGGGTTCGTTATTGCTTACTAAACGGTGAATTATAAAACATAAACAAATTAAAATGGTTTCTATTAATATAACTATTTACATTTTAAACGGAATATGAAACGGATATTTACAGGAAAATAGATACATGAAAAATAAATGAGAAATTCTAGTATTAAAATCAGGACGGTACTGTAACCGGTTTCTCGAGTGAGTAGCGCACGAGATCTGGGCTAGAGGCCTAGCTCGTGGACTATTCCCTCGGGATCAGCTATCACTTGAATACGGGTAGTCTCGTCGTATGATTAACTGTTCCGGATACTTGCGGTTTCGTAGTAGCACATATAGCGCGACCGGTCGGGGTTTCAAGTCGGGGATGTACGTTAGAACACCAAGAGTGTAATCCCTTGCGAGACTGGTTTATTATTTGATGTGCACAAGCTTTATAACTGACGGGACCACCCCAGGCCATATGCAGATTATTGTAAGAACCATCCGCTGCACATCGACAAGGCTGTGTAATCCGCCGCAATGAATGCAAGCATGTCGGTTCTTACTTTCCTGCACCTGTACTGGTAAATGGACCTACCTAATTAAGTCAGCTACGCTTCCGCTACAAGTCAAGTAACTCCGGTCTTGTTAACTTAATTATTGGTAGCCCTTCGGCTTCGATAATTAAGTACTAGCGATGAAGACTTGAGTATTTATTCTTCGAGAATAAATCGGATACGGGAATGAACAGAAAATCACACGCCGTGAATTAAACTCATTCAAGCGGACTGTCGGTTAATATTTATCGGACGCGGGTGGAGAGAATTCTTCTTCGCAAACCGCTGAAGAAGATTCTTCCTGGACCTCTGCTGTGTGGCTTCCTTTATAGCCACCCGAATAGGTTCGGCGGTCGGCGGTCAGGCTCGCTCTCCTACCATCGAAACGCGTGACGTGCCACCCCCACTCTTCTCGTGCTCTTGTTTATTTACAATCGTGACGTAGCGGCTTGCATTTCTCTCTTCATCTGGATATGCCACGGCTCTCGCTCCGTGACGCGGTTGCAATAGAGAAAACAATTATGAATGCTAATCCAAGTTTGTTGGATGTAACCAGCATTCCAATTATGCATTGTTACAATATTTAGGTCATAAAATTGAAAGTGTAGGATTGCATAAAGATGAAGGGAAAGTTAAAGCAATAGTAAGGCTACCTAAACCTACAAATACAACGGAAACTAGAGCGTTCCTCGGAATGATAAACTATTATGCCAAATTTATTCCTAATATATCAAATATTATAGAACCATTATACAAATTACTTAGATCTAATAATATAAATTTTCAGTGGAGTCAAAAATGTGATGAAGCGTATAAAAAGGTGAAGGAAATCATAGCAAATGATCAGTGATTAACGCATTTTGATCCAGAAGTACCATTAAAGCTAATATGTGACGCTCCTAAAAAAGGTTTAGGTTTTAGGACAAAGCTGGCCAGGTACTCGAGTACTTTACTCGTATATTAGTTATGAGTAAAAAAGTACTCGCGTCCAATTAAGTTACACGCACCGCAAACTTGATTTTTGAAAACTTAAATCTTAAGTCTTAAGACCCCGTTGAAATCAAATTACTTTCTCGTCGTTTTCTTTTTATACCTACTTTCAGGGAATGCAGTCAAAAAATACATTAGTATGTTCATCTCTTTATTTATTGAATGGATTTACAATTTGAAGGATGCATTCAAATTATATAATATCATTCTTTCCTTAAGCATGGGTTCCAAAATCAATGAAGTTCTACGAATTCTTTCCAAAAATCGTTCGCGATCTCTTGCGTACATCTCCCATGATCGTTTTCTGCTTGGATCTGTTGCATCCACAAACCTAGTGTATTTGGATATTGTAATTGAAACGAACAGTTTTTTTCATTCTTCCTGCGCTCTGTTGGTTGGTTATTTTGCAAGTAAGACTGCTTGTCAAATTTTTGGAAAGATGAACATTATACGTTATTCCCCACAAGTCTACTAAAACGATTGGAGGATAGATGCGAGTCCTATTTCTAAAATTCTTTATGTTTCTTCGAGTTTTCATTGTTATGGGTTGGATCCAAATTAATACGGTTGAACTTTTTTCTCACTTCGTATACAGCTAATTCTTGAGCAAGCTTTCTAAACGATTTGAGAAAAGATTCAAGTCTTACTTCTAATTCTTCTTGTTTGTTCATTATAATTAATTAATTATTCTCTGTCTATGGTCTCAAATCTGTATCTCTATTTTTCTTAAATCTCTGTCTCGGATCTCAAATCTGTATCTGTATCTGTATTTCTGTATATGTATTTCTATATGTGTATCTTATGCTATTTTTCTTAAATCACTATGAACTTTGTCTGAATCGTTTTATTTACTTTTTAACGATAAACACCTTATAATGAAATCAGTACCTTGCGAAAATTACCTAAAGGATTAAGATGTAAGAGACTGTGGTTAAATAATCAATTCAAGAATCAATTGTACCCCTAACCACATAAATTTTGAAATACTATATACGCATTTCGGCAGCTAAGCTGCCATCTTCAGTAGCAGGGAAAAACCTATAGTAATAAAAATAGCAATAACATTAATGCAAAAAAAAAAAAATTATATATATGACAATAATAATAACAACAATAATGATGATGTGAAACAATGATACTGGCAATAACAATAATATAGGTCAGGTATTTTCTGCTCACCACTCCGAAAGGATCGAAGTGCACTCGATCAGCTCTCAAGCTAGAATGAACTCCGCACGGAGACAATCCCCAATATATACTTAAAGTGACGTAGCACTGACGTTACTTGTGACATCAACATTAATCACACTAGGATAGAAAATTCAATATCCGGGCATACGCTCATTTTTATACCACTCTATTCTTATTTTCACTATCACAAATGTACAAAAAGGTTGCCATTGCCATCTTTACTGCAGTTTCAATTAAAATATCCTATCTTCAGGATAATTGACTTGAATGAAACAAAAATAGAAAATGAATCCCATATTACCTAGAAAAAGAAAACACAATAATAAGGTTACATTTGTAAACACAAATTAATACCTACCACCTTCTCAGCAAATGAATAAAATCTAACACCAAAATTAATGAAAGCAGTAGGTAGGTACGCAAATGTTCGATAACCTAGCAAAAATAAAACGAAATATATCCTTTTATTTGTAAACACAAATGAATACTCACTTTCTCAGCAAGTGAATAACAACCAGCACCCAATTTCCAACGAAGCAGATTAAACTTTCAATTTTGTGCGTGACGTAAATACGAAAACACAACAAATAAATTGACAGAAGATCCAAGCGAACAAAAGAACTACGATAGTTCAGACGTACGCACTCTTGGCGATCGGCTCCCGTACGTATTAAAAAGAGACAGAAACAAAAAATCTGACCTCGCTAGATCGAAACGGTACATCCGTATTGCCATCCTGTTCTGTGCGTATTGCGCATTTGCGAAGATCCATGTGAATTTTATGTTTGGACTAGGTCATGTCTTTTGAACTACAAGTGCCAAATTATCAGGTTTGTTTCAAAAGTTCAGAACCGTCAGGATTCTGCGTGCTGTGAAACACAAATGCGCAGAATCATGAGGAAATTGTAATTTTGAGTCCTTGAGGAAATTATTTTTATGTATTACGGATTTTTTCCAAATCTTTCCCCATCAATGAAATTAATAATTAAAAATGAGTATAATACATATTTAACTGAAGCCGTGGTTTTCAATTTTCGAACTATACTTAAACAATGAGCGTTGTACTATTTCAGTTTTCATTTAATTTTTTGAGTGCACTATCCATATATGTACTTACATATTTGATTATAATACTTTCTGAATATAATAAACACCTGTTAAACATTAATTCCATTTATGTATCGTATCATAAACCAAATTTCTCAAAACATCATGCAAGATAGGTTCTTTTTTAGGATTTGAAAGTTACGCAGCTATATGTGGTGCTGAATCCAAACTGAAAACTAAACAAGCGATTGCACATCTTAAGATTTTATGAAGTAGACTGTAGAGTTGTGAACCCGGATTGCATGCAATTATGCATATATTAATGGCTTGAAAGAGTACTTAACATAACATTGGTTCAAAGCCATGGATGTTCATTAAAAGAAATCTTTTGTTCTTAAATTAATACTTAAAAACGGATCGCCAAATTACTATGTATCTTGCATTTTTTCTTTGTTGTAACGCAGAAAAAATACGTATGTACTTGTTATTTGAGAAGTGTCTACGTATGCTACATTTTGATATTTAATTGAAATTAATATTAAAACATGCTCTTTTTTAATCCAGTTATCGTTCTAAAATTTCTTTGTAGAAAAAAAACAAATTCATTTTGAATATTTTATTAACAAAAACTTGTTCTTCTTCCTGCAAATGTAAAAATCACTATATTACAAATGTATCAATTGGTGCTGTCAACAAAACTAAGCAGTCAAATTTTTGATATGTACATTACGATCTACATCAATTCTGACAAATGTTTGATCGTGTTATTCATCATGTATTGTTCTGTTGAAATGAAATCATAATGCATATTGTAGAGTAAACTCGATTGCTACACAAAAACCCTTCTAATACGTACCTTCAAGAAAGCAAAAAAATGATTTCTACAAATAGAAATAAAATAAAAAACATTTTCCCCCTTAATGATCGAGTTGATCCATTTCAAAAGATAGCTAAAAATAGAAATACACAAATTTTTGCTAATAAAAGTTTTGTAAATTTGTACCTGCGATACGATTTCATTCATCATCATAAGGTTCTCAGTCCGAAGACTGGTTGGACACGTACCTCCATTCTTTTCTATCCTGAGCTAACCTACGCATTTCCCTAAAAGTAGAACATCCTACATCCCTAACTATTTGAGAGCAGTAGTCTAATCTAGGCCTACCCCTACCTCTTTTCATTCCTATCTCTGATTGTCATTTAAATTTAGTTCAGGAGTGCGTTTAGCTGGGCTTGGTTGATTGTCGTCAATATTTTCACGTGTTCTTTTTCTGGGGGTGTATATTCCACTTTTGAGCTGGCCTGGAGTGAAAATTGCATCATCTACAATTTTAATATCTTGCATGTTGTCCACATGCAAATAAATTGAATCATCTGCAATGAAAATGAAATAGTTAAAAAATGCTTAGGTATTAATAATAATAAATACATTTTTACATTTATCTTTTTTTATTTCACCCACTAATTTTATGTGAGCTCCTTGAACAAAAGCAGGAGTATCATGAAAATTGCTAATATGAACGCGAAGTTTATAAACGTCATCCATTATAGCTCCACTTCCATAGGAGCTGTATGATGTGCTGACTTGTGCAAACGTAACTTTGATGAATCCATCCAGACCTATGAAAAAAGTAGAAATTCAATAGATACATACTTATTCATTACGTATTTTTGTTTTACTCACTTATTTTGCCTTCAAAATTTGTACAATTTTTAATTGTCGTCGGAACAATTTTAAGATCTCGAGTTTCAGTTTCTTCGTACTTCCCCAAAAACTTCATTGTTGAAATTTTTGTAAGCGACAATTCGAATGGAATGACGTTATCTTCCTTTAGGAAAAACGTTTGATTTACCGGGAGGTATAATCCTCTTTCTATGTGTACAATCTACAAAGAATAGTAGATTACATTGATATTAAAACATGTGTAGAGTCTGTCTATTTAATGAACACATACAAAAATTGAACCACCATGGCAGACAATTGCGTAAAGACTAAGGCATCTTGGCAGTAAAGAAGTAATTTAAAATGTAATTAATTATCTGTAAATCACAAGGTTATGTCAATCTCAATGTACGTATAACTTGATGTTGGTACCTAAGTGACGTATGACATGACGCAATGAGTTTCATATCAGGTACTTTTCTGTCATTTAAAAGAAACAAATCCTTCAAGATTTGTTTAACTTACTTCTCGGTTAACAATCCGGCTCTCGTATATCTTAGCGTTGTTTTCCCATAATAAAACTCGCAACCTTCCTCCGCTGCCATTATTGACAATGAATTTAAAAAGCGCTTTGTTCCCTTTTCCTACATACTTCGTTCCCTCTACTCCATCGACAAATGCAATTATCTCTCTGTAAAAAATTTTGAATATAGTTTAACTCAAGCCCATCAAGTATAGTACAAGATCGGATCAGTTTTTTCAATTCAATAGCAAAGTTGTGCCATTTCAGAAGACTACGGGAGAGTAGAAGGATCATCCAATATTTTTATTTCAACCGATCAACTACATACATACGTATACAGATGCACCGAATTTAAGCTGATAGTGTTATCTTGTAAAGTACTTACAAGACATACGATTTCGATTAAATGAGACAAAAGTTGCGTCTTTAGATGCTTATTTTATAGCATCTTTTAGATTTTCGAAATTCCTTTTAGTTCTTCTAAAAAAAAAGAAAAATCAAATTTTCATTTTCTTTTTGGTTTTCAATAACTTCTTACGGTGGTTTTAAAAATACTTACATTTTCTTTATTTATATCAAAGTTAACGTTCTGCATGAAATGGAATGTGTAAAGATTTTCTAGGCCTTCTACATTTTAAGCTGTCGCCATCAACTTTTATTTGTCTTATGGACGCCATGTTGGATTTTTGCAGAATCAAATGGTCCTTTTTTCTGAACCAAAAAATATCACACATTAGCATTTATTGTCCGTAAAAAATTAAAATCGATTCTAATTCCGAATCCAAAGAGCTCTTTGCATGTGAGGAAACAATTGCAATCTGCCTTTTTTGTAGGTACGTATCTACATAACTGTTGCGGTTACTTCTCAATTCGTGACTTTCCAATTATTCGTCATTTGCGTCTCGATCCATGATTATAAAAAACCTTTGGCAAGCAATCTGTATGTGGAACAAATTACGGAGATTTCAACCTCGGGTGCTATAAAATACCTATGCGTCGTCATTTGGGTGTCGATAAGAAAAAAAACGATTGGAAAGTCACATATCGGTAAGTAACGTAACAGGAGACACCTACTAAAAATGGCAGAGTGTATATGCAAAGAATTCTTTGATTTCGGTATTGAGTAGAATCAGATTTTTTGGTGAATTAAACCAGAAAATGCTTAAGTTTGATATATCATTTTAGACATGCCATTTGATGCAGAATGTCAACTTTGATAAAAATGAACAATTTGGTATTTTTAAATTCACACAGTGAATGAAAAGGAACTTATTTTTGTCGATTTTTGTTTTTTAATGTAGTCGATATGCCGGACTGGAGTATGTTATGGCTAGGAGGCGGCTGAAATCGACGAACTCATACTGTTTATATAAATAAAACATTCTTGTATTAAGACTCATATAGATTTTGGCGAACCTGGAACGAAAACTTTGTTCATTCTATTATTCATTAGATTTATAATCGCGCTGAGAGCAACATGTATTTCTTAATACTCTTATTTTATTGATAATCTACTTATTTTACGTTAATAAATATTTTACTGGGACTTCATAATTTTTTCTTTAATAAACTTCAAATGGAGAAGTAATAAGTCAGAAGTGGGATTCGGCGAGTGTAAAGTGATAAACACTAAACTATTTAGTAATAACTTAGAAAGTGCTGTTGGTGGCAACAATGAGCAAGCGGTCTCGACGAGTTCGACAGTTGCAAGGAAGTGATGAAACTGACGGGCCCCCTATAAGACTACCCCGGACAAGAACCTCGTCTGCAAGCCGAAATGAAGACCAAGCGATAACCTTGGTTAGCACGAGGGAGGCTGGTACCCCAACAACGAATGATTCAGATGTACAAAGTATGTTAACTGAAGCAAGGGCGGAGATAAACGCATTGAGAAGTCAACTTGTAAGTACGCAAACTAATATTAATTCCAATCGTGGTCCAGATGAAAACAGACATTGGACTGTTTTTAAAGACGACCGTTTAATACCCGAGTTCGATCCTTCAGATTTGGCTCAAAGTGTTGGGGAATGGTTACAAAAGGTGAATGATTGTGCTGTCATGTATCACTGGGATGAAGTTACTAAAATTTATTTAGCGCTAGGCAAACTGCGTGGCACTGCCCGAATCTGGTATGAAGGGCTAAAAACCACACAGTTCTCTTGGTTACAGTGGGAGACGATGTTACGCGGCATGTTTCCTAGTAAAATAACTTTTGGTAAACTATTTTTCGAAGCAGCTACATATCATGCAGGCAGTGGACAAGATTTAAATGATTATTGTTTTCACAAGCTGACAAAAATTAATAAATTGAATTTAAATTTGACCCAAGAACAAATTGTTGACTGTGTTATTGAAGGCATAAAAGATTCACAAACAAAATTAACAATTAAAGCTGCTCGTTGTACTACTTTTGTTGAACTTTCGGAATATGTCATCAATTTTCCATGTACTAGCCATTCTGTTAGCAAAAACCTCGTAAAGAAAGAAGGGGGGACATCATACAAAATAAGTGAAGGAAGTCGGAATGAGTTAACTTGTTTTGGTTGTAATGAAAAAGGACATAAACGCACGCAATGTCCAAAATATAAAAATAATAAATGCATATACTGTCATAAATTTGGTCATACAGTAGAGAACTGTAAATATAAGCAAAATGAATCCTTAATGAAAGGAGGCAAAAATAAATCTGTTAAGTATGTGGGAAATGAAATAAAAACAAAATATCAGAAAAAAGCGAAAATTAATAAGCAGAGTGTAAATTGTTTTATCGATATGGGTAGTGACATTGATGAAGCGCTCCATAGCAATAAAATTAAAATTGAATTTAATAGAACTAAAAGAAAAATAATTAATTGTGTTGCGTGCTTTTAATGGGTCGGAAGTAGTTGTTAAATATAAATGTTTAGCAACGATTCAAATAGAAGGAGTAAGCGTGAAAATTGATATACTAATAATGGACGATGAAAATTTAGTTTGTGATTTGCTAGTGGGTCAAAATTTTACCGACCATCCTACTGTGCTAGTTATTAATACCACGAATCATATAACGTTCACAAAGTTACCCGACAACAGCGAAATACCTCTGAACATGAGTCACAAATATTCGGTGAACTATGTTACGGTCAATGGTCCTATATTAAATAAACATGTGTTCTCGGATATTGTATGTGGTAATATATCTGAGGGAAAGAAAAATAAACTGAAGCAGTTGCTTGCAGAATATACGGATCGTTTTTGTTTTAAAACTAGCGAACTGGGAAAAACGAGTACTACAAGTATGAAAATTAATTGTACAGCTGAAAAACCTATTGTTTATCGGCCGTATCGTTTGTCATTAGCAGAACGGGAAATAGTTAAGGAAACTGTCGATGATTTATTAAAAAACAACATCATACGTCCCTCACGTTCGTGCTATGCTAGTCCCGTTCTTTTAGTGCCAAAAAAAGATGGCGGTCATCGTATGGTAGTAGATTTTCGAGCCCTTAATAAAATCACAAAAAAAGATAAGTACCCGTTGCCATTAATAGAAGATCAGATTGATCGATTAGGGGGACATAAGTATTTTATTTTGCTTGATTTGTCGCAAGGTTTTTATCAAATACCATTATCTGAATCTTCTATACCAAAAACTGGGTTTGTAACTCCAGATGGACAATTCGAATTTTTGCGAATGCCCTTCGGGCTGGCAAATGCCCCAAGCGAATTCCAACGTCTTATGAATGTCGTCTTGGGTGATTATATAAACACTATTGCTCAAGTTTATATTGACGATATTATAATACCTGCAAAAACTTTCGAAGAAGGGTTGGAAAGATTAAGAAAAGTTCTGGACAGATTAAAATTTCACAATTTGACTTTAAAATTATCAAAATGTTCATTCTTTTTAACACAGGTTGATTATTTGGGGCGTGAAATTTCCGAAAGTGGGGTTAGGCCGGGCTTAAGGAAAATAGAAGCTGTTCAGAATATGCCAATACCTAAAAACATTAAACAAATACGTCAGTTCCTTGGGCTAGCAGGCTATTTTCGGAAATTTATCAAAGATTTTGCTATCAAAGCGGAACCGTTAACAAGACTTCTGCGAAAGAAAGTACTTTGGAATTTTGGACACGAGCAGCAAATAGCATTTAAAAGACTTAAAGATTTGTTAATTACTAGACCGATTTTAAAAATTTTTAATCCAAAATTGAAAACAGAAGTCCATACAGACGCGAGTAAGGTGGGTATAGGGGGAATATTATTCCAGATAGATGACGAAACAGAAAAGAAACATGCAGTTGCATATTTCAGCAGACAAACGTCCATTCCGGAACAAAATTATCATTCATATCAGCTCGAAACCTTAGCAGTTGTAGAATCATTTCGCCATTTCCGTGTATATTTAGTGGGTATAAAATTTACATTAATAAGTGATTGTACTGCAATAAGAAGTACAAGTGAGAAAAAAGATATAATTCCACGTGTTGCAAGGTGGTGGTTAGAATTGCAAGATTATAATTTTGATATTCAATACCGTCCTGGATTAAAAATGAATCATGTAGATTGTTTAAGTAGAAATCCACCTCAAGCGGTAATGGGGGTTGTTAATGTAACCGAAGCCGAATGGTTATTGGCAGCACAACTCCAAGATGACACAATCTGCACGATTCGTGAAATACTATAGAGAAAGGACGACAGAGCAGCTAATAAACACTACTTCTTGCAATACGCGCTTAAAGACGGTAAAGTGCACAGAAAATTTGAAGATGGTACAACTAGGTGGTTGGTTCCGAAGTCAAACAGGTGGCAAATTTGTAAATTGTGCCATGATGACATGGGCCATTTTGGAATCGATAAAACCTTGACAAAAATACGGGAAAATTACTATTTTCCGGGTATGCGTCGATTTGTTACCAAATGTGTAAATTCTTGTTTAAACTGCCTTTATTATAAGGTTCCATCGGGAAAAAAGCCAGGAAAGCTTCATCCTATTGATAAGGTCGCATTGCCATTTCACATGATTCATTTGGATCATGTCGGGCTATTTGTTAAAAGTACAAACCAAAACACTCAAGTACTTGTCATAGTTGATGGGTTTACAAAATTTTGTATAATTGAAGCGGTTAAGAATACAAAAACAAGGTATGTTATCAAAGCTCTGAAACAGTTAATAGACATATTCGGGGTACCAGCGCGAGTCATAACCGATAGAGGGACTAGTTTCCGGGCTCACTCTTTCCGAACATTTTGCCAAATGCATGGGATCAAGCACATATTGAATGCAGTTGCCACCCCACGTGCCAACGGCCAATGTGAAAGATACAACCGTACCATATTAAGTTCTCTTACTGCACTTAATGGGGGTATGGAAGATGCAAAATGGGATGTCCACGTGAAAACTGTGCAGAGAGGAATGAATACAACCGTAAATCGGGCAATTGGCATGACACCTTGTTGTTTGGAACAAGGCTAAAGGCTACGTTCCTTGTCTGAAAGTCACATTTTGGGTGAATTACAAAATGATTTGGATCGTTTGAATTTGTCAGAAATTAGGGACAATGTGAAGACTAAATTAGACATCGAGCAGGGTAAACAGAAAGAGAAATTCGATTTGAAGAGAGCCAAAACACCTAAATATACAGCTGGCGATTTGATTCTAGTACGAATCACGAGTATACCTGCGACTGGCGAAAGTAAAAAACTACATCCGAAGTTCCGGGGACCCTACAGAATCTTGGCCGTTCTACCTAACGACGGGTTTGAGGTCGAAGATCTGAGGGATAAACGGAAGCAACGGACGGTAGTGGCCATAGACCAAATTAAGCCATGGATTACTTTAAAAGACAAGTGAGTTGAGTATGAAAGGTGTAGAAATGCAAAAATGGTGGGGAAAATACGTGTATGACAAAATTAGGTTGTCCGAAGCTCGTATTAAACACCAGGTGCATGTAAGACACCCGAATGACATTTAGTGTGAATAGTGTGGAAAGTATAATCAGAACACATCCATTACGTTATATGGGATGTGTAGAGATATACAAAACACTGAAGGCACAATCTAAATATGAAAAATAAGTGTATGTTAATACAGTTTTTGTGTAATGTTACAGATCCGATTGAGGACAATCGAAAGAAACAGGATGGCCGAATCTGTAGTCGATATGCCGGACTGGAGTATGTTATGGCTAGGAGGCGGCTGAAATCGACGAACTCATACTGTTTATATAAATAAAACATTCTTGTATTGAGACTCATATAGATTTTGGCGAACCTGGAACGAAAACTTTGTTCATTCTATTATTCATTAGATTTATAATCGCGCTGAGAGCAACATGTATTTCTTAATACTCTTATTTTATTGATAATCTACGTATTTTACGTTAATAAATATTTTACTGGGACTTCATAATTTTTTCTTTAATAAACTTCAAATGGAGAAGTAATATTAAAGAGAACCAAAATAAACTTCGAAAATCTGAAGGCTGCTAAAATAAGCACCAAAAGATGCAACTTTAGTTTCATTTAACCGAAATCATAAGTCTATATACCTACTTTCCGATCCGAAATAGCACCCTTGTAGATAGTATGCATGCCGGCTTTTGAATTGTTTGTGTATACGATCACAAACTTCCGTTAATAGCTATTAGCTACGCATGTAAAGCATAAATATTGAATGCCCCTTTCACGTTTTTGCTGACAACGCAATCAAAAACAGCAGATAACAGTGAACGTCAAATACCTAGGTAGATATACGCAGCTCGCAAATCGGATGTAAATGCAAAAAAATCTAACTTAGCTATCGCACGCCGCCTGCCTCCGACTGTTAAAAATTACTATCACAAAGACTAAATAAGAGTACAAATTTAACACGCAATAACGCATATTTGCGTCTTAATATGAACTCATGCTATATTCATAAATGGTGTGTTAATCACACCGACTGCGATTGTAGAAAATAAACATTGGGAATATTGGACTGACGCACAAAATCTGTGGCAGAATTTTCAACATAAGGTACCTAATAGAAATTTGGAATATGTCGCATATTTTAAAACGTACAAGTTGTAATTGAGACTCGTTTTATCAAATAAAAAGCTACCCATACCCAAGTAAAAACTGTATTTTGCTTACTCACACTGTATTGTCGCCGGATGTAAACGAATCCATCTCCTCATTAGATGTTAACTCGGATGTTGAGATCGATTCTGCCATAATTTACAGAAAACTTTTGCGCTGCGACAACAGGCACTGCTCTGTCCTGTGATGCTGAACGAAAGGAACGTACCGTATCTCTTAGGTTAGGTACAGAACGACACTCGTGCAGTGATACCAACTCGCAATAAATATTACACACCAGATTCTAAATTCAAGGCGGACTACTTTATTTTACTACAGGTCTCCTTTACACATAAGTACGCTTTTGTAACGGAAATATGGACAATGGGTTTGGGTACCTACCTATTTGTTTAAAATGCAAATATGAAAAAAGATATTTAAATGTTAACGCTGTTGATCTTCAGGTTACTACCAACCAACACACAATTGGCCCATGCGACCACAGAAGAAAGCATTTATAGATATTACAACACTTGGAGATATTATAGATATTACATCACTTGGAGATTTCGTATTATTAGCCACTCTGCTGACAGCTTACAAATACATAACATAAATGCATTCATTATTTTCTGTGTTCACCAGAAATGCATACGTTGTAGCATTCGAAGTAGAAGGAATGATATCAGAATATTTATTAGAGATTCTAAATCACTACTGCTTCTTGAGCATCAACAATAAAGAGTTGACCGTAACTTGGAGACTCGCTAGAGGATGGATACAGTGCTGTATTTATCTGGTAGTAAATTTGACCCTGGATTTTAAAACAAAATGGACCTATACGGGTGGAATTAAAATTTACCAGATTAGCGTTAAAAGTTGCAAATGAAAATGAACTATTTTAACTTCGGATGTGTTCAAAAAAATTATTTGATTTGGGATGAGAACCATCGAACAATGACTCTAGAATTGCAGGAGGGGCAGGTGAAGGCTGCAAACATACTTCACCGTGATTACAACAATCATTAAAAGAATTGCCTTTATTTGAAACTTTTTCAGAAGCAAAATGTTTCGCGCCACAGTGTATGCATAAAATAGTCATGGCACCGATATAATGTTCACTGATATCATTATCAAGTGTAAGCGCAGAGAGATCAATATAATTGTTTTGTCTGCAACGATAATTTCTTAGATGCTGTAATTGTGAAATGTTTTCAGTTATACTTTGACCATTAGAATCAGCATTCTGTCTGTTACTTCGAGCTATTTCTCGGTACCGACGTTGATTTTCGGCATTTCTTTCTCGTCTACGTCTAATAATCAATTTCAAATTCAAAAAATTATACCTACCTACCTATCAAATCAAATCTTATCTATCTGGATCAGCGTCTCTATAGTTTAGGCCTCGGCTATACTTGCGACTCTGTCGTTGCGATTCTGTCGTTGCGGTTGTGTCGCAGAAATGAAACACATTGTTTCTTATGTAGCCGGCTGTATCATCTGCGACACAAACGCATCCGGGTACAAAACGCAACTGGTCACGTTTTTGCTCCGGTGCTACTGAAACGCATTCCACGCATTCTTATGGAAGCGGCTATATTTGCGGCAAATTAGATAGTTCTGTTTTGTCAGTCGAGAAGCATACAACACAATGTTTGATACGGAAAATTTCATAAATGAAATTCGTTTGCGACCTCCCTTGTGGGATATCAAATTAAAAGAATATTCTAACCGGGACATAAAATCTAAATTGTGGATTGAAGTGGCAGAAGCTGTTCTTCCAAATTGGGATGAACTTGAAACTGATTCGAAAAATAAACATATTAAGTATATAAGTGCAACTTAAACATAGTTTAATTTACGTAAAAGATTTATTGCCAATGTGGTTACATTTTAAATCATATCGTATTGCCAAGGCACGCTACCTGAAGGGTTAACAAAATAATCAGCCAATTTATCTCTAACACCCTTAGACTTTAAGGATGGGTTACCAGTGCCAATCACTGGAATATCTTCCATATCACAAGTAAGTGTTTCCTCAAAACGAATACCATCGCGTAATCTTACAAAGTTGTGTAAAACGCAGGTAGCTAGTACTATAATCTCTACAAAATCAGGATTGAGATTTATAGGGGTGTGCAAAACACGCCATTTGTTAGAAAGAATTCCAAATACGCATTCAACAAATCTGCGTGCTCTCGAAAGGCGGTAATTAAAAACTCTTTTTCTTAAGTCGAGGCCTTTTTTGGCAAAAGGCTTCATAACGTGCACACTCATGCCAAATGCTTCATCTGCCACAAAAACATAGGGCATCGGTGTTTTATCTCTATAATTTGGCAATGATTTATTGTCTGGCAAATTTAAATGACCCTTAACCAATTTATTATATAAAACTGATTGAGTAAAAATATTAGAGTCCGCAGTCCTGCCATAACTTCCTACATCAACAGTCACGAAACAATAATTAGCATCTACTAAAGCTAGCAACACAATAGAACAATAGTTTTTGTAATTAAAAAAGTTCGAACCAGACAGTTCAGGCTTTACAACTCTAACGTGTTTACCATCTAACGCACCGATGCAGTTAGGAAAATTTGCTGTTTTTTCATACTCCTCAGCTATTCTAAGCCAGTCTTCTTTCTGTGGCTGACGCATGACTTTTTCTTTCAAGACAAACCAAAGTGCATTACATGTTTCCCAAATTATGTCTGAAATTGTTTTTCGACCTAAACGGAATTCAAAGTATAGAGAACGGAATGAGTGTCCTGTCGCAAGAAACCTAAAATAAATAGAAAAATAAGTTTAACGTGTACATTGCCAGGTAATATGAATTAATTTGAAACGTATTGCTTTTTAGTTAAAGAACTGCAGAAGAAGTGGAGGAATCTCAGATGCTTTTGCAAGAGAAATTCGCCTGCAAAAGGTTCCTAGCGGAAGTTATATTTATTTTGAAGAGCTCTTATTCCTCAAGGGTTCTACAGAATTAAAAGAGTAAGTAATCATGAATTCATGAAAACAACAAAATGGGGCCAAAGGCGATTATTTATTACAAGTTTTATTTTAGGACCAGTACAAACATTGAGGATAACGATTCCATGAGCCAAGGCACTTCGGCCAATCAAGAGGATGACTCATATACAAATCGAGAAGAATTACAAACAGATAACCCACCCTCTGGGTCTCGCATAGCTTCGGTCCGGAGAAAAACTGCTAGACCAGGTAAATCTTTCGAAGCGAAAGTACTTGAGCACATGCAGTCTAAGAAGAATGAGGCACCAGAAAAAGAGGATGCTGACAGGCTATTTTTGTTATCGCTATTGCCCATGTTCCATGAATGTTCATTATAAACTAAATTATGGGCAAGAATCAAAATTCAAGAAATAATGCAGCAGGCTCTGCAATTTCGCCATCCTACTCGATCGCCCCCACCTCAAATTTTTTCTAATTTCAATCCCTCTGCATCACATCTTCACGCGTCTACTTATACTTCACCTAGTCCCTTACCAGGGTCTATGCAAGTTTGTAACACTACTTTAGTCAATAATCCATCAAACTATATGGCCATGGGAAGAACGCATCGAGCTTATCCTAGTACTAGTACACCATCTCCCCTAATCTCACCTGACAATCAGCAAGATTCTAGTTCATCTTCTTACCACAATATAGTTTCCCCAGCCATATCGGACACTATGTCTGATATATATAGTGTATATGGTGACCAATAAAATGTACATGAAACAGTTGTAAAATATTTCTCACCTTAATGTCACAGCAAGCCTTTCCTCCGGTATAATGCTATTTTTGAATTTGGTTTCCTGTTTCGTGATAACTGGCCTTACATAAGAGCAAAGTTCATCAAAAGAAGATATACTCATTCTAAAGTAGGAGAAACATTTATCTGGATAACTTCTTAGTGAATTAAACAGGGTATGAAACTGTCCGTATGAGAGTCTCTGTGCGGTAATAGGGTGCACAGAATACCTTCTTTTTTTCTTCTTTTTCTTTAAATACCTAGAAACGGCAATAGCTAGCAAAAGATCATCCTTACTCAACGTCATATTTGCAACTGAATATTGTATTTTTATAAAAAAAACACGGTCGCGACCATCGCATAGCCACCCTCGCAAATATAGCCGAGGCCTTAATCGTAAATCACTACGTATGTCCTACGATCTTTCTACCTACAATGGATCTGAAATATACCTACGTTTCGTAAAGTTCTCTTTTACCTTTTTGTCTTATCTGTATCTGTGTCTTTATCTTATGATTCTATGCTTCTCTTTTAAACCTTCCTTTGCTCTACTGCGTAATTTTCCACAATGGGTCTGAAATATATCTGGGTATGTCTTGTAAAATTGTCTTTAGCCTTTTCGTGTTATCTGTATCTGTGTCTCTAACTTTCAATCTCAAATTACTACTCTGTCTTATGATTTCCCTTTTGGCAAATAGCAAATATTCACCTTGTCACATAAACACACAGTATGTAGGGTACCTACTTACGTTTTCACGTAAACACTGTAATTAATGTAGGATGAACTCGCTGTATCTATTGTATTATAGGTAACCTAAAATAATAACTGTTCTTTTATTTGTGATAATAATAATAGGTATGTACTTACGCTCTCATAGGTCATATAAACAGTGAAACCAAACTGAAACCCTTTTTAATCTTTGAGTGAAACCGACACGCAGCACCGATTAAATCAAACAAACACACCGTATGTACTTTCTCACGTAAACACTGTAATTAATGTAGGACGAACTTGCTGTATCTATTGTATTATATAGGTAACCTAAAATGATAACTGTTCTTTTATTTGTGAGAGAATAAATAATAATGTACTTACGTTCTCACATGTCACATAAACAGTGAAACCAAACTGATGGAACCAACACAATGTAATGAGTTATCCTTATAATAGCACTGTAAAAATAATTAAACACAATATCTGTTTATATAAACAGTTTATAAATGATGATTCGCACTCTCGCTTCGGCGAATTTATGCACCCAATTTCAACGACCGACCGGCGTGCGAGGTGCGAGTTAGAAGGAGACAGGAAAGTCCGTACTGCGCATTTCCCGAACACTTTCATGTCGATTTTTAGATAGGATTAGCATTATCTTTCTTAAATACATAATGACTCGGTATGTCCCCATATAAATATTGCAGAGCTTCAGAATCCCGAGCATTCAGTGCAAGCTAGTCAATCAACATTGTTTGTTTGTCTAATGCATTTCTGATTTCATTTTCATCATAATCATTGCTGACCACAACATTATGTTGATTTGGTAAATGCACTGGTAATCTTGTAATTGAATGACTTTTATCTTGTAAAGATTTACTTAAAATTCTCCAAGCAGCTTCTGTTGGACCAACGTATCTCGCTTCGATAAAATTACGAATTTCGTCGTGCTCAATAATTGCACTACTGTTTCTTTCACCAACTGTTATTCCTGCAGCATCATGACCCTTGTAAATGTACTTATACAAATGTTTAACAGATTTTACGCTGGAAACCACTTCAACATTAATATGGGCATTGAACAATTTTAACAGAATTGGGTTATAGGGTACAACATATTGATTATTATAGATATATCCATCAGAACTTTTTAAAGAAAGGCCAGTACTTCTACGATGATAATTAGGATATCCATGTTCATTTATAGTTGTTTGCTCATTAAATTTCTTTGGAAAATGCTTATAACAAATGTTCTGTTCCGTTAAACACCAATTTCCACATGGACCGTGAATCATATTTCTTAAAACAATATCATGTAATAAAGGTTCTTCTTCTGGATTTGGAACTTCCGCAGTTACCTATATATCGGTCAACTACTTCAGACGTTATTTTGTCAGACTGCTTTAAAGTTACTAACATATGCATGTGCGGTAATCGGCGTTTTTGATATTCAATTACATAAACATACGCCTGCACTGCCCCCAAAAAACTTAATTACAATTAAATCTATAAGGGCGTTTTTTATGTTGAAAACTCTAGCCACTAAATCAGGTCTATCAGCAGCAATTTGTCCATCCAACAAATTCTCTGAAATTTCTCTCCATTTGGGGTTACAAGTCATCGTAATGAAAAGATCTGGCTTACCGTATTTACGTACAATTGCCATGGCATCTTGATAATTCTGCGGTGATTTCGCGGCGATCCCTGAAATGTTGATGGTACGAGTAAAATGATCATTTTTCCAATATTTTGCTGATTAAGTTGTGATTTTTTTTCTAAATGATCTATTAAACCTTGCTTGGTACGATTCTGCACGTAATTTCTTCTGATTTTCTCTACAGATATTTAATCTGTCTTTTTCAATTTTAACGTAACTGAAACAGTCGGCGACCCATCAGGAAGACATTAGTTTCATTGCGAATCGCTATTCTGTACTTTGTGTAAGCTGCTCGAGTCACTCGCTTATTTTTCTTACTACAAGGTATTCCCTAATGCCATCCTCGAGTACCAAATGGATAAAACAGTGGATAAACCCACGGCTCTACATTAGAATCCATAGTACTAACATACTGTAAAGATTTATCACTTTTATTTCTTACTGTTACGTAGGACTCTGGAATATCGCCATGTAGCAAAAATCGCTGCAACTTCATCAACGCTTTGAAAATTGTAACGATTCCGATCCATTCCAGTTTTCATCGTAAATAAAAGATGCAGTTCAGGCTCTTCATTTGTATTATTAATTGACCTTTGACTTTCCAATTCTTCACCCATCATTTGATATGACTGAGCAAAAACATTATATTCACGGATCAAATTCTCAATTACTTTCAGAAGTTCTGAATCACACTGTGAATTCTGCTGTAAACAAAATTCTACTGCTTCCTGGGGATCCACAATAAACAGACAGTTGATCATAACTTGGAATCTCATTGAAAGCTGGGTACAGCGCTGTATTTATTTGATAATATATTTGTCCTTGTATTTTAAAACAAAATGGGCCCCTACGTGTTGAATTAAAATTAACCAGATTAGCATTAAATGAAGCAAAAGAAAATGTACTGTTATAATTTCGGATATGATTAAAAAAGTTATTCGATTTTGCATGAGAACCATTGAATGACTCTAGGACTGCAGGAAATGTATACATAGAACAGTCATGGCGCCGGTGTAATGTTCACCATTATCAGTTCTAGCAATATTCTGCCCACTATTTCTGGCTAGTTCTGGACGTCGACGTTGATATTCACGGTCTCTTTCTTGTTTACGTCTAACAAATGCTTCTTCTTCCTCAGGACTTCTATTGAGTTTTCTACGAGGCATGATACAAAATACACGTTAGATCAAACAACAGTTTTACTAAGTAATAATAACAATATAATACCACACGTCTACCTACGTATCTTTCACTACTTGTCTTCTATGTATTTATTTGGTTTTCTGTCTTTGCCTTTCAATTTCAGTCTAAAATTTGTTTATGTATCTTGTAACTATTTATTTGTTCTTACAGATATCTGTGTTGTCTTTTAATCTTAATTTAATCAGTGTCTATGATCTCAAATTTATGCCTATGATCTCAAATCTGAGTCTCTATTTTTCTTAAATCTCTGTCTATGGTCTCAAATCTGTATCTGTATTTCTGTATCTGTATTTCTATATCTGTATCTTATGCTATTTTCTTAAATCACTATGAACTTTGTCTGAATCTTTTTATTTACTTTTTAACGACAAACACCTTATAATGAAATCAGTACCTTGCGAAAATTACCTAGAAAAAGAAAACACAATAATAAGGTTATATTTGTAAACACAAATTAATACCTACCACCTTCTCAGCAAATGAATAAAATCCAACACCAAAATTAATGAAAGCAGTAGGTCGAAACAAAAAATGTTCGGTAACCTAGCAAAAATAAAACTAAATATATCCTTTTATTTGTAAACACAAATGAATACTCACTTTCTCAGCAAGTACGTTATCTCTGCAACCAGCACCCAATTTCCAACGCCTTTAATTTAGAAACGAAGCAGATTAAACTCAATTTTGTGCGAGACGTAAATACGATGACACAACAAATAAATTGACAGAAGATCCAAGCCTTAGAGGAGGGAAGAAGAGGAGGAATAAAGCAGATGTTTGTGTAATGATATGACTAATTGCACTGTTTCAAGCGCTGCTTTCGTTATTTTTAGTTAAATTACATGAATTCTAAACAGTAACCTGGTTTCATCACTTTGTTTGGCACCAAACATGCTCAAATTTTGGTAACACTCACGTGCACGGCAAAGGTCGGGCTTTATGTATCCATACTCTTCCCTCATCTAAGATCCAATCGAACAAAAGAACTACGATAGTTCAGACGTACGCACTCTTGGCGATCGGCTCCAGTGCGTATTAAAAAGAGACGGAAACGAAAAATTTGACCTCGCTAGATCGAAACGGTACCTCCGTATTGCCATCCTGTTCTGTGCGTATTGCGCATTTGCAAAGATCCATGTGAATTTTATGTTTGGATTAATATTTGTAATCGAAAATGGGTAAATGGGGACAGTACAAAATGATTTTTAAATTCCTACATGCGTAATTTTATACCATCGTAATCTTATTTTTAATCCCCGTTTGCAATAGAAATGTGCGACGCACACCCAAAAAAATAATGTTGCCTATAAAAATATGGAGTTGATGCATGCATTGTTCCAAATCTGTGTTGTAATCACTGAAACGAATTAAATATGAAATTAACTTCACTTCAGTGGTGGTAAAGGCTGCAGAGAGCGGGAGAGAGCGTCTGCTGGGGTAACTACCCGTTAAACATCATACATAAATGAAATGTTTCAAGTATGAGCCAATAGATAAATTATGAAATATTTTCAAATGTTTCATTCTGCTTGTATAATTGTTTAACAAAACATGTTATATTTGTAACATTTCATCAACATCACATTTTTGAAGTCTCTGATTCATGCTCTTTAATTGATAAATAAAATGTTTCTTACAAAATATCATATATTAGAACCATTCTGAAATGTCACTGATCTAACGCGTATAAAATGTACTCAGATTGTCCTATTGGAAGTATTTCCTAGATCACGTCCATTTCGATTCTATCTCTGACATAAAGATTAATCATGTAATCATGTCATGCGCATGCACTGGCAACGGCCTACGGCCATTTAGTGACATTTGAATTTCACATGTTTCTAACGTCGTTAACATGGTAATGCAAACGTCCGAGTCTCCCGCCAGTATCATAGTTCGCGCTTAATCAAAGTTTGGTGGTTAGGTATGTTTATGTTGGTGTGCTCGTGGCTCCTGGCAAAATAAATTTTAATTGTTCATCAATCATACTTCCGATTTAAAAATGGAAAAGATGGAAACAACCACACGCGGAACTACAATTATTAACGATAAGGTAAGTGATTCTCCAGAAAAATAACTTATACTTAACCAAGAAACTTAGATGGCCTAAATAACTTTCCGCGGGATTATTTTCATGGTTTAGTAAACCAAGATTATTTTCATTTATCAGAATGAATTCCCAAAAACTTTTTGTGTCAAAAAGACATCGTAGACGATTGGTAAAGGCAGAACTTCATAAAATTACAAATTTGACTTCTGATTCTAATATGAGTGTAGTAACTTCAAAAGATTCTTATAAGTGTTTAAATCAGGCCCGTGCAACCTTTTAAGCGAAAGGACCATTTGCAAGTTTTATGAAATCTTAGCGGGCCGCACTACTGTCTATCAAGTGTTCCCTAGGTGTGATGAGTTCAGAGTATTTTGAATAATTAGGGACAAACACGTTAAATATTGAGATTTATAATTTTATAATAGAAAGACACTGTGAATTCTTAATAAGTTAACCCCACATGTGAAAAAAATAGTGACACAGTAATTAAACTCGACACGTGTTTCGCTGACAACATCAGCATCCTGAGGAGTCTTGGCATGTCAAAATTCTCGATCCAACCACTGTGGATAGTTAACAAAGAACACTTTTTTGGTAGAAACAAAAACGTTAGGAACACTTGTACATTTGCATGTGTAAAAATAAAAAAAATATTTACCATTAAAACACAAATTATTGAGAAAAAATTGCAAAAAAAAGATATCTTGTTCTTCAAACAATTTTTAAAGGGAGTGACTACTGCATCGTCCGACCGTTACATTAAATTTTGTTCAAACACGGTCGGACGTGCGCATTACGCAATGTCAGTAAAATAATCCAACGGCCTCGGTGGGTGTACGGGTATCGTCTCAACCTAGCGCTAGATGAGTTCTACCCTCGTACGGGTTTGATTTGTTTCGCTTATGTTTTTACATCATCTTTTTTCTCAAAAAATGCGTGTGTCTGGTGCCCCGTCAGCTAAGTGGTCTGTTTCAAAAATGCGTTCTGTCAGCTTTTGTTTCATAATCACACTTTCAATGTATTGACATTCAGTAATGCGCATGCCCGACCGTGTTCGAACATAATTTTAGGTGACGCGTGACTGTCGGATGGTCGGACTCCCATTTTTAGATGAATTTTTAACAAAACTTTTAGGTTACCTACTTTAATAAAATAATACCTATTAATAATAAGTCAATGTGATTTCTGGCACTGGTGTTTGTCCACAATTTGAGCAATATTCGGGCGGATGTTAGTTGACGCTAATATAAGCGAATTTGTCAATTTCATCAAAGAAAAGAATTGTTCACACGAATAATATATTATGTGCTGTCACAGACGAATTCAAATTCGTCTGTGGTGCTGTACATGAAACGGTGCATTTTATGTGTTCCTTGTTGAGAGAGACGTTACATTTTTTAATAGACATCACATTGCTTTTTTTAAATATGCAGTTCTGTGCCACGAGGGCCGCATAAAAATGTTAGAGGGGCGGCATGCGGCCCGCAGGTTGCACGGGCTTGGTTTAAATGATAATGCTTTATATTCATATGAAGACTCCGATACAAGTGGCAAGTTTACTACGAGTAGTTCATCATGCTTTCATATGCCTGCATATGAAATACCATTACCGCAATTTAGTTTTTATATTCAATTATTAGTAAACCCAAGTACTAACAGTGACAAGACTTCGCCCAAAATTTAAAAAATTGGTTTCTAAAATACCGACACCTTTTAAGTGAAATATCAATATGTGAGCTTTTAGAATTATTGAAGCAAAAATGTTCATATTTACCTAAAGATGCTAGAACCATTTTACGAACACCACACTCCTGCAATTTTAAAATTATAAACATACCCCCTGGTCAGTATTGTCATTTTGGCATAGAAGAGATGTTTTGTAGAGCAATTAACAGAAATAGCATTGATATAAATTGGGAAAATGGCGAAGTCTTACCCTTATCCATTAATATTGACGGATTGCCATTGTGCAAAAGTTCTCCAAGCCAGTTTTGGCCTATTTTGGGATCCATCAGTACAAGTAATAGAAAGCTAGGTGAACCATTTATTATAGGGGTCTACCACGGATATCAAAAACCCTTATCTGCAGAAAATTATTTGAATTTATTTTTAGATGAGTATGATGTGTTGAGTAAGAACGGTTTTATGTGCAAAGGTAAAAATATTAAAATCAGAATAGATAAAATAATTTGTGATGCACCTGCCAAATCATTTGTCTTATGTGTGAAGGGACATTCTGGATATTTCGGGTGTACCAAATGTATTCAAGAGGGTCAATATCTAGATGGGAGAATGACTTTTCCAGAAATGAATTCAACATTAAGAACTGATGACAATTTTAAATTGCAAATCTATGAAGAATACCATAAATCTGTATCTCCGTTTACTAGATTTGATATTGGCTTAGTTTCGAAAGTACCACTCGATTACATGCATTTAGTGTGCTTAGGTGTTATGAAACGCTTAATTATGTTTTGGGTTAAAGGAAATAGGGAAGTTCGATTAACGGAGCATGCATTAAACTCTATATCTAGTAAACTAGTGGCAATGAAGAAACATATCCCAAAAGAATTTTCTCGTTTGCCTCGCCAGTTACAAGGGTCCAGTATTTTAAGGCAACTGAGTTTCGTCAGATTTTACTCTATACTGGGCCCATAGTATTTAAAAATCATCTATGTAAAATCAAATACAATCACTTTATGTGTCTACATGTAGCCATAAGGATTCTCTGTGATTCAGATTTTTACCTGAAGTTGAACAATTATGCATACGAGCTATTGCGCTATTTTGTAAGCAAGTTTTCTTCAGTATATGGTGCCCAGTATATAACTCACAATGTTCATGGGCTGTTGCATTTGCCAAGAGATTGTATAACACATAGCCCACTTGACAACTTCAGTTCATTTAAGTTTGAAAATTATTTGTATAATATTAAACGTATTATGAAAACCGCAAAATACCCTCTACAACAGTTAGCAAATAGGGTGGAAGAGCAAAAGTCCTTTATCTTGCAATCGGAGGAAAATTTTCCCTCCCTACATCAAGAAATTGCAAATGAAACTGATACATTTTGCACCTATTATAAGAAAGTTGTATTAGAAGATTTTGAAGTCGGTATTAATTTAAGAAACAAATGTGTCATTTTAAAAGATGACTGCATATGTCAACATGATATTTCAAAAAGCATTATTCTTAAGGGCAAGAAAGTTTTGGAATCAGTTCCTTTATATGTAAATCCATGTGGGTCAAACACATTTAATATACAAATTGTAAAGAAGGTCGCGACAGATGTAATTGATTATAAAATTAGTGATGTATACCGCAAGTGTTCAAACATTCCATCGGATCAAGGCCTCATTGTTATACCTTTGCTTCATTAAAACATTGTATAAAAAATAATGCATTATAATTATGTACTTAAATTTAATACTTAATATAGTTATAACTTATAACACATGTGAAACCTCTCTTAACGGACACCTCTAAATAGCGGACACCCCTATAACGGACAGTAGATTGTAATTCCCCAAAATATTGTTTTTGTTTCTTTTCTTTTGCCGCCTAAACTATAGACACCTTTATAGCGAACATTTTATTTGGTCCTGTCAGTGTCTGTTTTACAGAGGTTTCACTGCACTAGTTTTTAATTTCATTTTTTTTAATTTTTTAAGTTACCTATATGTATATTTTTGTTGTACAGAGACATTAATGTACTCTTAATATGGTTAGTTTTCACAAATTTCATTTTTACAGGTTCTGTTAATCTAAATGCTTGATTTCGCATATATGGACTGTAGTACAATTTTTGGATGAAGATGAAATGTCAATATCCACTGTGCCTTCCAGTTGGATTAAACTTGCAGAAGATGGGAGCGCATCTTGTTCTTGGCCCAATAAAAATATACGAAAAAACATTTTAAAGGCAGCAATCCCTCAAGAGGAATGGTTCACTTTATGCAGTCCTAATATTAAAGAAAACAGGTACCCAATTTCAATATTATTATTTCTAAACTTACAAAACCTTTTACTCTATAGATTCGTATGCAGCGGCTGTTGAATATGAAAAGTTGAAAAGCAATTGTGACACATCAGCAATAGAATCATCATGTGCAGAAAAGGAAATGGGTAAAGGAAAGCGGAAGAAGAAACATAAGCAACACCATGATGTCCATAGTGATAAATATAGTAGCAGCAATGACAGTTTAGAATACTCATATGGTGATATTACACCACCTCCTGCAATTGAAGATTTTTTTACAGAGCCAGTGAATGATAATTGGGAAACTTACAAAATATACTCATAACTTTTCAGCGGAACATATTTTTTTAAATTCCACAGTGAACCCTGCTGCCGCCGAGACGACACAAATAGAAGGCTTCCTAGCAGGTAGTTTCGATTATCTGTACTTTTCTATAGTTTAATATATGTATATATGATTTTTTCAGAAAATGTTGCTGAAGAATTTCAACCAGTAGATGACGCAAACGCTATAAACAATTCACCAATCGTATATGCCACCGATTTGAACGGTATGAAAATAAGATGTTTCACAAGGATTTCACAAATGCTTTCAGGAAAAAATTCTTAGTTGCAACTTCCTTGCAAAAACTATTTCTGGCATTAGTTTTATGTTGAGGTGCGTTAATGGTTGTTTTTGGGGGACTGATCGGTTTTTAAATTACTAAGGGTGGTTTTGGCTAAGAGATAGAAGATGCGTTCAAAAATAAAAAAGTGTGTACTTTGGGTTTTATTAATTTCAAGGTCAGCTTTGTTTTTGAAAATTCCACAGAAGGAGCAAGGCATTTCAGGAACACAAAAATTGCAGTAATTCCTGACAGAATGTTCCAAGACAGTCCAGACTTCCGTTAAATTTCAGAGAACAAGGCTGTTTTACTTGTTTAAACTCTGAATTTATTGACAAAATCCTAAGGACAGAATTTTCTGCCCCAGTCAAAAAGACAATGCCAGAAATAGACTTAGCAGGAAAGATAAATACGAGAATTTTTTCCCCGGAAGAATTTGATCATTATTTCTTCTCTGAGAAATCAGGTTGTGTGAAACACCCAGTATTTAAATACTATTCTAACTGAAAGTTTACACTTTTAGATATGAATATGTTGCGGAAGATTTTATCAAATACAATAGCCATTAAACAGGTGCAAGAAACACAAAACAATATTTTACTCGAGTTTACTAACAAATTCAACAAATAATAATACTCGAGTAAATAACAATTTCAACTTTGTACCTGAAAAGCCACTGACGAAACGTTCTCAAATAAGGGAATTTGAGTCAATATTAATAACAAACGAGGAAGCAAGATGCCAACTGGTATGTACTAAGAAAGATCCTTTGTTATTACCTACTTTTTTTAATCATAGTAGCCATGCATCAATTGCAAACGATAGTGTCTTAAAGATGGTATTTGCTCATCTGTATAATTATATATAAATTTGTCTGATTTATTAAATAAACCTTGAGATTTCTTGTTAGAGTTGCAGACAAGTCATGTTTGTGATAAATTAAAACTAAAAAATAGTGCATGCTACTGTCATTGACAGCGGTTCCCTTCTCCGCAGCATAACTCCACAAACATTCAAGTCGCATGTGTGGGAGATCGGAGAGTATGAACTTAACTTGATGCAAACGAGTATAAAGACTTAATTGGGCATTCTTTAATATGTTAATATTTGTTTTAGGAAACTGCGCTTTTTCTTGTTGGCGGTTCAACACCAAAAGAGCACATTAGACGAGGCCAAAAAAAACTTATAACGGACAAATTAGCCATAAAATGTTCTTGGTATGGACAAAAACAAAATTTTTCAATAGGAAATTTGCAGTGCATTAATATCTTAAAAGGTAAGGGTGCATACAGAATTAATCGACAAACTTTAATTACTTAAAAACCTTATATTTTCTGTCTAAAAATTCAAATGCTCTTAATTTTTTTACATAATACATTTAAGGAATTCCAAAAAGACGTAGCAGCATGGTTTTTAGGCGCAAATTTGCGTCATCAACGAGCTTGCCAAAGGAAAGGTAATAATTGTAATATATTATGGATAAAAACATAAAAAGCAATTATCACTAATGTTCTGTTTTCAGATTAGAAGCATACGGGTTGTGTTTTCATATTAGATGTATATCTAGATAGATTCAAAAATATTATTAAATGTTCCGTGCTGACCGCCACCTCATTTAATAGGTACACTAAAAGCATATTTAATGTTTCAACACTAATCTCGGTGTCTTCTTCATAAGATGCTTTGAAACTGGTAAGTGCTGCATGTCTATCCTATTTATATATCCCGTCTCATTCATGTGCGATGACCTGTTGACCTGGATGTAGGGATGCAACGTTTAACCGCCCTTGTGGACACTACCCGTTTAGAACGTTTAAACGAAATGCAAATAAAATTTAGATATCATTAAATTTCAGATAAATAAAGCCGCGGATGGTGAGTGCTAGGCGAGCACCGCGTAAGAGCAAAAGAGACATGGCCACTTAAATATTGCAAAACCATCCTGTACTTTTCAAATTGATTGTTTGCATCCGTTTGAGGTTTTTCGCGGCCATCATTCAACGGAACATGTATTATTTTATGATCTATACCCCAACTTTCAAATGATGTTTGATTTTTTCTAATTATTCAAGTTTCAAAACAATATTGGTAAGTTACGCGTAGGGTGCGTGCTTAAATGCCGTTTAAATGTTTACGAAAAATTGCTAAACATTGCATCCCTACCTGGATGAGAGGTTCCCATATCTGCGGTAGTTTGTGACGTCACCGATGACGTAACGTCGCAATGGAGGATACGGCCGCAGCTATACTCAAAGCCGAAGATGGGCGTGGGCTAATAACAGAAAGGGGCGCCAAGGAGTTGTCGACAGATCCTCCAAAATACTTACGCAACACGCAGTGGCTACAACTCCTAAGAGCCACTGGTACACAAAAGGGGGTAACAAAACAAAAAAAAAAAAAAAAAAATACGTAGTCAAAATGGTCGATTTCAAAAGTGTATATTAAACAAAAAAAACTGGTAAATGAAATGCGGAAATTACAAATCGAAATAATTAATTAATTAGAAAAAAAAATACAGAAAGGTTAATTAGCAAATTACTTTTAGTGTCGCGAAGCACCCGGTACTAACGCTACGCTCTCAAAAAAAGAACAAGAAAAATAGGCACCGATGACACGGTAAATACGCAACACGGGTGAAGCTCCACTCGCGCGGCGCACCGACGGGTCTATCACACGCACGCTACCTAAAAAAAACGCAATGAGGCGCAAACGGGAGTATCGGATGTAACAAAATCACGACACAAAAAAACAATTAATTGAATTGAATTTAGAAAATAGCTACAGAAAAGTATAATCAAATTGACAAAAAAAAAACAACTATGTATTACTGAACCTTGAATTAAACTATTAAACAAATGAACTACGCTTACTGTAAGATATTAAATTAATGAATTTACAAATAAATGAACATAAATGGATGAACATAAATGGGGTGGTCACAAACAAGCCGTGACCAGGCATCTACATAAAACCAGCCGCTGGACACGATGATCCAAACGGACAGGCGACACAAACGGTAGAAAAAATACCAAAATTTCTGACCTTATATACAAATAGATGGAGGAGGTCAGCTGCTTCAAAAATCTTCGGGGCACGTGCTGCAGCAAGCACCAGGAGGCGAATACGGCACTCCTCGATAGAGGTAAACCAACCAATAAAAATTAGACCCCCCAAAAAAACCCTAAAATATAACATAACCGAATCAAGAAACAAAAGAGTAGAAAGGAAACACGGCACTTAGATGATTGAAGATTTAAATAAATGAAAGAAGGAAAAATATCTCGCTTACCTCGTGGGGTTTTTTTTTGCCAAAAGCACGCCAAACTTCAAAATGTGAGTTTAAATCCCTTAAAAAGGCCAGACGACGATTCCAAATCCAAAAATAACGATGAATCGAGGTCCCAAAATAGGTGATTGGAGAAAATCCCAACGAAAAGGCTAGCACAATCAAAAATTGCCAAAACTCTCCAAATTACCCTACACTACACGTCGAAGCACAGCATGAGAAAGACAAGATTGTACGGAAATCGGAAATCAAAAAAAAGCGCGCACCGAGAAGATAGTGCGAGTCGGTTCCATGAAAATTACAAGTACCCAAATTTCCCCTAGAAACTCAAAAATTCCAATAGCGTCAATGAATGGGGGGCAATAAACCGAATAGAAGGAGGCTAAAGAAGACTTACCGACCCAAAATAAAGCAAGATAACGATAATAGAAACCCTCTAGAGACACAGCAAGACGAAAGAATAAAGAATAAGAGACTTAAAGGAATCAAAGACTCAAGACGGAAAAGAAAATTAGACCGGCACGCCACTGACCCTCCGAACATAAAGAAGGAGAACTAAAAATGCCCTACACGGATGACAGTGACAGAAGCGAACTAACCTAAAATATCCTGACAAGGTGGATCATAAATAGATGCCTAAATAACAAAGTTATGACAACAAATCTCCTTAAACAAATTCAGAAAACTGAAAACATCAAAAATAAGCAACATTCAGCCTAACTAACCAGAGAATTTCGCCGGCAGAGTCCAGGTTCGAGGTGAGTGACAAGAATGAAAGCACCGAATAAAGGAACATAAACACATCAGCTGAAATACGAAAAATAGAAACAAAAAGGTAAGTGGAGCAAATTCAAGAACTGAGAGTGAAATATTCTAGGTAGAAAGCTGATAAAATTACCAAACAAGAGACTTGGGGAAGAAATCAAAAACCAGGGACAGACTCTGATCGAAAACTTAAGAGACAGATAGCCAAGAGGGTCAACAATGAAAGTACCTACAGAAATATTGATAGGAAAATCAGAACACATGAAAAGTATCTAAATAAAAGGTGTTAGGGTAAATTTCAAACGTAACAAATCCCCCCCTAACTTGAAGAATGTTTTCCAGCATGGAAAACATCAATAATTCTGATCCTGTACGGCTTTTAGATCTTTGGCGGACCAAATGCCCTTTGAATTACCTTGGTCGTCCTGTAACTCGTAGGTCCAAGTAGATACTTTCTTTCTAATTGAGAATGAACCAACATATTTTGGGGCCAACTTGCCAGAGAAATATTTCGACGCATCAGAGAGCACATAATTACGTTTCCACACCAACTGATTGGGCAAGAATTCTTCGGCTCGCCTCCGTAAATTATAGATCCGTTGCCCTCGACGACTGGCTTCGTCCAATCTCCTACGAACATCACGAAACATCTCTGCAAACCCATTCTTTCTACTCTCGGGTGGTGTGCCACTATCTCCCGGTAAGTTGTGATCCTCACCACGCAAAATCATCTCTCTTCCAAAATTTATAAAATAAGGCGTCAATGCGATGGCCTCGTGCTGTGCGGTTCTCACAGCGCAAGCAATTCCCTGTAAGTTAGAATCCCACAGCCTATGGTTATCCGATACATAGATGGATAACATGGTTTTTAAAGTTTGATTAACCCTCTCAGTGGGATTTGCCTGCGGGTGGTAATTCGCGTTATATCTCACCTGTACGCTGTACTTATCTGCCAAGTTCTTAAACAGTTTACTTTTATATTGTGCACCATTATCACAGATTATTTTTCTAGGTACTCCAAATGTAAGGAAACAATCATTTTCTATGTGAGTCACCACTTTACTTGCCGTAGCGGACCGAAGCGCATACACCAGTGAAAATTTTGAGAAATTGTCTGTAATTACCAAAATATATTGATTTCCCTGAGTAGATCGAGGTAACGGTCCCATTAGATCAGTTGATACAAGTTCCCATGGTTTGGTAGCTCTGGGTTGTGGTGTCATATGACCAAGAGGTGGTTTGTGTTCCACTTTATGAGTAGCACACTCCCTACAAGAACGTACATATCGTGCAACATCATTCTTCAACTTAGGCCAATAGTACCTAGCTGCAATTCGATGGAAAGTTTTGTAGACACCCATATGTCCGCTGGTTGGTATATCATGACCACGATACAAGATTTCTTTCCTATTCCACTTTGGGACAACCAACTTCCAACTATCCTCCCCAGAAGAAAGAGCCTCGTACCGGGGTTCCACAAGTTTGAACAGCTGATCATCCGCAATGCGCCATGATGGAAATTTAAGTGGGTTCTCCTCAACTTTCTTCATCATTCCCTCATACCACTTATCCTTCTGGGAATCTGGCCTACTCGCCGCGAGAGTGCAAATTTCTGGGACGGCTCTAGATAGAGTGTCGGGAACTATGTGATCCTTTCCTTTTCGGTGGATGATGGTAAAATCATATTGCTGAAGACGCACTGCCCATCTCGCAAGTCTCCCTGTCGGATCACGGAGATTTTGAAGCCACACGAGAGAGTAGTGGTCGGTGATCACTGTGAAAGGCACACCCTCCAGGTATGGCCTAAGCTTCTCAACAGCCCACAAAACTGCCAGACACTCCCTCTCAGTAGTAGAGAAGTTTCTCTCCTGACGAGTGAGAGAACGGCTCAAGTAACACACCACTCTTTCGCCATCCGGGTGCGGCTGAGTTAACACCGCTCCTATGCCAATCCCCGATGCATCCGTCTGAACATGGAATGGAAGACTGTAGTCAGGACAACGCAATACAGGAGCTGTTACGAGATACTCCTTAACACTTACAAATGCAGACTCACACTCTTCTGTCCAAACAAATTTACGTGACTTCTTCAACAAAGCATTAATAGGAGCTACTGTAGTTGAAAATTCTGGCATGAAGCGTCTGTACCAGGAAAACGTCCCCATTACCCGACGTACTTCGGACACAGTTTTCGGAGTTGGGAGTTGAAGCATCGCCTTCACCTTATCGGGGTCCACATGCAAGCCATCTCTGTCAACCACATACCCGAGATATTTTAAGTCCGGACGACAAAAGTTACATTTGTCCCAACTGACCGTCAGATTAGCGGACTTCAATCGGTTGAAAACCTCTTGTAAGACCTCAAGGTGATGTTCAAAGGACTGAGTAACGACAACAATATCGTCTAAATAAACAAACACATGAGGTTCCAAATCAGGCCCAAGCACTTTATCTATAAGGCGCTGCCACGTGGCGGGAGAGTTGTGCAGGCCGAAGGGCATCCGTTTAAATTGAAATAAGCCTCTGTTCGGTACCGTAAAGGCTGTTGAAGGTCTGGACTCCTCGGAAACTGGGACCTGCCAGTAGGCAGACTTTATGTCCAAAGACGAGAGGTAAATGGCATCTCTCAACTTATCCAGAGTATTCGAAATATAGGGAAGAGGGTAACTATCTCTAAGCGTAACCGCATTAAGCTTGCGATAGTCTACGCAAAATCTGAATGTCCCATCTTTTTTCTTCACAAGTAATATGGGTGACGACCAGGCGCTCTTAGATGGTTCTACGATCCCCTGTTACAGCATTTCGTTCAGCTCACGGTCGATATGTTGTTGCATCACCGGTGACACCGGATAATATCGCTGCTTTATTGGTTGAGCTTCCGTTTTAATAATATGTTCTGCAACTGTGGTACACCCAATCCCATCTCCCATCAATGCCCTATACTTAGCTAATACCTCTTCCAGCCGCTCTCTCTCTAATGAGGACAAAACTGTTGGGCCCTCCAACGTATCCACCAAACTCACTGCTCCTGCCTCATCTGAAAAATACCACTCACCAGTCCGCAAATCGGGCACAACTCCCATCTCCCTAAAGAAGTCCACTCCCAGTATAAGACACTGCGGAAACTCGGGTAATACTAACGCCTCAATCAACTTTGTACGATCGCGCACACTAACAGGTAACGTACAACTTCCCACACTCTTACACATCTCACCATTAGCTAACTTACACATTATCTGATTATCCCTATTCAACTCTAAGCCCAAGTTCTCAAGTACACTCCAACCCTTCTTCCCAATTATAGTTCTAGTCGCCCCGGTGTCAAGCAGACCCATCAAATTACGACCAAACACACTGACTCTAAGGTATGGCCGCTCATCTGGTTGAGCATTATCCAGAATGAAGTTCAAAATTGGTATAACGTCGCGTTTTGTCGATGCATCGCCAGGAACGTCTACTGTACGACAAGTCAGTGACGCTGGCTTCTTCCGTTTCCCGAACCTGAACATGTAGGGCACGTTCTGACAGTGTATCCATCCCTTTTACACTTGTAGCACCGTCTTCGTCTCGGTTGAAGGCATCCAACCGCCTTGTGGCCGGGCTGATCGCAGTTAAAGCACAATAAATTATTGACCCGTGACTGAGCATCAGGGGGTGATGCCTCAACTGCAGACACCTTCTCAGCAACTGCTCCACAGTACGCTAAGTCGGGTTCCAAGGGGTTCTTTCGAGAGGGCAGCGAGAAGTTCTCAACATTTTCACGTCTCTCCTCCAAGCGTCGGCATAGAGTTTTCAAGTGCTCTATTGACGTGACATCCATCAAACCTAGCTGGCTTTGGTAGAACGGGGAAATATTACGTAGCAGGATCTTCAGACGGGTCTCCTCTAAAACTGGGCAACTTAGCCTATCAAACATTGCCAACATAATTGCCGTATATATACCAATCGACTCATCCGGGCCCTGCGTTCGCTTTTTAATTTCCTCAAATAGTTTTTCGTTATAATTGGCAGGCTGGAACTCTTCTCGCATAATTTTTACCAATTGATTCCAAGACGTGACGCTCTTTCTCGCTTGACGGTACCATAGGAGTGCTTTTCCTGAGAACAAATCAATCGCAGAGTCAAACAGTTCTTCCTGTGAGACATGTCGAGCTACCCGTAATTCTTCCGTTCTCTCCAGGAAAGCATTTACTGAAATTCCCTTCCTTTCCCCTGAGAATTTTAAGTCCCATTTACTTACAGGCACAGACTTTACACGGGGTTCAGAAGTGAAATTTGGAATAACGCTCGAATGCCGCATACTCGATGGTCCAGGCACATCCCTAGGGTTAAAGCTCTCCTCTGCCGTATGCTGCTCTTCCAAAATGTCCAAGCTAGGAGGTCTATCAGTAGTCCTTGTTTGCTGCTCAATCTCCTCACCCCTCTCATCCAAAGAACTCATTAAGTCCAACACCTTGGTCAACAATCTGGATTTTTCCTTCACATGAGCTGGATCGACTGTCACCATCCTATCCACTCTTCCTGCCACATGCGACAGCTTTGTTTCAATTTTCAAAAAGGGCCCGCTATTTCTATCACCCTCTAGAGATTGTATTTCCAAAGTAAGTTCTTCAACCTTTTTTACCACAGCTTCTGCATCTTCTTCAAATTTAAAAGGATAGGGTGGGTAGGTGAAGCTGTCTCCAGACTTTTCCAACCTCCTGGCCCTCGACAAATGCTTCCTCATTTCATCGCAGGTACCAGTCTCAATACCCCGAATGGTCAACTCATAGACCAATTCATCCTGAGATAGACGATTCACAATCATAGTCCGCGACATGATGCCTAAATGCGCAATGTGCACCAAAGAAAACAAACAAAACACCAAAATCAAACTACACCACTCACGAACACCAAATATGTGCAAACACTCTAACTCAAAACGATTCAGAAGTCTTAAACAGGTTTGTCAAAATACAAGTTGGTATCAAAATGCAAAGGTACACAAATGAAGAAAGGAATAATAAATGCACCAAAATAATTATAATCAATAAGCAACTGTAAACAATCAATTTTTCTGAAATAAATGTTACAAAAAATGCAAAAAAAAAAATATTGTCATCAAAAAAAACAGGCCCCACGTTGGGCGCCAAATGTGACGTCACCGATGACGTAACGTCGCAATGGAGGATACGGCCGCAGCTATACTCAAAGCCGAAGATGGGCGTGGGCTAATAACAGAAAGGGGCGCCAAGGAGTTGTCGACAGATCCTCCAAAATACTTACGCAACACGCAGTGGCTACAACTCCTAAGAGCCACTGGTACACAAAAGGGGGTAACAAAACAAAAAAAAAAAAAAAAAAATACGTAGTCAAAATGGTCGATTTCAAAAGTGTATATTAAACAAAAAAAACTGGTAAATGAAATGCGGAAATTACAAATCGAAATAATTAATTAATTAGAAAAAAAATACAGAAAGGTTAATTAGCAAATTACTCTTAGTGTCGCGAAGCACCCGGTACTAACGCTACGCTCTCAAAAAAAGAACAAGAAAAATAGGCACCGATGACACGGTAAATACGCAACACGGGTGAAGCTCCACTCGCGCGGCGCACCGACGGGTCTATCACACGCACGCTACCTAAAAAAAACGCAATGAGGCGCAAACGGGAGTATCGGATGTAACAAAATCACGACACAAAAAAACAATTAATTGAATTGAATTTAGAAAATAGCTACAGAAAAGTATAATCAAATTGACAAAAAAAACAACTATGTATTACTGAACCTTGAATTAAACTATTAAACAAATGAACTACGCAAATTTACTGTAAGATATTAAATTAATGAATTTACAGACAAATGAACATAAATGGATGAACATAAATGGGGTGGTCACAAACAAGCCGTGACCAGGCATCTACATAAAACCAGCCGCTGGACACGATGATCCAAACGGACAGGCGACACAAACGGTAGAAAAAATACCAAAATTTCTGACCTTATATACAAATAGATGGAGGAGGTCAGCTGCTTCAAAAATCTTCGGGGCACGTGCTGCAGCAAGCACCAGGAGGCGAATACGGCACTCCTCGATAGAGGTAAACCAACCAATAAAAATTAGACTCCCAAAAAAAACCCTAAAATATAACATAACCGAATCAAGAAACAAAAGAGTAGAAAGGAAACACGGCACTTAGATGATTGAAGATTTAAATAAATGAAAGAAGGAAAAATATCTCGCTTACCTCGTGGGGTTTTTTTTTGCCAAAAGCACGCCAAACTTCAAAATGTGAGTTTAAATCCCTTAAAAAGGCCAGACGACGATTCCAAATCCAAAAATAACGATGAATCGAGGTCCCAAAATAGGTGATTGGAGAAAATCCCAACGAAAAGGCTAGCACAATCAAAAATTGCCAAAACTCTCCAAATTACCCTACACTACACGTCGAAGCACAGCATGAGAAAGACAAGATTGTACGGAAATCGGAAATCAAAAAAAAGCGCGCACCGAGAAGATAGTGCGAGTCGGTTCCATGAAAATTACAAGTACCCAAATTTCCCCTAGAAACTCAAAAATTCCAATAGCGTCAATGAATGGGGGGCAATAAACCGAATAGAAGGAGGCTAAAGAAGACTTACCGACCCAAAATAAAGCAAGATAACGATAATAGAAACCCTCTAGAGACACAGCAAGACGAAAGAATAAAGAATAAGAGACTTAAAGGAATCAAAGACTCAAGACGGAAAAGAAAATTAGACCGGCACGCCACTGACCCTCCGAACATAAAGAAGGAGAACTAAAAATGCCCTACACGGATGACAGTGACAGAAGCGAACTAACCTAAAATATCCTGACAAGGTGGATCATAAATAGATGTCTAAATAACAAAGTTATGACAACAAATCTCCTTAAACAAATTCAGAAGACTGAAAACATCAAAAATAAGCAACATTCAGCCTAACTAACCAGAGAATTTCGCCGGCAGAGTCCAGGTTCGAGGTGAGTGACAAGAATGAAAGCACCGAATAAAGGAACATAAACACATCAGCTGAAATACGAAAAATAGAAACAAAAAGGTAAGTGGAGCAAATTCAAGAACTGAGAGTGAAATATTCTAGGTAGAAAGCTGATAAAATTACCAAACAAGAGACTTGGGGAAGAAATCAAAAACCAGGGACAGACTCTGATCGAAAACTTAAGAGACAGATAGCCAAGAGGGTCAACAATGAAAGTACCTACAGAAATATTGATAGGAAAATCAGAACACATGAAAAGTATCTAAATAAAAGGTGTTAGGGTAAATTTCAAACGTAACAAGTTCGATACCTTTTGGTCCCTGTTGAACTTTCCAATATCCTTCTGAATCTCTACAGCCTCCTTGTACAGGGAAGATCAGAACCACGTTTCCTTACTCAAAATTTTGAAATCTTCGAACTTATCATTACCCTTTTCTCGGCTTGATGTTCTTGCGGAAAGTTCAAGAATACCAGGATTTTGAGAAAGGAAGCATGATTCTGACCTAGAATACGAAGAGGCTATAGAGATCCAGAAGGAGCTGAGGAACTTCAACGAGGACAGAGTTATCGAATTGACGTGGGAGTCAGCCCGGAACATTTAATAACATTTCCTGCCAGAGTTAGTCCAGTGTTACTTTTCTCAAGCAACTGGTCCATAATACATTATGTTAGTTACTTAACAGAATTATACGAAAAACGGGTTCGCACGTCGCGAAGTGCTTTTTAAAAAACTTTAATTTGGAAACGGAACTTTATTGAACAGAATTACAATTTCAGGATCGAACTGTATGAACAATAATGCTGTAGAAACAAAGCGTTCAAGCTATATATAAACTTTATTATCTATTCTAAGTCAGCGTCTTCTTTGCTGAAGCGTAAGCGGAATGCGTTCTATAACTCTTCCACCCTTAGAGAGAAATCTTGGGGTTAACCACATGATTTGACATCCGAATGGAAGGGACTTCTTGAAGTTCCAGTAGTGGTACTGCTGGACGACGTTTCTTGTGCCGACGTATAACGTAGCACATGAAAATAATAAAAATAGTAACAATTAGTAAATATAAAAGAATTGTCCAAACACTTATATTATTAAAGTGCACTGGAATATCCGAAATATTATTAACTTTATTTAATTGTATGTCCAACGCGCTTTTAATGTTTTTAATTTCGTCCAAGTTCACTGTATCTAATTTTAGGGGTTGTAGTTCGAACTGAAAGTTTAAATGCGAATAGTCATTAAAATTTAAATTTGGAATTTCCACTTTTGTTAGATATTTATTCGTTTTATGGTTCAAACCGATTAAAATGTCTTTTATCCAGATATCACATTCGGGACTAAGTTCAATCACGAAAGTTCCTTTTAACGGAATATTTTCGGAATTAGTACCGCACTTTTGATTTGCCAATATTGTTTCAGGTGTGATGATTATCCATCGGTTCTTCTCAAGTTGTTGTATTTTCACGTCTTGAATTTGAACTGGTATTTGTCGGCAATTTGTCATATTTTTAGAAAATTGTAACAATTGAACTTCACATGGTATATTTTCTTCTTTAATTTTGAATGGGTTTGCTTTATTACAAATGAATTCTCCTGGAGTTGATTCTTGACAGTTTTTATCGAGCGACATATAATTTTGTTGATTTAGGATCAGAAATTTTGACTGAGGTAAAATGGTCTTGAAAATGTTTTCTTTTGGAGTTGGTATAGGATAGAGATGATAGTAATTATAATTTTCAATCTCCACAATTGGTACTTCGATTATAAAAGTTATCTGGTTTCCTTTACTGAAGCATTTTATTTCCAAAAATTTTTCAAACAACAAAATGTTTTCCAATACTGGTTCAAATGGTAATTTTGTTCCTTTTAAATATTCTACAATTTGTTTTACTTCCTGTAGCAGCTCATTTGGTTCAATCATGGAATTATGGAAAGTATTTAATTTTGAAAACGTGACTGCGATTTCTATTTTATCCAAAATATTATAAATTATTTGAAAGGACGAGAAAACTTGTCTCGCAACTGTTTCTATCATCAAGTATTGTATTCCTTTGATATCTTGTAATTTAACCGTTTTCAAGATATTCTCAATTTGTAGAATTCTGGATTGCAGAACTATTTGATTATGAGCTAATGTTTGACTAGATTTGTTAAAGGTTTGAATAGATTTTTCCAAAAGTGTGATTTGATCTTTCACCAGTGTTTTCATTTTTGTTTGATTTTCCGAAAGTGATTTTATCGCATTGTCATATTTTTCAGCATCGTTTTGATCTAAATTTCCTGTAATAATTTTAATTATCGATCCCAATCCGTTTATTAATCCTCTTTTACTTTTTCTGGTAAATGCTGGATTTAACTGAATAATTTGAGTGTTGATTTTTTGTTCCAGAGTGTGGATGAGGTTGTATGAATTGTGAAACTCCTCCTTATAGTTTGACATAGATGAATTACTCATAAATGCATTTTTAAGTTTCGAAAGTTGGTTTCCAAGTATTTTAAATTCTTCAATAATATGTGTTAAATCAAAAATTTGGACAAATGACCATGAGTTTACCTTGTTTTGTGCATTGCCAAGTTTTAAAGGTAGTAAGCCTGGATTTTCGTTTAAATTGTGGAATTTTGGATATGTGATTGTGTGTCCTAGGGCGAACCAAGTGACTAATCTGAAATGAGAGGTGGTTTTTTAAGTTCTTGAATGTGAACAATTTCTTTTTTATTTTTGTTTTGTTTACTAGTAACTTCAACTCTATTTCTTTCTAGAATTTCCGTAATTTCGTAAGGTCCTATAAATTTATTAAATTTTTTATTTCTGTTTTGTGGATTCTTTTTAAATACGGTAAGTCCTAATTGAAATTCTTCATTAGTTTCTCCTTGTAAATTCTTTTTTGAAACAATTTTAGTTTTATGATCTTCTAATTTTTCATGAATATTTTGATAAATATGTTTTAATTTATTTTTATGATTTTCCGCGTAATCAGTGTAAAATGAATTTGGAATAAATATTTCATTTGGACATCGAGAATTTGTGTGTCCGAATGTAAGTTCAAATGGTGTGTAATTTGTTGCACTGTGTATTGAATTATTGTAACCTAAAATGGCATATTCCATTAAATTTTCGTTTTCGTCTGGATATATTTCTTTTAAAATTCTTAAGTGTTCTATGAGGGTAGAATGAAATCGTTCTACTATGCTGTTGGATTCATGATGTGCGGCTGTTGTAAAGTGAATGTTTATTTTATGTAAATTTAGGATTTCTTTGACCGTTTCGTTGTTAAATTCCGTACCTTGATCTAAAACTATTTTTTCTGGTACTCCGAATGATGCGAAATATTTAATTAAAGCATTGCTAATATGAATAGCTGTTTTACCTAAAATATACGTTGATTGAGCAAATTTAGTGAAAGCATCTACTATGGTTAAATAATTTTTGTTATCATAAGAAAAGACATCAATATGGATAATTTGGAAAGGTTTTGATGAAGTTTCAGTGAGCATCATAGGTGAATATGGAGTTTTCCTAGCATATTTTGCTCTTTGACATATGTTACAAGAATTTATATAGTTTGTTACCGTTGTTTTCATATTTTTCCAATAGTATCTTTTTTGTAAGTATTCGAGTGTTTCGTTTATTCCTCGATGATTTGATTTACCTTCATGATGATTTTTAACTTGAATAATTTGTTCTTCGCGATCAGTGAGTGTAGTAACCATTTTTAGAAATCTAATTAATTTTGGACCGCGTTCTGAGAATTTCTCTAAATATACTTTACAGAAACTTTGATACAAACGTTCGAAATGGAAATACATACAGTAGGTTTTTTCATAAATTGTGTAGTCTCGTAGGAACTCAAAAATTAAGTCTTCATTGTTTGTTGGCGGAATTTTGACAGTTATAATTTTATGGTTTTCGCAAGTTTCCTGTTTAACATCTAATTTGTGATACAAATTAGGGTAAACTAAAATTTGATTTATTTTATTGTTAATAATTTCATCACATATTTTGATTCCATCATTTGTAGTTTCGTTGAAAGTGGTATGTTGTGTTAAATTGTCAGAGTCTTTATTCGGTTTGTTTGGAGGTTTTAGTTGAATATTAGATAGAATTTTAATTTTTGGATTATTACGACTTGTAGATGGTTCTGGATCATTTTGGACAGGATTTTCAGCTAGTTCTTTTAAATATTCTAAAATTTCTTTGTCTGTGTCTCCTGGATTATTAATTATTGACTCATTCTCCATCGCGTTTATAGTTATTCGGGAAAGTGCATCTGCGACAGAATTTAATTTACCTTTTTTATATTCAATATCATAATCGTATTCTTCTAACCTAAGACGCCATCTCACTAATTTTGAATTTGGTTCTCGTAATTTAAATAGCCAAACTAATGGTCTATGATCTGTATAAATAGTGAATTTTCTGCCAAATACGTATGGTCTGAAGTATTTACAGGCCCAAACTATTGCTAGTAGTTCCTTTTCTATTGTACTATATCGTTGTTCTGCATCGTTTAGTGTTCGTGAGGCATATGCGACTGGTTTATCAGATCCGATGGGTCCTTGTGATAATACTGCGCCCAAAGCAAAGTTTGATGCATCAGTGGTTAAAATGAATCTCTTAGAATAATCCGGGTATTGCAATATTGGAGAATTTGTTAATAAATTTTTACAATCATTAAAAGCAGAAATGAAATTTTGATCATGCACAATTTTTCGATTTTTCTTGAGACATTGACTTATAGGTTTTGTAATTTTAGCAAGATCTTTTACGAATTTTCTATAATAACCAATAAGACCTAAAAAACTTTTTATTTCTCTGGCTGTTTTGGGGATAGGAAATTTTTTAATTGTTTGGATTTTATCAGGATTTGGCTTGACTCCGTCGGGTGTTATAACATGACCTAAATAAGCTACTTCCTTTCTTAAAAATTCTGATTTGTCAAGTTGTACTTTAAAATTTGAACTTCTTAATTTTTCAAATACCTTTTTTAATCTGCCAATGTGTTCTTGAAGAGATGTACTGAAAATAACGATGTCGTCTAAATAGACTAAACAAGTTTCATTTTGAATGCCACGTAAAATATTGTCCATCACTCGCTGAAAAGTGGACGGGGCATTTTTTAATCCGAAAGGCATGCGTTTAAATTCATAATGACCGTTTTCCGTTGAAAAAGCAGTTTTTGGAATATCATCTTTGTTCATCTGAATTTGGTGAAAACCGTTAGCAAGATCGAGTGTAGAGAAATATTGACTTCTCCCTAACTTATCTAAAATATCATTTATGTTCGGAAGAGGATATTTGTCATCTATTGTCCGTTCGTTCAACTTTCTATAGTCTATCACGAGTCTCCACTTCTTTCTACCTGAAGCATCGAGCTTTTTAGGAACAATCCAAATTGGACTAGACCACGGTGATACAGAATTTTGAATAATACCTTGATCTAACATTTTATTAATTTGAGATTTTACTTCTTTTTTATGGATTTCAGGATATCGATAGGTTTTTGTAAATATAGGCGTTTCATCTGTTAAATTAATTTTGTGTTGAATTTGATTAGTAAATGTCAAAGGAATTTTGTCTGTATAAAAGATATCACGATATTCAAAACAAAGTTTTCTGAGAGCTTCTTTTTCTTCGCTGTTGCAATGTTGTAAACGAATATTTTTTAAATTAGCCTTTAATAAATTATCTTGATTTTGATCGAGTTCTTCTTCATCTACTTCCATTCTTTCGTGAAAATTTACATTATTAATATTTAAAATTTCGACATCTAAAGGTTCATTAAATTGGATATCTACAGGATCTTCACTAGAATTTGTGATTGTCGTTATAGCAAAATGATTTTGAATATTAACTACTGCTCTAGGTGTTTCTACCTGTGGTTGAAATTTTACGTAGTCTAAAACTGCTGTACCTGATTCGTGATTTACTGGAATTTTTACTACCTTTTGTGTTCTAGGAGGTATAATTAATGAATAGTTTAAAATTTTAGATGATCCTTTAGGTTCTGTAAACTTCTCTGGTTCATAAATTAGTGGTATTTGAGAATTTGGAGTTATTAATAATTTGGAATCTAAATTTATAATACCTTTAAGTTGTTCTAACAAATTAATTCCTATTAATCCATCGTATTTGTCACTGAATTTAAATAAATGAAATTTATGAGTATCTTTCACATTAAAAATTTTGAAAATTGGAATAACAGCAACTGTGTCATGATAACTAATAGCATGTGCAGTTTGTACATGGAAATTTTCTTTAAAAATGAATTTCTTATAAAATTTATGTGCTAATTCTGGATTAATTAAGCTTCTAGTGCTTCCGGTATCTATCAGAAAATTTGCGTTTAATGTTGGAATAAATATATACGGTAAATTTGATTTTACTAAGTTCAGATTAATTACGGTTGGTTGTTTGATTCGCTGGTTAAATGAAAATTTTCATTTTGATCTTCTTCCGTGTATTCTGCTGTTTCATTTGTCTGGGGTACAAATTGATTTTGTTCAAAATTGTCGTATTCATTTTCTTGGTAGTTTTGTTCATTAGTCGGGTACTCGACATTGTAATTTATATAGTTATAAGGATTCTCACCAAATTCGGGGTAAGAATTTTCTGGGAAATTTTCGAATTGACCTACTTCTTGTTGAAATAGTTCTTGAGACACAAATTGTTTTCGTGGTTTTAAATGGGTGTTACCAGAGGATGTATCCATTGGTTCTGGCTTAAATTCGGGTTTTTGCGGTTGAAAGTTACGATAAGTTTGCTGATTTTGGAACTGTTGCTCATTTCGTCTTATTTGACTAGGTCTTTGTAAGAAATATGGATGTTTCTGGGCTGGAAAATTATTAGGTTTAAATTGGAATTGCGATCTCTGTGCAAATGTGTTTGGGAAATTTGATTGAGCATTCGACTGAAAATTTGGCTGGAAATTTGATTGAAAATTTGGTTGAACATTTGGTTGGAAATGTGACTGAAAATTAGGGCGTGTCACTGACTGATTTGGATTATAGAATCTTGGTTGTTGTTGAAATCTGAAAGGGGTGTTATTATTAGGTTGTGAATTAAAAGGTTTTGGAGTTTGTTTTTGGAAATTAGTAGGTGTTAATCTTTGTGTTGGTCTAAAAGAATTTTGAAAATTGAGAGAATTACCTCGATTTTGGCAATATAAGAAGTTTTCTTCCTCTATTACTAGCGACATAGCTTTTTCTAAACTATCTGGATTTCTCAAACGAATATTGTTTTGAATTTGTCCTGACAGTCCTCGTATAAATGTTTTTAAAGCAAGATTATCATAGTTTCTTAAATTTATTACTTTTTCGTTGTTAGGCATAGGCAATGAATTTAATTTTGAAATAATGAGGCTTCTAGCATCTTGACACCTCATACCAAAATTATATGGTGTTTCAGTTTTATGTGGCTGCAAATTTATAAGATCTTGGATGAGACAGTCTATATTACGCTGGTCACCAAAGCTTAAATTTAAAGCAGCTTTAATGTCGTCCCATGTTCTTAATTCTATTCTCGAACCAATTAAACTTAATGCTCTACCGATTAATTTACCAATAATGGCTCTCAACAAATAAGTATTTATTGCATTATTTGTCGGATCACCAAATGTAGAAATTAGATTTTCACAACTATCTAAAAATATTCCCAAAGTATGAGGATTGCCCTCGTAGTTTGGTATTGAGTCTACATAAAGTCTAAGCAATTGATAGTTAACTGGTGTTGTCATTTTGGCTGTATTTTGTGAAACAGATTCTTTATTTTCGGATACGCAAAGTTTTTCTATTTTCTCTAATAAAATATTGAGTATATCGTCACCTTCTGACATATAATGAAAGTACACTTATTGAATGCAAATGAAAATTATTGTTACTATATTAATAAGGAAAATTGGCTTACAGGATTATTTTCATTCTGGTTTCGCTTTTCTTTCTTCGTTTCTTAAATCTAGATGCCAATGGGAAGGAGCAATGTTGTCACCAGTCCCTGGACTTGATTTTTCTTTTCGGCGATTTTCGTCCGGTTCTCGAAGTTTTGGCAATTCTTGTCCTCTGCTTCGGTGTTTTGAAGGTTTCGGCAATGTTGTCCTCGTCTTCAAACGTTTCCAACTTGGTTTTTTCTTTGGCACTAACACAACGCGTTTTCCATTTAAAATTAGCTAATTAACTGTTGAAACAGAACAATTTCGCGATTTTTGTCGAATTTTGTTTAGCTAATCCTACCGACTGCGCCAAAAACGGGTTCGCACGTCGCGAAGTGCTTTTTAAAAAACTTTAATTTGGAAACGGAACTTTATTGAACAGAATTACAATTTCAGGATCGAACTGTATGAACAATAATGCTGTAGAAACAAAGCGTTCAAGCTATATATAAACTTTATTATCTATTCTAAGTCAGCGTCTTCTTTGCTGAAGCGTAAGCGGAATGCGTTCTATAACTTACGTATAGTTTTAGTAAGTATGTGTTGTCATTTTTTATTTATCTTTTTTGTAAAGAATTTGTGTTAATGCAAATAAATTATCAAATCTATTATTTGAGTGGCTTATTTGGAAAAACATATTTAAAGTTATGTTACATACATAAATATTTAATACCATGTCATAAATGTTTCTTAAGAAACATGAATGGAAGAAAGGTCTATGAAATAAAATAAAGTCTAGCTTGCTGATGTGTTGTATTTGAAACATTTCATGTGAAACAAATTTGAGTTAGGACATCCGACCTTCCATAAACCTGTCGTAGACATGAATGCATAGGTTAAAGGAAATGTTTCAAAATTTAAACCAACCTCCCTGATATATATCTGTAATATGAATTTGTTTACTGGGTACCGCATGCCCATGAATATCTTAAAATTGTTTGTAAATTACTTAATTTGAAAAATATTCTTCTCTTCTTTTTGTGTTCCGTTTTTGGGCTACTTTTGGGCGACTTTGTAGGATTGCGTTTTTTGGGAGACTTTTTATTCTGCGGCTGCACTTCTTGAAATTTTGACCCACAGACAATTATTACGAAACGATCTATTCTTTCAGTTATTAGTCAAATTTTTGACCCACTTGGGTTACTGGGTCTTGTAGTTATTAATGCAAAAATAATGCTACAATTACGTTGGCGCGAACAGTTAACGTGGGATCAACCAATTTCAGAGAATCTAGGTAAAACATTTTCTGTGATGATCTGCAGCCTTTGAATCACATTAAAATAGGGAGTCATGTTTTGATGCCAAATTCGGAATATTATGAAATGCACACTTTTACAGATGCATCAGAAAAGGGGTACGGCGCCTGTGTGTATATTAGAAGTACAATTTATTAAAACCGGCGGATATATGAGTAAACTTCTGTGTGCGAAAAGTAAGATTGCGCCAATTAAGCAAGTCGCCTTAACTAGATTGGAGTTATGTGCGGCAGTTCTCAGAGCTAAGTTAGCAAAAAGGGTGCAAGATTGTTTAAATTTAAAATTTAAATTATGTTTTTATTGGACAGACTCGTTAATTACTTTACATTGGATAAAGGGAACTCCAGACAAGTGGAAAACCTTTGTAGGCAACAGGGTTGGCGTTATACAGAGTTTGTCTAATTCAAGGGAGTGGTATCACATTAAATCGCAGGATAACCCAGCTGATTACATTTCTCGTGGCACAACTGCTGGCCAACTTTTGGAACAAATTATGGTGGGAGGGGCCGCCATAGTTGAAATTTAATATTCCAGAGAAGAATATTGAAGAACCCATTACTAATTAGCAATTAATTCAGGAATCGCGAGTTTTTTCACATTTAACAGTTTTTCATGATGATTTATATAATATTTCAAAATATTCGTCCCTAGAAAAATTAAAACGAGTGGTAGCATTTAGCAAACGTTTAATTTTTAATGCTAGAAATAAAAATGATAAATTAAGGGTCCATTAAGTAGAACTGAGTTGCAAGATTCACTCACAGTGTTATTGCGAATTTCTTAGTTACAATCTTTTAATCAAGAATATAAATTTTTGAAAACAAAGGGTTATGTTCATAAATCTAGTAGTATCTCATGTTTGAATCCATTTTTGGATTCCGACGATCTAATAAGAGTAGGTGGAAGGTTAAGTAAGGCAAATATGGCTTATAGTAAAAAGCATCCGATCGTTTTACATCATAAACATCTTATTACAAAATTAATTATGATTAATGAACATAAACGATTGCTTCATTGTGGACCTCAGCAACTTTTGTATTCTGTGAGAGAATGTTATTGGCCAATATCTGGTCGTAACTTAGCGAGACAAATTGTCCACAAGTGCATCACATGTTTTAAGGTAAAACCAAAAACTTGTGAATATATAATGGGACATTTACCTTTACAGCGAGTAAATCAGTTTGCACCTTTTATTAATACAGGTTGTGATTACGCTGGACCCTTTCTTTTGAAAGATAGAAAATCTAGAAAACCAATTTTGACCAAGGCTTGGATATGCATTTTCATTTGCATGGCATTTGCATACATTTTGAGTTGGTGACGGATTTAACTAGTCAGGCTTTTCTGGCATGTTTTAAAATATTCATTGCACGAAGAGGTAAGCCTACATGTGTTTTTTCCGACAATGGTACTACCTTTGTTGGCGCTAATTTCGAACTTTTAAAAGTCTGAAGCCAGCAATACCGAGTCAGTTTTGGCGAGCGAGGGTGTCACTTATAAATTTATTCCTCCGCGTGCCCCAAGTTTCTGCGGCCTTTGGGAAGCCGGCGTCAAGATCATTAAACACCATCTCAAACGTGTTATTGGTATCAATCATTTACATTTTGAAGACTTTTATACAGTCTTGACACAGATAGAGTCGGTTTTAAATTCAAGACCACTTAGTCCATTGTCCTCTAGTCCCGAAGATTTTTCTCCTTTAACTCCTGGACATTTCCTAATCGGCAGATCACTAAGTTCTCTGCCCGAACAAAGTTATATTGAAATTCCAGAAAATCGTTTAAGTCATTACAGAAAACTCCAGCAAGTTCTACAACATTTCTGGTAGATGGAGTCAAGAGTACCTACATAACAGAACTACAATCACGTGTTAAATGGCAGCAAAATTCATCGGAGCTGCTAAAATTAGGAAGCTTGGTTCTCGTCAAAGAAGATAATCTTCCTCCTCTTCAATGGAAAACAGCTCGTGTTCAAGAAATTCATCCCGGCGAAGACAATGTTATCCGAGTGGTGACAGTTCGGTTTAGTGACGGTAGTGTACCTAAGCGTTCCGTTCGAAAACTGTGTGCGCTACTGATTTAAGAATAGCAGTTTTGTTTTCTCCGTGCTCGTTCTTAATGCAATCTGAAGATTAATTTTGAACATTTTGATCAAGTTGATATTTGTTTGTTATAGAACATTTCATTCTCATTTTCTTATGGGTCATAAATATTTTTCTGTATGTTTGAAATGCTGTGTAATTTCAAGGCGGGCGGCATGTTTGGTATTGCGATACCTCCTGGTATATTATTTTTAATTTTTTGCACCACAGTCAAAAGCCATGCGCTAGCTCAGGTAGAAGGAAAGGTGAGCGGAAGATTTATTGGGCATCTGACTGCCGATATGTATAGACTTAAGCCAGTTTGTAAAAGTATATGAATAAATGGAAATTAAGTTTCAAGTCTAAGTTAATTGCAGTCCACTAAGCGAAGATACAACAAGGGGATTTATTTTTAGGAATTGCCTTCGTATAGTTGCCGGCGCGCTTCTATTTGGGAACGGAAAATACTGATACAACGCATATGCATTTTAAACAAACCCCTTAGCTGCCCTCTCGCACCAGACACACGCTTTTTTGCAAAAAGATAATATAAAAATCTAACCTCGAAAAACTAACCTCTACGGGAGCCTATCCTACCCGGGTTAAGCATACCAAATTACCAGTTCTATGCGATACCTCCCTACCTATCGTCTCTGCTGGATGCGTACAACTAACAAGGTACTTAAACTGCCCTATTATTAATTCGTTATGGAAACCGGTTCCGGCAACAATACACCTATAAAACTGTAGCCGGCGCCGGTTACGGAGGCACTTCCTTATTTTTAAATAAACTGCCTTTAAATTCTGGAGCTGACATAAATGCTTTTCATAGTGAATTATCTGATAAATAGAGTGCGGATTTTTAGGCACAAAAAAACACAAAATAAGCGCTAAAAATGCATAAAAACCCGAAGAAATAAGCATAAAAAGGCATAAAAATGTGAAAAAAGCAACCGTAGTTTATTGTAAATTGGTATAAGATAAACAGTATATAGAATTCCTATATAAAAAGAACATAATAAACCTCATATTTGGCATAACAACAAAGTATTCTATTAAAGTTAATTAAAAAAGCAGTATATATTTCCTATACAGGGTGTTACAAAAAGTAGGTCAAGGGGGGTCGTAATGCCCATTTACCCCCCAACTTTTCCTTGCGTACGTCTATGGTTCAAAGGTGCCAAGCGCTCATTTCTTTAATTAAAAAATTTTATTATAAAAAAATAAAAGAAATGAACGCTTGGTATAAAACACAATACCTCTTCGAACCATAGACGTGAGCAGGGAAAAGTTGGGAGGTCACAGGGTATTACAACCCCCCTTTCCTCCGTTCGCGCATCAATTTTTTCACCACAATTACACAAACATTTTGCCGGTATATGAAAAAATATTTTAAAAAATTTCAACTGAATATAATAAAAAACAAAGAAGTTAATATTTTTTTTTAATTTTAACTTTAGTTTAACACCTCTATCTTGAAAGAAAGAAGCCTAAATGAAAAATGGCATAAGGAAAGTCCCATTATTTTCGGCCAGATAATCTGTTGCTACGGCTTGACGTACTTTTTGTATAAAATGAAGGTAAAAATCTTCAGACTATTGTATTAAAACTCATTCTCGAAAGAATTTATAATTAAATATTTCTCCAAGTGCGGTATGTTGAAATATTTGCACATAAATTTTTTATTTTTAGGAGAAATGCGGATATACGCAATAGTTTTACTTACCTACAGATACTATATATATGCGATATAAGAAAATAAGCACAAAAAATGAAATAAGCACGAAAAGGTGCTTACTTTTTGTTTTTATACTTCTGCTATTTCATAATACGTCTGGCATTATTTCTAGAAATCCGCACTCTACTGATAAAGCAAAGTTTAAACAACTGGTTAGTGTTAGCGCCTTTTTTGTTGACAACTTTTTAAAATCTTTCGGCTTGTAGGTGCAGTTACTATATTTGATTGGTGGACACAACACAAAAAATTGTATATCAGCAAATGAGTAGAATTTTAACCAGTGATGTAGCCACTAAATATTCTGTGCAAGGAGAAAAACACAAGCTAGCCTTTAATAAATTGAAACTATATGATGCAATTTAATTGAGTTGCACTTTTTATTCAACTTGCCGTTAATATTTATTCTTGTAACACCTTTCCTACTAGCACTTTGCTACATTCAAGGTCTGGCCGCCCTATTCGACCAATGAAAATGGACGATTACGAACACGGCGACGGCGAGTGACGAGACAGATGAGAAGAAGACGCGGTACGAGCAAGAAGTCATTTTGCCAACCCTGTTAAATTTTGGTTTTAATTGTTTATTTTACTAGATATTTTGTTTCTTAGAATAATAATCAGTTCAGTTTGTGCATTAAAATTCAGTGAAAATCGTTCCGGCGTTATTCTTTCCGCAAAAATAAGAACCCTCAACAAAAATCAAACCGAGAAACAAATCTCCGTTACAATGGCGTCCATGCTTGTGGCCTGTTTTTGAAGAGAAAGAATGTCACCAAAGAAGGTTAGTGGTAAATCAAACAAAGAAATGGCATCGCAATCGTCGCCCATAATATTTTCCGAAGAGCAGTTCCAGTTGCTACTTGCCGCGTTCCAACCAAGGTCGCCATCCGTTACAATTGACGACCAAGGTTCCTCGAGAAATCAGGTAGACTCATTCACTCATTGCCATCAAACGTTTAATGGAAGTGCCGATACCAACGTAGAAGCATTTATAACCGCAATTCAAGTATTCAAAGATTGTGCAGATGTTTCTGACGCGAACGCGCTCCGCGGTTTTGCTTTTTTATTAACGGATTTAGCTTTAAATTGGTGAAATGGTATAAAACACGAATATATGTATATATAAAGAATTTTTTCGCCTGAACAGAATGATGACATTCCTTACTGACATATTCATTTTCACTATGAATTCTTAATAAGTTAACCCCACACGTCAAAAGACAGTGACACAGTAATTAAACTCGACACGTGTTTCGCTGACAACGTCAGCATCTTCAGGAGTAGAAGATTAATCTTTTGGCGTGTGGGGTTAACTTATTAAGAATTCATAGTGAATTTACGTCAAAGATCTTGATCCATCCACTGTGGATATTCATTTTCCTCATAAAAACTTTATTTGCACAGTTACCGCCACCTGTGTGCAGCTTGGTATGATTTTCGGCCTGTTATCGTTAAAAATCAGAAAAGCTATTTCTAGAGATGATATAATTTCATTCGATGACTTAATCAAACGTAGTAGAGATGTCGAGGAAACGCTGTTTGAAGAAAGAACAACACAACAGGAAAACAAAATAAACAAAACTTAAAATGATTCCACAGTAAGACGCAATGAAAGACCACATTGCAAATATTGTAAGAATTTTGGTCATTCCATAGAAAATTGTCGCAAATTAGACAAAGTTAATGGTCAGAAATTATCTGAGGACTCTAAAACTGAAATAAAGAAAGAACAACAGACTCAGAATGAAGAAATTCCTAAGAAGGCTACATACTCTTATTTTGGATGTGGCACTCCAGGTGTTATAAAGAGCACTTGTCCCAAATGTAATCCTTCAAGCCCCAGTACTTCAACGATGTGTACAAATTCAATAAATTGACCTTTTCTGTCTTGATATGATAGAAAATATTCTACCTAATCCTAGAGAAAGACCTGTCTTATTGGTTGACCTCAATAATTGCCTTGGATATGGTTTAGTTGATGTAGGTGCAAAGCAAAGTGTTGCTGGTTTCAAACTTTACCAGATGTTAAAAGAAAAGAAACAAGAGTTTCATGAAAAAGAAATTAAAGTTGCACTCGCTGATGGCGTAATACAAACAAGAAAAGTTCTCTATACCACTGTCATGGTGCATATTGAAGATCGTTTAGTCCAGACAACCTGCAAAGATTACTTTCTCTTCTCTACTCGGACGTCACTTATACAACGACGTTCTCAGTTCGGGCCTCTAAACATACACCCGTGTCCCTGTACAGGGTATCCCACGACGACCTTACACGATCTGTATATGGAAAAGTGTGTTTAGTAGAGTTACACCAATTTGCACAAATAGGTAATCGAGGATGCTCAATTCGACTAAAATATTTTTGACTTTCTGCGACTTCCGGTTATACCGGAAATAGACACCAACTTCCTTATTTTAAATGAAATGCCCACATTTTTATTACGGATTTAGATTTTTGGTAAAATTTTAAGGTCACCTTATGCAAAACATCATATGTGTAAAATGCACCCTCTTCGAGATATTAGACGTTAAAAATCGTCATTTTTCAAATTTCATCAATTATAGCTTGGAAACGGTACGAGATAAAGAAAAATGATTTACGTGTCCCTATCCTAGTTTTTAATTCTCTATCTATTGAGTGTGGAAAATACTGCCTCCTGATTGGTCAAAAAATGACAGAAAGTTGCCAATCGGGAAGCAGTATTTTCCAGACCCATTAGATAGAGAATTAAAAACTAGGATAGGGACACGTAAATCATTTTTCTTTATCTCGTACCGTTTCCAAGTTATAATTGATGAAATTTGAAAAATGACGATTTTTAACGTCTAATTTCTCCAAGAGGGTGCACTTTAAACATATGATGTTTTGCATAAGGTGACCTCAAAATTCGACCAAAAATCTAAATCCGTAATAAAAATGTGGGAATTCCATTTAAAATAAGGAAGTTGGTGTCTATTTCCGGTATAACCGGAAGTCGCAGAAAGTCAAAAATATTTTAGTCGAATTGAGCATCCTCGATTACCTAATTGTGCAAATTTGTGTAATTCTACTAGATATACTTTTCTATATACAGATTGTGTAAGGTCGTCGTGGGATACCCTGTATATCTAGGAGGATCTGCACGTTCGCTTATGAACGTGTTCGGCGTTGTCTGTACGGTCTGGTCGGTGGAAGATTTATTCGTTGTTCACCCTTAAGCTCTTAATCGCAGAAGGGCGAGTTCAATTACATACTATTGCTAAACGTCGATTAAATAATAAGCAGAATAAACAAAATATAAACGGACTCTATTACTTTAACTATATATACATATTAAAACGTTAAAAGAAAAACTGACTATAGATACAAAATACTTACATGAAAATAAAATGCGGTTCTCGCGGAGTATCCCTGATAGTACATTAGGTCCGTCGTATGATCAAAACTGAACTTTTACGGTGTTTCGGAATATCCGTAGTAGCAATAAAATATGCCGACTCCTAGACGGGCTTCGGTGAGAGATTTGCGTTGGAGCAACTAGATTGCGATCTCGTTGGGGAGCGTCGGTGCCGCTAGGATATTCGTGACAAGTAAATAGTTCGCTCGCCCTCCGTATGTCACCAGTGACCCTCAGTTTCCCGGGTGCAATCGCTTCCTGTCGTCTCATTCATGAACGCTGTCGCACAAGATTGAGAAATCGGTTTAACCTTCACTGTACAGGTCCCTAATTACGGAGTTTGAACATATTACTACTCACTGGGCTCGGACAAGCTAGGCCAGTCAGCTTGTGACTGGGGAAATGTTTAATTGGTGATATCTTTTAGGATAAGAGCAAGTGAACACCAGGCATTTATTCAAAGTTATCTTACTCAAATATTTACAGGACGGTTACTATCAGTTTGATACTTACTATGAAAGACCGAATACAAAAAATATCAAGTAATCAATATAAAAATGTTGATCTTCACAAACTGAAGGAATTCCTACTTAAATGCCAGTATCCTCCGAAAATCATTAACAAATTACTTTTCAGCACTTCTAATATCAAAATTAATCCTCGTAATATACCAGAAAAGTATTTCTCTCTACCTTATATACCAAGACTCACTTTAGCCTTAAGGAAATCTCTATTACATATTGGAAATATCAACATTGCCTTTAGAAATCACACTCCTGTATCTACGATATTTTCTAAAATTAAAGATAAGATAAATCCTCTATTAATGTCGAATGTAGTATATTCCATTCCATGCAACAACTGCGATTCAATTTACATAGGTCAGACTTGCCAAAGACTAAAAGACAGGATCACTGGGCACAAAAGTGATTCCAGACTTATTAGTAAAAGACAAGCGTGTATGCTATCAGTACATGTAAATGAAGAGGGACATCACGCCAATTATGATAATGCCAGAATATTGGACATAGAACAAAATCGAAATAAGAGAATGTTTCTTGAAATGGCTCGAATTTTACAAAACCCTAATTCTATGAATAAAAGATCAGACATAGAAGGTTTGAACATCATTATATTCCTATCTGTTAAAACTCACTAAGGAAACAAATTAAAAGTAGATACCAATAATAACTATACCCAGCAATATTACCATAGTAAAAACTTACTCCAAGATTTTTAAATTTTCAAACTGTGTTGACTACTGTCAAACAATAATTTTTAGATTATAAAAAACGTTTAAATTACTAATTCAATCTGTGTGTGGAATAATGTAACCTTATTACCAGTTTTTTCTTAGAGTTTCTTTGATTTTAAATGATGTTCAGTTCAGCGTACTTTTTAAAACTCAACTTTTGTAAGTGTTAAAAATCTTTTAATTTTCCATAATGTATACTTATTGTCTCTCATTTACAGTGTTCCTGACGAAGACACAATAAAGTGTTGAAAGCTTGAACCTAAAAGAGAGTATTCTTTTAATGCCAGACTGAATTCCCCAAAAGAAATTTATTATTTACATTCATACATATATAAAGGGCGAAGTTTGGCAGAAAAGCCATTCTTACACTTAACCCTGTGGAACAAAGTAAATAATTTTAAATTCAAACATAAAAAGAACTCGTACATTTACATTTTGGAAACTATGCAAAGTTTCAAGTGATTTTTGAAACTCTTCAAACTCTCATGTTTTATACAATCTGGCAATGAATTATAATATTTAACACAATTATAAGTGAAACTACGACTAAAGAGTGTTGAGGTGTGCTTAGGCATATCCAACAGTGATCTGGTCCGAATGTCCTTACGAAAAACAATTTTTTTCATTAAATAAGAGGGACGCGGGGTCAACAATACTTGATGGATAAAAGATAATAAATGGTATTTAAATATATTTTCTATCGTTAGCTAATTCAACTGTCTCAAAGAATCCGACACATGATCATCATATTAGCGCAAACCACAGATGAAGCGACAACATGCATTTTGCACTTTTTGAAGGCGGGACTTGGATGCTGAGTCAAGGCAAGGATAATACATACCAATGCCGTACTGTAAGATTGGCAGGACAAGTACTTCACACAATTTCTTTCTAAGAGATTTATCTAAGAATTCTCTATGGGCATAAAGTGTCCTCAGTCTGTGAGTCAATGAGTTGTCATATACTATCCCTAAATTTCTGGCAGTTTCGCTAAATTCCAGGGTCACACCACCTAAGCGTACATCCAAATTCGCCATCAAATGATTATATTTAGCTTTTGAAGCACACAGCAATACTTTTGTTTTATTTTGATTGAGCTTCAGATTATGCGATTCACAGAAAGAACGCAGACGATCCAAGTCATTATTCAGCCACCGACTCACAAGACGCAAATCACCTCCAGGGTCGAAATTAAACAGAAGCTGGGTGTCATCCGCATATGTGTGAATATCAGAACTCAGTACATTGGCATGAATGTCTGAAATATAAACAAGAAACAAGAAAGGTCCCAATATGGAGCCCTGTGGCACGCCAGACGTAACATCACCAACAGAAGACATTCCAAATGAACACGGAACATATTGAAGACGCCCAGTTAAATATGACTTAATGAGACATAATGAGCGATTATCCAACCCGCACGAATACAGCTTAGCACAGAGCAGTTCATGATTAACTGTGTCGAACGCTTTCGACAAATCCAACAAGACCAGGATCGAAGCAGAATTATTGTCCAGACTTCTAACAATGTTGTCAGTGACACTCATCAATGCAGCGCTCGCGCTATACCCAGATCTAAAACCAGACTGCTGCGCAGGAAACATGCCATTCATCTCCATGAACTCAGTCAGTTGAAGACACAAAATTTTCTCTAGGATTTTACTTAGAACCGGTAACAAACTTATAGGACGAAGGTCATTGTAACTACTGGGATTGCCACACTTTGGGACTGGGCACACGGTAGCAATTTTCCACCCATCAGGAAAGCAGCCGATCTCAACAGAGCAAGTGTTTCATTATTATGGGGAAGCATAATTTTATCATTCGAATAGACAAACTATCAAAACCCGTCGAACTGGATGATAAATGGGAAACCACAGAACTTATTTGCTCCAAAGTAGCTAGCTGAAAAGAAAAGGTCCCGCCCGTCAGAGCAGTCTGAGACATATAATGTGCAAGCAACTCTGGGTCAGCAGCATCATAAGCAAACGCTCCAAGAAAATGATTATTTATCTCATTTGCGTTCTGTAATTCAAAAGGGATATCAGTTTTACACCTAGACTGAATATGCATAAGTTTAAGTTTTCGCCACAAGGAAGATTTATCAGCTCTATTTGCTTCGTACTCAATAAAAGCCCGCTTTTGTTTCCCAATTGCTTATTTTACATAATTTCGCAGGTTAATGTAACTTTTCCAGTTATCGTCTGATTTATTATGCTTAAATGTTCGTAGTGCTTTATCTCTTTCTTTCATCAACAACTTAATTGTATCAGTCAACCAAGGAGCATACGGCTTACTCAGGCGCACCGTACGCAAAGGCGCATGTTTTTCGAACAAAGACATTATGTTATTAGTGAAAAACTGAACCTTCAAATCTATATCATTAATGTAAAATATTTAATCCCAACAAACATCACCTAAATCTCTCAAGAACGAGTCATATTCGAAATATTTAAAATCTCTGTGGGTGTAAAATGTGTGTGGGGCAATCTTAATTTTATTATCCAATTCACAGTATACTAGCTGATGATCCGAAATGTTGTCAGCATTAATTGCGCCACTGCAAAGAAGCATATTATCACCACTGATAAAAATTGGGTCAATAAGCGTTTCTGAAAATTGAGTAACACGAGTAGGATCCGTAATGCATTGAGAAAAACCGTACGCCTCAAAACAAATTGAAAGGGGATTGCTGGTATTTAACAAATTGACATTCACATCACCCAGTATAACAATGTTATCAAATAATGGGACAATGAAAGACAATATATCATCAAAAACAGTCATATGATTAGTCAAATTAGCACTAGGCGGTCTGTAAACCACCCCCACTAACATATATACCTTGTGTAACCGAATTTTCAGCCAAAGATGTTCCAAACAGTCCGCAACTCCAGCTGTATCTATTTCAAATTTGTTACAATAAATACTAGACCTTACATACACCGCAACATCGCCACCTCTGGCTATAAAGTAAAATTCAAAATTTAATTTTTTTTCGATTATCTCAAAAAAGAAAAGAGATAATCAACTTCTGCAAACGCCACTTCTTTATGCTTGAATAGACGCAACTTTTCTCCCATTTAACCGAACCTGCATCTATTAAGATTAAAAAGATAGCCATGTTAACACCACATAAAAAAAATCCTGTATATCCTGAAAGTAATTCTAAGTAGAAAATGAATTTTTCTATAAAAGAAATTTACACATGAAAATCTCGCGAGAATATATTATATATATCTTGACAAAAGTAATTCTAAGTAGAAATTGTATTTTTCTATGAAAGAAATTTACACACGAAAATCTCGTGACAAACTTCTATATCATAAATATACAATTGTATAATGTAACAAAATTATGGGTTTGCTTTGGTTTGATTTATTTCAAAGTTTAATTTCTTCTTTTCAGAGCATTTAAATAAAAGCTTGTTTTTAAAAATATTTTTTTATTATTAATTAATTAATTATTTTTTTAGTTTTCGCTGGACATGTTTTTAAATCTGTTCATTTCAATTAATGCGTCATTGTTGCACGGTCGCTTGCCTGTTAATTTACTACAATCTAGTTCTTCTACAAGGAGACAGTACTTCCCTGCATTTTGTGTACTGTGCAAGCCCAACATAATATAATTGGCAACATTCTTCGTTCAGCAGTACCGTGACTATTTAGCCGGAAATTGCACAATATTGGCCTGAATAACGTGGACACCATCTTTACCGAAGTCTGTACGGACGGATGGTATATCGGTTTCGTACATTTGTGCTCTCCGTTAGCAGGGCCATATGATTTCTGTAATGTGTCCAATGGCACCATTCACCAGACGTGAGTGCAGCAGCCATCAGAAAGCCAGAAAATTAATCCGCCATCTTGGAGCTGTGGCCATATTGAATTTAGTGTGATGTTGCTAACTTTATCGCTTTCTACTCTTCAAGCCCTTTCATTTGATATACATATTAAAGTGGTTGACAAAAAATATATCATCCGCAATCTTGTGTTGACGGCCATTTTGAACGTATTACAATTTGGAGTATTGCATATTGTATTGTCATCAGATCTAAAGGTGCATGCAAAATTTCAGCTCAATCGGATGACAAGAAGTGGTTCTAATTCAGCTTGCAAGATTTGACCTAAACAAACTAACATACATTGCAAGTTAAATAAAAGCTTGTAATAAAATAAGTAAAAAAAATTTTAAGTTAGACAGTTTTATTGTAAAGAAACATAATAATGATGCAGATAATGTACTAAAAGTTAAGAAATAATTAGGTAGGTAACAGGTCATCACACAACTCTCATCAATCTAGAGCATTAATCAGACTAAAATAAAATCGTGGGGCGAGTCGAATTTATATTATCTACAGTCAACCGCTCATATCATTATAGGTATGCTTTGGATGCATCTTCTCAATAGACAACATCGCAGAACGATCATTTACATATTTACTCAGGTTACGCTAAGCCCCACGATTTTATTTTAGCCTGATCGATGTTCTAGATTGATGAGGAGATTGGTGTGATGACTGGTACCTGGTACCTACCTAATTATTTTTTAGCTTTTAGTACATTATCTAAATCATTATTATGTTTCTTTACAATACAACCTTTTAACTTAAAAATGTTTTTTACTTATTTTATTATCAAGTTTTTAGTTTTTCTTGTTTGTTTTTGTTTTGTTATTATTTTTCTAAAGTGTACTGTGTGCTACTTGTCAAGCCCTTTCATTTGATACCCACATTGAGGGGATTGAAAAAAAAGTAATCCGCCATTTTGTGGTGGCGGCCATCTTGGATTTTGACTTTCTCATGGCGTACTGTATTCTACTAGTTAAGCCCTTTCATTTGATACCCATTTTGGGGGGATTGAAAAAATAATAATCCGCCATTTTGTGGTGACGGCCATCTTGGATTTTGATTTTTCATGGTGTACTTTATACTACTAGTCAAGCCCATTCATTTGATACCCATATTGAGAGCGCTGAAAAACAATATCTAATCCGAAATTTCGTGGCGGCGGCCACCTTTGTATTTACAATGATACTGAATATACATAATTGTATTGTCATCACAACTAAAGGTGTGTACCCAATTTCAGATCAATCGATCAACAGGAAGGGGGTAAAATTTCAATTACTAGATTTGACCCACACAAGACAAACAAAGCAAGCTAAATAAAACCGTTTAAAAACGCAAATAATCACAAAACACGATGATGAGTATTAATTATACAACGCGTGGTATCTCAGCTACTCATGCATGTAAAAGGTGGGCCATATATATGTTGAATAATAAATTAGCAATGAAAACAAGAAAAATTGAATTTGTTATTATTTATTTTATTTCATGTGATACAATGTTTATTCCGATTAAGTAGGAAAATGATTTCATTCAAGTGGCCAGCTCGGCTGGCTCGGCAGTAGCCCATCCTGGAACACCAATTTTCGAGCACTTTATTAACAGTTTGCTGCTCTATTTGAGGGATTTGAGCTTGAAGGTTTTGTTCCAAGTGGTCAAATGTTTGAGGATTGTCAATGCGCCCCAAAGAAAGTAGTCGAGTGGTGTTAAATCAGAAAAGATTATTTTTCTTGCAAAATCAGGATCATCGTTCAACTTGTTGAAAGGCCATTCAGCGAAGCGAAAACGTTGTTGATGGTCAACTTGCTTCAACTACTGAACGAGATGGACTTTGTACGGATACATTCCAAGATCTTTGTGCAGAATCCTCCTCAAAGTGGTACGGAAAATATTGGGTTGTCGACTTCTGCGCCGAGTTGATGTGGACGCGTTAAGGCGCACACTTTCGGCCACAGCAGCGATTGCTTCAGGTGTACGCCTAGGATGAGCATGCGGAACATGTTTCACGTCCACCAGCATTCCACTTCTGCGCACTTTATCGATAAAATTCTTAATTCCTTGGTTTGACGGCGCCTCATTTCTTCCAAATTTTGTACGCAAATTTCGCGCCGTCTCGGCAACCACAGAGCCACACTCAAACTTAAGTTTTGAGGATTTCTAAACGTTGATCCAAATTAAAGCGATACATATTCTGCCAGTGGAAGGTTAAAACTAAACAACTGTCAACAATTCATGGCACTCTAGTCGACAGCGTCATTAATAGCACGTAGTTTAAAATTCAACATATATATGGCCCACCCGTTATAACAGTCTTTCTCGTTCTTTCAACGTTAAATCTTTCTTCTCTCTCGTGTAACGAAATGCTCGAAAACGTGACGTGACCTTGAAATTTTACTCTCAATTCTCGGGCAATTTTCGAGGTGCCGCTAAAGAAGTTTCACTTCAAAAATTGCGCTTATAGCACCTATACGTGATAGAAGTGAAACTTCTGAGAGAGATTTACGGTGAGATATAGAGAGACATCATTTCACGGGAACGTTAAGTCGTTTTTCGACGCAATATAAGCATACAAACGTCATTATCATTAAAATTTTAATATTTTAAATATACTTAACATAATAACTGTTCACGGATATAATCTAATATTCACAAGACACAAACGTAAAATTGTAAATAATCACAGAACATGATGGTAAGTATTAATTATACAATGCGTGGTATCTCAGCTCCTCATGTATGTATAACTCTCTTCCTCCTTCTCTCAACTTTATATCTTTCGTCTCACTCGTGTAACGAAATGCTCGATAACGTGTTGCGACCTTGAAATTTTACTCTCAATACTCGGGTAATTTTCGAAGTGCCGCTAAAGAAGTTTCACTTCAAAAATCTGCACACAAATTTTGTCACAGCTCGTACAGCTGCTGTCAGTTAAAAATTATTTACGAATAAGTTTCAATTCTATTACATTGAGTAATAAATATAATAAGAAATACATAAATAATGGGTCACTTTAGTGCCTATATCAAGGCTTGTTTCGGACAGTTATGGAATCCCATATGTGATCCATTACGTAAGATAAGAAGATGCACTATATACCGCATCCTGTAAAGCCGAAGCCACCAAGCTTGCTGACCAGCACGATGTTATCAATTGCAGACTTGGCATCATTTGTTAATAAATAGGCCAAGCTAATAGAATCATGTCACTTATTATTGTTATACTCTCATCACGTATTGTGTAATGTTTTAAGTCAGTTACCTGTATTTTCGAAATAAAGTTTTTTAAAATCCAAGTTTCGGGTACGTGTAACTTAATTGGCGCAGTCGGGTCGGATACAGGAAACCATCGTGGTTTGCGGTTTCAACTGTTAACCTGTATACGAATCTAAACTTCATCAAGAAGCCACAACGCTAGTCAAAGAAGTGGAGGACCACATCGCCAAAACTTCACCCCTAAGTTAAGAAGAAGAAGAAAAATGCGACTGAATTTGTGAGTACACATTTAAGTATCTCATGCAATTTTATCCTTAAGCTTATGTCCAGTTCCTCAATAACTGACGCTTTGCTTGACGAAATTTTAGATAAGATTAAAAATATTTCAATAAGTAACGATAAAATAGATAGTAAAATAAGCAGTAACATAAGTAGTAATAATCCTGTGAATATGGAAAATTTTAGTAAGTTACATTTAGACGCAGTACCGTCTTACGATGGCGAGCCTGCTACATTATCAATGTTTATCTCAGGTTGCGAATATTTAATGTCATTCGTAGACCGCACAAATGTTAACAATCCGATAAATAATTATTTACTTAGAGCTTTACTTTCAAAACTAACTGGGAGAGCAGCTGTATTAATTGGTAATAGAGAAGACGCTAATACATGGCCTAAAATTCGTGAATTACTTTTGCAATTTTTTGGTGATCAACGCGATGAAAACTGTTTGTTAAGGGATTTAATGTCTCTTAAACTAGAAAAAAATGAAACTGGGTATCAGTTTGGCATGCGATGTCAAGATGTACGAAGTTTATTGCTTTCTAGAGTTAGAATTTATGAAGTAGATGCAGCAGTCAGAGCTATTAAAACGCGTATATACGATGAAAGAGCATTGGATACGTTTTTAACAGGTTTACCAGGAAATATAGGTTTGGCAGTTAGAATTCAAAAACCTAACAATTTGGAAAAAGCTATGTCACTAGTTTTAGAAGAAGAAAATTTTAATTATGCGAAAAATCATTCCAGTCATTTTAATAAACCAGAATATTCTTCGAAAAATAATTTCACCCAAAATAAAACTTCAAATAATTTTCCAAACCAACGCATAATTCCAATATTTCAAATGCGACCAAATCAAATTCCAATGAATTATAAACATCCTTTTGTAAACACATTTCCAAATCCTCAATATTTGCCTCCACAATTTAATCAAAATAGATTCCAACAACCTCAATTTAATCAAAATAGATTCCAACAACCCCAATTTAATCAAAATAGATTTCCACAGCCCCAGTTTAACCAAAATAAATTCCAACAAACTCATGGTCAACAATTCTTTGCAAGACCTCAAACAACAAACGCTTTTGCACCAGGTCAACGTCCTTGAAATCTTCCTAAACCAACTCCTATGGACGTATCCTCCGGAAACACTAGACGTGCACAACAACCAATTCGTCCTTCTCACTCTAAACCGAATTTTACTTCCCAAGAATTATTCTATCACGATACCCAACCATGGACTACAGATCAAACCTATGACAATTCAGAAGAATTATTTGTAGACTATCCACAAAACAACGAATAAATTTATTATCAACCCCAAACTCTCGACGAATCTGAATTCCAAGGAAATGAAAATTTTATCGAAGTTCCGATGAATCCGGACTTGACTTAATCGAATTAAACACCGAAGCAGACACAACCCTTCCTTACATTGTTATTCCTCCTCTAAATTTAAAATTCATGATAGATACCGGATCAACAAAAACTTTCATTAGCCCTAAATTAGCTGAACGTTCTTTTCTAAACTATTTAGAAATTGACCCTTTTCAAGTTAGTTCTGCCCATCAAACAACAACCCATAATTATAGTGCAACCATACCTTTACCTCCAGTATTTAAAACAAATGATTTTCACAAATTTTACGTATTTGACTTTAACAAAGAATACGACGGACTTATAGGATTAGATCTTCTAAAAAAATTAAAAGCCAATGTAAATATTTCAAAAGAATTGCTAGAACTTCAAAACACTCAACTTCCACTTTATGTTCCTAAAAAAAATTCAGAAACTACCCAAACTAAATTATTCCACATTACTTTAGAACCCCGCACAGAAGTAAAAGTAGAATTTCCTGTTAATCAAAATTTAGAAGAAGGTTTTATTCAACAAATTAAATTTAAAAATGAATTAATCACTCCAGTAGCTTTAGTCAAAATTCGAAATAAAAAAGCATTTACGACACTTTTAAATCCAACAGAAAAAACAATAACTTTAGAATTAGACAAACCAATCGAAATTAATGAATTCGAATTATGTTGAAATCAACCAGAACTTAGCGAAATTAGTTCAGAACAAGATAACATGCTTAAAGAAAATTTAAAAAATTTAAGATTGTCACATATGAATTCGGAAGAAAAAAAAGCTATTCATTCCCTATGTTTACGATATCGAGATATATTCCATTGCGAAGGTATACCGTTATCTTTTACCAATCAAATTAAACATAATATAAAACTAAAAAAAGACACACATCCCATTGCAGCAAAAACGTACCGATATCCTCATATACATAAAGAAGAAGTCCAAAAACAAATTTCTTCTATGTTGAACCAAGGTATAATTAAACATTCTATTTCACCGTGGTTCAGCCCCGTCTGGATAGTTCCTAAAAAGCTTGACGCCTCCGGAAAGAAAAAATGGCGGATGGTAGTTGATTACAGAAAATTAAATGAAGTAACAATTGATGATAAATACCCCTTGCCTAATATTTCAGATATCTTAGATAAATTAGGACGCAGTCAATATTTTTCAACTTTGGACCTTGCATCGGGATTTCATCAAATCGAAATGAATCCAGATGATACAGAAAAAACAGCCTTCAGCACAGAACACGGAAAGTACGAATACTGTAGAATGCCTTTTGGACTAAAGAATGCTCCATCAACTTTTCAAAGGGTGATGGACAACATTTTAAGAGGTTTACAAACAGATCAATGCCTAGTATATTTAGATGATATAATCAATTATTCAACATCACTTCAGGAACACATGGAAAAATTAAAAACAGTTTTTGAAAAAATAAGAGCAGCGAAACTCAAAATTCAATTAGATAAGTCGGAATTTTTACGAACCGAAGTAGCATACTTAGGTCACGTGGTAACACCACAAGGAGTTAAACCCAACCCTGATAAAATTAGAGCAATTTCCAAATTTCCAATACCAAAAACTCGAAAAGAAATCAAATCATTCCTAGGACTCGTAGGTTATTACCGAAAATTTATTCAAGACCTTGCCCATATTACAAAACCTTTAACAAAATGTCTAAAGGAAGGACAGAAAATTGAATTAACCCCTGAATACATAGAAGCTTTTAATAAATGTAAAGAAATTTTAATGAATGACCCTATACTTCAATACCCCGATTTCACAAAACCATTTATTCTTACAACTGACGCTTCAAATGTAGCACTAGGAGCAGTCTTATCACAAGGTACCGTAGGCTCGGATAAACCCGTTGCTTTCGCATCTAGGACCTTAAACGATTCTGAAGAAAAATATAGCACCATCGAGAAAGAACTCTTAGCCATAGTGTGGGCGGCGAAATATTTTAGACCTTACTTATATGGACGGAAATTTACAATATACACTGACCATAGACCACTAACGTGGCTATTTTCATTAAAAGAACCCAATTCCAAATTAGTTAGATGGCGTTTGAGACTAGAAGAATTTGATTATGAAATAGAATATAAAAAAGGAAAAATCAACACTAACGCAGATGCACTTTCGAGAATCAAAATTGAAGTAAATCCTTTAGACACTTTATCAATGATAGTAGAACCTGACACAGATCCTCATCAGCAACTTAGCACACCTACTCCTCAACAAGTAGAACAAATTATTAACCCCCAAAATCCTCAATCTACCATACATTCTACTAAAACCATCGAACCACCAACGAGTATCCCAATAAAAGACGATATCATTAATCCTTGCCCAAATCAAATACACGCAAGTCGTGGCCATTTTAATATAAATATAGAAAATATAGACAGAAGACAAATTATCAAAATTCAAATTCCTTACATTGACTCGGACAATTTAATTAAACAATTCTATAAAGAATACCTAATACCAAAAATTTCTTATGCACTTCATGCACCTAACGAACTCTATCAACAATTTTGTTCAATATATTGTGAACTATTTACTCATGAAGCACCTCGTATAATTCGTTATTTACAAAAACGCGTAGAAGTTGTAGACGAAGAAGAGAAACTCTCCTGTATTAGAAATTATCACGAAGGAAAAACAAATCACCGTGGAATTAACGAGACGTATGAAAAACTTAAACTTAAACATTACTGGCCAAATTTAAAGAAAACAATAGAAACTTATATCAGCAGTTGTCAAATCTGTAAAACTTTCAAGTATGACAGAAAACACTACGATATCCCAATTAATCTAACACCAACACCATTCAAACCTTTTGAGCAATTACATATAGATACATTTTCCTACCAAAAAACTAGTTTCCTAACTATAATAGACTGTTTTTCTAAATTAGCCCAAACATACGTAATACCAAGTAAAAATTCAATCGATATTTCTCGCTCTCTATTAAATTATTTTGCACACTACGGAACACCTACTAGAATCACGATTGACAATGGAAAAGAATTTGATAACAAAATTATTAAAGATTTATTAGCCATGCATAAAATCGAAATTCATTTTACAACACCTAAAATTTCATGCAACATTAATAGAACATCTAAATCTATTGAAAGCTCATAATAACGAATCTCTGGAACACCTAATTAAATATGCATTAATTGCTTATAATAGTTCAATACATTCTTCAACTGGAATAACCCCTTATTCTCTAACATTCGGACACACAAACTCCCGTGATCCTAATGATATCCTTTTGAATAAAGAAGTTTATCAAACTTATGTTCAAGACCACTTACAAAAAATCAAACTCGTGTATCAAAATGTTCATGACAAAATTGAAACAAATAAAGAAAAAATCGTAACCAAGAAAATTAGTAATCTACCCTTTCGAGTAGGAGAAACTATATACTACACTCTAAACGAAGACAGAACATCCAAAGCAAATAAAAGATACTTAGGACCAGCGAAAATTATAGAAATTTATCCCGATAATACATGTTTATTAAAAACTAAAAATAAACAATTTAAAGTTCATACAAGACGACTAAAACACCACCTTGTTTCAGATGCATCACCTTCCTCACCCTGTACCTCACAAAATACTTAGGGACACAAATAATTCAAGAAATTAAAAATAATCCAGGACTGTTTATACAACCAATTGGAAAAGCGAAAGTTACCCTTTCTCATTGGACACTAATTAAACCAATTGACCTATCAGGCATAGTAAAAGAGATACCAAATTTTGAGAATTTACTACAAAATCTTCATGATCTACAGAATGAAACTTTATTTGAACATCACCTTTGTGAACAAATCTTGATCGAAATTAATGACAAACTTTTGCATTTGTTACCCCACAAACTACGTAGAAAAAGAGGACTGATCGATATTGCCGGTTCTGTAATTAAAGTGATTACCGGAAATTTAGATGCAGAAGATGGAAAACGTTTTGAAAACGCAATTAATTCAATGGCACACATTCAAAAATTATCAAACTAAAAGTTAAGTATAGTAACCGATTCCATGATACATATTAATAATTCTGTAGCACACTTATCCAATAATCAGAAACGCATCTCAGATAAATTAAACTCCTTACAAACAGGATTTCAAAATCTAAACAAAGAACAATTAAAACTGCACGAGCAATTCATAGTAGCAGAATCTTATTCACAAACAATAAATTCTCTGTCTCATATATCACACGTTCTCAATAATCTATTAACAGCTGTGACTTTTGCAAAATTGCAAGTTTTGCATCCAACTATTATCAAAGCTAATGAACTCTTGACCGAATTACAAGAAATAAATAAACACTCGCCATATTCCTTGATTGTTACTCCGGAAATGGAAACAATTGAAATTTTTGAGAAAATCATTAAAATTAGCGCGTATCATACCAATCAAAGGTTAGTTTTCTTATTACAAATTCCTTTAACTGATTCCATAATATACAGCTTGTACCATTCATATGCCTTACCAATAAAGCATCCAAATTCTGACACCCAACTAATTATACCTACAGCCAAATATCTCTTAGCATATGAGAATACTTACATGTTTACTGACGTTTCATGCATTAAAACAACGTCCCAAATTTATGTTTGCCAAAATCAAGATATCAAAATTGCAACAGAGAAGCTACCTTGTGAAACCCAACTTTTGGAACATCAAAAACCATACACCACTTGTGAAGCGAAGAAAATCCACGCTGTTTGGAAAATTCAAGAAATCGAAAATAACGCATATCTCTACTACGACTCTGAAGAAACTATTGGAAATTTAAGATGTACAAACCGACTTCAAAAATACGAATTTCAGGGAACGTATTTGCTAAATCTCCCCGAAAACTGCTCATTGGACATAAGAAATAAATTCTTAGTGTTCGACAAATCGAAAATGAAGACAACCGTTGAAGAACTTCAATTCATTCAACTACCCAGAATTGTGTCAACAAATAAATCGAAAACCACCAAGATCGCCTTGGAGGACATTCATCTCGACGATCTAGGTCAACTGAAACTTCAGCTACGAAGTACCGAGTACGACGAAAGTTTGCCAGTGTTAACGCATAATATTAGCACATGGACAATAATTTTATATATTCTGCTTTTTGTAATTATAATCATTATCTGCTTTAAGTTCCTGAAACCAAGAATTTATCAACGCACACCCTTGAAACCGGTGGCCACTCTTGAAGACATCGAACTTCAGTAAGGCCCCCGTTCTTCATCTAGGATGGGAGGAGTTATGGAATCCCATATGTGATCCATTACGTAAGATAAGAAGATGCACTATATACCGCATCCTGTAAAGCCGAAGCCACCAAGCTTGCTGACCAGCACGATGTTATCAATTGCAGACTTGGCATCATTTGTTAATAAATAGGCCAAGCTAATAGAATCATGTCACTTATTATTGTTATACTCTCATCACGTATTGTGTAATGTTTTAAGTCAGTTACCTGTATTTTCGAAATAAAGTTTTTTAAAAACCAAGTTTCGGGTACGTGTAACTTAATTGGACGATTTCTGTTTCTTTACTGATGATCTTAGGCGAAACATAATATTTTATAATATTAAACATATTTCTCAGAAACATGTTTTTTAATATTACCTTCATATTTGATAAAGACATAGTTAATATATTTTCTCAATATTCAGCAGATGTTGAAAAATCATTAAACTTAATATTTATTTAATATTGAAAAAGTCACTAAAGCCCTGGTTTTTAAGACCCCGACGGAATCCGTAGACGCACTGCGCTGTCACAATTTTACTAAATTATATGTTTGTTGCTAAGTTACACCGATAAAAACTGAAAACTTTCTGCTAGACATACTTAAAATACAACAAACGGAATTCCAGTTGTTAAAAACCAGGGCTTAACTAACATTTTTTAAGTAAAGTGTTTTAAATATTTGGTTAATATTTTATTGCTAGTAGGGTCGCTAACCAAAACCAGGGCACTCGTTTTAAAGGATAATCGAGGACATCATGGTCACCATCGAAAAATATCGGATGATCGAAGAAATTCAATAATAGGACTCATAAACAAAATACCAAAATACAAATCGCACTACAGACGTAAACAAACTGACCGTGAGTATCTCCAACCAAACATGACAATGCAATTTCTGTATTCTTTGTATAAATCTGAATACGAAAACCCTGTAAGTCTAAACTACTACAAACACGTATTTTACGCGGAATTTAGCGTTACAAGGAAGCCATTGAAGAAAGATATTATGTGCAACAAGTGCGACACTTGCTGCAAAAACTTCATCATCAATTGGGGGAGAAAACAGAAATTACAGGAGGACTATCTTTCACATTTAGGCGAAGCATAGGAAGCCAGAAAGAAAACGAAATCAGATTTACAAAGATGAACCAAGTGTGGAAACATGTACCTACTTTCGATTTTAAAAAAAGACTTTGTCCATGCCAAGGATTCCCACAAATATTATTTTTTACAAAAGACAGTTGTGGCTGTATAATCTTGGAATTCATAGCGGAAAGAATTAAAGTGCCGGATATTATTTTGTGTGGACAGACGGAACAGCAGTTAGAGGCGCCAAAGAAGTGGGTTCTTGTGTGCGAAAATTTATTGAATTATCCCGCCTGTTCTTTTTGTCCCTAATAATGTTTCTAATAAGCACAATTAAGGTAAACATTTACGAGTAATTGTTTAAATATCTGTAGTAAGTAAGAAACTATGGAATCGGAAGTAATCGTAAAAATCGTGCATATACAACCCCGACCGAGAGGTTGCTGCGTTAGTTCTGAACTAATATTTGTGTGTGTGGTGGAGAGGTGGAGTTACAGTTACAGTTGACTTGTTTATATTACATAGTTAATTGATCGATTTAGACGTATTTAGACATACTCTTTTATTCTATGCATAAGTACCGTCATGTGAGTATATTATACTGAACACTGGAGGTTATATTGAATGAAATATGTGCTACAGATTTTTGAATTTCCCACTATTACAGTTAGGTTGGTCACATTTAAGTGTTGCAAAAATGACATACTTGCTCTATGGGCATGGTAGGCGGCCTGTCAACAAGTTTATCAATCTCAAAGAAGGTAAGCAATATTTTTAAAAAATCTTAAAAATAATGCTTAAGTATGTTAGTTTCATTAGCATCGGAAAAACCTACCTGCAGCTCACTTACTAATTGTAATTTGAAGTTGGTCCAATGGAGTTCATATTACTACATAACCTCAATAACAAAACAATGTGTTTGAATGTACCAAATTTTTAGTTGTATTAAGTAAAAGAGAAAATTTGTAGAAACATTGATTTTCCAGGGTTATATTGCCGCGCAAACATGTGCACGTTTTGAGAACGGCTCATAAGCGGAATTATGCAACTGAAAGTACTTAAGGCTGTTGTTGAAGGGATGAGTTTCAGCCAAGCTGCTGAAAGGTACGGTGTGCCGAAGTCCACCTTATACACTAAATATAGAGGCCAATATGGGGACAAACTTGGGAAACCGTCCGCGCCGAGTTTGGCTGAAGAAAAAATGCTGGTGAAGGCTTTGATGGTTGCTGGAAGTTATGGATACCCAATGACGGTGGAAATATTACTAGATTTCGTACAACAATATTTAAATAAGCAGGACAAAATAGTGCAATAGTGCCAACCATTAGACGTTTCTGTTTTTCGACCCTTAAAAGGTGAGTGGAGAAAAATATTAACACAGTGGAAACTCCCAACAAAAGTGCACTGCCTAAAAATCAATTCCCTCGTTTAATGAAGAGATTGTTGAATAAACACTAGTGTAACAATGGAAGCTAATATATTTTTGGGATTCGAAGCCTGTGGAACAGCACCATTTAATCCCAACAAAGTGCTAAGTAACGACGTGCCTAGACGCAATCAAGGAGCCAATGGCGATCATATGCTGAATTCATTTAATGAGATCATAACCAACTTAACTAATGTTCAAGAAAGAAATCCTGTTACTCGCAAAAGGAGAATCGATGTTACAATCAAAAACGAAAAAAAATCGTCCAATATACATATAACCCACATTATGGTATATGCTTAGAATGAAAAAAATTGAAAATCACCAAGACTTATTGGAAAAATGGTGATTATATACATGCTTTTATTCCAATTATATAGCGGCCTCGTCTCATAAATAAGAAGATAGGTACACTCGCTTGGCGTATAGTCTCACGCAATTTCAGAGTAAACAAAACCCTAATCAGCTCGCTCCTTGGATGCTCTACTCCCACCATGCCTCAGTCTTTGCTTGTGTGTCGAGTCAACACGTGTGCGTTCTCGAGTACCGATTGCAAAATTATGCACCCATCTGGTAACGAAATGGTATGTGCGGCAAAGGCATGTAAAAACACCGTACTCAATGGAACGGCACCTGTGCCGGTCACAAATACAGTCACACTTGGGACCCGGCCACTGTTTTGTCGTATGTAAAGAAAATGCCAATTCCGACACTGTCTTTAGAGGACTTAACATATAGATTGGCTATATCGTTGGCGTTTACTACGGGATAAAGGGTAAAGACCCTAGCAAACTTAGAAATTAACAATATCGTCAGATATGAGAGAAAGATCGAAATTAAAATACCAAACAGAATCAAAACATCGGGTAAGGGCAGGATGCAACCGAAGCCGAACGATAAATCAAGCCTGAATGTAGCGGCCGTGACGTAGTAATCGTGGCCGACTCGGTATGGACGATCGGTGTTCGCGGCAAAATATTCAATAAAAACAACTGGACTTTTTATTAATTAAATATACCTGAACGGTATAATACCATATTTTCTTATTTTGAACAAACGTTTAACATTAAAAACCTACAGAACTTAAACTCAATATGTATTTAATAATATTAAATGAGCCGCATTCCGCATGAAGAACAAAACTAAAATATATATTGGAAAACATTGTCGGAAACAAGTCTTAACAAAATAAAATACACCCACTAACAAAATGTTTACTGATGGAAGAAGATAAATGGGAGAACTGCTTACTAGGCAATTTTTTAATTTTCTCTTCTTTTGCTTCATTATCTAACATTTTATTGGAGGTAGGTAACATATGAATAAGGTAAGGTGGGGTAAGAGCGTCTTTGGGGTAAGTGCGACCTTGGCCTATATTCTTATTATACAGGCGTATTCGATATCGCGCTCTAGTGGGCCTTGACTTAAGTCCCCAATACACAAGCTAGTCACTAGTAGGGATCTGTAATTTAATTATTTGAGATTTCATCACATCTGACATAACGTCTTATGCAAAAGTCGTAACTGCGTAGTTGTCGTGGCGTTTTAAAATCGTCCATCATCTAAAGTATTTTCAACAATAATATTATTATAATAGTTTTATATGGTAATGTTTATGCAGTGCTTTAAGTGGTAAGTGTTATTTTTCATTATCCTATTGATTAGTTTAAACAAATTGCTATGTCTCTCTTGCCCCTTAAAAATTTGAAGCTGGGGGAAGTGCGATATAAACAACCTGGGAAAGTGCGTACGTTGGGTCGCTCTTGCCCCTGTGAATTACAAGTTTCTCATCAAGGACTTTCTATCAATTACAGATAAAGTATGGTGCGAAACTACAAAAGAACGTCCCAAAGAGCCTCGTCCTATTCAAGAGATGATCTGTTTAGAGCAATAGAAGAAATAAAATCCGGTAGACTTACAGTATATAAGGCTTCCAAAATGTTTCACATTCCAAAAACAACGCTCATCGAACATATAAAAGGATGCCGAGGAAAAAAGTCTTCTACGTTTGGTCGCCCTCCCACACTTTCACTGGTAGAGGAGAAAAAGTTAGCTGATGGTTTAATTTATATGGAAAATCATGGGTTTGGCTTGTCGAGGAAAGAAGTGTTTTTACTTGTTGGCGATTATGTCCGATCTAACAATATTAAAACTCCATTTAAAGATGGGATTCCAGCAGAAGACTGGTTTCTAGCATTCACCAAACGTCACAAATTATCAATCAAGAAACCACAAAGTGTAGAATTTGCTCGAAAAAAAGTGAAAGATCCTTTTGTCATCAAAGGGTATTTTTCTCTCTTAAAAGAAACGATTGCGAACCTGAATTTAATAGATAAGCCGGGACAAATTTGGAATCTGGACGAAACTTCGTTCTGTACCGATCCATCTAAAACCAAAGTGGTTGGAAAAAGAGGTCAATCATCAACAAGAACCACCAGCTCTCCAGGCAGAGATAATATAACTGTGCTTATGGCATGTAGTGCTGTTGGCGGCAAGGTCCCGCCACTCATTATTTTTAAAGGTAAAAACATTTGGGATAAGTGGACAGCACCGGAAGAAACAGGTTATCCCGAAACATCGTACGCTGCAACAGAGAATGGGTGGATGCAAACTGACGTGTTTACAAATTATTTCAAGACATCTTTTCTTAAAGCAGTTGGAGATGAGAGACCTGTATTACTTATATTTGATGGGCACAGTACCCATTTGAGTTTGAATGTTTTGGAGCTAGCAAGAAGCGAAAATGTACATATTCTCAAGCTACCGCCACACTCTAGCCATCTTCTTCAACCGCTCGACTTGAGTGTTTTTAAATCTTTGAAAACATTTTGGGATCAAGTGCTTGTTCAATTGCAGCGGAAAAACATAGGGAAAAAACTTCCAAGAAGTGTTTTTTCCCAAATAGTTGGTGATTTATGGTTAAACACAAAACCAGAAGTAATCATAAATGGTTTCAGAAAAGCGGGGCTAGTGCCATTTAACGATAATGTTATCCCGAAAGATCAGTTTGATCCTACAATTTGGAAGAAATGGGAAGACGCAGAAAAACTGAAGAATACTGCAGCGGTTGATTCTCAAGCTACAAATGCGGTTGATCCCCCAACTGCAAATGCGGTTGATCCACCAACTGCAAATGCAGTTGGTCCTCCATCTGGAAATGAAGCAACTGATCTTCCAATTGCAAATAAACGCACTTTGATCGACGCAAATGGCAATTTGCCATTAGCTGGAAATCTAAATGAGAACCAACATGAAACTTTGCCAAACAATGAAGAATTAAGTTTTGAAGATTTATTGTTGCGAACAGTTAAACAGTCCCGACAAGATCCAGAGACAGCTAAGAAAAAAAAAAGAGTGGCAGTTGGTGCAGAAGTGGTAACAGGTGAGATTGTTTTGGAAAGGTTGAGAGAGCAAGAGAATGCCAGAATAGGTAAAGAACAAGAAAGAGCTAGGAAAATTGAAACATGTAAGACAACTAAAAAAAACAAACAATCTAAGGTAACTGAAAGAAATAAAATTACTGAATCTGAAGAGGAAATTTCTGATGAAAGTGCAGCATTAAGTGTTCATGATAGCGATAATGAAACGCTACAGGAAATGATAGAAAGAGAAGAGCAAGAGATGAGGAAAATTGAAAAAATTTCGAGAGATATAACAAGCAGGCAAGAAAGGGACTGGTTGCTCGTTAAGTTTGCAACCAAAAAACGCATGAAATATTTTGTTGGTCTAGTTACAGAAATTTCAAATATGAATGACCTATTTGTGAAATTTGCTAGAAAATGCCATAAAAAACAAAGAGGAGTTTTTATATTTCCTGAAATTGATGATTCCAGTTTAATTTCTGATGAAGATATTGAATGCATCTTGCCCCGTCCTCATTTAGGCCGTAGGGGTGAATTTCAATTTGAAATAGATTTTTCTAGTTATAACATCCAATAAAAAGTAAGTAACTAATGTGTTATGTATTATCAGTTGTAGCGTTGATATTATTTTAAACCGAGGATTTAGTGTTATTTTCGTTTCTAGATTATTACTTGCTATATTTTATAACATAATAGTTTGTATTTTGTCAAAGTAAAAATGGAAAATAAAAAGTTTTTTGCATGTCACTTTTTTATTCAGGTAAAATTTGGTCCTCGTGCCCCACTTGACAAAGTTGGAGAAAATATTTTGGAGGGTATGTATTCAACTATGCGCTCTTGCCTTGTTATGATTTTATAACAGTTTAGATACGAATCTAGAACCGGCAACGCACTTACCCCCGTTCACGGGGCAAGTGCGACATATGGCCCAAAAAATTAAAAAAACTCGCTTTCTATTATTTAATGTTATTATTATTTTGTTCAATGTCCGCCGCTACATTCTCAACACTCCATTGATTACTGTATTCCAGTAGAAAATCTGTAGGTGGAATACAAAATTTTTCACGAACATTTACTTTTCAATTATGAAAATTCTAGGTCGCACTTACCCCACCTTACCTTAATTATTTAATACAATATTGCATGAAATCTAATGTGCAATGTATAATGGTTATATGATTATGTGAGGGGAAATGCAATTTGTTTGTACGCCTACACGGCTCAGTGCTAGGGTGTCGCACAAGACCAAGAAAAGTCTTGGTCTTGTCTTGTCTTGGTCTTGAATTCTAGACCAAGACCAAGACCAACATAAATGATCCAAGACCAATACCAATACTTAACCTCCAAGACCAAGAGTCTTGGAGCAAGAGTCTTGGGAAAGTCTTGGTCTTGATATTTTAGAAAATATTTAACAGTTATTTTTTAGTTTATTGAAAAATCAATTAAAACAACTGCAATAATTTTTCATAACAAAAATTGGAAATAATGCTTAAAATTCGTATACTCGTAATACAAAATACTAACACCATCCCATCATTGATCACTGCGTTCGCACAGCACGAAGAAGTGTTTCCCGAGAATCTCTGTTTCGCACTACGTCATGCGCGAGTGGTGACAAAATTGGGCTGCCTACCGAGCATACTATACAGTGTGATCATTTAAAAACGAGATACCTCAAATATCTTAGGAACGAATAGAAATCGTCGAGACACGAAAATTTAGGAATCGAGGGGGACACATTTTGTCGTATAGTTGACTTTGGTGAAACCAACCCCCCAACCTCCAGCCACCCTCACTTTAAAATCTTAAATGGCACTATATTACTTGTGACACCTCATTTTAAAGGAAATCGAATGAGGAATACAGCAGTGATGTTTATTTTTTAATTACTCCTCATCTCAGCCTGCCAGATTTTCTCTTTTGGGGCTATTTTAAATCAGCAGTGTGTCAAACCCACACAGAAAATTTAATTAATTTGAGGCCCACAATATCAGAAACATGCCGAAATATTCCCTCCCAAACATTCCTGAATGTAAGAAAGCAATTCGAGAATATAGGCTTTATTATTGTTTTGCAAATAACTGGGCCCATTTTGAGCATCTAAGATAGATTTTCCTTAAATTATTCTACAAGTTATATTTTCCTGTTTTAAATTCCAAAGCTTCTTTTTGTATGAAATGTTTATTATCTGATATCTACAAGGTTTAATTCTTATTTTGTATCAAATTTAACCCATTATTTTTCTTATTTACTGAAAGGTTGAAATTACCTTATTTTAGTAAAGCTCAAAATAAGGAATAATTAAAAAATAAATATCGCTGCTGTATTCCTCATTCGATTTCCTTTAAAATGAGATATCACAAGCGTATTATTATGATGCCGTTTGGGATTTTAAGTGAGGGTGACTGGGGGCTAGGGGGTAGGTTTTACAGACATCAACTATACATCAAAAATCTGTCCCCCTTGCGTCATAAATTTACGTGTCTCGGCGATTTTTCATAATTCTATTCGTTTCTTAGATATTTGAGGCGGCTCGTTTTTAAATGATCACACTGTATATCTTTAAACTATAATCTGTACTAGAATAAATAAAATAAATTTTATGGGAAGTAAGTACATTTCAGATGTCGGATAATTTTTTAGAGCTTTCATTTTGGTTTTTAAATGAAGTTTATTATATTACATCTTAACACAAAATATGTACCAATTTTAGTAGAGCCATGGACTAAATACAAAAGTTGTATTCAGTCAACTGTACAATTTATTGAATCATTAGGTATTTTCCGAACAAAAAGTTATGAAATTATGCAAATATAAAATCGGACTTCGTATTTTTGAACTGTCTCCCATTTAGTGGGTGTGGAAACATCGAAATTCATAAATAAAAACAATACCAAGACCAAGACTTATGTGGTTCTCGTCTTGGGTTTCAAGACCAAGACCGAGACCAAGCCCAACACGAGGATGCAAGACCAATACCAAGACTAGTGTAAGTCTCGTCTTGTCTTGGTCTTGCGAAACCCTACTCAGTGCGGCTAGCGCGCACAATTTATATGTGTTTATTAACCGTCTATAACTTTTTTCAGCAACAACATTAATGTTTCGTTTCTTCACCAAATATAATTTCGAACCTTTGTCCGTATTTGGTCTCGCATATGTATATGTTAATTCCGAAAAATAAGATTACTTACCCGATACATGAAAAATACATTACACAAATTTGTGGTCTAGCAAGAAAACATTTTTTTTCATAAAATTGGAAAATTGTAGAGGCAACGGGAGTACTCTGTGATGATCAGCACACTTCAGTGTATATTCCACGAAAACAACAGGTCTCTAACTCTTTTCGTTGCTGAGATACAGCAACAAAAGTATTAAAAATGGTCGAAAATTGATTTAGGAAAATTTTACGAAAAATCGGTTTTCCGGCATTTTCGCAATTCCCGATCTTTTCGCGACCTCAAAATTCGAATCTAGCAGGTCATTTTACATAAGAATTAGCTTCATTTTCTTGCGTGTGTTCGAGTTGTATGTCGAATTAGAGCACTTTGCTCCCCGACTATTCGTTATCAAGTAGCAGAGCTCCGTCCATGGCTGTGACGTCACAGCAGTGCTCCACCCGCTACATTCTGGCTTGTACTATCGTTCGGCTTCGATGCAACCCACTCTTGTTTTGCCCTTTTATGCCCTGGACGAAAATATTTGTCCAGCAAGAACTCTTTTGAGGGGAACCTCAAAAAATTTATTTATTACATTCAAAAAAGCCGTTCCATAATGCTACCGTTCAGACAATCGGTAGATGGTGAAGAACCATACTTAAGAGGAGTGGGTGGGATACTGACCAATTCTCTGCCCATAGCACGCGTCATTTATGTTGCAAACCATAAATAACTTTTAAATCAATTTCAAGAAAAACTACAGAATGGAAATAAACATATTTTTTGTAATCAAATATGAAATTTTAAATGTAAATGCTGAAGGTGGCCAGATAGTACAGCCAAAATAGTTAAGCACTTTTACCTGACCTCCCACCCAGTTTAAGAGGGGACGCCCTTCATTAACAATTTTAAATTTTTATTTCAGCATTCGTGTAAGCGTGCAAAGGTTATAAACTGTATCACATTTCATAATTTTATTTTTTACGGTTTCTGAAACGTGAAAAACAATAACAGAAGGGGTTATTTCTCCCTTATGAGGTATTTTTCGATACATGCTTATAGCAAAGTTTTGTTTTAAAATTACATGTTTAATTATTTGTTTCAATTTGTAATAGGAACGAAACACTCTGTACACATTGATACAGTTTTTTTTTATTCAGAGCGGTCAGTACCAATCATCCGCACAAAATATTGCTGTTTTCTCTTGAATCATCCTGTATAATACCTAATTACAGTTATTTTATTTCTTGTAGAAAAATCGATATTTCAACATTAACGAAATAGTCAAATTATTTCCTACAGAGAAAGAAAGTATTTATTACGTACCACCAGCAAAGTGTGACAGTGGAGAATACCTACCTTCGAGAGGAAAGCTGTGGTCGAGGTTTGTAGATACCAAAACGACTCTACGGTCAATTTTAAAGTCAAAATGTGAAGAAGCCCCAAGATTGCCAGTTACTTTCAAGCTCAACTTCAGCAGATGTAGAAAATCAACAATTACAGTTTCTTAAAGTAGCCTTTGAGCCTTTTGATAAAGTTTTGGCAGCGTGGGAGTCTACGTTCCAACTCAGAGCAGACAAATGTAAACAGTGTTTAGCAGAAGATATTTTTTAAGGAGTTCCCCGTTCTAAAAACTCAAACTGGAATAATATTGGTAAGTATATTGAATTGTCTGCGAACCCAACACTAAGAATTTCAATTTTAGTTGGAAACTGATTTCAATCGATTATACCCCGATAAAATTGATTCTGTATATAAAACATGGCCAGCTGTTAGCACAGTTGTCATAAAAGAAGGGAAATTCAAACTTTGCGAATTCTCCGATGCTGGTAAGATTCATTAGTATTATAGGTGCATAAAAAATATTAACCGACGGTTTTGCAGACCATCAGACTATTTATTTTGCCGTCTTTATTTCTTCCGCTTAATGTTACCCGAGGCAGGTAAACCTCCTGTGATATGCACAGAGCTTTTTATCATTGTATCACAGTGATTTTAAGCGACATAATATTTACTTCTACATTTACTTTATTTCGTCTTAATGATTTTCCCTTAATTCCAGAATGTCGCAGATTTGAAGCCTGCTATCGAAAAACGCAGGGAAAAATTGGTAAATTTTCAAATTACACTACACCCATTTGGTGTACTCATTGGTGATTTAAACAATGTTCTTCGTGGTGATTAACGACAGGTATTATAAGACGGATTCTTCGATTAGGTGCCTGGAACGGTTATACAAAACGTTTCACGCACTTAATTTAGAATACCCTGCAGAATCCAAACATATACGGTATTTTATCCATAGTATGCCATATAAAAATAAACTGAGTAAGTACCTACCACAGATAGTGTTACCTTGCACATAATTGACTGTATTGACTGTTTATTTTTTAATAACTTTGTTTGTTCCTTAGTTTTTCATTCATAGGTTCACAAGAACAGTTTGTTACATGTTTTGTTTTCAAGTTAACTGGTGTGTATTAAAATGTGTTAGTTATTGTTTTTTCGCTGATATTACAATAGTTGATTATTAAGTTTATTTTTTACGAATATTTTAGATTTATTAAAACATGAGTTATATTTGTGGTTATGAAATGTACACAACTAAAATTGCCTTAATTTGTCATAACTCACGAAATAAAAACACTTTTCGGTATGCGCAGTCAAATTGCAATAGATCTTTCCCTTCCAGTAACTCTTTAATGAAGCATTTAAAATTCCATGATATCAATAAAGAAAATATTAGTCCTAGTATTATTAATAAACAACAGTCCCGAACTCCTAATTTAATATTACAGATGGTATGTACGTTGTCGGCCAAATATATGATACAAAAGCATCCCAATCAGCACCACGTAATTATTGTGTGGCACAGTTCATTTCTTTAACGAACGTTTTTAAAAAGTATTTAGAGGTACCGAATGCATTATGAGACACTATTTCTTTTGTAAACAAATTACAGGATGCGATTTATATAATACATATTATACAAACAAATTATTGAAAAAATAAAACTAGAAAATAATGTATTGTATCCATAAAATCGGAGCTGTGTATTGCCGTATTTCCTGTACACTGTCTTCTTATCAATCGCGCTTGGAAAACATTTTCTCATTTTCATTATTTCATTCTTCGGATTTAAAAGAGTTCGGTATTCAAATTGTATTTTCTAAATTAATCGATGAATGTAATTCACTAGAGGAGAATGGTATTACACTGGAAATAGATGGAACAAGCACGAAAATAATATTTGTGAGACTTTGTTTCTTGGAGATATTTTTTTATTAACTCCATGGTCCTGCTTACAATTTGTTATAAATAATAACAATAATCAAACTTCTTGACGGTTACATTGACATGTGGAGTTACTATCCAATGACAGTTACTCCCTTTCATAACTTAATTAACTATCAAGAGCTAATCATTTGTATTTATATATATTTATTTATTTATTTATATATATATATAAATAATTGGCTATGTAAGCCAATTATTTCGAGATAATTTAGGTTTAAATACTGTTTTGGGATTCACCGTGTCATTTAGAACTAATATGTTTCGCAGAATATGTCATAAAATACAGTATTTGCGAAATAAAGTGAACTATGCAGAAGATGTTGCTAAAAAGGATTTGTCCCTTACCTACTGGTATTCGAGTAGGTACCTTGCATATGAAACAGAATTGAGTTATTTCACGTTACAGAAAAATTTTCTCTAGATATAACTCATGAAGTTTTTGAGGATATTAGAAATGTTCAAATATTCATCAATCAATTTATTTTAGTTGGCCAGTTTTTTTACATTAGATACCCTAAATTTTCCTTTTAAGTATTTTAATTATGGAAATCAAAATGTGAACAGGCCTCCTATCATTACATTGGATTCTTTAAAAAATAAAAAGGTTAGAATATCTGCTACGGAAATGAAATACATTTTATACGCAGGTTTAATTTTAGACGACATGGTTTTAGCTGACAATCCTCATTGGCAATTATACATTTTACTTGAAAGATATTGTCCCTTGCTTTTTCTGATCATGTTTCACCAGATATTTTTTGTAATACTTAGTTTAGCAATTTCAAAAGCGGACCATCACGAAGTGTATCAAAAATTGTTTAAATTCCCTCTAAAACCAATCATAATGTGACTCAAATTCCATATTATGTTATAAGTAAGGTTGGTCCCATATGTCACCTATCAACACTACGATATGAATCCAAGCATTGAGAGTCCAAGCTGTCTGCGAATGTTGTACCCTCCCGCGTAAATATCACACACACATTGGCGGTGAAACACCAGTTGAAATTATGTAATCGGTTCATAACACAACGAAGGTTCCTAAGAGATATTGTTCCAGGAAAATACAATCGTTCAGTTCAGCAGTCTGATTCTATTTCAAACGAATCCTTTTTTGACTGCTTTAAATGCAATACAAAATATATGAAAAAAATCATGATTGATAATAAAATCTATAAAGACAGGGACATTATTTTGCTTAAAGAAAAAGATAATAATAACATGCCACGATTAGATCTCATTCTTTACATTTTGTTCAATGAGGAAAGTTGTGAAGTTTGTTTCATTTATAAAGCGATAACACCAAATATGATAAACGAACATTTGTACGCCTTTGAAGTTACAATAAGTGAAACCAAAAAAGGCGTAGGTATTATTGTCAGAATTGCAGTTTATATTTTCTGAGCCTTATATGTCTAAGTAAGCTGATAAAAATATGTTGCGTTGTATTAACCTAATCTCTTGTAATATTTTACTTAAAATAAAAGGATAAATAGACGATCGTTTGTTTATATTAGAAGGTACAGCCATATTTCCAGCCCCAACAAAATACTTATAGCAATGTTATTTGAAGAGTTTTAGAATTTATTAGTTTCAATAATTTTCGTCTCCGTCAAGATCTCGTTAAAATGGTAAGTCAGTGGCGGCTCGTCCGATGACGCAGGTGAAGCGTTGCTTCACCTATAATTTCCAGAATAACTTTTCTCTAATATTATTTTGAATTTTTTTGTCAAATATTATTTTGATCTCAAACTTAATTCCTTTTATATTATTATGTAACGCGAGGTAAACGTGGTAACGTAGATAAATAGCGACGAACTTGCCCTAGCAGTTTTATCAAGACACACATGTTGAAAAACAGTGATTATTATTATTGACGTTAGAAAAATATAATTAATGTGTCATGTATTAAAAGAAAAAGATAATTCAATTCATCCAGTTACAATTTGTTATAAGTTAATTTGCTCTGGTTGTTAAATAAAATTCGTGAAAACAACTAAAATTCTTGCCAACTCAAAGACCCATGACAAATTGGCGCCCAACGTGGGGCCAGAAAAGTTTGTGCTAAAACGACTAAACTAATATTAAAAGTGTAAAGCAAAGTTAACTGTGGTGTTGGATGTATTTCATGTGTGGACAACATCTGCAGAGGGTAGATCTCCAGCTCCATCATTCGTCACCCAACCCCAATAACTGACAAGAAAAGAAAATTAAGCATTTTTTGGTGTGTTTAAGGTGTAAACAGCATCTACAGGGACTGGGTAATTGCAGCTTTCGTCAACCAACTGGCAAGCATAAACTTTCTGCTTCTACAAATTGTAAGTTTTTTTTTAATTCCTTCCTTGGCATCACTTTTTACAACGGCCGAGGATAATAATTATTGGCTACGTAGCCAAGAGAAGAGAGAAAATATGGTGACGCTTACAGACGAGCAGTTTGTTCAACTGCTTCGGTCACTTCAAACTACGCCAGGTCCGACTCGTCAAGGAGGCAATTTCGC